>JAQOOD010000005.1:25006427-25690326 GCA_029633175.1 Citrus glauca
ATAACTTGCCTGACAAAATAATCTTACAGTATTATCCTTATTTTAAAATATATTTTTATTTATATTTATTATAAATTGAAAACTATAAAAAATAAAGTTAAAATAAAAAATTTTAGTATAAAAATAAGAAATACATGTTTTAGTGAGAATAAAAAAATAATAATAAGATATTTTTACAACTTTTTGTTATTTTTAAACATTTTCGTATAATAAATATATTTTTTATATTTTCAAGAGGAATTATCAAGCAAGTGACCTATTAACTTCTCTTTTCCTTTAAATTTAAGTTCTACAAGTAGAAGTTTTTAAAGGTTGTACATATGCTAAAGCTGGGATTTTCAGTCAGGTGTGTTGATTTAATTATGTCCTTTATTTGCTTGCCTGCATTCACATTTCTTATTAATGGTGAGAGACTCGAGATAAAATAATTCCACACGGAGGGCTCGTACAAGGTTGCCTCCTCTCCCCATATTTATTTGTTTTATGAAGTTGAGTATTTTCTTTGAAGAAATAATGCTTGTTTGAAGATAACGAATTTTCAAAAAAATGAATTAGAAAAAATTGATATATCATAAAATACAAGATACCCAATAAATTTAAAGCATTTCTCTTTAAGAGTGGCAAACTATCCAAATTATCATGAATCTAAGAGCGGTAAAATGAATAAAAGAATTGAATTCGAATCAAATCATAAATAAATTTGGTCAAAATTCTAGTGATTTAGATAAAATAATGGAAATCTCAAGATTTAAATTCCATTCATTTATTAAACAAATATCCAGTTCAATTCATTTACTTCATTTAGTGGATTTAATAAACAAATCAAATCGAATTTGGATTCATTACTATTCGTTTATCCTATAGTAAATCTACAATGAATCTAATTGAATATGAATTGGTTTACCAAAATATAACTAATAAACAAAAATTAAGCCAAAGAAAATATAAAAACGCCATAAACTTAACATCCTACAAAATATACAAAACATAATCCAAACATATTCTAAGATTAAAATATACAAACATTGAAACACCAAATTACAAATTTTTAACAATACAAATAAAAGTAATTCAAATTCAAATTATAAACCAAAATGATTTCTTTAATTCTCTTCATTTTGTCTTTGTCATCTTGAAAACAAGAATCTTGCGCATAAAAAGTAAATAAGATGATATTAATATATTGCAACACTGATAAGAGTCATTGTAATATTTTAAAATATCAGATATATAGTGAATTTATAATATTGTTAAAAAAATAATAATTAAATCTACAATGCAAAAAAAAAATAAACAGGAAAAACTTTCAATAGTAGATGCAAGGTCGGATAATCGAAGCTATTGTTGGTGGCTGTTGCTGCTACGATTTTCAAAGACTACGAACTGTAGTGCTGGTGATTGCTGATTCCCATTTATACAGAGATTACTGGCGGGAGAAAACGAATCAAACGATAGAAACTGCTGACAATTAGGAATAATGCTTTGTATAAGTCCATTGAGTCACGTGGATATGATCTAAATTCAGACTGCAATTGCCAAGTAAAT
The DNA here is from genome assembly GCA_029633175.1 of Citrus glauca. NCBI lineage: Eukaryota > Viridiplantae > Streptophyta > Magnoliopsida > Sapindales > Rutaceae > Citrus > Citrus glauca. Next base: position 25,007,973 of record JAQOOD010000005.1, read on the forward strand.
GGAATTGTACTGTAAGCCGTACAGCGGTGATGCATGCGATGATGTGACTAGGAAAATGATAAACTAACAAATGCAAGACAAAGGGACGACAGAAGCGGCAGCCAATGCTGCGGTTTCACGTGTTCCTTTTTCTAATTTTTTTTGTGGGGCTGACAATAAATAATAAAATAAATTTAAAAAAGAAAAATGATGGTCTCACGAAATAAAGTATGAAATGTCTCTTACGATTTCACACATGCAACAAAAGCACCCAACAATCACCTTCACACGTCTGGCTCTTTCCCTCATCACAACTCTTTCTCTCTCACCTCCAAGCTGCCAGCCACTACAACAAGCCCCACTGTATCAGTCTCTTTTCTCACAACATAATCGCAGCAATGTTTAGAAGTGATTTCGCAAAATAACAACATAATCGCAGCAATGTTTAGAAGTGATTTCACAAAATAACTTTGTATTTGTTTTTTTTTTTAAGAATGAAGAATGCGGTAGAGCTTTTTTTCCTTTTTTTGGATTGTATTCCTTGGTGCTTTGAACGAAATTAATTTATTTACTAAGTTGTGTGCTTTTGCTTTCAACCCACTTAAATTTAACTTTGCTTAATTTGTAATTAACCTCAAAAGTATCCTGTTGAGGATTGAAACAAAAGAAGCAAATTCAAATAAAACACAGGTAGAGCAAGAAAAATAATTAATTAAACAATATAGTTGCTTTAAATACTACAAAAATTACAAACAAAATGCTTCACTTTAACTAACAAGCATGTGAATTTTTAATTAAAGTTACAAACTCTAAATTTTTTTTATGGCAATAGTGGGTAATAAATTTGATAAACAAACTAGAACAATTTAGAGGCTACAAAGTTGATGGAAGAGATAGATGGCAAAGTCCAGAATAAAAGCTGAGAACAACAACGACAAAGGCTCAGTGATGACATTATTGCTAGATTAAAGCTTTTGGAAGTTGGAGTGAAGCTTGATCGCCTTGAATGATTTCTTTATAATCCACCTTTAAAACCCAACTGATGTTAACAAATCAATTCATTGGATAAGACAGTTGTGTATGTGAGGGTATGAGAGTAAAGAGACTTGTTGTTGTACTGTTGGGAATGAGGCAACTGCGTGGAGACGGGAGAAAATAGTTATTGCAATGGAGCTTATGGCTTAAGAGACAAGAGAGAAAGAGTTGCAATGAGGGAGAAAGGAAAGAGCCCGTGAACTTTTTTATTTTAATATTTTATTTTTAATTTTTTTAATAAAAAAACAGAAATAGGACCCACAGAAACTTATTTTTGTCGTCGCTTTGTCATTCCATTGTTCATTTAGCTCTACTCCTTTTACATATGCCCTTGCATATTCAATCTCAATCATCCAACTTTAAAATTTTAAAAAAACATTTAAAGATAAATAAGTAATTTGATAAATGAATTTTCATTTAATTAACCATATTTGATTCGTTTATGATCTATTTATTAAATAAATCATAAACAAATAAACGAATCAATGTACTCAAATCCGAATTCAATTCATTTAGTTAGTGAATAGAATAGAATTCGCCTATTTATCAAATAAATCAATTTTTTCAAACTTAAACTCATTTAAATATTGAATAAACGAATCATAACCTAGATTGCCTCCCCTATCTTAATCGAAAGAAGAGCAAGCATAAATATTATTTAATTTCTTGTTGTGTTTCCACACAAATTGCACATATGTCGTTAAATTCTCTCGCTCACGAATTTAAAAGTAAAGACAATTCCATATTCATAAAAGAAATAAAAATAAATAAATTCTATTATCTTTTAATTGACTCCAACATCCCAATTTAATTAAGACACTCTTATTGTTCATGGATAAAACATAAAACATAATGTTTGGGGAAGAAATAAAAGACAAATGATGAAATGCAACGTGTGGATACAGGGCTTGTTTGATTGTTGTATTAAAGCCCCTCATTGTATTAATTTTACACAAGCCCATGTTTAGTAAATAAAAAGTTACAGGACCACCATATTAAAAACCCAAACTAATGCAGCAATTGCTGCTTGTTTTTTTTTTTCTCTCTCTCTCCCTTTTTGCTTTTGCAACTATTTTTGAGTTTTGCTTTATAATAATAATAATTATTATTATTATTAAATATAACTTTTAATTTAATATTATTTTTATATTTTTATATTATAATTATTAATATAGATTAAGAAACATGTAATTTATTATTCAATATTATTATATTATATTATTTTTTACATTATAATTTATAACTATTAATAAATAGTTAAATATGAATAAATTTGAATAATATTAATTTAAAATTAATAATAATATAAAATATTAATACAATTTAAGTATATTAATATAATATAATATAGTATAATATTTAATTTAAATTAATTAAAAAATTTATTGTAGCATAATGTAGTACCAAACATTATACAATATTATTATAATACAGTACTAATACAATACAACATAATACAATACACTAATATTAAAATAATATAATACATGTACCAAACGCACCCATAAAGTTTGTAAAGTCACCCAAGTGAGGTTGACTTATGTCGGATACCCTAAAAAATTAGATTGGCATGCGAACTTTCCTATATCAAAGCCAAAATGGTCAGAGAAAATGCCTAAAAAATCAAGCATGTGAAGTGTCATTATCATCACAAAAAGATATTGATTCCTTAGTTGATACTAGGGAATCAATGAGGAGATACCAGGTCGGAAAGGTAGAGGCAGCAGCCTGCTACGTTTGTAAAAACGGCCAAAACAGCCTATCAAGCGAGTTAGGACCATTTGTCCTTACCTGCCACGCCAAACAGCCTCCCAGAAGCACGTAAGACCACCAAGCATTGCCCGGCACGTGTATGTGTGGAAAAAATACACAAATCGCACACCTACTTACTCTCTAAGCATACTCCCAATTGTCCAAACAGTCATACAAGTCAAAGGACAAGAATGTCCTTTGTGTAAAGCAATAAAAATGCTCAAGTTGGCAAGCACCCCAAGGCAATCCATATAAAGAGATCAGATTCTATTTTTCTCCATCATCATAAAAATCCACACGCAACAAGGTTGAGGCTTTCTTCAGCATTCAACCATCGTTATTAAGAGCTTGCAAGCCCTTAACACCCAAAAAATAGTACTATAAGCTAACTTGACAATGTAGAGCACCCAATTATTTCCACCATTTTTTTTCAATGTATAGCACCCAATTCTAATCACAACCCATTAAAATCTTTTTTTTTTTGTTAAATAAAGAACCTCAGCTAAGGCTGAGGTTTAACAACACGAGGGAACACAGTCCCTAAACCATCATTACGTAGCCAAGTCTCAACGCCCAGGGGAGGGGTAGCAAAATGATGAAGGCCAAGAGGGAGAGTAAGGGCATGACTAGCCATGAAGTCTGATGCGAAATTAGCTGCACGATAAATATAGTGTCAGACACCTGCCAATCATGAGAGAGAAGACCAAGAATATCATTGACGAGGGGCAAGGTCGCATTAAAGCTTTTCCTGTTAAGCAACTGAGTAACACAAAGGCTATCAATCTCCACCACCAACAGTCTTATACCCATTTGCCAAGCCAAGATCAGTCCCTGATATAAACCCCAAAGCTCTGCAATTGTTACAGAGCAAATACCAATATTCATGCAGAAACCGCCATGCCATCTACCAGTAGCATCTCTAATCAAACCAATTGCACCCACCAAACCAGATCCCTTCCTGCACCATCAGAGTTTAACTTATAATACGACCATTGAGGAGGCAACCACCCAAACATGTTTTGAACTCTCAACACATGTTTTGAACTCTCAACCCGCGATCACTTTGAAAAGCATCAAATGTGTGAAGTATCTCCTCGGCTCGCACCCTAATATCCTGAACCATGCTTTCCTCATTCACAACTTTACCTTCAAAAAGCAACTGATTCCTTCCCACCCATATACACCATATGGCTACCCCGAATATGCAACTCCATTCTCGAGTGCTATTATGAAGACTCGTACCTTGAATATTGGCGAAAATCCAATCTCGGATAGGCAAGGCGAAAAAAGAATCATGCTCACGACCTGTTAACAACATATTCCAAAATCTCCGCGATGTGATATAATTGCGAAGTGCATGAGTTGTATCCTCTACAGCACAACCACAATGCATGCATATCATATCCATCCCAATATGTTTTCTATAAAGCTCGGCCTTGCATTTAGTTCTTTGTTTAGCAGCACTCGCCACTTCCAAATACTCTTCCATCTCACCTCTTCATCTTGAATAACGTTTCCAGGAATCAAGTTATAAGTTATTCTTGCCGTGAACTTTCCCGAATTTGATGAACCCCAATAAAACTGATCAGCATTATTATTCGGGGTAGGAGGCTTAATGACTGCAATCATTAGCACCACATTATGAGGGAGAAGAAACCCAAATCGGCTCCAGTTCCATAAACCATTAGAATTAATGGCATCAGCCACCCAATCATGAAAAATAGCTTCATGAATAGGTGCCACCGCAAGATTAACAAGCGGCCCAACATCTGCAACCCAAGCGTCTTGCCAGAAACGAATATGCTTACCATTCCCCACATTCCATCGCAACCCATGCAACACCTTTAGCCAAACCCGACCAATAGCCTTCCAGAAATATGAGCCATATTTTGTATGTAGAGAAATTGCATCACCAGTAGGATCAAAGCCATACTTCGAGCATATAACTTGTGTCCAGTAGCTATTATTATTGACTAACAAGCCCCAACCAAGTTTCATTAATAAAGCTTCATTCATAAGCATTAATTCTTCAATCCCAACCCTTCTGATAGTTTCGAACGAGACACATCAACCCAGTTAACTAGATGAAGCTTCTTGACCTCAGAGTTCCCACTCCAAATAAATCTGTGGCATTGTTGCTCAATTTTAGTTATAGTAGTTGTAGGCAATCTCGTTGTTTGCATTGAATAAATCGGCAACACCTGCATTACAATCTGCGTGAGAGTGACTCTACCAGCAAAAGATAAGTTTTTGTCACTCCAACCATTAAATTTACGCTCCACCTTCTCTAATATGCCATGATACATTGTTTTACTAACTCTCGAGTGCAATAGTGCCATACCCAAATAATTGCCCAAATCCGTAGTCACAGAGAAGCCAAGACCCATGCCAATATTACTCACAATGCACGGTTTAACATTTTTAGAAAAGAAAACCTGAGATTTTTGTTTATTGACCTTCTCCCTTGAGCTCGCGCAAAACGTATTAAGAACATCATTGATCACAGCAACTTGAGTGCAAGAAGATTCAGTAAAAAGTGACAAATCATCAGCAAAAAATAAACGAGTGATAGGGGTACCTCGCTTAGAAAGCCGGATTGGCTTCCATGCTCCATTATTAACGGCGCGATGAATTCCATGGCTAAGTCTCTTGATACAAAGGACAAAAAGATACAGAGAAATAGGGTCTCTTTGTCTAATCGCCCGAGAGGGAACAAACTCCTCGGTGTATCCCCCATTCCACAGGATTTGCATAGATGCTAAAGTGATATAGTCCATTGTGATACGAATAAGGTCTGAAGGAATCCCTGCTTCACATAGAGTTTCATAGATGAAAGCCTAGCTCAGCTTATCATAAGCTTTCTCCAGATCCACCTTAATTATTATCTGACCAATCTTTCTTGACTTCCAACACATGGTATTAATAACTTCCTGAGCAATAATAATATTCTCCGTTATGTGCCTTCTAGCAACAAAGCTAGTCTGTATTGACCCTATCAAGTCATGAAGAATGCCCTTTAATCTATTCGCCACAATCTTAGTAATTGCTTTATAAATTACAGGACAAAGACTTATAGGCCTGTATAATTGGAGGCTATCCGAATGCTCAACTTTCGGAATAAGCACAATCAGAGTTTTATTAATCTCACTAGGTATCCGCTGTCCATTTAAAATCCCCTGCACCAAAGTACATACCGAACTTCCCACAGTATCCCATTGCGTCTGATAAAATACAGCATTCAGACCATCTATCCCCAGAGCCTTGAACAGATGCATACTAAAAATTGCCTCCCTAATTTCATCCTCACACACTTCCGCATTAAGCTTGCCGAGATTAAGTTCATCAATTCCAGGAAATATACTCTCCAAATGATAAGGGATATGCTCCCTAGGCTCTTTTGTATAAAGATTCTTAAAAAAGTTTACAGCATGAGCTTTAATAATATCAACATCTTCAATCCAATTTCCATGATCATCTTTAATCATCGCTATTTGGTTCTATCTTCTCATTTGGATTGTTTGGCGATGAAAATACCTAGTATTTCGATCACCAAACTCAATCCAGTCACTCCTAGATTTCTGATATCACACAATCTCCTTCTGATTCAAAACACTCTATGATTCCCTCTTGAGGGTCATCTCTAAATCCACCAGGTGTCGAGGTCTGTGCCACTCTAGAGCACGTTGAATTCTGGCCAATCCTGCTAAAATGTTATTCATCCGTTTGTGTATGTGTCCAAAGACCTCCTTATTCCATTTCCGCACTCCATAATAAAATGGCTAGCCGAGTTGTTGTGATTTTGGCTTGCGGAAAGACTAATCAAAACCCCCCCAAGACCCTAGTTCTGATAAATGGCGTAAGAATGATTAACCCAGATTTGTCAAGCAACAATCACAGAATCAATTCAAGCATTTAAGAAACAAAACGACACCAAGAAGTAAGTGGTTCAGCATCAAGAAGTGATGCTTACATCCACTGGAAACAAAACAACAGCTTTTCACTATTCCAAGATCAACAAAACAATACAAGAGCATATAACAAGTTACAGAGAACAAGAAAATGTAAAACCCCTTTCTTTCTCTCAGTCCCTCTCTACTCTCAGTGTTTCCCAATCAATTATTATAAAAATGATAGAGCCCATCCCTTTTAACCTCTGCTTCTAGGTTTGTTAAGAGTAACAAACCTTCCCGCCAAATTACCAGAAGAGAAGCTCTTCTCTCGAACACGTGCAAACCACATGTTTTACTTATGGCTTTGAACGACAGCATAAAGGATGTCGGTTTCGCTCTGAAGAACCCTCAAACGACAAGTCAACTGACATCTCATCCTCTAACCGACTTGTAGTACTTGAGTTTCGAGTTCATTGTTTATCAATCTCCACCTTGAACTCAGAACTCTAGTTACCCTTATTTGCTTCATCCCCTTTGTTTTGCAGCTAATCAGAAACTGCAAATTCCTGCTAAACTTAATCAGACGTTGAGCTTGGCAGATGGCACAGTTTTAGTTAACATATCGGCTGGATTTTGATCTGTATGAACCTTTAGCATCTTCACAGTTCCCTTTACAACTTCAAGTCTAACAAAATACAGCTTTACATCGATATGTTTTGTCCTTTCATGATGGGTCTGGTTCTTGCTCAAATGTATTGCACTCTGGCTATCACAATATACTTCAACTGTCTCTTGTTTTGCTCCTAATTCTGAGACCATCCCCTTTAACCAGATGGCTTCCTTAAAAGCTTCTGCAGCTGCTGTATATTCAGCTTCAGTTGTGGACAAAGCTACCACATTTTGCAGGGTAGCTTTCCAGTTCACAGTACAGCCTCCCAGAGTGAATATAAAGCCTGTCTGGGATCTTCTTTTATCAAGATCACCAGCAAAGTCTGAGTCAACATACCCCACCAGCTTCTACCCTTCCTGTTTTAACCCTCACTCTCTGGGTTGTCTTGTTTATCTTTTAACTTCTTGGTACCAAGAGCAGATTTAACCTTTTTCAGGGAGAGTGATTGCCTTCCATATAACAAGGCATCCACAAAGTGTTCATAGGATTTTGGCAAAGAACTGATTAACAGCAAAGCCTTGCTCTCATCACTCAGTCCTTCATCAATTGTCTCCAGTTCATCACAGACTTTGTTAAAGTCATCTATGTGTTCATCAAGTGATCCACCTTCTATCATCCTCAGTGAGAACATCTTTTTCTTGATGTAGAGTCTGTTTGTTAAGGACTTTGTCATATACAATTGTTCCAGTTTGCCCAGAGCCCAGAAACAGTCTTTTCCTTGGCAACTTCTCTTATTACTGAGTCACCAAGACTGAGGATGATGGTGCTTCTTGCCTTTTTGTCAATCTCAGCCATCTGCTTTGGAGTTTTTGAAAAAGAGGCTTCTGCATTTTCACTCTTGATGACTGGATCAATGGCATCTCTCAGACCTTGTGTGATTAACAATGCTTTCATCTTGATCCTCCACATATTGAAGTCATTCTGACCCGTGAACTTCTCAAGATCCACTTTGTTAGTCATTTCTTGAACATTGATTCAGAAAAAGAAAGGGCTCTGATACCAAGTTGTTGTGATTTTGGCTTGCGGAAAGACTAACTAAAACCCCCCCAAGACCCTAGTTCTGATCAATGGCTTAAGAATGATTAACCCAAATTTGTCAAACAACAATCACAAAATCAATTCAAGCATTTAAGAAACAAAACGACACCAAGAAGTAAGTGGTTCAGCATCAAGAAGTGATGCTTACATCCACTGGAAACAAAACAACAGCTTTTCACTATTCCAAGATCAACAAAACAGTACAAGAGCATATAACAAGTTACAGAGAACAAGAAAATGTAAAACCCCTTTCTTTCTCTAAGTCCCTCTCTACTCTCAGTGTTTCCCAATTGATTATTATGAAGATGACAGAGCCCATCCCTTTTAACCTCTGCTTCTGGGTTTGTTAAGAGTAATAAACCTTCCCGCCAAATTACCAGAAGAGAAGCTCTTCTCTCGAACACGTGCAAACCACGTGTTTTACTTATGGCTTTGAACGACAGCAGAAAGGATGTCGGTTTCACTCTGAAGAACCCTCAAACGACAAGTCAGCTGACATCTCATCCTCTAACCGACTTATAGTACTTGAGTTTCAAGTTCATTGTTTATCACGAGTTCACATAATCTCCACTCCCTTGCCACGTCTCAGAAACAAAGGTTTTAAACCTGCTATCGGTGAACCAAGGCGCCAAGAAGTGGAACGACTTAACACCACTGGCTTGCCGACTTACCCTCTCAAATTTAACTAGAATAGGGCGATGGTCCGAGTAAGTTTAGGCAAATGCATGACTTGGAAGTTAGCAAATTTTAGTACCCACTCATCATAACAAAAACATCTATCTAGTTGTTTCAACAAATTTCTTCTCTCCCAAGTGAATTTCGACCCACTGAATTCAAGATCACAAAACTGATTCTGATGAAACCAATCACTAAACCAATGACAAACACCATCTGAACGAGTCGAACCACTTCTCCTCTCCGAAGGATGTAAAATGGTCTTACAGTCACCTCTAAGGAGCCAAGGCCCCGACATTGTACGAGCCACTATTTTAAGGTTATTCCATAGATGCTTCCTAATATGTTTATTGGGACTTGCATACACTGCAGTAGCCCAAGAGATAAAACCTATATCAGTAGCTATACTAAAATGAATAAAATTGCTTATGATTTATGATCACCTCTACTTTAAAACAATCTTTCCACATTAACCAAATACCTCCGGAGAAACCTTCGGCCTCAATTCTATGCGACCTCTTAAAACCACTTCGAATAATAAAATCACCCTTTTTCCCGCTTATTCTTAGTTTAAATATCGCAACCATGGATTATACTTCAAAAGCCAGGGGAAAGTGCACCTTGGCAGTTCCAAAACATAATTGAAAAAATCATTAAAAGAATGATTAGAGACCAAGAACCAAGACACTTACTGACAAAGGTTGTGAGCTTGAAGCTCCAACTCCATATCCGCTTCTTCCTCTAGAGACCCTCCAGATTCTGAGTTATCTCAGGACTCGTCAACACCACCTCAAGCCATATAATCGCTTCCGTCCGAGTCCTCATCATCACCAGACCCATTCCATCCCGCATTATCAGGTAGCTCACCCAGGGGATAGTTCCTATTATCCTTCGTCATATTGGCAAAAAGGGAGTTCTCTCTAGCAAACTGAGTTAGCATGTCAGCACCATCAGGGGATTTAGCAAAAGAGTACACCGAATGTTTAAGAGGATCACGGGAAGTACTAGCGAGATGGCCTAGGCTGGGTGTCTCTGTTAATGGTTGATTGATTTTGTATTGTGGCAAGGGCTGGGTTAATGTTTTCCATGGCTAGTGGTAAGAGCTTGTTTTGGTCTGCATGGTTTGCATGGGGAGGGCGGGTATGTAACTGGACGAGGCTCGGGCCGTGAGGATGCGCAACATTGCCACGGTTTGACATGTGACTCTGTTTACGTGAGAATTATCGATGGTTAGGTTGCATGGGTTGGTTGCTATTTTGGTTCTCATCTTGTAATGCCAAGCTGACCTCAAGATCATGATTGCGAGGAATCCTTTCAATGATTTTGTGATTGTGAGAATTTGTAATATAATGTGTTTGGTTAACAAGAAAGTTAACGAGAAAATGAAGAAGAAGAGATAAGAAGAATCTAGAGTTTATTGAAACTATTAACCCAATCATAATAATGATCTGAGCTCTGTTTATATACAAAGATGAATACACACTCAAGTCTGTTACAACAAATACACATGTTTAACAAACTCATTAACAGTAAGCTGAGTCAACTAACTAACTTCAACACGTCAGCAGGAGAATTATCTTATGCTTGCAACTCCACACTTTAACCATGCTCTGTAACATCCCCTCTCAAGCTAAACTGTCCAGGATGAACGTTTAGCTTGCTTCGAAGGTAATAAAACTGATTAAAAGTTAGAGGCTTGGTAAGTATGTCTGCAGTTTGATTTTTACTAGGAATAAATTGCACAACAATCTTCTTTGTTGCTACTTTGTCCCTGATGAAATGAATATCTAGTTCCACATGCTTAGTTTTAGCATGATATACTAGATTGTAAGCTAATGCTATAGCACCTTGATTATCACACCACATTATAGGAGCTTATACAAGCTTAATATTGAGTTCATCAAGTAGAGCTTAGATCCACACAGCTTCAGATGTGGCCTGAGCTAAAGCTCTATACTCAACTTCAGTATTGGACCTTGATACCACCGGTTGCTTCTTAGAACACCAGGAAACTAAATTTGAGCCAATGTAAACTGCATACCCAGCAACTGATTTTCTATCATCTTTATCACACACCCAATCTGAGTCACTGGAGCAATTCATTTGTAAAGTTCCAAATTGATAAAAATGTAGACCAAAATGAATTGAGCCCTTCAAATATCTGAGAAGTCTCTTACAAGCTTCCCAATGTTCTGCAATTTTTGAAGACAAATATTTACTAAGTTTATTAATAGAGAAAGCTATCTCAGGCCTTGTAAGTGTCACATATTGCAAAGCTCCAATTATACTTCTATACTGAGATGCATTAGGAATGGTTGAACTTGATCTTTTTCTGAGCTGATGCCCTGTAGACATAGGAGTAGGAACAATGCTACAATCTGCCATATTATGCTTAGCTAAGAGATCAACTATATACTTTGCTTGAGAAAGATAGAATCCATTTGTTGTTTTGGAGACTTCAATCCTAAAAAAATAATTCAACTCTCCTAAGTCCTTTAAAGCAAAAATTTTCTGCATATTAAAAATCACTTGCTTCACCAGCTGATAATTAGAACCAGTAACAATGATATCATCCACATATACAAGAATAAGCAAAATGTGACTATTTTCCCACTTATAGAAGAGTGAACTATCAGACTTAGAATTAAGAAACCTTCGTTGAGATATCATAGCAAATTTGAACCTGTTAAACCATGCTCTAGGGGCCTGTTTCAATCCATAGATGGCCTTCTTGAGTTTACAGACATAAGTAGGCTTGGTGAAATCAGTAAACCCTTTAGGCTATGCCATATAAACATCCTCAACCAAAATATCATTTAAGAAGGCATTACAACCTGTCTTAGAATCCACTTATTCATAACAGCTAAGCTTAAAACTATTCTGACTGTTGATGCTTTCACAACTGGACTAAAGGTTTCAGTGTAATATTCTCCATGTGTTTGATGAAATCCTTTAGCTACAAGCCGTGCTTTGTATCTAGAAATAGTACCATCTGAGTTGTGTTTAATTCTGAAAACCCACTTACTTCATATCACTTTGACAGAAGCTGAAGGTAAAACTAAGTCCCAAATATTATTGTTTTGAAGTACTTGATACTCCTCTTGCATTGCTTGGGTTATAGATGTAGGTTCTAAAGGTTTAGCCAAAAGATCAGCAAGCTATGATTTAGGTTTAAAAATACCAGTCTTTGATCTGGTTATCATATGGTGTCCTACTGGAGGTGCAGCAAGTATTACATGAGGTGGTGAGTTAATATGGCTTGGTAAAGATATGTGAGATGACTGTTCTATGGGAAAAGGTATAGGAGAAAAAGATAGAGATGGAGAGGGAGCATATACTTCTCTAAGAGCTGGAGACGAAGTCTCTGAAAAATTACTTGTTGATTGAGGTTGCAGAGGAGATTGTATTAGAAAGTGAGTAAGAGAAGTGAAGTCAAAAGAGATTGTATTTGATGAAACACAAGACTGAGAGACAGAAGAAAAATCTGAACTAGACACATATGGAAAGGAATTTTCATCAAAAATGACATGATTTGAGATATACACTCGACCAGAGGAATGAAGACACGGATACCCTGTATGGTGGCTGTTGTAGCCAAGAAAGACACATCTTACTGACCTAAAATCAAGCTTGTGTTTATTATATGGCCTGAGATAGGGATAACAAGCACAACTAAAAATTCTAAGAAATGTATAATCTGGTGTTTGATCAAAGAGTTTTTGGTAAGGAGAAATGTTATTTAAGGTTGGAGTATATAACTTATTGATGAGAAAAACAGCCGTGTGAAAGGCATTCCACCAGAATCTGAGTGACAAATTTGCTTGAGCTAATAAGGTGAGGCCAATATCTACAATATGCATGTGCTTTCTCTCTATTCTACCATTTTGATGGTGAATATAAGGACAAGGATGCCTAAATTGGATTCCAGGCTGAGCAAGATAAGTAGAAAAACTTCTAAACTCCCCACCCTAATCTGTTTGCACAATTTTAATGTTACTATTCAAGAACTTTTCAATGAAGCTTCTGAAGGTTTTGAACACTTATAGTGCATCAAACTTAGCAGCTAAAGGAAAAATCCATGTAAACTTACTGAAATCATCTAAAATTGACAGATAGTAGGAATAGCCTTGTGTTGAAATAACATGTGAGGGATCCCAGAGATCAGCATATAAAAGCTAAAGAGGTTCAGTTGTTTTTGTGGCAACAGAATCAAAATGTAACAAATGATTTTTGCCAAATTAATAGGCAAAACAAAAGTTCAAGACTTTGGTTTTATTTACAACACCATCAATACAACTCTTTAATACAGTTTTAAGAGCATGGAAAACAGGATGCCCTAGCCTTTTGTGAAGTAAATTAACATTTACTTCACTTGCTCTAGCTTTGAAGGCTTTCTTACATGATAGATGATTGACTGCATCAGAATTGTTTAGTAAACCAGAAAGATTACAAGACATATAAGGAAAATAAGCAAACATAGACTTAAATTTATTGGAAGAAGATTGACATAACAAAGCTGTGCTAGCTTAAGAGAATTGAGATGCACTTTGGACTTGATACAATCCTCCTTTTACAATTCCTCTAAGCAAAATGATCCCTGAGCTCCTGGCCTTAACAAAATAGAGATTTGCAAAGAATTCAATAGTAACATTATTATCATCTAAGAGTTTGGAGACACTAATTAAATTTTTAGTTATTTGAGGAACATGAAGAACATGATTTAGTAATAAAGGCTCATGTGTGGTTGTGTTTAGCGATACTGATCCAATGAGATTAATATACAAGGAGGATCCATTTCCAACAAGTAGTTTTTAATTTCTAGTACAAGCTTTTGATGCTAGAAGTTTACTTGAATCATTAGTGATGTGATTGGTAGCACCACTATCAATGTACCAGGTAAGATCTTCAACAATCTCTGTTGCAGGCACTAATGGAGCTGAAGAAAAACATCCACTGTTATGATCTTCATTAGAACAAAAGGCAGGTGCAGAAGGATTGAAACTAGAGGAGCTGCCAAGATTAGCAACATAAAATGCAGTAGGATCTTAGTACATCATATAACCTTGATAACCAGAACCTCTTGGCATATTAGAATTTCCAAGATTAGGTTGACCAAACATATTGCTAGAATGAGGATAAAAACCTCTACCATAAGCTCCATTATAAGATCGACCACCATTATTTCCAAAATCTCTTCCAAAATTCCTTTGACCAGGCCTAAAGTTGCCATTAAATGCTCCTCTAGCTTGATTCCTTGAAGGCACAAGGCAGAGTTGTACATGTTTCTACACTTATTTGCTCCATGACCAGGTATAAAACATATTTAACAGATGATTGTTGAATTAAAATCACTTGTCTGACCCATATTATTTCCACCAAAACCAGAGTTATAAGCACCTCCATAAGCTATATTGTTATATTTTTGGTTACCACCAGCATTTTTTCCAAAATTATATTGCTTCTGAGCTATATTAGCTATCAGATGGTGTGTAACATGACTGGCAATTTTGCCTTTTTTCTGCTCAACTCTATTTTCATTACTTAATATCAACGAATAAAATTCATCAAGCCCTATGTTGTCACCTTTAACTAAAACACTAGTAACCAGAGATTCATAATCTGAAGAGTCCAATCCAGTTAACACATGTTGAATAAAGTCATTCAATTCCACAGGTTTTCCAGCCAAGGCTAAGCTATCAGATAACCTTTTTATTTTAGCAAAGTAATCAATTATAGACATAGATCCCTTTTCAAGTGTTTGAATATGCATTTTAAGTGGCATAATTCTAGCCTGAGACTGAGAGATAAACATACTTGTGAGTGCATCTAGAAGTTCTATAGTTGTGGAGCAATGAATCACTGTTGCCAGTAAGTTTTGTTGGATAGACGACATCATCCAACTCAAAATCAATTGATCAGTCTTAGTCCAAGCTGTATATTCTGGATTGATCTCTTGATCCTCTGCTCGAGTTGATTGACTAGTAATAGTGTTTGCTAATGAGAGAAATTTCTCTGGACAAATTCGATCACCATTGACAAAGCTTTCTAAATTGTTTCCTTTTATTGATGTTAAGATTTGAGTACGCCAAACAATGAAATTATTCTGATCTAGTTTGACTGGAGTTGCAAAGCTCTAGGATCCTAGAATTTTATTAGAGCTCATCATGTTTGCTCTGATACCATGAGAGAATTTGTAATATAATGTGTTTGGTTAACAAGAAAGTTAACAAGAAAATGAAGAAGAAGAGATAAGAAGAATCTGGAGTTTATTGAAACTATTAACCCAATCATAATAATGATTTGAGCTCTGTTTATATACAAAGATGAATACACACACTCAAGTCTGTTACAACAAATACACATGCTTAACAAACTCATTAACAGTAAGCTGAGTCAGCTAACTAACTTTAACACGTCAGCAGGAGAATTATCTTATGCTTGCAACTCCACACTTTAACCATGCTCTGTAACAGCGATCATTATCCATATCTTCAGAATTGAAGAGTGAAAAACGAGATCCAGATCTAACATTACCATTCTGGGCTCGATTATAATTTCCTTGAATCGTACCTTCCTTAGCCTTCCGTGCCTTCCTTTTTTAGTAACAATCATCCACGGACCAAAGAGCGAATTATTCGGACTATCAAAGGTTGAAGGATCCACCGTCACACCCGTCGCTTCACCCTCCAGTTGAGGCCCCCCGTCGCAGCCATGCCCAATTGACACCTCCTTCTTGCTTTGACAAGTATCAACTGTGTGCCCATCCTTGCCATACTCAAAATATATAGTAGGAAGCCCCTCATATTCAATCCTTTGAATCTTATCATTCAACTGAATTTGTGAGACTAAGGGCTTATTCAAACAAATTTCAACAGCCACTCGAGCAAATTTTCCACTCTTTGCCGCCAAAGTATTGTAAGCTATCCTTATGACCCGACCAACCACTTCCCCTAGGATCCGAAGAACCCTTTTGTGATCGTAATGAAGCGGCATGCCAGGAAGTCTGATCCACGCCGCTATGGTCCCAATTTTATCCGACAAGCAATCAAAGGTTGGAGACCACTTTTGCACAGTTAAGTAGTGCCCAAAAATAGTCCAAGGGCCTTGCGTGAGGACAAATTCCCCATCCTCTTCTGCTCCAAAGCGTACAAGATAGTAATCATTTTCTAAGTCAATTACTGTAAACCCTCGTTCCGCTCTCCACAAGGATTCCAGTTTATTACATAATGATATATAGCCTATGGATCGCCCTAACAGTTTCACAATCACTGTGTTTTTCCATTGTCGAATCAGCTGTTCCTGCATCTTCTGTGAAAACACAACTGAAGGAATACGTCCATCTGTTTCAATGATTACATCCTCATCCACAATATCTAGGTCATCCTCACCTCCATTCATCTCAATTGCAGCCCGACTGATCTTTCATTAAACTATCCTTAAAAGACATAGCCGGCGGATTATCTTCATCGGACCCCTGTTCTCTGAAGCGTGCCTTTTTAGTCGTGCGGTCTTCCTCCAGCAGGGGAGGGACGCTTTCAGCAAATTAGAGTTCGGTTCCATGCAGAGAGAATTTCTTCCTCTTTTTCTTCAAAATTTTCTTCTCCTTTGAGTGGTGGGTTTTGTTTCTATCTAGTAGTTTTTATTCCTTTAGAATTTTAACTTGGTGTATCAGAGCGGGAAACGGCTTCATCCAATTCAATTAACGCCACCAGTTCAGCTGCCAAAACACAACGCATTAAAATCTTTGAAAACATGTTAATTTGTAAATAAACCCCACTGGATGACATTTTTACTCTTTTAGGCAACTGGATTTCCCATTCTCACACTTCCTTCGCAGACAACAACATGCGTGCGAGCCAAATCTTTTTTTCATAATATATTTTTTTATTTCTTTAATGACCAGAATATCCAGTTGGCAGTAAAACTTTATCTTTGATTATCCATATTATAGCTTACACTTGAAGCGTAAAAGTGATGAAAGCAATCAACAAATGCCTGTAATGATGATTTTCTAGCTTGGTAGCTCCAGGAAGTTTCAATGGCATCAAAGTAGACATACATTGACTACTCTCCCAACATTGCTATGACTCATTTGAAGTAAAAGAGATACATGTTCCAAGGTTGAAGACGTTGCAACATCCTGATGTACATACAGTAGTTTCTAAATCAAAAATTCTTTTTGGATTTTTCTAATATAGTGAGAATCAACAGCACAGCAGGCAGAAGATGTATTAAAAGATCATACTGATGATAATTAATTAATTACTAAAACTTATGTCAAAAAGTCCTTAATTTTTCTTACCGAAAAAATAATTTTACTCATCAATACGAACGAAAGTACTAAAAATAAAAATAAATGTGGTGTTGTGTTATACAAAATGAGGGATGGAAATGTAGGCAACTAAATTTTTGTGAAATTTTAGAGGTTCCCGATCTTTCTATTATTTACACTAAAAAAACATAACTATTATGTTTTCCTCTTTGACACGCCTTGATCAAGATTTTGGTTTTGCGCATCCAACCAGCAATCACTCAAATTCTACTCCTTTCCTGTGTCTGCATGTAGTTTTTTTTTAAAAAAAAAAATCTCTAATGCCTCAAATTTGTTTGAGCCACCGTGTCACAAATTGCTATCAATACTTTTCATCCTTAAGTACAACTAAATCATACAAGTAGAGACACTTGTTTAAATTATTTATATACATATAATTGTATTATTAAAACAAAGCAATCAAGCGGCATTGTAGGCCAACTAACCTTTATTCAAAAGTCTAAATTTCTATATCTCACTATTGATCCTAAACTTTCTAGCAATAGCCTTTCATTGAAGTTAATGGCAATGTTGCCAGGGCTTTCACCATTTTAACATACCAAACCCAACCCATGTTATTCCTTGCTTTGTCGCACTTAATTATTTAAAAAAAAAAAAGAAATCAAATTAATGAATTTTTATACACATTAAATTTTTGTTACAATAATTAACCATATTTATTGGGGGCAGACAGAATTCACTCGTATAATTTGTTGGGTGATGAGCATATAATATATACATTTTTTATCCTTAATTATATACTTGTTGGTTATTTTTATTTATTATTTTTAATTAATTGAATTATTTTTTTGAACAGAAAATTAATTAAAGATTATGAATAAAGAGGACATGAAGAAGTTCAATTTAAGAAGCAATGAAGATTAAATTGAGAATGAATTGAAGGATAAACAATTAAAAAAAATTAATCTATTACGATTTAATTTAAGTTGAGAAGGGATGCATCAAATTTACGTGAGAAGCAATTGCCATTTTAATGCATGGCATTAAAAAAGGAATGAAAATCCTAATGTGATTCTAAGTGGAGAGCACGTGCAATACCAAATCAAAGCTTAGAAAGCCAAGCCTTTTAGCCTTTGGATGAAATAGGTCGGTCGGTAACATTATATTAGTCGAACTTTGCCTTTTGCAAGAGAAGCAGCTGCGAGACAGAGAAGAAAAGGACGAGAGCCGCAGCAGAGCTTCAATATTTGGCTGGTTTATTTTATTTGTTGCTCCTAATTCAAGTATGTCTAGTTAATTTTCTTATATTGAGGTTAAAGATAAAATAATTATTTTTTATTTAATTAATTCTCTACATATATTTTTTAATATTTATAGTTCTTATTTCACATGATTAGTTGGGTATACGTAATTAAATCTTTTCACCAATTATGTCATACATTATTAATTGTTAGGATTAATATTTGTCTAAATTTATGCTTGGATCTATGAAGTTGATATATGATTATCTTTGATTCTATGTATTTCATTAAATTGTTTTCATAGAGTGCTTAGAAAAACTTTGACTCTTTGTTATTTAATATATTTACATGAAATGCTTAGATATCATATTTTTAAACAGAAAAAGAACCTACACAAGATTAATTTTAATTGGACTTAATTGTTATATCTATGAAATGACATAGATTGATTTCGAATTGTCACTTAAAAATTGAGGATTAATTAACAATTAGATGCTTACTAGTTGAATAGTGGTGGATTCTAAAACCTTGGTAATTTTTGTCTTATTGAATTTTCTTTCGCTTTAATTGTTTTCTTCGTTTAATTAATTTTATTTAACTTAAAAACTCTCAAGTATGTTAGAAATTAATATTAATATATTTAAATTAAACTTTTCAATTTATTACAATTCATGTGAGTTCGACCTCGTTAACACTATTCTATTTCTAGATTCGTGTACTTGTGAATATATTAAAAATTTTCACAACATTGTGTGGGCATTACAATGTGGCAATGAATTCGTTGGCTAATCGGAGAGACACAGATCCAACTCCTCTTGAAGAAAATTCAGGAAAATCTTCTTGAACGTGTGATTAAATCAAAAAAGATTATGGGGGCCGGACGGATTATAAAATAATTAAATAAATAGAGCATCATTAAAATTAGAGCTTCACAAGGGATGATGCCCTGCATGATTTTAATTGCGCTAGGCTTCCCAAATTACAGGGAATTAATTCTTACTGTTATTAATGAAGAAGGGCAAGTAAAGTTTAGGCAAACTCCTCCTGATTGAAGTTTTGTAATATATTCACCTCTTTAAGAATCATTATTTCTTAGTCTTAATATGAATGGGACACCATATTCATACTCTCTATATATAATATAAGAAAGTATACGTACATATAGGCCTGAAATAATTTATTTGTGTTTGATTTTTCAAAAATTTTGCTCAGAAATTTGTTGAATAGGTTAAGGACCGCTGGAAGAACCCACCAAGATTTGTATCGATAACAAGTCAGCAAAATATTTAGCTAAGCATATCGACACTTGCTATCATTACAGAAGGAAGTGCATCA
Source organism: Citrus glauca (assembly GCA_029633175.1). Classification (NCBI taxonomy): domain Eukaryota; kingdom Viridiplantae; phylum Streptophyta; class Magnoliopsida; order Sapindales; family Rutaceae; genus Citrus; species Citrus glauca. The sequence continues at coordinate 25,027,860 of JAQOOD010000005.1, forward strand.
CAAGAAAAGATATTCAAGTTGATTATGTGATGTCAAAAGACCAAGTAGATGATATTTTCACCAAGCCATTCAAGCTAGAAGATTTTTATCTGATTGAGAAATTTACGTAGTATTGTAAAAATTCATGCCACACACATAAATAAAGCCAATTATTTCATGGCCATGCACTTGTTCCACTAACCAAACATAAACTTAACTCAATCCACTTAAGCATACTTAACTTATTTCACTAACAATTAACACGCCTAACATAGTAAACAAGTTTACTTTCATAATGCCCCCTCTTAAACTTATTTTACAATACCAAGTAAATTTTTTAATCTAATAAAACCTTCTATATATCTTGAATGGCTTAGTGAATATATCACCTACTTGGTCTTTTAACATCACATAATTAACTTATACATCACTTCCTGTTATCCTTCTATAATGATAGCAAGTATTGATATGCTTACTCCGATCAAGCTGATTTTTGCAGCATCACTTTCCTCTTGTCAAGCTCTTTGATTTGATATGCTACATTGTGGAGAATTGATTACTAGCTCTACTACAATTTTATTGACAATTCTGAAAAATCAAACACTTTTATATCATTAAAACTCAACACTCATATAACTCTCAAAGCTCGAAACTCACTCCAATACAACTTAGATTTTTCTTCTTATTGTAATACTAAAAGCAAGTGATCAAGAAGCTATTTATACTAGCTTATGATCAATCCACACCACACATAAACAAAGCCAATTATTTCATAGCCATACATTTGTTCCACTAACAAAACATAAGCCTAACTCAATCCATTCAAGCATATCTAACTTATTCCACTAACAATAATTCACACACCTAACATGGTAAACAGTTTACTTGCACAACAATTTTTCTAGTTTTGTTGTTATTAATACACACCATGGACAGCAATTTGCGACTTCATGTCGTTCTCACCACTAAGCTTTCTTTAGATAGAAAGACTGTATACAAAAGCAAGCAAATAAATAAAATTAAGCATCTTGTCCATCTTGATCAATTTTTTTTTGTATATATACAAGTTTATATTTCTTTTTTTGATAAAAAAAATAATTTAAAATTATTATTTGTATATGCGTGTGTGTGTATTCATACTTAATTGTTATTTTCAGAAAAAAATCTTTGAAAGAAAATAAACATGTAAAAATATATGAATAATTGAAATGATTTAATATTCTATTTAACAGTTAAAATATAAACAATCTCTTGCTTTCATAAATGAAGTGGAATTCAATTTAATAGATGACATGTCATTTTCTAGTAACATATATAGATGTCTTCCCATTTGATCACTGATAAAGTAAACAATCTGTCGTTTGCACCAAAAGGCAAATGACAAATTACAAATTGTATATGCCAACGCACACTATTTGCGTTAATACTTTGGATGGCATGCCGTTTTATTATTAAATGACAAAGGACATGTCATCTAAAACCTGCTTACAAATTAAAATTTAAAATATTAGATGTAATTTTGTTGGAAAATAGACTACTTCTCCCATGTAAAGTGAAATTTTACAATGATGGTTTTTCAAAAAGAAAAATAGATAGTAGAGTGGTGTTTTTTTTTCAATAAATAGGCTAACTTTGATTTTATTTTGCTTTATCTAATGGTCTTTCAGTTTTGTAATTTTAGTTTTACAAACTGTTTCTTTATCTAGATATATTAATATTATGCAATAAAAATAAATATTTCAAATAAAAGGTGTTCCATATAAATGCACAATTTTACATTATTTGACTAAATTTTAAATGAGCCTAATGATAAACCATACTAGAGTGATTTTCAAATTAAAGTTTTTTTTCTTAATTTTGCCCAAATATACAAATAACATATTTTTTGCATCATAGAAAAAAATTTAAAAAATATATAAATAATTGAAATGGTTTATTACTCAATTTAATTGTTAAAAATGGTATCTTACTTCTATTAAAATCATGTCTAAAATGAAATTGTATAATGTTCAATTTTCTAAAAATGAAAAAGAGAAACGAAAAGTTGATGGTGAATTTTTTTTTCCAATTTTTTGCAAAGTAAAAGTAAAAGCATTTTGAGACAAATGAACTACCTTTGATTTTATTTTGGTTTATTTAATGGTCTTTCAATTTTCTAATTTTGGTTTTATAAATGGTCTCTCTATCCATATATATTAATATTATGAAAAAAAATTCAAAAATATTGCTTATAACATCCACAATTTTTACATTATTGGGCCAAATTTTTAATAAGCCTAAGGAGAAGCCAAAAGATCAATTTCGTATATGTGTGTGTGTACGCGCGCGCGCACGCATGTGTGTATATAATTATTTTCAAGTGCAGGCATCTTTTTTTTTATAATATGAAAACGTTCTTAAGCAATGAGATTGAAGAGATTTAAAAATTAACTATTTTAAACCTCATAGCTTAAAAATATTTATGCAACAAAGAAAAAAAAAGAAATACACACACTTAATCATGATTTTCAAATTAAATTTTTTTCCTTAATTTTGTATAAATATACAAATAACTTATTTTAAGGGTTGGAGAAAAAAAACATATAAAAATAGTTGCAATGATAATTAATTTAAAATTATCAGAGTATCCATTGATAGCTAATTTTGTCTCAGCAGAGGAATTTATTTTAAATGCATTAACGAGATTCTATTGCAATTGAAAGGCACCGTAATTGCTTTGGTTTTTTATTCAGGTTTCTTTTTGTGATCATGACCGCTTGCGGGCACAAACGCACATAAAATTCATCTAAGATGTTGTAACGCGCATGCCATTCGGCAATTTATTGTTATTATTATTGCCATTATTGTTTTGAAAATGTCAAGTACTTACTTCCGATGTTAAATCAATTTCTGCTCTTGTTTTAAAAGCTTCTAGTTAATGGTTGTTTGTCCACTTTCGATGTCAAATTGTCAATATTCTATTTCTCGTGTTTCGGTCAAAAAAAAAATACACTTGTCTTTGGGCCACCGTTGAAATAACTGTCCAAGTTAAGATTTTCGTCCAACGCCTCAAATTTTCTCTGGGCCACCGTGTCACAAATTCCTATCAATACTTTTCACATATAAGGACACTTGGTTAAATTACACACATATATATATATATATATATTGCAGGCCAACTAGCCTTTATTCTAGAATCAAAATTCCTCCCCTTTGTCCTAATTTCCATCTACTTTTCAAAAACATCATTATCATCAAAGAATAAAGTGACAAAAAATTTTAAATATATATTACACACATAAATTATTCAACATATATTGTGACTTGGTCACTGGTACCTTCAAGAACCTGCTCCCTCCATCTATCTACAAAATTAAATTAAACCCCCCCACAAAAAACCAATCAGAATAAATATCAAGCTAGACATTTTATTATAAGTAGATGCAACTCTATTATCAAATTCATTAGAGAGATTAATTAGAAAGATCAAATCAAGACCAAGATGAGCAGGGCACGTACGGTTGGTGTTGGCATGGACTATTCTCCCAACAGCAAAGCAGCCCTCCGGTGGGCTGCCGACAATCTGATTAACTCCGGCGATCTGATAATTTTAATCCATGTCCAACCTCCGAACGCTGATCATACAAGGAAGCAGCTTTTCGAAGACACCGGATCGCGTAATTGATTAGGCTTAATCATGTATATTTAATTGCTTTTAATCAACACTTTGGTATTGATATAATCGTCTAATAATTATTTTGGTTTTCATTTGCAGCTCTGGTTCCTCTAGAGGAATTCAGGGAGATTAATTTCTCCAAGCAATATGGCCTTACTAGCGATCCTGAAGTTCTGGATATTCTAGATACACTATCAAGAACCAAAGGGGTAAGTACCTTGTAATATATATCTCGATATGTGTTTGTATCACGTGTCCAGATGCTCGCCATACGATGGTCGAAGTTGCTCACAGAATCGTTTCTATGCTTAAAAATGTGCAGGCCAAGGTGGTGGCGAAGGTCTACTGGGGGGATCCAAGAGAGAAATTGTGTGATGCTGTTGAAGATATGAAGCTTGACACACTTGTTGTTGGAAGCAGGGGTCTCGGTGCTCTCAAAAGGTATACCTCAATAACTAGTTATATTCAATTTTGGTTCAAGTATTAATACAATGAATTTAAATTTAATTAATTTGAATGAATTTGTTTAAATTTTTAACAGGGTTTTGCTTGGAAGTGTCAGCAACCATGTGGTGACAAATTCTTCATGTCCGGTTACTGTGGTCAAGGGAAATCCAGTCTCTGCCAAATAATAATTGAAACTTATAATGTTCTGTTAAGGAGAGTATTTGTTTGGAGCTTATTAATGTTTGTTATCAGTGTGCCATTGATGATTTGGTATTGGAAGCGCGTGTTTATTTAGCTCTATTGCCATTAATAATTTTGTCTTTGTGCGAATGACTAAAGGGCTTCATTTTTAGTTCAGTTATTTTAAAAATTGAAAAAAAAAATTATCAATTTAAAGCAAAGTTTTATATAACTTACATGATATATGCAATATTGCTTTTTGGAGTAGCACTGTTAATTTGAAAATTTCGTTCCAAGTGATGTAATGCTTAAAGCATCAAATGAAGATAATTTATTATACAATCCTGTCTTTTTTCTTTTTTCTTTTTTTCCCCTTTTTGGTTCATAAGTTGGACAAATAAATGGAAACTCACTTTCAAAAATGCCTCCCATTTTTACATCTATGAGTAATAAATCAAATTTATTCATCCGAACATAGTTTCAGTACGGAAAAAATCAAATCACGCACTATAGACTTCCATGAATTTTAGCAACAACGACAAGGACCAAAATTTTGCAACAATAGAATTAACTGCATCAATGAAAAAGCAAAAATTATAACAAAAAAAAAACTCTCTCTTACCCCGCCAGCCTAACAAGATAGGTACAAAAAATCTAAGAACATCAAAGGAAATTTTCAGCCCTTAGTGATTTCAAATTCAGCACCGATTGGGATATGATCACTTGGGTGGTAGTAATTTGGTAAACAGCCAACAACACTAGGCGAGTCTGCATCCGGAAGCTCAAGGATACTGACTGGTTTTATGCGGTCAGAAGGAGAGAAGAAAATATAATCAAGCGTATCTGTGAAGTCAGGGGTGCAGTTTGTGAATCTTGGTTCTCCTCTTGTAGAAGCATAGACACTGCATAAGGGAATAGGATGTTCTTCGACACATTCCACCAGGGTTGCTGATTTTGGGCAACGCAAAGTAAGATACTGATAGACCTGGAAAAAGCAGCACTTTTAGAACTACTTACATAACATTGGACTTTCAAGAATAAAGTGCTTGATGTCACTGACCAAGTTGATCTAACTTTAGTAATAAGCTAAGCAGACAACAAAGTACTCAGTGTATGAGCATCTTTTGGCAATAATTTTATACTTAATATCCTCCACTATCATATATCTTCAAGTATTCCTATGAAAGCCTTAAGGAAAAATCTAGATCAATCTTATATTGTAGGAATGAAAAAGAGGAATAAAAGTCAATAGAAATGGAAAGTAATAAACACCTTATCCCCTGGGACTGAATTGAAGTCACCAGCCACAATTACAGAAGGTACGCAATCATATCTGTTGGAAACCTGTGTCCTGAATTCAGCCAATCGTGATGATAGATACTTAGCTTGTGCAAGCTTGACATCAGCCAATTCTGGGTCCCTGAAACAGAAAAAATAACATCCATCACAAATTCAATTAAGAAAAATTTCTAATACTTAGAGAACCATAGAGGCCACAAAACAAACCTAAAGAACAAAATACAAATAATAGCTACAAATAAACCACTTACCAATAAAGGTGTGTTGTTGCCACAATAACAACATGATCAAATGGACCTTTGAGTCTAAATGCAGCCATAATTCCTACACAATCACGTTTAAGCCTTATATAAGGGTCATTAAGATCTCCATGATCCCTTGAATCCTTTTTTGACCATGAACCTGAAGACAGATATTAAAGAAATAAGCTACCAGCTACCATGAAATGGGCATTTTAAAGTTGCATGGTCATCGTTATAAATGAAGAAAAAGGAAAACAATTGATAGGAAAAACAAGTGTTCTATAGAAACAGAAAAGCACTACTCAAATAAAAGATAAAATAAACATTGATATCTACAATTTTTGTGCAGTTGATTAGTAAAGACTCATGCATAGGATACAATATAAAAGAGCCTCCTCAATATAAAGTACTTTTGAAGATTTTGCTCCAAAAGAATAGGAAAAAAAAGTGAGCGAAGTCAAAAGTAAGGCATGGTTGCTACTTGCTAAGGGCTTAACTACCTAACTGGCTCAAACTAGTTGTGCGTACATGGGGAAAAAATAAATAAATAACTCTATGAAGTAGCCAACCAATTTGTATTTATATACTTATTGTCATTCTATGACCAGATTTTGTTAGCATAAAATGGTAATATCTGCTGGTTCAACTTCGTAATTCTTTTCTACTTCCCGTTTTGCACAAAAGACAGAATTGCTTTGTAATACTAATATTAGTAAACCAAAAATAACAAAACTGAACAAGAAGTTACCACTCTTTAAATCAGAATCATTATTTCCTGCACCCAGCATATTATTCTGATCATCGCCACATGAACTTCCATCTTTTATTGAGTTTACGAGTTCATTGTAATCTATTCTGTCCTCCACAAGCAACTCTGCACTGAAGCAAATGACAATGAAATAATTTAGTCCTTTCCTAGGATTCAAGGAATACGTAATTCTGTAAAGCTGCAGTGCCATCTTCCTCAATGCACATGATGACTAAAAAGATGTTGTCTAAAACGAGTTAATGCATTGAAGACTAAAGCATTCTTCCGCTTCCAACATAAATTTAGGAAGATAAATTTTAAAATTTTCTAGAACCTTCAACTTTGATGGTATCCAAAAAATTGTAGGACCTTGGGAACTGATTTTATGCAAGGGATAAAGCATTCCATAAATTTAGGAAGATAAAATTTAAAATTTTCTAGAACCTTTAACTTTGATAGCAGTGATTGAAGTTATAGCTCCCAAAGAATGGAAACAAAGACCAAAAGGTATGAGTTAAGACAGAAATAAGGCAAAGTTGCTATGAGTTTAATAATGGATTTGGCTCAAACTACCTGTGCATAGCTAGAAGTAAAAGTTTAAATGAAGTAGCCAACTACATTCTAAATAAGTAGCCTAACATGTTTTTAATTTATTTACTAATTACCATTCCTTGATATAAATTTAAACTCTAGATTGTTTAAACAAATTGTAATATTTTAACCTAAGACAAAAAGCAATACGATTCTGATGCAGACCACTTGAGCAAATGCCAACAAAAATTCTGGAGTTTGAACAATTTGAGTTCAGTTGAAATTAACTTTAGTGATTGAACTTATGGATGCCTACAGATTTTGTTGTAGTCACAACACAGAGTTTAGTCAAATTCAAACCATATATTTAACACTTCAGTGACTTGCATGCAAACAATTCAAGCACATAAATAACTTTTTCCCAAGTGAGCTGCATTACTCTTGACCAAACCCATCTATCTTTAATCAAAATAAGAGAAGTCTTAACATACCAGCTGATTTTGTAAAAAATTCCACATCCATCACGCTTCTGCCCACTTCTCTGAATATATAAGCTAGAATAACCTTCAGTCTCTATATTTCCTTTGTAAAAGTCCTCATTATCTAATTCCTATAGTATAACCAGAAAATTAGTATATTAAGAAACTTAATTTCTGACAAGGAAAATTTTCCAAAGGCCAAGTCTTCCACTACAACCACCCCCACCCCCAGCCTTTTTCTTGCCTCCCCAGAAAACATTATATAGAGGAATAAACAGAACCTGCAGGCAGAGGAAGTCAGCACCAAGGCTCTTTAAAACAGTCAAAACTGCATCTGAACGATTCTTCCACCTGTAATGTGCACAATTAGCAAATTTGTTAAGTACCTATAGTGTTAATAAATATGGTCTGATTTAAACTCTGCCTCTATAGTATACTTATTAAGTTATCACAAGAAGCTTATAAGCAGTATGGAACGAATTCAGATTTTATAGTGCTCTATAAGACCCTATTTGGTACTAAGGTTGGGCAGCTATAGCTTAAGAGTTACAGCACAAAATATTCAATAAACACTAGCGGCTACAGCGTGGAAGCTAAGTTGATTTGATCCACTACTTGTATGATGAAAAACCTATAATATCTTCACTATTTTTGTCAAATTGTTCTTTAAGAGTTATGTTTACCACACACCGTTAACTTTGATTTTATAGTTACAACTTTTCTTTCACAGATTTACCGCACAGTATTAACTTTGACAATTACAACTTTTCTTTCCACGGCACCTCAATAGCAAATAGAGCCTAGGTCATAGATGTAATAATTTTCATAATTTTGTCTTATTTTACACAATCCTAACTTGTTTAAGCTCTATTGTTTCAGCAAGAGAAATAAATAAATCATATAAAAGTTCCAAATAATCCAGTTTCTTTTTTCGCTCTCCTATCTCAAAATACAGCTTAAGCTTACAATTTTCGGTTCCTATAAATAACCACCACCGCCTATAAATATTTAAAATACGAAAAATAAAATAAAGTTCGAAGATTTACTTGAGGCAAGCAGATGGAGAATGTGGATAAAGAGCACTCTTCACATAAACCTGAAAACACATTAAAATTAAAAAGAAAATTAAAATATAGAATTATTATAATCACATTGAAATATTGGAAATTTAGTTTTGGATACCTGAGCTAAAATGTTGTAAGAGACGAGACTGAATCTGATTCCTTCAAATTTACTCGTGGAGTTTATATTGCCGCCACCTTCGGCGGGAAGGAATTTAGGGCAGATTGGGGAGGGATTTGTGCTCATTCTGCTACAATGAATTCTTCTGCAGATTTTGAACAGACAAAAAGTATATAAATTTAAATTTAAGCAACCCAATATATTATCAACATGTTTGTTACTTATTAGAAAGAAAGAGAGAGTGTTGCCTTTTGGAAGACGCAACAGGTAATCGACGAAACGGAAGCGGAGGCAAAGCCTTTAGCATTAGTGTGAAGAGAAGAGAGATTTTGAAATTTAGCGAATATATATCTATATATAGTGCACGCCACTCGTTTGTTGTAATGCCGCCTTTTTTCTTTAACCTACAGGAAAACTCTAACCGATACGTCAACGGAAAAGTTGTCCTAGTTGGGAACTAATTAATTAAAGTTAAATTGCTATAATTTGATTATTCAAAAAAAATTAATATGGAATTCCATTTATTTAAAATGTGGGACATAATATTGTAGACTAAAATTTATAATGTTGTAAAATAATTATAATATTGTAAAACGTTAAAAATGCAGTTTCCACTTTACAAAATTGTATCCGCCCCTCATTTTCATAAAAAAAAAAATACGAGATTTCTTTTATTGAAAACTGACACATTAATTATCATTTATTGAAAATATTTATACTTTTTTAATATAGATGAAATAAGAGTATTTAAGTAAGGGTGATTGACTAAAAATTTTGAGACAATTAACAAACAAGTTGAATTTGATTATATTCATATTTGACAAGACACGGTTAGGATTCTGTGATGTGTCATAGACACTATAACTTAACCAAATTAATTTAATAAAATCAAAAAAAGGATAAAAAATTTACACATAATTTAATTAAAGTTACTATTATAGTTGGCAATGAGACGGAATGTGATGAGATTTAACAATTTCAATCACATCCCATATATGCAAATGGGATAAAAAAAAATGTCACAGTCTTGTCCCTATATTTTTTATGAAACAAAAATATATCCTAATTCATCCCATCCCAATTGAAAAATTTTACATTTTTAATCGGTAATGAAACGAGATTGAATGAAATTTGTCAATTTCACTCCCGTCTCGTATATGTAATTAAGATAAAAAATATCTCACTCATGTCCCTAAATTTTTTTATGAAATAAAAATATATTATAATCTCGTCCCAAATGGATCCCATCCCATCAGAAAAAATTGACATCCCTAGTTACTATCATTTAGAATAAATTAATTAAATTTATAAATATATTTTTCATAATAATATTCATATTATTAAGGAAGTTATTTTTTTCATTTTTCAAAAATTATTTTGATTTTATAAAAAATATAATTACATCAAAAATTAGGATTTAAATATAGTTAAGGTTGATTATTTGTAAAGAAATTTCATCCTTTCTTGTAATTTCTTCTCAAAATAGAGCTATGATCCAAAAAATGGGGTTCTACAATGATATTAAAGGGGATCGGTGCCAAAGGGGCCTAAGTAATCGAAAATTTTTGTTGCTCCAGCCCAAGAAAGACCTCTAGTAACCCTTCACAAATTCAAAAACTTAGAAATCCGAGCCCAGCCCAACAAAGGCTTATGGAACCAGTTTTTGACCAATCAACTTCCTTTCCCATACTTCGTGCCACATATGGAAATTAAAATAATTTATAGGGAAACCAGTCCATAATAACAATTTTAATATTTGTTCATTCTAATACAAAAAACCTCAATTTTACAATAGAGTGTATTGAATAATCATCTTGATAGTAAATAACTGCTTCTAAGAAAAAATGTCATTTTTAATTTTCTTAAAAATTTAAACATATATATAAACATGTTAAAACATATTCAAAGAAAAAAAGACAGAAAATAAAATGAACATCATCATCATGGCACTATACATGTTGGTGCTTATAGTAAACAAACATCATTTTCTTCTACTTATATCCATCAGAAAATAGTAAAAACAATTCTTTTTTTTTTGTTTTATAATGTTGATATGCATGTTAAAACTTGTTGAAAAAAGAAAGATAAAGAAAAATGAATACCTATTGGACGCAAGCTTTTTACAGTCAACAACCAACATAAGATCGTGTAATCTCTAGTTTAATTGAATTCATGTTTAGATGTCGCCACGACGAAAGTAGATTGAGATGGTTTCCAAACATTTTCTTAATAATCGGATTTAGAAGTCAAGAAGAATTTGGTTGGTGGGGTGTGTTGAAATTGAAGTGGCGCACGAAACGGGGTGCTGCAGTTAGTGACATTTGATGGTCGCCATTGACATTTTATTGTAAATTTTGATGTTGGTGGTGGTAGCAAAATAAAGCATCATCATCTTCTTTTTGTATATAAATATTCTTATAATGCAAATTTTCAAACTGTACATTTAATAAAAGATATTTAGGAAGGGAAAAAGCTAACTCAGGGAAAGGTAATTTTTATGCACAACATATTCAAAGGGGAAAAAAAAGGTGGGGTAATGGCAGTTTCTCAAAAAAGCCTCATGCTCAGAGAAAAAACAAAAGAGAGGTAATTTGCCAATATTTTATGAGAGAATGGGGGGGGGGGGGAATGAAAATTCAAGATTTTTTTTTTATGGTAACCAGTTGATAAGTTAAAAACTTGCACCCCTGATGGGTCTGTAAAAAATTATGTTTGTTCTGGATTTGGTCTGCAAGCTATTGTCATGGACATTTTGTCCCCCGCGAAGCAAGCTATATTGATATTATTGTAATTGAAAATATTTTATCGTGTGTAGGGCAGAATTGTGGAAATTATTCACATTGAGTGCTGCATCATTGATTTGATTTGAAAATATTTTCCAACTCAATCCCAGAAAATCTTCTCAACTTTAAAAAGTGTCTTAATCATGTAACGACATTGTCAACTTTTTAATAATTCATTCAAAACTTCTTTATGAAGACTGAACGTTGAGGAGAGATGCCTTCAATCATCAACACTCAATTACTCATGTAGTCTTTATCTCTTTAATTATCAACTAAATTTTCATGCTATGTTGAAATAATAAGTCTTGACACAAGAGAGTTGTATAAGAAAGGGAAAAAAGAAATCCTTACTCCTTAGCAAATTGAGAATTCTAGAGATACAAACCTAAAGGATTTACCTTTTTTTATGTAAATTTGTGCTTGAGTAAGTATATATGGCTTATTTAATGACCAAAAGTGTTTACTTAATCTCATAAATTATTTTCAAAGTTATTATCATTTGATTGTATTTTGAGTAGAGTTTTTGAGAATTAAATAAGTTATTTTACCTCTAGTAATTAGTTAAATAGTAAATGTAAAATTTCTTATATAACTATTCTACCATCTAATAGATGAATGTCACATTATTTATAACTCAAATGTTGGGATCCTTATTATCACTTGCTGACAAATCACTTTGAAAAGAGCAAAATGAAAATGGAGTCTACGTCACCAATTCTAAAACTAAGGGAGATTATATGACTATTTAAGTAAATTTCAGAGTATGAGTAACATTTTTCCCAATATTTATGCACATGTGTTACATTTTTTTATTTTTGAAAAGAAACAATATATATGTGCGAATGTGTGTGCAAGAAAAAACTAAAAAGTAATTTTGATGCGATGTTATTTTATCTCATCCTTTTTCTTTCATTAAGGTTTTTATTTAGAAGTTATAACCAAATTGATTTTCTTAAAAATAATGGGATTGGGAAATTATCAAATCTATCCTTTTCGAAGTCATCATGACAAAAATTATCATTTATTTATTTAGGCTTAGGGGATGGAAATAAATAGGAGGGACCTATGTGTTAAATTTTAGAAACTTATGGACCCAAATGAGATTTTTCCTCTTGTTTCATTTTTTTCCTTTTTAAAGAAAGTAAGATTTTAATCGTTAAGCTACGTAGTCTACAAAGAAAAAATGAATTCCCTTTAGAAAATTAAAAAAAAAAATTTTGAGCTCCTCAAAGGAAGAAAATTTTATTTAGCCCCCTTTTTATTATATTTTTTTTATTTAAGTATAGAAAAATTTACAGAAGAATTTTTAGGTAATGCAGTTTGGTTGCTACTAATGTGGCTGGAAATACGCGTGGGCCTCAAGAATGTGTATTTGGGCTTCTCTTAACTCACTCGTTCATGGGCTCACGGAAAGCCAGTATAGAGAATTAGTGATGCAATGTGATTTTGTGGGTCGTGACGCATCACAATCATACAGTCACACAGACAATTTTTTTCTTTTTTTCCCTTTTTTTTTCAAAGCTAGACGAATGAAAGCACGAAAATATTGATTTTCCCTCTCGTCCGCAAATAAGCTTTCGTCATGGTCAAATTTTGTCTCTCGCAAAAGCAAATTATATTTATATTATTTATTAAAAATATTTTATCATGTGAAGGGCAGAATTGTGGTAATTATTCACATTGAGTGCCACATCATTAATTTGATTATATATATATATATATAGGTTAATGTTAAGTTATATGCATGTAACATAGGGGGACCATATATATATCAAATTCCAATTTTCATTTAAATTTTCCAACTCGTTTCCAAAAAATGTTCTTGACTTTAACAAGTGTCTTAATCTTGTAACAACATTATCACCTTTTTCATAAATTCATTCAAAACTTCTCTATGAAGATTGAACATGGAGGAGAGATGCCTTCAATCATCAACCCTCAATGACTCATAAAGTCTTTATCCCTTTTTTTTTTTCCTTTTCTTTCATTCATCTCTTTGGTATAAAAGATGCCTTCAATTGTCACCAACCATAAAGTCACTATCTTTGTGATGTTTACTGTTGATTTATTGACGCCATATTGCTCACCAGTGTGAACTTTTTAATTGTCAACTAAACTTTCATGCCATGTTGAATTATTATGATTATTATTATTTTCAGTAGAAGCGAAAACGTATTGTTGAAGTAAAAACAAGAACAAGAGAGTTTTAAGAAAAGAAAAAATCTTAGCAAATTAAAGAAATCCAAAAAGAACATATTCCTTACTATATGTATGTTTCTTAAGTGATATTCTATATACTTGAGTGAGTCTCAAGCATCTTCACACGTACCGAAATATTTAAGAGAACATTTAAATCCTCTCTCTTTAATCAAATTAATGCAAACAATTTAATCATTTAATTTATTGTGAATACTCTGCAGGGGTTAAAAAATAGAACTCACAAAGCATGAAAAATCAGTCAAAGAATCACTCTCAAATTAAACCAAAAATAATAATAATTCTATGACTGGATAATTGGAGGGAAAAAATTTCTCAGCATAAAAGGAAGGAAACAACTCTAAAATTGAAGCAGGGAAGATTAATATCCTCAAAACCTTTAGCTTCAATAGAAATGACTTTGATATCATAATATACCCCATATGAAATATTTTACCAAATGTCATCAATGATATCACCATCACATTTCACATATATATAAATTTATGTGGTCAATATTGAAATGATTTTGGCCAAATTCGTTCAATTTGGATTCCATAATTGACACTTGATAAAGTGGATTGCATAATGCATAATGCATATTGCAAAAACGCCAAAGATTAATGAAAAGGACACACAGCTGGACTTGACACCCCTTGTAGTTAATTGCACCCAAATAATTTGTGTAAGAAAAGATATATTTAAAAGCACAAATGAAGTTTCCTCTCAAAAAAAGGAAAGGGGAAAAAAACAAAGTTCCTCTATAAATGGGGCTGAAACAAGTAGTACGTAGGTGGGTGACTCTTTATACCTTACGTATAGAGCTAGAGAAATTATTCATCCAAGATCTTGGACTTTTTAAAAATATGAGAAAATAATAGTATAATGTTAAAAATATTATTATATTATATGGTGTAACAGTTTTTTTAACTTTAAGAAAGTCCAGAATTTTAAATCAGATGAGCTTTCTCCAGTCTAAGATCTTGGAAACTATATATATAAATTTTTCAATGAAGATTCCTGCATTTTATAATATAAGGGAAAGGATCCCTTCTTGGAAAATTTATATATATAAACACCAGATCAACTACGTATTGGGCTTGGGCAGTCTGAATTATTGAGCATCATCTTACCGAATTTGAATGGTGTGTGTCTGCGCGCGCGCACACACATGCAGCCACAATAATGCAATTTGTTGTGCTCAGCGTTGCATCAAATCTTACGCAAGATTTTTAGACAATAATTAGGGTGTTGCGGTTGCCATTGCTGATGCCGCAATTTGGCCACCAACAAGCATGTTATAACCATGTGATATATATATTCACCCGCAACTTACCAAATTAAAAGGAAATTAATCTCTCATTAATTTTCTTAAGCTCGTCTCTATTTGACGGTATTAAAGTTGTCATAATTAATTTGGTTAACTTTAAATAACAAATAAATAGGTAGGCTAATTAATTAATTCTCTTCAAAAGTCTAAAGAAACTTTCATTACCCTAGTTGAAACTTCAAGCAACCGATATATTACATTCATATATTACATTTAGGGAGAAAATTGATTCTACTTTTGCATAAAATAAAGTTTATGCACTAGTTTCTAGATGCATTTGAGATTGAGGTTGGGCAGTTGTACCTTAAAAATTACAGTACTAAAGTGTTTGATAAACACTATCTGCTGTAACTTGGAAGGTATGTTTATATATTTTTTACTTGTACAATGAAAAATCTATTATGTTTTTAATAATTTTATCAAAATTATTATTTAAAATTTATATTTACTATATATTACTGATTTTTATTTCATAGTTACATCTTTTTTTTACAGTAATTATAACTTAAAAGTTGCAGCACTTCAATTCCAAACGCATCCTATATAATCATTAAAAAAAAAGTCTTTGTTGAGCTAAGTTGCACTAAAAAATTTATAATATATACTTGCATACAATTACGATTTAATTACATATTACTACTTATTGAATAATTATCAATGACAACAACATAAAAAGACCGACACAGAATCTAAATAAAATAATAATAAAGTATTTCAAAACCGAGATAAATTGGGGATAATTAATTAAAATTCCATGCCGTGTCAACTTTATCTTCCTCCCCAAGCAAAATCTTGATTCCCTTTTGATTAAGATTCTTTGTCGTATGTTCAGCAATTTTTTTTCTTTTTTTTTAAATTAGGCTATAGATCCGCAGGACATCACTTACTTATGATAATAATTTAAATAGAGTGATTTATGCACTGAATTTCTCATTAGAAAACAGCTTAGACAATACATGTGCATGCATGTCTTTTTATTTTTCTTTCGAATGACTTTTCGAATGACAGAAAAGATAATTGCTTATGAAAAATGTGGGACTCCATTCATTTTCTGTTAAATGCAGGATCTAATTTAATTAATTTCCTGGACTTCACATGCAAGTTATTGCTTTTTTTCCAAATCATCCAATCAAGGGCTACCTTTTTTTTTTCGTTTTTCTTTCTTTCTCTTTTTTGATTTAAATTTCCAGTGACAAGGTCCACGTACGTAGCTATTTAATTAAAGCATTATTGTTGGTTCGAGGGTCACAATATATATTGAATACAGAAAGTCATTTTCTTCATGACAATGACATTTAATGTAACGTTTTTGGCCTGCTTTATGTTATATACATTGATATTGACTTATTATTTTAAAAAAAATGATATTGACTTATTTTGGATCACTATTGTCCACCAATGAGTAGAATAAGAATTGTAATGGCTTGCCAAACTTCCTGCATTTTCCCCAACATGGGAACGTACATGAACTGAAATTAACTCACTAGCTATAGCTTAATTAGCCTTCCATTATTTCCCAAACGTCAAGACACATCGAAGCAGCCACTGGGTTTTATTGTCCGGTGCCCTTAACATTTGTTGAAGGTGTGGGTTCAAAGTCCTCATGAGAAGATTTCTCCAAATTTTATAGTGTGTCTCTCTCTTTATATATATATATATAGAAGTTTGATAGTTTGAGATCTTAAAATGTATAAAAATTTCGGAAAAAGCTCTAAAATAGTAAAGTTCTAAAGATTTAAAACTTAAAGTATTTAAACCGCATAATTTATGCGTTTTCTTAAACATTCCCGCACTTTAAAATTTTATATTAGAACATTTCTATATGTAAGTAGTTTTCTTGTTTAGGATCTTAAAATATGAAAAGAATACAAAAAAATTTTAAAACAGTAAAGTTTTAAATACTTAAAATTTAAAGTACTTAAACTGCATGATTTAAGCATTTTCCTCCACATGTTTTGTTTCTCTTTACATTTGTATACATAGCTAGTTGTTGCGGTCGTCGTCATTGCAAGCTCTGCCCAATAAATTAAATTTTAGTTAGATGTCATGCACAGATTAAGATGCATGAACTTGAGAATTTTGGGTAAGTTTCACTCGGAATCGGAATGTTTTGAACTTATCCACAGCGTATTATTTGGCTGTGCCACGTGTACAATTAACATAGTGATGACGATAAACCCTACAGTTATATATATCTATATCATATATTATATATAAAGTAAAATGGATATATTTGCATGTATATATCGTAAACAGTTTAGATGATAGTGCCGTAATGTCTCATATAAAAATTCAGGAGCGGCTTGACGATTGATGCATAACATTATTGATATACAACGAAACAATTGTGATTGGGACAAGATAATTAATTGTCTAAACTATTTGTCAAATTATTGAAAGAGAATAATCACTTTTCTTGTACGCCACGACTCTTAAATTAATTGATACTTTTATTTTGATCTCTTAAATTTTTGGTAAAAACTTATATACGTAAATTATTTAAAAATCATCTGATCAGATTCTTGATAAATATACCTTAATATTAAAAAAAAAACCCAACAACTCATTCCAGTACTGGTATTAAATTTTCTTAACAATTTTCAACCGTCACCTTCAAATTTTACTAACATCACGATTTTTTTGTTTGCATGGCCTTCAGGGCTCGGGCCATCTTCGCAATCACATTGAATGAATGAGCAGTATGGAAATTAAATGAGATTTTTAATTTTATTACTTGTTAGTCGTTTTCAACAAAAAAAAAAATTAATAGTAATAGATAATAAATAAAATCTCGGACCTTCGTGGTCCAACCGGTTTGGCTCCACTTCATTGATCCATCCGGGTCCTACTATCCACGCGCTCTAACACTGCCGCAACATCAAAAATCCCTCTCCTACGGAGTTGGCGCGTGACCTGACGCGCTCAGAAGGCACTAAAAATTTCAGCGAATCTAGAATTTTCATTGGATGACAGCTTTCAATGGCGACAGCTAAGCCAACTAACCAATACGTAATGGGAAGCGGGAGTGCACACCTAACAGTGCCAATAGATATTGATGATGCATGGGCTCCACTTTTGCTTTTAGTCACACCGTCAATCACGTGGCAGTGTTAGCGATGTAGGTGCGCGACCGTCACTCTATCCAACTCCCGATCGAAACAGAATTTGAACACTTTGAGTTTGACGTTGACATTTGACGAATTGACATTCCCGCGCGGCAAAAGTCCAACGGTGTTCGCTAATCACAAATCTCTAATCACTAACTTCGTTTTCAATTAGAACGGATTTATTAATTCAAAAAAAAAAATAGAACGGATTTATCGCCATTTTTTTTAAAAAAAAGGAATTAGAAACGGAGTTAGGATGGTGGCCACAATTTTCATATGTCATGTATGACCTCACCTTTGTAATTAGGATGTGTATGTAAGCCTTTACAATTTAAAATTATCAGAACAAATCTATGGAAGATTAAGATAATTAAAATTTTTTAGGATTCCCTTGGTTTAGTAAAACGAAATTGAGTGTATATCTATAGTATAAAAAAATTAATTTTAAAGAGGAATTTGTTTCAAATAAATTATCAAAAAATCTACTCTACTATATGAGTAAGAGGGTGTAAACTATTTTCCGCAAAATTAAGGGACTAAGTAAAATTATCCAGCTAAGAAGTCTTTTATGAGCCATTCCTTTTGTATCAGCACATGAATGATACATTTTAATTAGGGATGACAAAATGTTAGGGTTGGGATCGAACATGTCTTTTGTCAGGTGGTTTGAGTTTGTTCGGGCTGATCCTAAAAGTCGGATGTTCTTTTTATATTTTAAAAAAATTAATTATATTAAAAAATTTATAGTTTATAAATTTTTTTATTGGAAACTTTAAAATTTGGGCTTAAAGTATTTTAAACTTTAAATATAAGTTATGAGTGGGTCAAATAAACATTAAAATATGTATTTTAATTAAAATAAAATATATTTTGAAGAATGAAAATAGTAATTTGTTAAATAAAAATATTTATAGAATAAAATCGTGTTGGTTGGTTGATACAAAAATATGTATGTAGGACCTTTGCGAGATTTACCATGCTAAGTATAAAGCACATAAATAAAACATATGAAACATGTTCTTCTTCTTCTATTACATAATATTTATTTTGAGTTTTGACCAAAACTTATTGATGACATTATGATTATATATAGTTTTTTCATTGACCGTTCTTTGCTAATTACAATTTTAATTAATAATAAGAACTTTGTGCATAACAACATCGGTGGTTTCAATATAAAACCTAATAGTTTACTTGAAAACTTAAATTTCACATTTTTTATTTAAATATTTCACGTTAGTTAATTAAAATTCAACTTATATTTTTTTAAAAAGTATATATAAGATGACCGGTAATTACATCATAATTCAAGTATCGAATCTTTTGTATTATTCTTCAAAATACTCATATCTCTTAAAAGAGAAAACTTCACCACTCAATTATTTAATAATTAAAAATATTTTAAGAACAAATTTTCTTCCACTAGGATAAAGCCTTACCGGTTGTACTTAGTAATATTATTCAAGAACCCGTAGGCATAGAGTTCTCTTCGCATAAATTCCTCTTATGTGCATCACATACAGAAGACATACGGTAAAGTTAGAATGAACTAAAAATGATTCCTAATTTAAAGCAACTTTTGTCAAGTTTCTTTCAGTTTCTCCCGGCAAATGTCTAGGTCATTGAAAAACAAATATTCTTCATCTTTATTGATTTTTAATATATTATAATCTCATAGTTAACATATTTTCTTTCCAAAATTAATTGTCAAATAAACGGGGGCAAAAGTGACTTTTAATTCTCAAATAAATGAGGGAAAGTGGACAGATTCCCTGCACAGACATACCATGCCAACTTTCAACTTACGTCACCGAAGAAAGCCCACAGCTACTGCAATGAACACGCACACAGAATAACACACACTCTTTCTCTATCATCCGAGCCGCTTTGTTGTGGAGCGCGTAAGCCGATAAGAATGTGTTACAGCATAGCAGATGATTCGGGTCGGATTGATCCACAACCCGACGCATGGCCAAATAAATGAATATAATTACATTGAGATCCCTAATTATTAACAAAAACACATGTATATACATTGTTTTTCAGAATAATCCAACCATCAGTATCAAGAGGTTTATAAAATCAATGATTTGAGTATTGTATTCATATGCCCGCCGAGATCAAGAGATTTTTTTTATTTAATTTAATTTAAATAAACTATAATCTTTGAAAATACTAACAATAGACCTCCACTAATAATGTTATATTAATATTTCATAAGGAGGTGAAAAATATGAATATAATTTTGAAAAAACATATTAAGTTGAACTGAGAATACTCAAAATTATTTTTCAATTTAATGACAAAGTTGAGGTGTAAATTTAGCAAGTCAAAGCTATGTAGTAAATTAATTATTAATATATGCAGTAAAATAAATAAATTTAATTTAAATATAAGCATTTAGTACTTCTACATAATTTTTAGGCTTGTACGATAAAAAATCTAGTAAATCAAAATTATATGTTTTTGAATAACTTGATTTTTTTTTGGCGCATATCTAATTCAGTTTCCCGTTATTTTGTAATTTCAGCTTTATCCAAAAACATGACATTCAAATCATTACGACGAGGACTTATGTGAAACAAAACATGAACTAAATCTTATATTAAATTATTCTTAAACATTAGGGAATTCAGTATTATTACTCAAAATATAATTTTCTTTATTTGTAAAAGAAGAATTAATGTCGGCTCTCGGGTTCCCTGCTTTATAAACTGAAAATGAGTAACTACGATGAATTGAACAAGAAGCTAGCTGCATCCTTTGATCCTTTCTCCTTGAGTTCCTAAAAAATTGCCATTACTATTTCTTCCCAATGCACTAACCTGGGCTCCTTTTGCAAACTCTTTAAACTATTCCCATTTGCAATTTTTTTTTTTTGGCCTCATTTCAGGTAATAACCAGTGAATTAGTTATTTTTCCATTGTTGTTTCATGGGGTGTTGTTCATTGTTCTTGTTTTTTGCTCTATTTGGTTTTTGCATTGAAGCATGTACAAACGTTCTACTAACAAGCTGTTGCAAGCTGTAAACAAAAAAATGGGATTTTTTGTTCAATGACACTATAATCGAAGTACTATTAGCATACTTCATTTGATGAATAAAACTGATTTTTGTGTCTCAAAATAATTTGATAGATCTATATCTTTGCATATATCACATAAATGATCGGGAATTAGTTTCCCATGTTCTTGTTGATTAAGCCCTGTATATGAATAGTTTATGTGCCAGCTTGTTATCCTATTATCCATACTTTTATTGGTACGTTCTGTTTTGTGTTTTTCCCTATATAATGTTTATTATTTTTTTCTTGGATATCCTCAGAATGGTTGCTGCAAGAATGGGCCAATGGTTGAATCTTTTAGTATGTGCACTCATATTACTGAAAGCTGACGGGTTTAATGTAGGAATCACTTATGTTGAGAATGCTGTAGTGAAAGGAGCTGGTAAGATTAGTGCAAATACAAATTGATTCTTCATTTTGTGATTTTTGTTATTGTGTATTATATTTTGTTGAATGCTTGATATGTTTTTTGCAGTTTGTTTGGATGGTAGCCCGCCTGCTTACCATTTTGATAAGGGGTTTGGTGCTGGGATCAATAATTGGTTGGTTCACATTGAGGTAATTTCCTTTTCTATGTAGAAGTGTTTGTTATATTATTCGCTCCAAGTTCAATAGTTACAGATGAAGAGTGATCAATCTTATAAATTATGAAAATAAGAACTCTGATGTCTATGTTTGCCATTCAATTCAACACAAAGTTTCAAAATTTTTTCATTCTAATGTATGCATGGACATTTTTTCTTGATTCAACTTGCCTTTGGCTCTGGATTCTTAGGGAGGAGGATGGTGCAACAATGTCACAACTTGTCTTGAACGTAAGAAAACCCGTTTAGGTTCATCTAAGCAAATGGTCAAGGTAGTTGCATTCTCTGGGATGCTGAGCAACAAGCAAAAATTTAACCCAGGTATGACCCTTTTGTTTTACTTATTGGTTTCTTCTTGTCTCCACACTCTTGAGCTTCGATTTGATTGATACAAGTAACTAAACTCTACTTCCTTTTCCAGACTTCTACAATTGGAATAGAATCAAGGTTAGATACTGTGATGGGGCATCGTTTACTGGAGATGTGGAGGCTGTCAATCCAGTAAGTTAATTTTCACCTAAATTCTTCAGTTAGATTTTTCTTTTATGTATGTAAAAATAATATTTGGGTTCTCTCTTTGTGTGATTTTTTAATTAGTTAGTGATTTGATTAGGCAAATAACCTTCACTTCAGAGGAGCAAGGGTTTTTCAAGCTGTCATGGAGGATCTAATGGCTAAAGGGATGAAAAATGCTCAAAACGTATGATTTATTATTATTATCATTATTGTTATTATTATTATTATTATTATTTTTTGGTTATGGTCATTAGATTGGTATTTTTGATAACTCATTAGGATTTATGACAGGCTGTTCTTTCTGGCTGCTCAGCTGGGGGATTGACTTCAATTTTGCATTGTGATAACTTCCGAGCACTCTTCCCTGTGGGTACTAAAGTAAAATGCTTTGCAGATGCTGGTTATTTTATCAACGCGTAAGCTCATTTTGGATTTTCTACCGTGGTCTTTCATCGAACATTATTTAACAGTGGCTTCAATTGTGTTGCTTTTCTAGACTCTAATTCTTGAGTGTTTTCCAACAGGAAGGATGTTTCTGGAGCAAGTCACATTGAGCAGTTTTATGCTCAAGTGGTCGCAACACATGTACACACTCTGTTTCTCACTCTCTGTCATGCTTACACAGACAAACTAATGTTCTTAACTTTCTTACTTATGTGTGTAGTAAAATATGCACAGCTTATTGTCACTTAGAGGTCATTAAACTTGAGCATTCCGCTTCTTCCCGTTGATTGTGAATTGAAATACTCCTTTGTTTTTGGGTTATTGTTAATGATAAGAAAATCCTTTTTCTTGAGGATAAAGTTCATTTAACTGTGTTTACAATCCTTGATTCTTATTTTCTCTCTTTTATAGGGATCAGCTAAGCATTTGCCAGCATCCTGCACTTCAAGATTGAGCCCAGGACTGGTACGTTTCACAATTTTGATGTTTCAACTTGTCTTCATCCTTTCATCTTAGTTCCGACTGGTTCCTTCATTTTAAAATGACAGTGTTTCTTCCCGCAATACATGGCACGGCAAATAACAACACCGCTATTTATCATAAATGCGGCCTATGATTCATGGCAGGTTAGCTCAGTTTTGGCCTTCAAGAAGCATGATGAATGCTCAAATCATTACTATCGTTTTAAATGAATGCATGAAAGTTTTTCATTGTTATATGTTGTTATGAGACAATTTTGGACTTTCCTGACTCCTTTTCTCTTCGAACAATGAATTTGTGAGATGGTCCTATTCCTAGAAGTAAGATTCATATGGTTCAGACAAGTCAATGCATGCATCTGCATTCAATTTTCAGACTCGTGCTCAGTTCATCACATATGTTCGCTAAACATTCTCACTGTTATTTTAGAAAATAAAATGGCATTGACACATGAGTTTCTTGGAAGGTCATTTGTCAATATGTAATGATGTGAATTCAAGTTTCGAGTAAATGTCTAAGAATTTTTTCTTCAAACCTTTTCCTTGTAATGATTGGATACTAAATGACATTGAACATGTATTATCAAAGTGATTTCTGCCTCAAATCTAATTACTCTGTTTACTGTTTGTGAATTATATGATTATGCTGCTTTTGATCAGCAGTGCTCAGCAGTTAGTGAGGAGCATTCCATCTTTCCCTAAGAATCCATGTGCTTCCAGGATTTTTAATTGTTTAAAACTAGATATTTTTGTATTCTTAACCACAACTACCTCCTTTCATTTTCTCTAATCCTTGGACACATGGTTTATTGTTCAGATAAAGAACATTTTGGCACCAGGTGTTGCTGATCCACATGGAACTTGGCATAGCTGCAAGCTTGATATAAACAACTGCTCACCTACTCAGCTGCAAACAATGCAAAGTAACTTCCAAAAACCTTTAAGTGTATTGTATTTTATATATTTATTTGATAATTCAAAGCATTGCTAAGAATTGACAGTTATATAATGTACTTTGGATCTTATCTCGGGGTTTGCATTCAGGTTTCAGGACACAATTCTTAAATGCATTGGCTGGACTGGGCATCTCTTCATCCAGAGGGATGTTTATAGATGCTTGTTATGCCCATTGCCAAACCGAAATGCAGGAAACTTGGTTAAGAACTGACTCTCCGGTGCTGGGTAAAACGGTATGAATGCTTCATTCTTTTTTTCCCCCCTTCACATCTTGACGATTTAATTCCTTTTTAATGATTGAAAATCTGTTCTCACAGTCAATTGCAAAGGCAGTGGGAGACTGGTATTTCGACCGAAGTCCATTCCAGAAGATAGATTGCGCTTACCCTTGCAACCCCACTTGCCACAACCGTGTTTTTGATTCTAATGTTCATTCAGAAGTTTAGATTTGTGTCAAAACACAACAAAATTTAAGAGCCAAGGTCATTGAAAAGTCATGAGCTTGAGTAAGAAATAGATAAGAGTAATGATTGATCAAGTCATTGAAATAAACAAAGGCAACCACTGCACTCAACTTGTGTGCTGGGTGTCTTACATATTTTTCATGTAACTTATTGTCATAAACTCAGTGAAATATATTAATTTCTTATTATTGGATTATTGGCGGTAAAAGACCAATTATTTTAGATTGATTTGTTCAACCTTTTTCAATGTCTTAAAGACCCTTCTTTTTCTTTTAACCTTGCCCAGTCGGTATGAACTATTATTTGTATTGCATATATAGTTATTTTATTTCATAAAAATCAGGTTTATTTGTTTCTTTAAAAAAAAAGTTAACTCTCAATTCAATTGGTTAACTCTTAACTACTGTCATTTTAACAAAAGTTAAAAATATAAATATAAGATGCTCATGGGTCTTAGCTCCCCCCCCCCCCTTTATTTAAGCACTACAGTTATTCAAAATTTATAAAATTAAAAACTACAAATTTTCATAATTTCAAAAGTATACTACACAATCAATATTTTAGTAGTCATTTGAATACTAACAAAATCATCAATTGAAGATGAAATCAAGATAACTCTTAATATATACTTGCCATGCCTTTACGAATCATCTATCAATTACTAGTAAGAGGAACGATCTGGTACACGCGGTCGTGCACCTTATAATATGCAACTTTACGCATGCTAATATCTAGGAGAGAGAGTTATGGGATCCACAATACACTTCTCTATCTCAAAACTCAGCTCCACATCTCTCTCTCTCGCAAATCTTGACATGCACAGTCGTGCACTATAAGATGTGCAATTGCGTGCACTTAAACAAAATCTTTAATATCAAAATGTTAGTAATAATAATTAATTATGTAACTTTTTAAAATAGTATGTGTACATTTTTGCAAGCGGTGTTATCTAAGATGTTTCTCCTCTAACATAATTGTATCCATTTAATATGAACAAAGAGTAATGCTATGATTAGACATTGTGATACAAAGAGTGTTTATGGCTGAGTCATTTTTTTCCATTGCTATTGCTTCAAATGCACTGACCTCATCTTCCACGATGGGACAGTTGAAACTTGAAAGCATTTTCCATTTGCTGCTACTTCGACTCCACTAGCACCATCTTCCGCGATGGTACAGTAGAAAGCATTCTCCATTGCTATTTATTCGAATGCACCAACCTGCACTTCTTTTGCATTGTCTTTAAACTAGTCCCATTTCAAGTTTTTTTCCCCCCTCTCTATTATTTTCCCTATTTCAGGTAATAACCAGTGAGTTAGTTATTCCGCCGTTGTTGTTTCTTTTGATATATTTTTTGACATGGGGTTGTTCATTTTTCTTGTTCTTTTTGGAACTTCCATTGAAGCAAGTAAAATCATTTTACTTGTAAGCTGCTGCAAGCTGTTAAAAAAGATGGCAATTAGTTTCTCATTTTCTTGTTGATGAAGCCTGTATATGAATAAACTACGCGCCAGCTTGTCATTTTGTTATTCAAACCTTTATATGGCATGTTCTGCTTTCTGTTTTCTGTTTCTTTCTTTTTTTTTTGGGAAAATTTTCTTAATACTTAATTTTTCTTTTTCCCCTGAATATCTACAGAATCATTGCTAGAACAACGATGGGCCAATGGTTCAATCTTTTAGTATGTGCACTCATAGTACTAAAAGCTCAAGCAGGCTTTAATGTATCAATCACCTATGTTGAAAATGCTGTAGCGAAAGGAGCTGGTGGGGATTAGTGTGTATATATAAATTGACGCTTCATTTTGTGATTTTTCGTTATTGCGTACTACAATTTGTTAGCTGTTTAATATGTTTTGCAGTCTGTTTGGATGGCAGCCCACCTGCTTACCATTTTGATAAGGGGTTTGGTGCCGGGATCAACAATTGGTTGGTGCACATTGATGTAATGTCCTCCTCTATGTAAAAACATTTCTTACATATTATAGTCATAAGAATTCTGGTGATGTTTACATTTACCATTCATGCTTGTATTCATCATATACTTTTTTGTTGATTCAATTTGCCTATGGCTTGGGGTTCTTAGGGAGGAGCATGGTGTAACAATGTCGCAGATTGTTCTAACCGAAGGGATTCCTCATATGGTTCATCTAAGTATATGGTCAAGGAAGCTAATTTTACTGGGATACTAAGTAATGAGCAGAAATTTAACCCAGGTATGACCTTTTTGTGTCGCTTATTGATTTGATTGATGCAAATCAATAAATTCCCCTTTCCATTTCTAGACTTCTACGATTGGAATAGAGTCAGGGTTAGATACTGCGATGGGGCATCGTTTACTGGAGATGTAGAGGCTGTCAATCCAGTAGGTTAACTTTCGCCACAATTTTCTTATATACATGTTTTTGGGTTCTCTCGTGTGATGTTTAGTTAGTGGGTGATTTGATCAGGAAACAAACCTTCACTTCAGAGGAGCAAGGGTTTTTGAAGCTGTCATGGAGGATCTATTAGCTAAAGGAATGAAAAATGCCCAAAATGTAAGATCATTCTGTTTTTTGTTTTTAAAAATATGTTCATTAGATTGGTATGTTTGATAACTCATTAGCACTTATGACAGGCTATACTTACTGGTTGTTCCGCTGGGGGCTTGACTTCGATTTTGCATTGCGATAACTTCCGAGCTCTCTTTCCCGTTGATACTAGAGTAAAATGCGTTGCAGATGCTGGTTATTTTGTGAATGTGTAAGCTCCTGTTCTTTCATCAAACATGTTATATCAGGTGCTTCAGTTGTTTTTCTTTTCCGAAATCTAATTCCCTACTGTATTTTTCAATAGGAAGGATGTTTCTGGAGAAAGTCACATTGAGGAGTTTTATAAACAAGTGGTCGCATTACATGTACACACTCTGCCTCTCATCCTCTTTCATGCTTACGGACACAAAATAATGTTGTTACATCTTGTGTAGGGATCGGCTAAGCATTTGCCAGCATCCTGCACTTCGAGATTAAGTCCAGGATTGGTGAGTTTTGCCGTTTTAATGTTTCCACTTTCTGGTCTTCATCCATTCTTCTATGGGCTGACTGATTCCTTTTAAAATGACAGTGTTTCTTCCCACAAAACGTGGCAGGGCAAATCAAGACACCACTATTTATCATTAACTCAGCATACGATTCATGGCAGGTTAGCACAGTTCTTCAATATCTAAGATTAAATGTCAGAAAATGTGATACATAAGCTTAGTGCAAGAAGGTAATTTTTTGTACTTAGTGACATCTCAAGCGAAGCTTGATTCTTGGGCCTTCTTGTACAAGCAAAAAGAGACTGGAGGAAGATTTGACACATTTTTAATATGTTATATCCGAAGCCATTGAAAAATTTCAATAAATTATGTGCAATTTCAACCTGGTAATATTGTTACTAGCGGAAAATGACATACACAGATATCGAACATTTTGGTGCCGGAAGATGCTGATCCAAAAGGAGCTTGGAGCAGCTGTAAGGTGGATATAAAAACCTGCTCATCTACTCAGCTGCAAACTATGCAAGGTAATTCCCAAAAGCCCCGGATTACTCCTTTCCCTAAAGACGTTTTTTTCATTTTATTGTTGATAATTCAGAGTGTCAAGTCTCGTTGTATACTTTTCAGGTTTCAGGGTGCAATTCCTGAATGCATTGGCCGGACTTGGCAACTCTTCATCCAGAGGAATGTTTATAGACTCTTGTTATACTCACTGCCGAACCGACTATCAGGAAACTTGGTTTAGTGCTGACTCTCCGGTGCTGGATAAAACGGTACGAGTTATGATTTCATCATTTTTACTTGTTTCTTTTAACATCTTGAAGTGCTACTGATTCCCCTTTTTAATGATTGAAAATACGTTCTACGCAGCCTATTGCAAAGGCAGTGGGAGACTGGTATTACGACAGGAGTCCATTCCAAAAGATTGATTGCCCTTACCCCTGCAATCCATTGCCAGAGGGTTGCTTTTGAATGGACCTATTAATGTAATGTGCACGCACATAAAATTACAGATCTTGTGTCAAAGCAGAACAAAGTTTAAGAGTCAAGGTCACGGAGTAGTCATGAGCTTGACTGAGTGAGAATAAAATGGATAAAGAGTATATGATTGATTGATCAAGTCAATGAAATAATTAAACAAAGGCAAACCACTGCACTCATGTGCTGGGTGTCTTCTATCATTTTCTTATGTAATTTATTGTTGTAACTTCAGTGAAATAAATATTCATTACTTCTTGTTGGATTGTTGGCAGTAGAAGATCAATTATTTAGAGATTATTTTGTTTAATTTAGTAAGGGAGAATGTCAATTTCTCCCCTACTGTAATTAATATACACCATTTAGCCTCCTATTTTTTTTTTATAATATTCAATAACTTTGATAGCATAAGTTCACAATATTGTCATTATTTTCAAATACATTTTTATTTATATTTATTATAGATTAAATAAATCGCATAAATAGAAATTAAAATGAAAAAAATTAAGTATTAAAAATAAGAATTATATATTTTGATATGAACAAAAATTATAATTTTTTTGCTTGTACCTTTCTATTTTGTAAATGTTTTCTTAAAATAAATATTTTAAAATTAAATGTAAAAACTTCAAGAAAAATATTTTATTATTTATTTTATAATAATTTTGTATTTATCATCAAGTTTTCCTATAATTATTTTTTTTATCATTTTATAATAATTTTCTTTTATATTTTTTTGGTAAGAAACTGCTTATAAAATAAAAAAGTACAAGGAAATATTTTATTATTAGTTTTTTCACATCAAAACATATATTTCTTATTTTAATGGTTAATTTTTTTCATTCATGTGATTTGTTTTATCTATAATAAACATAAATAAAAATGTATTTGAAAATAAAGATAATATTGTAAACTTATGTTGTAAGACAATTTATTGGCTGTTATAAAAACAGTAGAGGATAAATAGTATATATTTATTACAGTAGAGAGGAAATCGATAATCTCCCAATTTAGTAATGTCTTAAGACCCTCCTTTTTCCTTTTAGCCTTTCATAGTAATGGACTATTATGTGTATGCATAGTTATTTTTTATTGCATAAATACCAAGTTTAATTAAAGCTAATATTATAAAAATAAAATGCTCTTGGATCTTGGCAACCTTTTTTCCTTAAAAAAAAATAATATTTAATATTTTAAAATTAACTACTCTAATTTTTTTATAATTTTAGAAGTATTTTATGCAATCAATAAAATAAGAAAAATTGTCATTGTACCACCGTTCTTTTACCTTTTGTTCATTTAAGCACCACAAAATTTTAACATGTTATTTGCACCACATTTCTTTTTAAATTTGTATCAATTGGTCACTTTTACACCAACGTCGTTGAATAATTTAAACGAACTGATAATTTTACCCCTAAATAAATTAAAAAACTATTTTATCTAATTTCTGGATTGTAATTTCGTTTAAATTATTCAACGGTGTTAGTGCAAAAGTGACTAATTTATACAAATTTTTAAAAAAAGGTGGTGCAAAGAACATATTAAAATTTTGTTGTGGTTAAATGAACATAAGGTAAAAGAAATGTGGTGTAATGATAATTTCCCATAAAAAAATAGTATTTTTTTTGGGGAAAGAAACAAATAATATTTTTTGAACAAAAAAATTCATCAATTTGAAGTTCAAATCAAAATAACACTAAAAGTTCACTCTTCATGTCTTTAAGAACGTAGATCAATTATATTACACCCCAACATTTGAGTTCATACTCCCAAATATCCCCCAAAAAAAAAAATCATGTGATAGACATCTATCCATATCTTAAATTTCATCTTAAATGATGTGTCATTCAGTAAATTAATTTTTATAATATTTAAAAAATTAATTTTTATAATAAAAAAACCTTTCAATAATTAAAAAGAAAATAACAAGAAACTCCAGCTCCTGATATGAGCCATAAAAAAAAAAATTATAATGTGCCGTCAAGATACATATCTTATTGGGTTTCAAAATGGAGTGACCTCATTTGTAGAAGGTCCAAATTTGAAGACGGTCCATCCTTGGCCCACCCCACAATTTCACCATTGTATACTTACGTTGACAATAAATACTCTTCTCTCGGGGGTTTTAATTAAAGATGCCCTAAAAATAGGGTATTTAATTAAATATATCTTATGATTAAAAATTATTTGCATATATTTTTTTATGCAGTACATTATCTAAAATATCCTTAAAGAAAAATATGAAACACATATAAAATAGAAAACATATAATTAAAGATGTCCTAAAAATGGGGTATTTAGTTAAATACCGACTATTATCGTGCATTTAAATTAAGTATTCCTTGAATTATATGATCATCTTATTATATCACATAAATTGTACAAAACTATCTTGTTGTCTTTGAATATTGCACTTAACAAAAAATAATTTAACACTGCCAGTTAGAAATACCCAATTGTAATCTTGTGTCTATGAAAACCCAATTATAGTCGTGTACCTATAAAAATATCTTATTGTATTAATGTATTTTAGCTACTTATTCCTTCAATATATATGAACACCCTGATATATAACAAACATTATACAAAACTATCTTATTTCTCAATAATATACTTAACCAAAAAAAAAAAGTGAATACTGATGTAAAATCATCTTTAATGATATCAAATGTCAACAACATTCCCATTGCAACTATTACATCTCATGATAACTAATCCAAAAAATGGCAAAATCACAACAATAAAGTTTTTAAGGGTATGACACTATGTAGTTGGTTTCAATGACATGTGTGAAATACTATCTAGGCAACCCAAGAGGGGGGGGGGTGAATTGAGATTTTATAAATTGTTTAACTAAAAAGGAATTATTATGCAAATCTAAAACGAAATTAGAACAATAATAAATAAATCGATCACAAATTAAAAAGATAAGGGAAGAGAGAATCAAACACAAGGATGTTTACGTGGTTCGGCTAACCTCACCTACGTCCACGCCTCCAAGTTTTCCGGGCTTGAGGATTTCATTAAGCAAGCCTTCAAGGCTTCAATTGCTTACACTTGACTTCCAAGCTGTCAATAGCCTTTACAATGAGAGATTATCCTCAATCTCTTAACCCAAGTGTATCCCAACACTTACAATCACTCAAAAAGAAATATTACAAACAATTTTTCTCTCACACTATATCTAAGATTACAAATTAATGCTCAAAGTGTGAATAGATGAAGTAAGAGTATGTTTAAAGCTTTATGAAGATTGCAAACTCGAGTATAAGCTCAATGGTTGTGTTGTGATTAATCTTCTTTGAATTTGAATGAGCTTATTTATATGTAGAGTTGAAAAACTAGCCATTACTAACTATCGGCCCAAAATAGTTCACCGTTAGCCATTAATCGGTTAACCGCTTGTGTTGGTCAAAGTTACCGTTGAGCCAGATTTTAAATAAACGGTTTGCTGTTTGTGATTACCCTTTCGCCGTTAACTTCCAGAGACCTGCAAAATGAACACCCGTGATCCGTTTTAAGTAAACGGCTAAGGCTTTGCACGAAGTGATTCTTTGGATGTTATCGGTTAACCGTTTGTAATAAATGGTTCACCGTTAATTTTCAGTAATCTGCAAAAAGAACAACGGTTATCCGTTTTAAGTAAACGGCTAAGGACTTGTGTGAAGTCACTTCTTTGGACATTATCGGTTAACCGTTTATAGTAAACGGTTCACCGTTAGTTTCAAGTAGGCTTTCCATTTTTTCGTTTTTCACTAACAGTTAGAGCTTAGGCAAACTTTTGCTCTCTGGTCTTAATCGGTTAACCGTTTATAAATAACCGATTCACCGTTTATTTCCAGAAACACATTTTAAACCAGATTTTGCAAAGAATCTTTTTCCAATTAAAAATTCATCTTTTATAAGTATGAATGAAGTAGTTTTTATGACTTTCATTTGTTAAGAAATAACTCTAATATTTTTATCAAAAAATCATTTAAAGTTTGTTATCATCAAAATCAATATTATTAACATATTCATGTTAACAATGTGTCCAAATAATTTGACAGCCAATGCTTTTCAAAATTGTTTAGCATTATCCTATTGACAATATTTGTTGACATCAAGGCCATGAGCTAGGACCTCAAGTACTACAACAAAAATGCTTCACAATCACTACTAACAAAATTCATATACATCAATAATAAAATCACCATTCTTATTGAAATATATTTGATGTACTCAATTGCATCCCTTGATTTTATTGCGGGATATTACTGAAATACAAGTGTGCAACCCAAGAGGGGGGTGAATTGGAATTTTAAAATTTATCCCAGCAAATCCACACAACAATTTAATCTAATGCCTTAATAAATTCGAAAACAATAAATTTAATGCAGGCACAATAATTAAAGAGTAAGGGAAGAGAAAAACGAACTCAAGGATTTTTACGTGGTTCGGCTATCCCCGCCTACGTCCACGCCTCCAAGCTCACCCGCTTGAGGATTTCACTATCCAAGCCTTTCCAAGGCTTCAACCAATTACAATTGACTTCAAGGTATCAATGAACCTTTACAACAAGAGATTATATCCCCAATCTCTTAACCCAAGTGTTTCCCTCACTTGTACACTCACAATTTGATGAGAAATAATAAATACAACAATGAATCTCTCTCTAAGAGTAGATATACAAATTGAAGAACAATGATGAGCTAATAAAATGATGATTTCCGAAAATGAAGCTCAATATATGTTGTGTGCTCTTGTTTATGCTTGCTTGAGTTACCAAAAATGAAATGATTTTGAGTTTATATAGTTTGAACTCAAAAACTAGCCGTTATGTTCATTTTTGGCCGGAACCGGTTTGCCGGATATGGAATCCGGTTAGCCGCTTGATGTTACCGTTACAAACACAATTTGAAATTTTAAACTTCCGGTCTGCCGTTTGTCGAATTCGGTTAGCCGCTTGCGTTTTGGTTGCATTCTGCCCGCTTCCGGTTTGCCGGATGTCAAGAACCGGTTAGCCGCTTTCGATTTGGTTCCGTTCTGCCCAGAAACCCAGAAAACCGGTTTGCTGGATTTCACAACCGGTTAGCCGCTTGCATTTTGGTTACTTGCTGCCCGAAACCGGTTTGCCGGATTTGATAACCGATTAGCTGGTTGCCACAGTAACTGCTACAGTGAAATAGTTTCTGAAATTACAGTTTGACCTCAAAACTTTATAAAACTGTATTATGACCCTAAACGTCAGAAAACTTTGCAAATAGGTCCAATTTCAGAATTTCTAAATATTACTTTGCAATGCCAAAAACTTTCTGAAATGATGATTTGGCCCTAACAAGTTTATTATTTTGCACAAAGATCCTTTTCAACAAAATACTCATATTTTCAAAGTTCTCAAAACCTTTCACTTTAGTCCAAAATATTCATAAATAATAGTATGACCCAAAACATTTAAATAGTTTCAAATAGGTCCAAATCCGAAATTCAAAAACAAAATCAAAGATTTAAAACACATTTATTTTAGTCCAAAACACTTTGATTTTATAGCCTCATTTTCTTATTATAAAAACACAATTCATGAATCTTTATTTAATCAATACATATGATTTGTTATCATCAAAATCAATATCTATAGCTAAAAAAGCTAACAATCTCCCCATTTTTTATGATGACAAAATACATTACAAAGATTTAATTTAGTTATAAAAAGCTCACCTTAAATCAATGCAAGGTTAAAAAATTTATTTAAAATAGACTCCCCTTGCATACATGCATACTCCATTTGGATACATGTATATTTTCATAAATCATTTTTCCAAAATATAAAACCTTTATAATGTAAAATGAATGATTTATTTAAAATGTATAAAACATTATTTGAGCTTAAAAGATTAATCATTCTTAATCTTGTTTGTTATCATCAAAATCAACATTATGGAAACATATATGTTAACAATCTCCCCCTTTTTGATGATGACAAACATTTCATGTATTTAAAGAATGATTCCACAAATTTACTCCCCCTAAATAAAATCTTCTTTTACAATTTGCCAATTTGCTAAAATAAGAAATTTAAATACAT
This sequence comes from Citrus glauca, assembly GCA_029633175.1. Classification (NCBI taxonomy): domain Eukaryota; kingdom Viridiplantae; phylum Streptophyta; class Magnoliopsida; order Sapindales; family Rutaceae; genus Citrus; species Citrus glauca. The sequence goes on from JAQOOD010000005.1 coordinate 25,062,587, forward strand.
GCATTTTTCTCCCCCTCATCATCAAAAAGAAAACTTAATTGGCAAAGAAAAAGAGTGGTAAAGTTTTATAAATTTAAAAACATGATTTTAAAAACATGTATTCTTCTCTCCCTTCATTATAAAAAAGAAAACTCAAAGGAAAAGGAAAAGAATAGCAAATTTGTTACCTATGTTGTCTGAATAGAAATTTCGACAAAATCTCCCCCTAACAACAAGCATCAACTCAAATACAAGATTTAGTAATAATACATCCAAATTGTTATAGGTCATGATAAAAGCCAACTCCATATACAAATAATCACACTAAAATATCATGAACCATTATTCCATTAATTACCAAATCAACAACTCATGACATAAAATTATCATATAAAACAACTATATGATCAAATCATCATTATCTCAAAATCATCAAAATCTTCATCATAATCAAATATTAATCATCAAAAGAATACTCAAAGTGCATGTTATTCAAAATCATATTATATGCTCCCCCTAAATATATGACAAATTTAAAAATTTAACCAAAGTGAAGCATATTACATGCTCCCCCTAAATATATGGCCAAATTAAGAAATGGTCAATAAAAAGATTTTTGCTCAAGTAATCATTTAAAAAAAATCTTCCCATTTGTAAAACATTTTCAAATTCATTCTTAAAACTCCCAAAAATTATCTCCCCCTTCATCATCAAAAGAAAGAAGAGTAAAGAAAGAAATGCAAGAGCGGCTTTTGGCGAGTAAAAATTTTGGTAGAGTTTCTCCTTAAAAAATGAGTAAAACCTTTTATACACATGAGAGAAAAACACTTCCAAAATATCATAGCAATCAACTCCATCATCAACCCAACAACTCCATGAATAAAGCAACACTTCAATATTTAATAATCCACAAGTTTTATCAAGCAACACACATAATCCACAATTGAAACAAGATAAAAAATAATAATTCGATTAAGCTATTACCCATTTTGTGCGAACAAAAATTTCGGTAAAGTCTCCCCTTCAAAATGAACAAATTCTCAATTGCACAACATGGTTAAAAAGATATAAGCTCCAATAACTCCATCAATTCATCAAGCAATGCACATATAATCATTAATCATCAAAATCAATATGAATTCCTCCAACACTTGTAACAATTACAATCGAGGATTTCATAGTCATAAAGCAAGGGAATGCATATTCAACAATGTGTCAAGGAAGCAAAAAAAAAAAAAAAGTATCCTTTCACCAATCATAGATTCCATAAGATCAAATTTCACCAAATACAATGGAATCATCAAAGCACTTTTTTTTTTATCAATAAAACTTAAGTAAAACATAAGTACATAATGACAATCATCAAAATCAACATATGCTAATATATAGATCATCATAAAGTCAAGATAAGCACATTAGTTCCACAATATCCAAATATAAAACATCCAAATATCAAACGATAATCATCATCCATCCATAATAAAGGCAATAATGCATATGAAAATATAAAGTACATAATATAGTAGAAAACTATGATAAAAACCATAAGGAGAGCACACTATGGAAGTGGTAATTTGAAATACTCAAAATGTACAAATTCGGATTTTCAAGATGTTGAGTAAAAAGAGTAAGTTTGAATCAATTAAAATGATTTTAAAGATGATTGATTTTAACAAGAAAGTGAGTGAAAGACGAAGAGATTTGACAAAGAAATGGTGAGGCACTGTTCACGCGTGAATGAGAGGTATAGAAATGATGAAAAACAAGTGAAGAAATGATGATAGAGAAGAATTTAATGAAGATGAAATGCATGGGTAATGGTTTAAGAGATTGATCTTGGCATAAAAATGGTTGAGAAATGAAGAGGAATTGATTGGAAATGGAAGAGGGTGGCTCACGGTTTTGAGAGAGAGGAAGAACAAGTGCAGAAAATTCACAGCAGAGGAAGAACAAAGCCAACAAAAAAACTCACGAATCCGGCTTGCCGGATGTGTATAACTGGAAATCTGGTTTTGTTCCAGTAAGCATGCATCCGAATTAGGTTTGCCGGATGTGGCTAACCGGTAGACCGGTTTGAGGCAGAAAGTTTACACCCCAAGGCTATAGCCCACCCAATTTTTGGGCATTTTTCCGCAGGACGAACTTGGCGCGCCAGGCTTCGGGCGCTCGTATTGGGGCGCGGCTGTTCTCGCGGACTATTTTTGGCACACGGAGGGGCCTCGCAAAGTCTCGCCCCATTCTGAGTCCGACGGACGAAGTTGGCCAGCCCCACACCCCAAGGCTATAGCCCACCCAATTTTTGGGCATTTTTCGGCAGGACGAACTTGGCGCCCCAGGCTTCGGGCGCTCGTTTTGGGGCGCGCCTGTGGGCGCGGCCAATTTTTGGCACACGGAGGGGCCTCGCAAAGTCTCGCCCCATTCCGAGTCCGGCGGACGAAGTTGGCCTGCCCCACACGCCAAGGCTATAGCCCACCCAATTTTTGGGCATTTTTCTGCAGGACGAACTTGGCGCCCCAGCCTTCGGACGCTCGTTTTGGGGCGCGGCTGTGGGCGCGGCCAATTTTTGGCACACGGAGGGGCCTCGCAAAGTCTCGCCCCATTCCGAGTCCGGCGGACGAAGTTGGCCAGCCCCACACCCCAAGGCTATAGCCCACCCAATTTTTGGGCATTTTTCCGCAGGACGAACCTGGCGCCGGATGAAAAATCCGGTTATCCGGAATTTGTCTCCAGAGAATTCAAAATGAAAAAATGTATTGATTGAGACAGAAGTAATATTCAAGCTATATACCATTGGAAAGATAATTAAGTATTTAAGTTAGCTTTCCAATAAATTTTACAGAGCTGAATTTGGAGTTCTCTAGAAAGAGTTATGACCAATTCATTACAGCTTGCGCAGACTAAGATTTTCAAAGACTCATTTGTTTTCCAAACAATTTTAAAACCATTTTAATGATCCGAATACTTTCAAAAATCATTTTAATGCATGTATCAATATAATAAACATCCAATCATAAAAGCATTCAAAAGTTAATAAATCAAATGCACCACTTATTTATCATGCTTAAACATTTCATAAACATTAACATCAAATAAATCTATCATGATGAGTTGACAACCTATCATCATAAATATATAACCATGCATTATGATAAAGCACTCAATGTTAAACTCAATGATAACTCAATCATGTAAACACACAAGCATACTCTCGCAAATTCATTTATCATGATTCATTCAACAAAATTAGTATGGCAAGAATTGTTACCAAAACAATTAAATCATCTTGCCTCATCTTTTTCTCCTCGATCATGATCAAGCGATTATCCTCATGAGCTTCATCAAGGAACTCTCCACAATTCCTTGTTTGTGGTACCTACACAAAAGTATTCAAGTTGTGTGCTTTGGTACCCAAATACTCTTGGGTCCTTGAGTGTTAGCAATGGTTCCTTTTGGAACCCAAATACATTTTGCTCCATAATATACATTTCTCTTAATTGGACATCTATTCTTCATGTGACCATTTCCATTATAATAATGACAAATAATTTTATGATCACATGTGGAGGTAGCCTTAACAAAATAACTCTTATAATATTTTTGTTTCAAGTAAGGCTTATACCCAAGTCCTCCTTTATCAAAAACACATTTTTGTGAGTTAAGCATATTATCCAACATCTTTTGCCCGTTTATAAATTTCAAAACAATCTCATTTAACTCATTGTTCTTTTTCTTGAGCACATCATTTTCTTTCATCAATTTATCAACATGTGATTTTTCATGCTCATATGAAGTACTTTGTTTACATGTGAATGATGCAATTCTATCATGCAATATTTTATTATCTAACTCTAGTCCTTTAATCTTTTCATTTAATGAATCATTGCATTTATGTAAAGCATCATTTTCATTTTTCAAGTCATCTACATATGATTCTAGATTGCCATGTGAAGTGCTAGGTTTCTCATTTGATAATGCAACTCTATCATGCAATGATTTATTCTCTAATTCTACACATGTAATCTTTGCACTTAGAGATTCATTTTCATTTGTGAGTTTTACCATTTTCTTTTTAAGACATGCATTTTTTTTACCAATTTTTATCCAATTATCATGCAATTCTTTAAAAGCATCATATAATTCATCATAAGTAAATTGATCATTTACCTCATCAAGTTCATCACATGATTCTTCCCCGACGGCCATGAGAGCTAAGTTTGTCATTTCTTGTTGTTCATCCTCATCACTTGTTTCCTCATCGCTATCATCCCATGTGGCTACCATAGCTTTCTTCTTGAGTTTGTTGAGAAGAGGACACTCCGGTAGTATGTGTCCGGGCTTCTTGCATTTATAACATTTGATTACTTCCTTTTTCTCCTTTCGGTTCTTGAGGTCTCTAATTTTCTTCGCTCACCAGATTTCTTAAAAAGCTTTATGAACCTCCTAGCCAACATATCCATCTCCTCCTCATCCAGCTCGCTTTCCTCATCATTCTCATGTTTCGAGGCTTTGAGAGCAATGCTTTTCTTTTTCTCCTCATTACCTCTTTCGGCTGCCAAGTCTTCCTCATAAGAAATAAGAGAACCAATTAAATCGTCAATAGGTAAAATATTTAAATCTTTGGCTTCCTCAATGGCAGTCCTTTTTGGTCTCCATTCCTTAGGTAGCGACCTAATGATTTTCTTAACTTTCTCGTTATTTGAAAAAGTCTTGCCTAGGGCTCCTAGAGTATTCACTATGTCTGTAAATCTAGTATACATAAAATACACACTTTCATTTTGTTTCATTTGGAACAATTCATATTGTCGAGTGTACCTACTTATTTTAGACTCTTTTACTTGATTCATGCCTTCATAAACAACTTCAAGTTTGTGCCAAATTTCATTAGCACTTTCACAACTAGATACTCTATGAAACTCTTTCTTATCTAGTGCACAAAACAAGGCATTCATGGCTTTGGAGTTTAGAGAAGCTTTTCTCTTTTCCAATTCATTCCATTCCCTCGAAGGTTTTGGAATATCTTCTCCGACTACATTTTTAGTCAAAGGCATAAAAGGACCATCATTAACAATTTCTCATATCTCATAATCTAAAGCTTGCAAGTAAATCCTCATCCTAGTTTTCCAATATGGGTAGTCATTACCGTCAAAGAACGGTGGTCTAATTGTGGATTGTCCTTCCCTAAAGGTTGAGTCACTATGGGTTGCCAAGGATGTTTAACTCTAGACGGTTAAGTCTACACAAGAGCACCTCGCTCTGATACCAATTGAAATACAAGTGTGCAACCCAAGAGGGGGGGTGAATTGGAATTTTAAAATTTATCCTAGCAAATCCACACAACAATTTAATCTAATGCCTTAATAAATTCGAAAACAATAAATTTAATGCAGGCACAATAATTAAATAGTAAGGGAAGAGAAAAACGAACTCAAGGATTTTTACGTGGTTCGGCTATCCCCGCCTACGTCCACGCCTCTAAGCTCACCCGCTTGAGGATTTCACTATCCAAGCCTTTCCAAGGCTTCAACCAATTACAATTGACTTCAAGGTGTCAATGAACCTTTACAACAAGAGATTATATCCTCAATCTCTTAACCCAAGTGTTTCCCTCACTTGTACACTCACAATTTGATGAGAAATAATAAATACAACAATGAATCTCTCTCTAAGAGTAGATATACAAATTGAAGAACAATGATGAGCTAATAAAATGATGATTTCCGAAAATGAAGCTCAATATATGTTGTGTGCTCTTGTTTATGCTTGCTTGAGTTACCAAAAATGAAATGATTTTGAGTTTATATAGTTTGAACTCAAAAACTAGCCGTTATGTTCATTTTTGGCCGGAACCGGTTTGCCGGATATGGAATCCGGTTAGCCGCTTGATGTTACCGTTACAAACACAATTTGAAATTTCGAACTTCCGGTCTGCCGTTTGTCGAATCCGGTTAGCCGCTTGCGTTTTGGTTGCATTCTGCCCGCTTCCGGTTTGTCGGATGTCAAGAACCGGTTAGCCGCTTTCGATTTGGTTCCGTTCTGCCCAGAAACCCAGAAAACCGGTTTGCTGGATTTCACAACCGGTTAGCCGCTTGCATTTTGGTTACTTGCTGCCCGAAACCAGTTTGCCGGATTTGATAACCGGTTAGCTGGTTGCCACAGTAACTGCTACAGTGAAATAGTTTTTGAAATTACAGTTTGACCTCAAAACTTTATAAAACTGTATTATGACCCTAAACGTCAGAAAACTTTGCAAATAGGTCCAATTTCAGAATTTCTAAATATTACTTTGCAATGCCAAAAACTTTCTGAAATGATGATTTGGCCCTAACAAGTTTATTATTTTGCACAAAGATCATTTTCAACAAAATACTCATATTTTCAAAGTTCTCAAAACCTTTCACTTTAGTCTAAAATATTCATAAATAATAGTATGACCCAAAACATTTAAATAGTTTCAAATAGGTCCAAATCCGAAATTCAAAAACAAAATCAAAGATTGAAAACACATTTATTTTAGTCCAAAACACTTTGATTTTATAGCCTCATTTTCTTATTATAAAAACACAATTCATGAATCTTTGTTTAATCAATACATATGATTTGTTATCATCAAAATCAATATCTATAGTTAAAAAAGCTAACAATCTCCCCCTTTTTGATGATGACAAAATACATTACAAAGATTTAATTTAGTTATAAAAAGCTCACCTTAAATCAATGCAAGGTTAAAAAATTTATTTAAAATAGACTCCCCTTGCATACATGCATACTTCATTTGGATATATGTATATTTTCATAAATCATTTTTCCAAAATATAAAACCTTTATAATGTAAAATGAATGATTTATTTAAAATGTATAAAACATAATTTGAGCTTAAAAGATTAATCATTCTTAATCTTGTTTGTTATCATCAAAATCAATATTATGGAAACATATATGTTAACAATTACATACTCACAAGGATGATCTTTAATTATGGCTTCCACTACATCTAGTGATAATCGATTAGAAAACTTTGCTTTGAAGTATTTAGATTCCTTAATTTTCAGTTTCATTTGTATAAACATAAAATACTTTAATTATAATACAAAACGACTGAAAAGTTGCATAATAATATATTCTAAACCAATCAAAAAAATTACATGATACACCAATTGAGTAAAACATTCATTACACGACCATTGTTGAGTAAAGTATTCATTACACAATTATAGTCGAGTAAAATATTCATTACACGGTTACAGTTAAGTAAAGTATTCATTACACAACTACAACAAGCATCAAATATGTTTTGACTTCTATATTTCCTTAGATTTAAATCATTTCATGATAAAACATAATGCTTACAACATAAAAATAAATAAAAGCTAAATATGTTTGGACTTTTATATCTCCTTGGATTCAAATTTCTATACAGAATTTTAAGTGAATGATAGTATGGAAAAGAATTTACTTTAATATGGCTTGTCAACGAATAGAGAGAATGAAAATTTTGTTTATTATAAAAAATATATTAATGGACCATTAAAAAGCCAAATGGACATTAAATCATTAACATATCATTTGAAATCCATTCAATATGGGTAAGAAATAACTGGAATTGTAAATTGAAGATTCTATAGCAAATAATAGAGAAAACCCAAATTGCGCCGTAGTGAATGCATACAGAGATGAAGAAAGTTAATATATAATTCCCACGGATGAAGTCCAGCTACAAACAACAAATAAAATTAAACACATATCTAATAGATAAATCAGTGTAGCCATGACCGAGTAGTCACAAGAATAATATTTGTTCTATCCAATTCCCTCCGAATATTTAATTAGGAGCTCCTATAACCATTACAAGGAGAGTAAGCTCCCTTGAAATCACTCTCTTCAATTTCAACTCCACAAGTTGAAGAAGTTTCATTACATGAATCAGGAAGAAATATATTAGCAAGCATGCAAGTGAAACAAATAACTCGGCTACCTACAACAATGACCAAAATCACGTGGGCAATTTATTTTTTAAAACCCTAATGCATATAAACCCAACAATTATGAATCCTAAATTCTCTTTATAAAGTAAAAATTAAGTGTAAATGTGGTAAATAACCTTTAATTCGGTGAATTTCCAATGAAAGCAACAAATTTGTGATGTTAGAACCAGCAGCAGAAGTATCCTGGGCATTGAAATATCTGTGATTTTGAAATATTAAATTTTGAATTGGGGGAATTTTGTAATTGCATATTGAAAAAAAGCATATATGAGAAATTTTGAATTATGATGGTGTATTTAGGTAAATACCCCACTTTTGGGGTATGGCGTGGACAAATTCCTGCTTCTCTCTCAATCTCAAAAACACAACCTTCCCCTTCGGTTGCGGTTGTAGTTGCAGTGTAAATGGATTGGAGTTTTGTAAATCAAACTTTGGAAAAATGGGCTTCTACCAGTGTTGGCTCTTCCGGTAATGTACCCTCCTAGAACCCCCTCAGGCTTTTCATTATTTTAGTTATTACCACATTAGATATATTAGATTTATACTTTATATAATAAAAGGCTGTTGATCATGCCAATGCAAGAGCTATAGACAGGGCCGCTTTAGAGTGTTTGGGGCCTTAGGCGGAATTTTTTTATGAGACCTCTATTTGTTTTGTAATTTCAATACTTAAAGAAATAAAAAAAGCTCAAAATTTATTTCATTTGTAATTCTTGAATTTTAAAAATAAAACCTAAAAAACAGTTAAGAAGACATTTTTTATTCCATTAAAACTATTACAAAATAAACAATCAAATAAATACGAATAATATTATTTTCAAATAGGATATTAAGAATAATAGAATATAAAAAGTTGAGATGATGAATTAATGATAAGATAATAGAAATGCACTTTGTATTTCTATAAATTGATTTTTTAAAAAGAACCAATGAATATAATATTTTTTTGTCGAGAGAAGTGTGGAAGAAATTTTTTTATTTACTGATTTTTGAGATTACAAAGTTTTTAATAGAAATTAAAAGAAATACTAAAGGTCAAATATTCTAACATTAAAAAATTATTTTTTTGAGGAAATTGAAAAGATAATTAATTTAATTTTTTTTGAAAGACTAATAATGAATGAATTAATAATTAAATAATATTATTAGTTATATGTATTTAACATTAATGTTATCAAATATAAATTTTTCATAAAAAATAATTCTTAACTGTAAGATAATTAATAATTAGAGAGATATTAATAAGCTTTTTGATTTCTTAAAATACGTAATTTAAAAAAATGAAAATTATAAAAAAATTCAAAAAATAAGGCCTTTATAAAATATGAGGCCTTAGACAACCGCCTTGTTCGCTTCTAAAGCCACCCCTACCTATAGAATAAGCAGCCATTGATTTTTGTTTGTAAATTTTGTTTGTAGGTGAGCCCTTGAAGGCGGCTTTGCTTATCAACCAGGACCCCACTGGTCCCTCTCGTTTGTTATCCACTATGTCAGCTTCGTGCTTTTTTTTTTAATATATGTTTTAAATACCCTTTTATATATATGTTGTTTTGTTCATAAGCAGTGAAATTTTGAAGCTTCGTTATGGTTTGTGCAGCGCAGAACAAGAAGGTATCAAGGCCGACGCGATTGACTTGACTGAATTTGTTGATTTTGTCAAACTCAATAAACTTCAGCTGACTGCTTCGTTATTGGACAAAAAAACAATGTAAGCTATTCGTGTCTCCTTTACATTTGTGAGTGAAATTCAATTGTTGGACTTGAATTTTGCGGTGAATTATTTATTATTGCTAGAGTTGCTAGTAAGTTGATCGTAATGGTTTTATCATATTGATGACAATTGAAGCGGACGTAGTAACCTCGATTCATGAGAATATGACAATTTTTATAAGAGGAAAAGAGGGGGTCGTTCTCTTAAGCAAGAAAAATACTATTAAATTTAGAATATGAAAATTAATGGCTGAAAAATTAACATGTGCGTGATCTATGGTCAAATATTCTAAATCCTTAAAATTAAAATAATCTGAAAAATTAATATTAAAAAAATAAATGAAATTTTCACTTTCGACCACATAATTAGTGAAAATCAGAATATATTCAACACCTATTTATTTTATTTCTAAATTATAACTTTTTCATTATTATTCAAAGAAGGGAGTTTTCCTTTAAAAAAACTCTCACCATAATAAGTGGCTTAAACCTTTTTTTGTTTTGAAATATAAATTAACTTAAAAGCAAACAAGTAATAAAATTATCTTTTAAGAAGGCTTTATATATCCTATGTCAATTCTTCCAAGTTAGTGAAATTGTGCGACTTTATTTAATTAGAAGGAGCAACAACTTCAATCTCTATTTATACGTCATTATCCTTTAGCTATATTTGTGCGACTTTATTTATACGTAGGGAAATGAGTTGACAAGTTATATTTTCCAAGCGCCAAGGTAAATTGCTCCTTAGGAAATGAGTATTCATTTTACAATTAATAAATGTATAAAATATTTGAACTAATTAATAGTATAGTATTATATATGTTAAATTCTTCAAAAAGTAAGAATGTATACTTGATAATTTCGTTCTACTAATTTAAGTTAAGTTTATTCCAGTTATTTTAAGCTAAAATGGAATTTTATCACATAGTCAAACGAATAAGTGTATATTTTAAGATGGTAAAGATAGTCAATAGGTAAACTTAAAGGAAAAACTAATGGCAAGGTTGGTTGAATGACTTTTCAAAATATTGGTGGTGGAATAACGATAATTAATTTATTTAGGTGTGCAATTGAATTTTGATATGTACTAGTGGTGCAAAAAAATAATAAATTCAAGTTGAGTCAAAGGCATGGTAAGAACGCAGACTCCCCAAAGCCCACGACATAGGTTATCTAAAGATTTTTTTAATTTATAAAATTAAAAAAAGAGTTAATGCTGACTTCGTTTTGCCCAAAAAAGAAAAAGTATGACACTATTAGGCATCAATTTTAAAATAACGCGGTTTGATCAACTCCAATTTATGATGTTATTATCAAATGAGAAAATTTTCTAATTTTTAGAAGTCGTTTCTTATCAAATAATCAGGGATTGAAATAAATAGCATAAAATAACAAAAATACGAAAGTTAAGTTGATGTCCACTGATTTGTGTAAGTAAAAAGTTTGACTCTTAAAAAGACATTAATTTCATGAGAGACCAAAATGCCATTTTGATCCTCTCTATAATTAATGATGTTATTTTCAAATAACAAAATTATCCAGCTTTTGGAAATCTTGGAGAAACTAATTTGGTCGGTTTCTTGATTAATAATTTGATGGTCATCGAATAATGCATGGCTTGGAAAGATCTTCCCCCGTTCTTCAAGTTATTATTTGATTTTGTCAGTAAAATGAAAGAAAAACATAAAGAGAAATTAAACAGAAGCTGTACTCTAGAAAATTCACCGGCGGCCTAGCAGAAAGGTTTTTAAATTCTGGTCTTCTGAGATTAAATTAAGTCACAGTTTAAGTTATCTCAAGAATATGGGTTTGATCAATATTTTCTCAGTTATCTCAATATTGTTGCTAATTCATTGGCTAATCGAAGACACAGTTGCAACTCCTCTTGGAGAAAATTGAGGAAAATCTTCTTGAAGATGGCTAAATTATAAAAAGATAGTACATGGTGGCCGGACGGATTATAAATTAAGTAAATATATCTAACTTTGTTAAAATTAAAACTTCATAAGACATAACTAATGCTCTGTGTGATTTTATTATTGGCTTCCGAAATTGCACGATGGGACAGTTGAAAGCATTATCCATTTACCACTTCTTTGAATTGATGGTTAGGAAATTGGTGGGTGAAGCAGGACCGCAGCTAAAGTAAAATTGGAAGAAATAAAGAATAAGCACAAAAGAGAATACCAGAAATTACGTGGTTCAACTTTTAGCCTACGTCCACGGGCGAAAGGAGAAGAAAATATTTTATTAGTGGAATAAGGATTACAAATATTATAATATTTTGGCTCACTACCCAAAATTTTAATACACCCAATCTCTCACTCACTAATTACACAAGAGTATTAAAACTCTTAATCTCTCACATAATTCTTTCTCTTTTCCAAAACAGAGAAGAGAAGCTTAAGGAAAAAATAGAATGAATTTGCTCATTCTCTTCGTTTCTATTTATAGAGAAAGCTTTGGCATTATTCATCAAATATATATATTTTTTTCTTTAGACGGCACCTCCCATTGTTTTTCTTCTTTCTCTTTTGTTTCCTTGTTTGGGTGGCTATCAAAGCCATGTTTATTTCTTTGGGCGGCTGCAAAAGTCAATTTGATTTTGGCTAGGCCACCACCGGCTTTGACATTTCTCCCATTTGGAGATTTGATTGAGAATCAATCAATATCCATACCATCTTTTCTGCTTCGCTATAATCATGTTATCTACGTTTCTGCTAGGCTACAAGAAGATCTATTCTAGACAAAATTATCAGTATTTATCGGCTTAATCAAAATATCTGCTCGGTTCTCCTTTGTATGAATTTTCTGTAAATCCACATTTCCGTCTTCCACTACTTCTCGAACGAAGTGATACTGAACTCCTATGTGCTTTGCCTTGAATGAAAGGTTGTATTCCTTACAATGTGCAAGGCACTATGACTATCATAAAACACAAAAATTTTCTCTTGTTTGTGCCCGAGCTCCTCCAATAACCTTTGTATCCAAATAGCTTCCTTGCAAGCTTGTGTAGTTGCCATGTACTTTACTTCTATTATAGATAAAGCCACAACCGTCTGCAGTTTTGAAACCCAGCTTACAGCTGCTCCCGGAAATGTAAACACATAACCAGTAGCGGATTTTCTTTTATCAAGATCTCTTGCAAAATCTGAATCCACATAACCCTTATAGTAAACTCTGATTCTCCATAACATAATGTAACATCTGAGGTTCCTCTGATGCATCTCAGAATCTTCTTCACAGCTATCCAATGTTCTCCACCAGGATTTGTCATGTATTGACTAACTGCTCCTACTGCTCGTGCAATGTTCGGTCTAGTACATATCATAGCAAACATCAAACTCCCCACTACTAATGCATACAGTACTCGAGACATTTCCTTCCTCTCCACTTCATTGCTAGGACACATACTTGAGGATAATTTGAAATTAACAGGAAGTGGAGTAGAAATTGACTCACAATCTTACGGTTTGAAGTACCGCAAGAATTTCTTCAAGTAATTCTTCTGCGAAAGCTAAATTTTCTTGTTATTTCTGTCTTGGTGAATTTGCATCCTTAGAATCTTGTTTGCTAGTCTCAAGTCTTTCATTTCAAACTCCCTAGCCAATTGTGCCTTTAATTCTTGGACTCGATCTTAGTTGGGGCTTGATACCAACATGTCATCCATGTACAATAGTAAAATGATGAAATCATTATCTTTAAACCTCTTGTAATATACACAATGATCTAAACTGAGTCTGTTGTGTCCAAAGCTCATAATGAATGAATCAAATCTCTTATACCAACACCTCGGCGCCTATTTGAGACCGTATAGAGATTTGTTCAACCTACAAACCAAGTTCTCCTTTCCTTTTTCTGCAAAACCTTTTGGTTGGAGCATATATATTTCTTCTTCAAGTTCTCAATGAAGAAATGCAATTTTTACATCTAACTGTTCTAGATGTAGGTCAAATATAGCACACATTACCAAGACTACTTTGACTGTTGTAAGTCGAACCACTAGTGAAAATATCTCGTTGAAGTCAATACTTTTTTTCTGAGCATATCATTTCACCACCAATCTCACACGATACCTCTCCACTTGGTCATTACCATTACGTTTGATCTTGTAGAGCCATTTGTTTTCAATGGCTTTTCTTCCACGTGGTAGTGGTACAAGTTCCTATGTCTTGTTCTTGTATAGAGCTTTAATTTCTTTCTACATTGCTATCATCCACAAAGCAATATCTGAGCTTTCTAAAGTTTCATGGAAAGTTAATGGCTCTTCATCCTTTGTTAGAAGACAGTATGCAACGTTGATCTCTGTGACATACTCCGAGTGCCACGTTGGTGGTCGTCTCTCACGAGTTAAGGGACGAACTTTTGGAGCCTCAGACTCGACTGGTTCTTGTTCCTCGTGCTCTGGTGCTGCTTCAGAAGAATATGAATCTTCTGAATTATTTTCGACATATATCGGCACAATCTCTGACTTTTCTTTTACAATGCCATCACCTCCATCTTTCATTTACAGTTGATCTTCTACAAAAATAACATCTCTGTTGATGACGATTTTGTGGGTAGTGGAGTTCCATAGACGATACCCTTTTATTCTATCAGCATATTCCAAGAAGATACATCTTCTAGATTTTGCATTTACCTTTGTTCTTTCTTGAGCATTGTACATCACGTACACAGGACATCCAAATTCATGTAGGTATAAATAATCAGCTGGCTTTTCAGTCCACATCTCCATCGCTGTCTTCAGCCCAATAGCTGTAAATAGCGATCGATTTACTATATAACATGCAGTTTTGGCTACTTCTGCCCAGAATGAATTGGGTAGACTAACAGTCTTCAACATAACTCTTATTTTTTTTGTAAGAGTTCTGTTCATCCGCTCGACCACTCTATTTTATTGAGGAGTGTATGCCATCGTGAACTGCCTCTGAATACCTCACTGCTTACAAAAAGTAAGAAACTCGCCGTTTGTATACTCTCTACCATTATCCGTCCTCAAGCACTTGATCTTTTTACCAGATTCAAGTTTTACCTGTGTTTTGTATTATTTAAACACTAGAAATACATCTAACTTTTTCTTAATTGGATACACCCAACATTTTCTGGAATAATCATCAATGAAAGTCACCATGTACTTTGCACATCTCATGGATATATCTGATGATTCCCAAACATCAGAATGAATCAAGTCTAGAATGCATTTACTTTTAGCAATAGATCTACTAAATTTTAATCTATGTTGCTTACTTGTAACACAATGCTCGTAAAATGGTAAATTTACCGATTTGAGCCCTGGAAGCAATTTTCGCTCAGAGAAAATCTTCAAACCTTATTTTGATATGTGGCCAAGTTTGAGATGCCATATCATCGTTGGCTCTTCTGTATTTGATGTGACACACGCATCAGCCTCCTATAGTGTTCCTCCTTTAAGCATGAATGGATTAGCACTGATCTTTTCTGCCTTCATCAATACAAGCGCTCCTTTAACAATCTTCATAATTCTATTCTCCTCATGAGTTTTGTATCATAATTCTATTCTCCATATGAGTTTTGTACCCATTACGATCTATTTGTCCCAAAGACAATAGATTTTTCTTCAGGTCGTTGACATGTCGTACCTCCCCAATTGTACGAATTTTACCATCAAATATTTTTATTTTGATAGTACCAATACCAGCAATCTCCAAGGCATGATCATATATACAAATCCTCCTGAAATAGGTTCATATGTGTGGAACCATTCTCTCAGAGAGGTCATGTGCCAGGTAGCTCCTAAGTCTAAAGCTAGACATCAGATAGTCGTTTTCTACCTTCTGAAATAGTTATTGCCTCGCTATAGAGAATTTCACCATTATTTGAGGTACTTGCTACACAGCCCTGAGCATTTGATGACTGAGGTTCTTTACCCTTTCTTCTCTTCTGATTACTTCAACATTCCTTTTTTATGTGTCATTTCTTACCACAATTATAGTATTTAAGATTCGTCTTACTTATGGATTTTAATCTACCATGATTTTGACTCCCATTGAGGTCACGTTCCATTGATCTCCCTCTCGTTACTGATAGCGCCTCCTCTTTCTGCGAACTTGCTTGTCTATTGTCCTTTTTTTTCCGCCTGCACTCCTCATTTAATATAGAGGCTGCAACATCGTCGAAAAGTGGATTGTCCACTAGATTGTTGTTCATCAGGTTGATGATGAGTTGATCATACGAATCTGGTAGACTTTGAAGTAGAAGCTTTGCGCGTTCATTTTCCTCTATATTATAACTCAACGTTGTGAATTGTGAAAATAAAGTCTTCAAAGTGTTGATATGGTCAGTCACCATTGTAGATTTCGCCATTCGAAGAGTATATAATTTTTTCTTCAAGAAGATTTTATTGTGTAGTGACTTGGTCTCGTACAATTTTCTCTGCCACACTGGATAATACTTCATTTGCAAGTGCTAAGTGTAGATCAGAAATGGCGTTGCCATTTATCTCGTTCCACTTGTCATCAGCTATCTCCATGGGCCTTTCTCCAATTGCTGCCAAGCAATTATTTTTCCTTAATACAGATTTCATCTTCATTTTTCACAATGAAAAATTATTTCCGTTAAACTTCTTAATTTCATACTTTGCCTTCATTTTATTGATACCGCACACAAGTTGGTATACCACCTTGAATAGTTGTGAGTATGTGTGAGAATTCACACTAGGAAAGTTCCCAGGAAAGACTAGAGGGGTCACAATGGTCCCACTTAAAACCCAGATTCCTTAAGCTCTTATCGCCTTTGTGACAGAACTTTTCCAGACATATACAAAAACTACACAGTTGTTTTACTCACACCATTATTTCCTGCTTTGCACCGCAAAATTATTGGATCGCTTCTACCGTTTTACATGAATAGTACAATATAAGTGAATAGTATTATATACGTGAACAACGCCGTATACGTGAATAGTATCCCTTACGTGAACAGTACCTGACCCCAAAAAAATACAACCAATAGCTCTGATACCATTGTTAGGAAATTGGTGGGTGAAGTAGGATTGCAGCTAAAATAAAATTAGAAGAAATAAAGAATAAGCACAAAAGAGAATACCAGAAATTACGTGGTTCGACTTTTAGCCTACATTCACGGACAAAAACAGAAGGAAATATTTTACTAGTGAAATAAGAATTATAAATATTGTAATATTTTAGCTCACTACCCAAAACTCCAATACACCAAATCCCTCACTCACTAATTACACAAGAGTATTAAAGCTCTTAATCTCTCACACAATTCTTTCTCTTTTACAAAACAAAGAAGAGAAACTTAAGGAAAAAATGAAATGAATTGGCTCCTTCTCTTTGTTTTAATTTATAGAGAAAGCTTTGATACTATTCATCAATTATATATTATTTTTTTTCTTTAGACGGCATCTCCCATTTTTTTTTCTTCTTTTTCTTCTTTCTCTTTTGTTTCCTTCTTTGGGCTGCTGTCAAAACAGAGAAGAGAAACTTAAGGAAAAAATGAAATGAATTGGCTCATTCTCTTCATTTTTATTTGTAGAGAAATCTTTGGCACTATTCATCAATTATATATTATTTTTTTCTTTAAACGGCATCTCCCTTTTTTTTTCTTCTTTCTTTCTTCTTTTTCTTCTTTCTCTTTTGTTTCCTTCTTTGGGCTGCTATCAAAACAGAGAAGAGAAACTTAAGAAAAAAATGAAATGAATTGACTCATTCTCTTCGTTTTTATTTATAGAGAAAGCTTTGGCACTATTCATGAATTATATATTATTTTTTTTTTTACATGGCATCTCCCATTTTTTTTTCTTCTTTCTCTTTTGTTTCCTTCTTTGGGCTGCTGTCAAAGCCATGTTGGGCGGCTGCCAAAGCCATGTTTGTTTCTTTGGGCGACTGCCAAAGCCATGTTTATTTCTTTGGGCAGCTGCCAAAGCCAACTTGATTTTGGCTAGGCCACCACCGGCTCTGACATTGACTAGTATCATCTTCCACGATGGTACACTAGAACGCATTCTCCATTTCTATTTATTCAAATGCACTAATCTGGGCTTCTTTTGCATTGTGTTTAAACTAGTCCCATTTTAAGGTTTTTTTTTTATCCTCTCTATTCTTTTCCCTATTTCAGGTAATAACAAGTGAATTAATTATTCCGCCGTTGTTGTTCCTTTTGATATATTCTTTCACATGGGGTTGTTCATTTTTCTTGTTTCTTGTTCCTTTTGGAACTTCCATTGAAGCAAGTAAAGTCATTTTACTTATAAGCTGCTGGAAGCTGTTAAAAAAGATGGCAATTAATTAGTTTCTCATTTTCTTGTTGATGAAGCCTGTATATGAACAAATTACGCGCTAGCTTGCCATTTTGTTATTCAAACCTATATATGGCATGTTCTGCTTTCTGTTTTCTATTTTTATTTTTGTGAGAAAATTTTCTAAATACTTAGTTTTTCTTTTTCGCCTGAATATCTACAGAATGATTGCTAGAACAACGATGGGCCAATGGTTCAATCTTTTAGTATGTGCACTCTTAATACTGAAAGCTCAAGCAGGCTTTAATGTACCAATCACCTATGTTGAAGATGCTGTAGCGAAAGGAGCTGGTGGGGATTAGTGTATATATATATATATATTGATGCTTCATATTGTGATTTTTCGTTATTGCGTACTGTAGTTTGTTAGCTGTTTAATATGTTTTGCAGTCTGTTTGGATGGCAGCCCACCTGCTTACCATTTTGATAAGGGGTTTGGTGCCGGGATCAACAATTGGTTGGTGCACATTGATGTAATGTCCTCCTCTATGTAAAAACATTTCTTACATATTATAGTCATAAGAATTCTGGTGACGTTTACATTTACCATTCATGCTTGTATTCATCATATACTTTTTTGTTGATTCAATTTGCCTTTGGCTTCGGGTTCTTAGGGAGGAGCATGGTGTAACAATGTCACAGATTGTTCTAACCGAAGGGATTCCTCATATGGTTCATCTAAGTATATGGTCAAGGAAGCTAATTTTACTGGGATACTAAGTAATGAGCAGAAATTTAACCCAGGTATGACCTTTTTGTGTCGCTTATTGATTTGATTGATGCAAATCAATAAATTCCCCTTTCCATTTCTAGACTTCTACGATTGGAATAGAGTCAAGGTTAGATACTGCGATGGGGCATCGTTTACTGGAGACGTAGAGGCTGTCAATCCAGTAAGTTAACTTTTGCCAAAATTTTCTTATATACATATTCTTGGGTTCTCTCGTGTAATATTTAGTTAGTGATTTGATCAGGAAACTAACCTTCACTTCAGAGGAGCAAGGGTTTTTGAAGCTGTCATGGAGGATCTATTGGCTAAAGGAATGAAAAATGCTCAAAATGTAAGATCATTCTGTTTTTGTTTTTAAAAATATGTTCATTAGATTGGTATGTTTGATAACTCATTCGCACTTATGACAGGCGATACTTACTGGTTGTTCCGCTGGGGGTTTGACTTCGATTTTGCATTGCGATAACTTCCGAGCTCTCTTTCCCGTTGATACTAGAGTAAAATGCTTTGCAGATGCTGGCTATTTTGTGAATGTGTAAGCTCCTGTTCTTTCATCAACCATGATCTGGCAGTTGCTTCAGTCGTTTTTCTTTTCCGAAATCTGATTCCCTGGTGTATTTTGAATAGGAAGGATGTTTCTGGAGCAAGTCACATTGAGGAGTTTTATAAACAAGTGGTCGCATTACATGTACACACTCTGTCTCTCATCCTCTTTCATGCTTGCGGACACAAAATAATGTTGTTACATCTTGTGTAGGGATCGGCTAAGCATTTGCCAGCATCCTGCACTTCGAGATTAGGTCCAGGATTGGTGAGTTCCACCATTTTAATGTTTCTACGTTCTAGTCTTCACCCATTCATTTATGGACTGACCGATTCCTTTTAAAATGACAGTGTTTCTTCCCACAAAACGTAGCAGGGCAAGTCAAGACACCGCTATTTATCATCAACTCAGCTTATGATTCATGGCAGGTTAGCATAGTTTTTCAATGTCTAAGATCCAATGACAGAAAATGTGATACATAAGCTTAGTGCAAGAAGATAATTTTTCGCACTTAAGTGACATATCGAGTGAAGCTTGATTCTTGGGCCTTCTTGCACAAGCAAAAAGAGACTGGTGGAAGATTGACACATTTTTGAGATGTTATATTCGAAGCCACTGATTAATTTCAATAAATTATGTGCAATTTCAATCTGGTAATATTGTTACAAGCGGAAAATGGCATGCACAGATAAGGAACATTTTGGTTCCGGACGACGCTGATCCGAAAGGAACTTGGAGGCACTGCAAGAAGGATATAAAAACGTGCTCATCCACTCAGCTGCAAACTATGCAAGGTAATTCCCCAAAGCCCCGGATTACTGCTTTCCACAAAAGACCTTTTTCATTTTATTGTTAATAATTCAAAGGGTCAATTCTCGTTGTATACTTTTCAGGTTTTAGGGTGCAATTCCTGAATGCATTGGCCGGACTTGGCAACTCTTCATCCAGAGGAATGCTTATAGACTCTTGTTATACTCATTGCCGAACCGGGAATCAGGAAGCTTGGCTGAGTGCTGACTCTCCGGTGCCGGATAAAACGGTACGAGTTATGATTTCATCATTTTTACTTGTTTCTTTTAACTTCTTGAAGTGCTACTGATTCCCCTTTTTAATGATTGAAAATACGTTCTACGCAGTCTATTGCAAAGGCAGTGGGAGACTGGTATTACGACAGGAGTCCATTCCAAAAGATTGATTGCCCTTACCCCTGCAATCCATTGCCAGAGGGTTGCTTTTGAATGGACCTATTAATGTAATGTACTCACACATAAAATTGCAGATCTTGTGTCAAAGCCGAACAAAATTTAAGAGTCAAGATCATTGAGAAGTCATCAATGAGCTTGACTGAGTAAGAATAAAATGGATAAAGAGTATATGATTGATTGATCAAGTCAATGAAATAATTAAACAGAGGCAACCACCGCACTCAACTTATGTGCTGGTGTCTTCTATCATTTTCTTATGTAATTTATTGTTGTAACTTCAGTGAAATAAATATTTCATTTCTTGTTGTTGGATTGTTGGCAGTAGAAGATCAATTATTTGGGAATCATTTTGTTTAATTTTAGTAATGTCCTAAGACCATCTTTTTTCCTTTTAACCTTTTACAGTGTGAACTATTATGTGTATGCATAGTTATTTTTTGTTGCATAAATAACCAAGTTTAATTAAAGCTAATATTATAAAAATAAAATGCTCTTGCGTCTTGGCACCTTTTTCCCCCCCTTAAAATAATACACTAAATTACTTAAATTTTTTAAAATTAAATACTCTGATTTTTTTTTACAATTTCAGAAGTATTTTATGCAATCAATAAAATAAGGAAAATTATCATCGCACCACCTTTCTTTTACATTTGATCATTTAACCATCACAAAATTTTAACATGTTCTTTGCACCACCTTTCTTTTCAAATTTATATCAATTATCCACTTTTGCACTAACACTGTTGAATACTTTAAACGAAATGACAGTCCAGAAATTATATAAAATGGTCTTTTAATTTAATTAGGGGTAAATTTGTTATTTCGTTTAAATTATTTAATGGTGTTAGTGCAAAAGTGACTAATTGATATAAATTTAAAAAAGATAGGTGGTGTAAAGAACATGATAAAATTTTGTGGTAGTTAAATGAACATAAGGAAAAAGGAAAGTGGTGCAATGATAATTTCTCATAAAAAAATAGTATTTTTTTGGAAAAAACAAATAATATTTTTTGAAAAAAAATTCACCAATTTGAAGTTCAAATCAAAATAACACTAAAAGTTCACTCTTCATGTCTTTAAGAACGTAGATTAATTATATTACATTACAACATTTTAGTTCATACTCCCAAATATCCCCAAAAAAAAAAATGTGACAGACATCTATCCATATCTTAAATTTCATCTTAAATGATGGGTCATTGAACAAATTATTTTTTTATAATATTTAAAAAATTAATTTTTTATAATAAAAAAATCTTTTAGTAATTAAAAAGAAAATACCAAGAAACTCCTGCTCTTGACATGAGATATTAAAAAAAAAAATTATACTGTGCCGTCAAGGTACATATCTTAGTAATGGAGTGATCTCATTTGTAGAAGGCCCAAATTTGAAGACGGTCCGTCCTTGGCCCACCCCACAATTTCACAATTGCATACTTACGTTGACAGTAAATACTCCTTTCAGGGTTTTTAATTAAAGATGCCATAAAAATGAGGTATTTAGTTAAATATACTTTATGGTTGAAAATTATTTATATATTTTTTTTATGTGATACATTATCTAAAATACCTCTAAAGAAAAATATAAAACACATACAAAATATAAAACACGTAATTAAAGATGCCCTAAAAATGGGGTATTTAGTTAAATACCAACTGTAATAGTGTATTTAGGCTAAGCATTCCTTAAATAATATGATCATTATATTATATCACATAAATTGTACAAAACTATCTTGTTGTCTTTGAATATTACACCTAACAAAAAATAATTTAACACTACTAGTTAGAAATACCCAACTATAATCTTGTGTCTATGAAAATATTCAACTATAGTCGTGTACCTATAAAAATACAAGATTGTATTAATGTATTTTAGCCACTCATTCCTTCAATATATATGAACACCCTGATCTATAACAGACATTATACAAAACTATCTTCTTTCTCAATAATATACTTAACCAAAAAAAAAACATGAATACTGATGTAAAATCATCTTTAATGATATTGAATGTCAACGACATTCCCATTGCAACTATGACATCTCATGTTAATTAATCCAAAAAATGGAAAAATCACAACAATGAAGTTTTTAAGGGTATGACACTATGTAGTTGGTTTTAACGACCTGTGTCTAAATAATTTGACAGCCAATGCTTTTCGAAATTATGTAACATCATTATGTTGACAATATGTGTTCATGTCAAGGCCATGGACTTCCAAGTAATACAACAAAAATGCTTCACAATCACCAATAATAAAATTCATATACATCAATAATAAAATCACCAGTCTTATTGAAATATATATATACACATATGTGTGTGTGTGTGTGTGTGTGACGTACTCAATTGCATCCCTTGATTTTATTACAGGATATTATGTACTCACAAGGATGATCTTTATTTATATCTTCTACTACATCTAGTGATAATCGATTAGAAATATTTGCTTTGAAGTATTTAGATTCCTTAATTTTTAGTTCCCATCTGCATAAACATAAAATATTTTAATTATAATATAAAACGACCGAAAAGTTGGATTATAATATATTCTAAACCAATCAAAAAATTTACACGACACACCAGTCGAGTAAAGCATTCATAACACGGCTACAGTTGAGTAAAACATTCATTACGCAACTATAGCCGAGTAAAGTATTCATTACAGAATTACAGCCGAGTAAAGCATTCATTACACGATTACAACAAGCATAAAATATGTTTCGACTTCTATATTTCCTTGGATTTAAATCATTTCATGATAAAACATAATGCTTACAACATAAAACTAAATAAAAGCTAAATATGTTTTGACTTCTATATCTCCTTGGATTCAAATCTCTATACAAAATTTTAAGTGGATGACAGTATAGAAAAGAATTTACTTTAATATGGCTTGTCAACGAATAGAGAGAATGAATGAAAATTTTGTTTATTATAAAAATATATTGATGGACCATTAAAAAGCCAAATGGTCATTTAATCATTAACATATTATTTGAAATACATTCAATATGGATAAGAAATAATTAGAATTGTCAATTGAAGGTTCCACAGCAAATAATAGAGAAAACCGAGATTGCGACATAATGAATGCATACAGAGCTAAAGAAAATTAATATATTATTTCCATGGATGAAGTCCAACTACAAACAATAAATAAAATTAAACATAGATCTAATAGATAAATAAGCGTAGCCATAACCGAGTAGTCACAAGGATAATATTTGTTTTATCCAATTCCCTTTGAATATTTAATTAGGAACTCCTATAACCATTATAAGGAAAGTAAACTCCCTTGAAATAACTCTCTTCAATTTCAACTCCACAAGTTCAAGAAGCTTCATTACATGAATCATGAAGAAACATTATCAGCAAGCATGCAAGTGAAACAAATAACTCGGCCAACTACAATAATGACCAAAATCATGTAGGCAATTTATTTTTTAAAACCCTAATGCATATAACCCCAACAATTATGAATCTTAAATTCTCTTTATGAAGTAAAAATGAAGTGTAAATGTGGTAAATAATCTTTAATTCGGTGAATTTTTAGCCTTCAGTTTGATGAATTTCCAATGAAAGTAGTGGATTTGTGGTGTTAGAACCAGCAGCAAAAGAAACACGAACTTACAGCAGCAGAAGTATCCTGGGCATTGAAATATATGTGATTTTGAAATATTAGATTTTGAATTGGGGTAATTCTATAATTACACATTGAGAAATTTAGGATCTAGCTATGGTACCACTATAGTACCATGTATCACTATAGTTGGATTCAATGGTTAGATTCAACTGTGGTATGGTACCGTTGTGGTACCATAGTTTTGTCCGAAATTTTGAATTATGAGGATGTATTAGTTAAATACCCTACTTTTGGGGTATGGCGTGGACAAATTCCTGCTTCTCTCTCAATCTCAAAAACACAACCTTCGCCCTTCGGTTGCAGTTGCAGTGTTAATGGATTGGAGTTTTTTACACAAAACTTGGGAAAAATGGGCTTCTTCCATTGTTGGCTCTTCCAGTAATGTACCCTCCCTGAACCCCCTCAGGCTTTTCATTATTCTAGTTATTACCACGTTAGATATATTAGATTTATAATTTATATAATAAAAGGCTGCTGATCATGCCAATGCAAGAGCTATAGAGTAAGCAGCCATTGATTTTTGTTTGTAAATTTTGCTTGCAGGTGAGCCCTTGAAGGCGGCTTTGCTTATCAACCAGGACCCCACTGGTCCCTCCCGTTTGTTATCCACTATTTCAGCTTCGTGTTTTTTTTAATATATATTTTAAATACCCTTTTATATATATGTTGTTCTGTTCATAAGCAGTGGAATTTTGAAGCTTCGTTGTGGTTTGTGCAGTGCAGAACAAGAAAGGTATCAAGGCCGACGCGATTGACTTGACTGAATTTGTTGATTTTGTCAAACTCAATAAACTTCAGACTGACTGCTTTGTTATTGGACAAAAAACCGATGTAAGCTATTTGTGTCTCCTTTACATTTGTGAGTGAAATTCAATTGTTGGACTTGAATTTTGCGGTGAATTATTTATTATTGCTAGAGTTGCTAGTAAGTTGATCGTAATGGTTTTATCATATTAATGACAATTGAAGCAGACGTAGTTACCTCGATTCATGAGAATATGACAATTTTTATAAGAGGAAAAGAGAGGGTCGTTCTCTTAATCAAGAAAAATACCATTAAATTTAGAATATGAAAATTAATGGCTGAAAAATTAACACATGCGTGACCTATGGTCAAATATTCTAAATCCTTGAAATTAAAATAATCTGAAA
The DNA here is from genome assembly GCA_029633175.1 of Citrus glauca. Classification (NCBI taxonomy): domain Eukaryota; kingdom Viridiplantae; phylum Streptophyta; class Magnoliopsida; order Sapindales; family Rutaceae; genus Citrus; species Citrus glauca. The sequence continues at coordinate 25,087,839 of JAQOOD010000005.1, forward strand.
AATTAATATTAAAAAAATAAATGAAATTGTCACTTTCGATCATATAATCAATGAAAATCAGGATAATCAACACCTATTTATTTTATTTCTAAATTATGACTTTTTCATTATTATTCAAAGAAGGGAGTTTTTCTTTAAAAAACTCCCACCATAATATAAGTGGCTTAAACCTTTTTTTGTTTTGAAATATAAATTAACTTAAAAGCAAACAAGTAATAAAATTATCTTTTAGGAAGGCTTTATATATATAGAGGGGACTAGCCCACCTATGTCAATTCTTCCAAGTTAGTGAAATTGTGCGACTTTATTTAATTAGAAGGAGCAACAACTTCAATCTCTATTTATACGTCATTATACTTTACTGGGATACTAAGTAATGAGCAGAAATTTAACCCAGGTATGACCTTTTTGTGTCGCTTATTGATTTGATTGATGCAAATCAATAAATTCCCCTTTCCATTTCTAGACTTCTACGATTGGAATAGAGTCAAGGTTAGATACTGCGATGGGGCATCGTTTACTGGAGACGTAGAGGCTGTCAATCCAGTAAGTTAACTTTTGCCAAAATTTTCTTATATACATATTCTTGGGTTCTCTCGTGTGATATTTAATCAGTGATTTGATCAGGAAACTAACCTTCACTTCAGAGGAGCAAGGGTTTTTGAAGCTGTCATGGAGGATCTATTGGCTAAAGGAATGAAAAATGCTCAAAATGTAAGATCATTCTGTTTTTGTTTTTAAAAATATGTTCATTAGATTGGTATGTTTGATAACTCATTAGCACTTATGACAGGCTATACTTACTGGTTGTTCCGCTGGGGGCTTGACTTCGATTTTGCATTGCGATAACTTCCGAGCTCTCTTTCCCGTTGATACTAGAGTAAAATGCTTTGCAGATGCTGGCTATTTTGTGAATGTGTAAGCTCCTGTTCTTTCATCAACCATGATCTGGCAGTTGCTTCAGTTGTTTTTCTTTTCCGAAATCTGATTCCCTAGTCTATTTTTCAATAGGAAGGATGTTTCTGGAGAAAGTCACATTGAGGAGTTTTATAAACAAGTGGTCGCATTACATGTACACACTGTCTCTCATCCTCTTTCATGCTTACGGACACAAAATAATGTTGTTACATCTTGTGTAGGGATCGGCTAAGCATTTGCCAGCTTCCTGCACTTCGAGATTAAGTTCAGGATTGGTGAGTTCCACCATTTTAATGTTTCTACGTTCTAGTCTTCATCCATTCGTTTATGGACTGACCGATTCCTTTTAAAATGACAGTGTTTCTTCCCACAAAACGTAGCAGGGCAAGTCAAGACACCGCTATTTATCATCAACTCAGCTTATGATTCATGGCAGGTTAGCATAGTTCTTCAATGTCCAAGATCCAATGACAGAAAATGTGATACATAAGCTTAGTGCAGGAAGATAATTTTTCGCACTTAAGTGACATATCGAGTGAAGCTTGATTCTTGGGCCTTCTTGCACAAGCAAAAAGAGACTGGTGGAAGATTGACACATTTTTGACATGTTATATTCGAAGCCACTGAATAATTTCAATAAATTATGTGCAATTTCAATCTGGTAATATTGTTACAAGCGGAAAATGGCATGCACAGATAACGAACATTTTGGTTCCGGACGATGCTGATCCAAAAGGAACTTGGAGCAGCTGCAAGGTGGATATAAAAACCTGCTCATCTACTCAGCTGCAAACTATGCAAGGTAATTCCCAAAAGCCCCGGATTACTGCTTTCCACAAAAGACCTTTTCCATTTTATTGTTGATAATTCAAAGTGTGAATTCTCGTTGTATCCTTTTCAGGTTTCGGGGTGCAATTCCTGAATGCATTGGCCGGACTTGGCAACTCTTCATCCAGAGGAATGCTTATAGACTCTTGTTATACTCACTGCCGAACCGAGTATCAGGAGGCTTGGTTGAGTGCTGACTCGCCGGTGCTGGATAAAACGGTACGAGTTATGATTTCATCGTTTTGACTTGTTTCCTTTAACATCTTGAAGTACTACTGATTCCCATTTTTAATGATTGAAAATACGTTCTACGCAGCCTATTGCGAAGGCAGTGGGAGACTGGTATTACGACAGGAGTCCATTCCGAAAGATTGATTGCCCTTACCCCTGCAACCCATTGCCAGAGAGTTGCTTTTGAATGGACCTATTAATGTAATGTGCGCACACATAAAATTAAAGATCTTGTGTTAAAGCAGAACAAAATTTAAGAGTCAAGATCATTGAGTAGTCATCAATGATCTTGACTATGTAAGAATAAAATGGATAAAGAGTATATGATTGATTGATCAAGTCAATGAAATAATTAAACAGAGGCAACCACCGCACTCAACTTATGTGCTGGGTGTCTACTTAGAACATAACGTTTACAATGTGCTGGTTTATTGTGAAATTTCAAAAAAGAGATGAAGAAGTAGTTTTTTTCTAAGTTTTTGCCAAATGTATTGATAAGGTTAGGAGTTGGTATACATACAGTTGTTGTATGCATGAAGCATGCTGTGAGACACTGTGGATCAATATGAATGATTATTTGTGACTTTATTATGACAGTGCTATATTTATAGCAAGATATCTGAATAATTTTTTTTATTACTAGAATGTTTGACAGTAAATGGAAGTCGAAAGGGAATCAGGGTTTGCATCATTTTCACTTCTTGGATCACTAGCGTACAGTAACTATTTGCAAGTTTAAGGCTGCAATCAATGAGCAGATCCAGTGACTTCAGTCTATTGTATGTTGCTATCTCTTTGAAATTCATTTTTCTATATCAATTTATCTTCTTTTTGTCTTTATATCAATTAAGTTATTACTTGTCTTTTTGGGTTTGTGTAATAGTGTAGAATTCAACGTGATCTATGTACCACACCATGTATGCCTATAATGCTTAGGATAATTTTGCTTTTAGGATACTTAGAACTCATATTTTTCCTAACTTTGTCACTACTTTGATTGCATCAAGCGATGAATAATGTCCTAATCAGAATTTTTGATAGGAAATTGGGGAATATTGACCCCTTCAAACCAACACGTAGCCTCTGCTGTGAACTACAACCGCATAACTATTATATATATAGAACAGTACAGAGAGAGCGATGCAGTTAATGTAACACCCCAAAAATTACCCATGAAAACTCAAGGGTAAAATTGGAATGAAATCTCACATCATTTATTCTTATTAATAAATTTAAGATAAACAATCATTATTCATATTCCAATTGAATCCTTACATAAAACATATGAAATAAAGTCTCCAAAGTAAAGTCTTTAATCCAAAATACAAAAGTCTAGCCAAATTTAATCTTTAAAGTAACTCCAAAGATCCACTAAGACAAACTCTCCATCTAAGCACCCAAGCCACATTTCTAATCATTCTGCAAAATATTAGAGACGAGGGGTGAGCCGTCAACTCAGTAAGTAAATCCTTGCACAATATTTAAAAATCTTTGTCATGTATCGTTAAACATTTTATAGCAACATCTTCATTTAGCATAAAGGGGTGGATTCATATTTTTTTTTTAAAAGAAAGTAAACCTTTCATTAATCACAACATCTTGAGGACATCAAATACATCAAGTGGAATATCTCATATCCACATACAAGGAGAGTTTGTCCCTAAAGCTATCTTAGCTAAATGATGGGCATGAGCATTACAGAGTCTTGGAGTATGGTTGACAGCAACTTGCTGGAAGTGATGCACCTGGTTTTGGATTGCCACAACTGTCCAAAAGATTTCTGATCTGCTACCCTTGATGTTGTTTACTAGCTGAACCACCTCTAAGCAATCGGTTTCAATGATCAAAGAGGTTGCATTCACACGGCTGGCCAGCTGGAGACCCCAATGCACAGCCTCTACTTCAGCCATGCTTACTGAGCCATTGAAAGGCCGCGAATTAATCCCAGTCGCAACGATACTGCCATGACAGTCTCTAATCACAGCTCCCACGCCTGCCCGCTGCTGCATTGGATTAACAGCCACATCGACGTTAACTTTGTAGACATTCTCCGGGGGGGAAGCCACTTCTACTGCTGTGCTTCATTAAGGCAAGCGAGAGGGGCTAGCTCTGGTTTCCTAATGCGCTGGAAAGCTGTCATCACCGAATCCGCTGCAGCAGCTGAGACTATGGGGTCAACCTCCCTCCCATTAAATATAAATTGGTTCCGACCAAACCAAGCAGCCCAGCACAAAGCAACCATGAGCTCCAAATTTGATTTCCTCAAGTCCTTAGCCATCAACTGCAGGGTGCTGAAAATGTCCTGAGCTTTTGCTTCTGATGAAGGGACTGAATAAGGGGACTGGAGCCAAAGCCTCCGTGCAGCCTTGCACTCCAGAAGGGCATGGCTGACAGTCTCTACATTCATGCTGTAGCGCTGACAAGTTGGTTCCCCCACAAGCTTCCTTTTCCATAAATTTTCTGCCGATGGGAGCAGATTATTGAAGGCCCTCCACATGAAGATTTTGATTTTTTCGGGCAGCGCCAAAGACCAAAGAGCATTCCAGTATTGGTGAGAGGCCTTGGAGCAGCTGGTGGAGCCTGGAAATTTTGTTCGCAGGGCTATTTGATACCCGCTCTTGACCAAGTAGTTCCCGCGTTTGTCATAATGCCAAAGCATGTCATCGTCCGCTTGCTCAACTAGAAGGGGAACCTTTAGAATCTCCTCTGTATCCACATCCATAAAATGTTTCCGCAGCTTATTTTCATCCCAATGGTTGTCAGTCGTGATTAGCTCTGCAACTGTGGAGCTTGTTGGCAGCGAAGGAGGGAAAATTGGTTTGAAGGACTCCGGTCTTGGCAGCCAATTATCCGAGGAAATGGTTATCTTTTGCCCATTCCCAACACGCCATCTCAGCCCCTTCGTAAGCAATTGCCGACCCCAAAGGATACTTTTCTAAATGAAGGAGGCATTGGCTCCTGCTGCTGCATGTAAGAAGCTGGAGTTTCTGAAGTAGCGAGCTTGAAGGACTTTGGAAACCAAGAAATGTGGATACTGCAGCAGCCTCCAAGCTTGCTTGGCGACCATCGCTTGATTGAAGCAAGTGAATTCTCGAAAACCCAGCCCCCCTCTAATCTTCGTTTGGCTGAGCTTCTCCCATCGTTGCCAATGGATTCCGCGCTTATCCCCCGCCGAGCCCCACCAAAATTTTGCTATGGCTCGTTGGATATCGTCATAAAGGCCTTTGGGCAGCTTGAATATGCTCATTGCATACGCGGGAATAGCTTGGGCGGCCGCTTTAATCGAAACCTCCTTCCCCCCGCTGGACAACAATTTCTGCTGTTGTTGTGCAAATTTTATTGAACTCGCAAGCGCACGAATCTGTTGTAGTATAGATTAATGGTGCGAGTGTCGATCCCACGAGGAGGTGGATTTTAATTATTTATAAAATTAATTTTGTAAATGGGTGGTTGGATTAATGAAAATGATTTAGATTATCCTAAACTTGGAATTGAAATGGCAAGAATAAATTCTAAAATTGGAATTTAAATGGCAAGAACAAATTAAAGATAAATCTATTGAGATGACGTACCTGGGTATCTGGATCCGTATCAACATGCATCATGGGCTAAATATTCCTTATTAATATCAATTAAATCATGAGAGGGGAATCCACACCTCATGAACCACGCTCTAATAAATATGGTGCTAAGGGCTTATCGTGCCAAATAATAATAATCTTATACTAGGGTGCCGGTGAAACCAGGGCAGTACTAGACAAGATTAGTATTATTTATCGACGAGAAGTCAAAACATCCACAAAAACTAGAGGGGAAGAGAAAATAAATTTACCAAATCAAGCCCATGACACATGTTGAGACTTCACCTTCAACCCAAGCTTGAAAGAAAATTAGTCACTCATAGTTGAACTAGGGGCAAAATGAAAATTTATTAAAATACGAAGAAAATACAAGATAGAGAGAGAATTACAGAAAATGAACCCCAAAAATGAATTCAGAGGTGCTCAATTAGGGGGGGAAGACCCATTTTTTATAGTTACATCGAGTAAATCATGGTCATTGGATTAAAAATAGTTTGGAAGCTCAGGATTTCGCCACATCATCAGCCACTATTTGCACAGTACAATCAACAGCCACTATTTGCACAGTACAGTCAATAGCCACTATTTACACAGTACAGTCAACAGCCACTATTTATACAGTACAGTCAACAGCCACTATTTGCACAGTATATTCAACAGCCACTATTTGTACAGTAACGCCAACAGTACCCGTACATGTGAATAGTACCGTATATGTGAACAATGTCATTTTTCCTTTTATACTCCTCCTAAGGTTTTCGACCATCCTGAGTTCAAAAACGATGTCCGTTTTGCCATTTGATCTCTCGTTTATTATGAAATGACTATAATGCCCCTAAAATACATAAAATACTTAATTAAAATAAAACACACATAATTAAAGTATAAGAAACTTAAACACATAAAAGTAACGGTTGTTAGCAATACTTGATATGTAAAATAACAATTTTCTCCTTTATAAATATGCATTTTCTAACACTCAACACACCCCCCAACCAGCTTATTGCTATTCCCTAGCAAATAAAGCGAAAACAAAAATTCAAAAATGATTTTTTTTAAACCTCTTTTTTATTCAATCAGATTAATGATAACAATCAAATGAAAGTATAAGCATTATCTCAAGTCTAAAGAAACATCACACCCACATCAACCATCCACATGAATTAGCCATGTAGACTTTGTCGTAGCTACCTTCAAGAATGACATGTCAAACCCCAAAATCTCACTGGAGGTAGTGACACTGTCACAAAGAAATTAAACCCAAAAAAATAGTCACTCCAATGAATGGTAATTGAGAGAAAATAATCAAGAAATGATATCACTCGCTCTCACCAGGATGAAATAAATATGCCCTCAGCTTAGAAATAATACAATCTCAAGTCAAATAAAAATGCTAGTCAATCCAATTTATTTATTTAATTTTTTTAATGCATCACTACATCTTTTTAGCCCATATAACTAGCTTCTACTTCAGATTATAGTTCCCTAAAATTAAGAGGGACTTTTATTAGGACGTAACATAGGCTAGGAACATGGTTAACAAAGAAGGGTAATAGGAAAACAAAATATATGTTTGAGAAAAATGCAGAGGATTTTTTTTTTTGAAGCTGCAAGGTGGATTTCACCTTTTATTGCTTTTTTTTTAAGCAACAATTTTTTTTTTCTTCTTCTACTTTTTTTTTCTTTTTTTTTATAATTTTTTTTAACTAGATATAACTTCACTATACAAAAATATTTATTTACATTTTTCTCAAACATAAATGGGTGATGGATTTTGTAAGATATTGGGTAATACTCCAAATCAGAGTGGGTCAAGATGATAAGTTGACAAAGAAAAAGTTTTTTTTTTAAAAAAAAGCTCAAAAGGGCTAAATATGGATATTCATAAAAGGAATGGCTAGAAAGGCTCAAACGGATCAAAGATGGCCTTTCCATCATCTTTTAGGACTCTAAATAATCTTCCATATCTACTAATTAAATGGGCTTCCAAATGTAGTAACACACATTTTTTTTTTCTTTTTTATTTTTTTATTTTTTTTAGGGTTAACTCAAAAGAAATTTAGAGATCGTGTACACAATAATAAACTGCTAAGCTATATAAAGAATGGGCAAAATGGTTACTCTCCAAGAAAAATGATAGGCTCAAAAACTCACTTGGTATTTATTATGACATGTTCATTCCTTCAAGCAACTCATATTTGTCTCCGACATCAACATAAAGAGTAGCAAACATAGTGTAACATCACTTCAGACTAAAGATAATACAAATACTAAAATTTGAAATCATCATATCATCTAATGTCAAAACAAATCAAATTTTTTTTTAACAACAGTCTACCCCCAACCTATTCTAAACGTGAAAAGAAAATATGCATGCAGAAAAATGATGCAAAAAAAAAACTAATTAGAAAATGATAGAATTTTTTTTTTTAGCTTAAGAAGATGCGTTTCTAGAGGCACTACACTCTATATTCAGCCATCTTCGACTCAAAATTTTTTGAAAATGTATATTTATAAAGGAGAAATTAAAAAGAGAAAGAAAAATGAATATTAAAACATAATAAAGAAAAAGAAAATATCTGATTTTTTTTAATCTTTTCTTTTTTTTTGTTTTTTTTAGCTTAAGAAGATGCGTTTCTAGAGTCACTATACTCCATATTCAGCCATCTTCAACACAACAAATTAGCAACAGTTAGTTTCTACAACAAAAAATTAGTAAAAACTTAACCAAAATTCCACAATTGTCGACTATTCCCTCCCCCCAACTAGAATGAAACATTGTCCTCAATGTTTTAAAGGAAATAAGTGGAGTTTAGAAGACATCACCTGGGTGGTGCAACACAAAAGAAAATATTTACAGGCGGAGAGTTAAATCTAATTTATACTTCTTACTGCTGCTACTGTTACCATCATCATTTGAACGCTCCAACACAAAGCTCCAGGGGTCTGGCTCTGGTTTATAAGCTTGTAACATATCAAGTAGCTCATTAGCAATGTGAGCACAAATAAAAAGTTTTTTCGCACTAGAAGGAATAAAGTAGTTTTTTATTGCATGGTTAAGAAATGCGAAAAAGCCATCATAAAAATTATTGACATTTAACAAACCGATGGGTTTCTGGTGAATGTGCAGATGGGCCCAAGATGCTAGTGTGATAAGTGCCTCTAGTGTTGTAAGATCTCCTGGAAGGAAAATAAAAGCATTAGCATGATCGAGCATTTCAGTTATCCGTTCTTGCATACCTGAGACGACTAACTCTTCTCCGGTCAATGAGTCAGACACACTGCCTAAATGTTTTAGGACTCTTGGGATGATGCCTAACACTTGGCTGCCTCTGACAAAAGCAGCTTCTGAGACCAATTTTGATAACCCTCGGTTACCTCCTCCATACACTAAGTGTAATTTTCTCTCCGCTATATTTCGACCAAGATCTATGGCTGCATCGACGAACTCTTTATGTTTGCCATAAGTAAATCCAGAAAGCACACAAATGTTCTTGAATTGTCTATTGGAAGTAGCTGCCATTGGAATATTTCTCAAAAACAATTTGTGAGTGCTTAACAAAAAGTCATATTTAAGAATCTTGGTGACAATGGATCACAACTGTGTATGAGGTGGCATGTCAGTGTCAAAAACGCGTAAAACACATGGCTCGATAGTCAAAAAGCAAATAGTAAAACAAACAATAGTAAAATTATTAAAGACAATAATGCAAATGGTAAAACAACAATGAAATGAAATAAAATAACAATAAAGTAAAAGGATATTTTACAGGTAGTTGCGACTGTGGCTCACATCTTCCTCTGGTTTTACGTCCAGAAACAGCTTGAACGCCCTCTATGGGTCGAGGATAGGCTTCCCATCCAGTTTTCTTATAAACTGGCAAACAGGGTCTTTTATAGTCAGATTCCCGAGACTATATCGTGCATGTTCTTTCTGGAATAATGGCCATAACTGGAGAATCGCTCCTTGCACATATCCACTGGGATGCGTTTCAAGAGACAAAAGGATATCATCCAATGACTCCTTATTTAAGCCATCCCTAATGAATTGAATTTTATCTTCCCTGTTATCAGACACCATTCCTAAAGAACATCGGTTTTTATTGCAATTCATTCTGGCACACTTATGACAAGCAACAGAAATTCTTCGAGCTCGTCGTTTTCTTGCATAGTTTCCTTTCCCACAACCAGGCATGTATGCAATAAATTTTGGAGGTAACTCACCTGTCAATCGTACTTTCGCTTCAATTAACCAACGGATGTCAGCAGGTATGTTATTCCTCATGAGCAATCGTATGCGTTCGGACCGAGCATTGTAGATCGTAAGAAGGGCATTCTGAGGGAGTGAAGGGAATCGCTTGTGAAGCTTCGCTAGAATCTCGTTTCGTTCCATACCTTCGCCTCAGAATATCAGTTATTATGGGAAACTGAAGTAACCGACTTAATTGTCACGGAGTACCGTTATCCGCCACTTCACCGGGATAACAAACTAAAGCACACAAACAGAAAAACAAATTAAAACACACAAAGAAAATCAAAATCGTCCTCTTATTGAATTTACCTCAAGTTCCAACTGGATTTCGTAAACACTTTTCTCAATGTCTCTGAGTTGACGTTCTAAACCCTCAACATATGCTACTAACTCTGGTGGTTGTAGAGCCCAAATGCGATGTGTTTTACAAGATTAAATCTGTCTTTTGAGATGAGTTTTGACACGTTGAAGTGGTTTAAGAATGTTCAGGAGGAACGGTCTAAGTAAAAGACTCATGATTAACAATGATAAGAGAAAACTTAATGATAAAACAAACACGCTTATGCAAAAATAAATTCAAGTAGCAAAAGAATAAAAAGAAATAAAGAAAGAAAAATCAATCCACCGAAAAAAAAAATTAATCAATTCAAATCTGGTGGGTCACTCAATTTTATTTCGGTGTCTTCTCCATGTGGTTGGTATTCTAGATACGGCTTTAATCTTTGACCATTAACTTTAAATGTGACATCGTTCTTTGGGTCCTTAATTTCAATTGCCCCATGTGGAAAAACAGTATGAATAATAAATGGACCAGACCATCGAGAGCGTAACTTACCTGGGAATAGGTGCAAGCGAGAGTTGAATAAAAGCACTTTCTGACCTGGAGTGAAAGATTTTCTCATAATATGCTTGTCATGGAAGACTTTCATTCGTTGCTTGAAAATTTTGGCATTTTCGTACGCGTCATTACGAATTTCTTCAAGTTCTGCCAATTGTAATCTTCTTTCTGAGCTGGCTTGATGCATGTCAAAATTGAATTTCTTGATAGCCCAATATGCACGATGCTTGAGTTCCACAGGTAGGTAGCAAGCTTTTCCATACACTAGCCTGTAGGGTGACATCCCAATCGGTGTCTTGAAAGCCGTTCGATATGCCCATAATGCATCATCAAGTCTTAATGACCAATCTTTTCTGTCCGACCTTACCGTCTTTTCTAATATGTGCTTTATTTCTCGATTGGAGATCTCCACTTGGCCACTGGTTTGCGGATGATACGGGGTCGCCACTTTATGAGTGATTGAATACTTTGTCAAAAGAGCTTTGAATGCTTTATTACAAAAGTGGGCACCACCATCACTGATTATCGCTCGAGGGAATCCAAAGCGCAAAACAATGTTGCTTTTCAAAAACCCTATCACCACTTTGTGATCATTAGTTCTGCATGGAATCGCTTCTACCCATTTTGATACATAGTCAACAGCAACCAGTATGAATTGATGACCAAAAGAAGGGGGAAAGGGTCCCATGAAGTCAATACCCCATACGTCAAAAATCTCAACCACTAAAATTGGATTTAGTGGCATCATGTTCCTTCGCGTAATGCTCCCCATTCGTTGACACCTATCACATGAAGAACAGAACGTGTAAGTGTCTCGAAATATAGTTGGCCAATAGAAACCACATTGTAAAACTTTAGTCGCTGTTTTCTTAGCACTGAAATGGCCTCCACAAGCTTGTTCATGGCAGAATGAAAGGATATTCTGAATTTCATTTTCTGGGACACATCGTCTCACAATTTGGTCTGCACAATATTTGAACAAATATGGGTCATCCCAAAAGAAATTCTTTATTTTTGCAAAGAATTTGCCCTTGTCTTGCTTAGTCCAATGCTCTGGAAGTTTGCCTGTAACAAGATAATTAACTATATCAGGATACCAAGGTAAAACTTCCACACTCATTAATTGTTCATCTGGAAAGGACTCATTCAATGTTAGTAGCTCTGTAATTGTGTCAAAATGAAGACGAGAGAGATGGTCCGCCACAACATTTTCTGTGCCTTTCTTATCTTTGAATTCTAAGTCAAATTCCTGCAAAAGTAACACCCAACGAATTAGTCTAGCTTTTGCATCTTTCTTCGTGAGAAGATATTTCAGAGCAGCATGATCTGTGAACACAATTATTTTACAACCAATGAGATAAGATCGAAATTTTTTCAATGCAAACACTACTACTAGCATTTCTTTTTCAGTAGTTGAATAGTTCAACTGTGGATCATTCAATGTCATACTAGCATAATAAATAACATGGGGAATTCGATCAACTCTTTGCCCTAATACTGCTCCTACTACATAATCAGATGCATCACACATGAGCTCAAATGGTAAGCTCCAGTTTGGGGGCTGAATGATGGGTGATGTTGTCAACAATTGCTTTAATTTTTCAAAAGCCACAAGACATAATAAATTGCATAAAGGTCTAGAAACTTTGCTAAAATTTTTAATGAAGCGTCTATAAAAACCAGCATGCCCAAGGAAAGATCTTACTTCTCTGACCATTTTGGGTGGAGGAAGATTAGAAATGAGATCCACCTTGGCTTTGTCAACCTCAATACCTTTGCTCGAAATGATATGACCGAGAACAATACCTTGTGTTACCATAAAATGACACTTCTCCCAATTTAAGACCAAGTTATTTTCGATAGATCTCTGCAGAACTAGTGTTAGATGACGTAAACATTGATCAAATGAATCTACAAAGACAGAAAAATCATCCATAAAGACCTCAAGGAATCGTTCAACCATATCAGAAAAAATGCTTAACATGCATCGTTGAAATGTAGCAGGTGCATTACATAATCCAAATGGCATTCTCCTATATGCAAAAGTGCCAAAAGGGCAAGTGAAAGTGGTTTTCTCTTGATCTTTTGGTGCTATGGGAATCTGATTATATCCTGAGTAGCCATCTAGAAAGCAATAAAATTCGTGACCTGCTAATCTATCAAGCATTTGATCGATGAATGGTAAAGGAAAATGGTCTTTACGTGTGACAGAATTCAACTTCCTATAATCAATGCATACACGCCATCCTGTAGTTACTCTAGTTGGTATCAATTCATTATCGGCATTCGTAACTACAGTGATTCCTGACTTTTTGGGGACAACTTGTATAGGACTGACCCATGAACTATCAGAAATTGGGTAAATGATACCTGCATCTAATAGCTTAAGGACTTCTGTTCTAATAACTTCTTTCATATTAGGATTCAACCGACGTTGCATTTCCCTAATAGATTTAGCATTTTCATCAAGGTGAATGTAATGCATGCAGTCCACTGGATTTATACCTTTTATGTCCGCTATGGTCCATCCTAATGCTCCTTTGTGCTCTTTTAAAACATCCAACAACTTACCTTTTTGTTCATCATTGAGGGATAATGAGATAATTACCGGCAGAGTACTTTCTTCCCCCAGGAATGCATATTCCAAAGTGTTGGGCAATGGTTTGAGCTCCAGTTACGGTGGTGATTCTGATGATGGAATGAGTTTCTTCTCTGATGGCGCTAGTTGTTCAACTCTTGGCTTCCATTTATTAGTGTCCATGGATGGTGCTGAGTCAAGTAGGGCGTTGACCTCATCGACCGATTTGTCAATATCAAAATTCAAACCAAAGTGAGTTAAACATGTTTGTAAAAGATCATCACTAAGGTTTGAAACAAAAGAGTTATCAACTAATGCTTCAATTAAATCCACATCAACAATTCCATCATCTGTATTGTGAGGTTGTTTGGCAATGTTGAAGATGTTTAGCTCCATAGTCATGTTGCCGAAGGACAACTGCATATTTCTAGTTCTGCATTGAATATGAGCATCCGCAGTTGCCAAGAAAGGTCGGCCTTGAATAATGGGAATGTGCTTTCTTGAATCCTGTATTGGTTGAGTGTCAATTACAATGAAATCAACAGGAAAATAAAACTTGTCTACCTGGATAAGCACGTCCTCCAGAATACCACGAGGTATTTTTGTGGACCGATCTGCAAGTTGTAACACCACTAGAGTTGAGTGTAATTCTCACAGTCCAAGTTTCACAAAAACAGAGTAAGGCAATACATTTACACTAGCCCCTAAATCCAACAAAGCATTCTCAATTGTGTGATTCCCTATGCTACATAGTGGGGGAACCTGGATCTTTGCATTTTAAAGGAATTTTATGTTGGAGTATAGAACTAACATTTTCAGTTAAAAATGCCTTCTTTTGAACATGCATATTTCTCTTTTTAGTACACAGATCTTTAAGAAACTTGGCATAAGATGGAACTTACTTTATAGCATCAAGTAATGGGATGTTAACACTTACCTGTTTGAAAATTTCAAGAATCTCACCTGTAGATTTTCCTTTCTTTCCTTTCACTAACCTCTGAGGAAATGGAGCTTTTGGAACATATTCTCGTGGGTTGGTGTCTTCTTTTTCCTCCGGTGATGAGTCCTCAACGTTCACAGGTACAATTTGATTGTCTTTCGTTACTGGCATCTCCACTTTGTTGTCGACTTCTTTTCCTTTTCGCAAGGTCATGACAGCTTTGACCTCTCCATGCTGCTGTGGTGAACTGCTACTTGCTTCATGCACTCCTTTAGGGTTAGGCACTGGTTGACTTGGAAATTTACCTTTATCAACGGTCATTGCCAAGGTCTGAACTGAAGAAGCAAGTTGTCCAACCATCTTTTCTAGGCTTGAAACTGATTGGGCTTGTGAGTTGAAGCCTGCTCTCAACTCATTTCGTAGTCCATCAATGGTGCGGTTCTGTTGCTCAATTGTGGAGTGAGTAACATTCCTAAAATTCTGAAATGCATCCTCCCATGGTCTAGGTTGAGAGTAGTTCTGATTCTGATTAAATGGTTTGAATGGGGGCTGAGAGGCTTGAGGATTTTGAGGAATTGGTTGCATTGGTGAAGCTGGAGCTGCTCGTCCATTCTGTTGGAATCCTTGAGACCATGAAAAATTATGGTGATCTCTCCATCCAAGGTTATAAGTGTTGGAGTATGGGTTGTAATTTGATGGTTTTCTCATTACTCCTATGGCATTGGCTTGATCTGGATATGAGTCAAGGTCATGTGGCTCTGTTGATTTAGCAGTTGATAATGATGCTATTTGTCGAGCAAGACCTTCAACCATCTCTTTGACTTCTTTGATTCCTGACGTTGACTCGCCAATTTAAACCTCATTTACTCCCTTAATCCTTCTGGTGTTCCTGAATGATCGACTCTGTTGTTGGGAATTATCTGCTTGTCGTTGGAAGAATTCCCAAATCTCTGATGCACTTTTTGACATTAGCTCTCCTCTACTTGTTGCCATTAGCCATTCTTGCACATTTGGTAATAAGCCCTCCAAAAAGTATTGGCATTGGTGCCATTTCTCGTACCCATGATGTGGACACTTCAAGAGTAGCCCATTGAATCGCTCCCATGTTTTGAAAAATTGCTCGTCATCCCTCTGGGTAAACTCCGAGATCTCCCTGCGAATAGCATTGGTTTTATGAACTGGGAAATATTTATTTAAAAATTTCGTAACCATTTGTTCCCATGATGCAATACTATTAGCAGGTAATGTATTAAGCCATGAACGAGCGCTGTCCTTTAAAGAAAATGGAAATAATCTGAGTTTTACATCATCATCTGAAAAATTCTCATATTTAAATGTTTGGCAAATTGCGTGAAAATCATTCAAATGATTATATGGATCCTCATTTTCTAGGCCATAGAACGTGGGGAGACAATTTAGCACACTATGTTTTAATTCAAAACTCCTAGCCGCTACATTTGGGTATCTTATGCAAGATGTGCTCAAATTAGCTAAAGGACTAAAGTAGTCCTTAAATGGCCTCTCATGTGGTGCTTGTAAATCCATTTTATTTTTAATGTGTGTGCGAAGTGTTTTCTCTAATTCAAGGTCTATAGGTTCAAGATTGGGTAATAATGATCTACGACCATAAATGCAAGAAATACAAGAATAAATGGAAAACAAAACAAATAAAATAAAAATAAAAATAAGAGCAAAACAAATAAAAATAAAGAAGAAGGAGAAATTACGATACTAACCTTGTTGCGCTATTACAAACTTACTATAAAAACACAAGAACAAATACGTGAAATAAACTAACTAAAAATAAATTAATAAGATAAATAAAAATGACAAAGAAGAAATAAAAAATAACTTGAAAATTAAATTACAGAATTTAAAGTAGAGAAAAAGAAAAGAAATACTAACCTCTAAGTGTAGATTCACTTTTTTTTTAATACAAAATTAAATGGAAATATTCACAAAAATTAATTCTATGAATTAAAATTACTTACCTTCCCGGCAACGGCGCCAAAAACTTGTTGTGCAAATTTTATTGTACTCGCAAGCGCACAAATCTGTTGTAGTATAGATTAATGGTGCGAGTGTCGATCCCATGAGGAGGTGGATTTTAATTATTTATAGAATTAATTTTGTAAATGGGTGGTTGGATTAATGAAAATGATTTAGATTATCCTAAACTTGGAATTGAAATGGCAAGAATAAATTCTAAAATTGGAATTTAAATGGCAAGAACAAATTAAAGATAAATCTATTGAGATGACGTACCTGGGTATCTGGATCCGTATCAACATGCATCATGGGCTAAATATTCCTTATTAATATCAATTAAATCATGAGAGGGGAATCCACACCTCATGAACCACGCTCTAATAAATATGGTGTTAAGGGCTTATCGTGCCAAATAATAATAATCTTATACTAGGGTGCCGGTGAAACCAGGGCAGTACTAGACAATATTAGTATTATTTGTCGACGAGAAGTCAAAACATCCACAAAAACTAGAGGGGAAGAGAAAATAAATTTACCAAATCAAGCCCATGACACATGTTGAGACTTCACCTTCAACCCAAGCTTGAAAGAAAATTAGCCACTCATAGTTGAACTAGGGGCAAAATGGAAATTTATTAAAATACGAAGAAAATACAAGATAGAGAGAGAATTACAGAAAATGAACCCCAAAAATGGATTCAGAGGTGCTCAATTAGGGGGGGAAGGCCCCCTTTTTATAGTTACATCGAGTAAATCATGGTCATCGGATTAAAAACAGTTTGGACGCTCAGGATTTCGCCACGTCATCAGCCACTATTTGCACAGTACAGTCAACAGCCACTATTTGCACAGTACAGTCAATAGCCACTATTTGCACAGTAACGCCAACAGTACCCGTACATGTGAATAGTATTGTATATGTGAACAATGTCATTTTTCCTTTTATACTCCTCCTAAGGTTTTCGACCATCCTGAGTTCAAAAACGATGTCCGTTTTGCCATTTGATCTCTCGTTTATTATAAAATGACTATGATGCCCTAAAATACATAAAATAATTAATTAAAATAAAACACACATAATTAAAGTATAAGAAACTTAAACACATAAAAGTAACGGTTGTTAGCAATACTTGATATGTAAAATAACGATTTTCTCCTTTATAAATATGCACTTTCTAACACTCAACAGCTGCCAGCCTGCAATTTTGGCTAACACCTTCAGCTTGACATCCTTGAAAAAACCCATCTTCTTTCTCCTAATCATGGACGGAAGACCGAGGTATTTCTCGTGCCGAGAAACCACTTGCAGATTGAAGATGCCCTGGATAACACCCCTCTTATGTGCTGGAATTTTGCCACTAAAGAATAGAGAGGATTTATGGAAATTAAAGAGCTGCCCGGAAGCTGCAGCATAGGTATGGAAAATCCGTTTCAAGTGTCGGCAGTCAGCTACTGAGGCCCGGGAAAATACCAAACTGTCATCCGCAAATAGTAAATGGGAAATGGACACATCCCTCGCGAACTTAAGGCCCCGAATAAGCTGGCGTTGTTCGGCCAATGTCAACAAATTGGAGAGGGCCTCTGCACAGATGATAAAGAGGATGATAAAGAGGTATGGGGAAAGCGGACAGCCTTGGCGCAATCCCCTCTCCGGATGAATCATGCCTTTAGGCACTCCATTAATAAGAACCGAGAATGAAACGGAGGTAATACAGCGCATTATTAAAGCAACCCAAGAACTAGAAAATCCCAACTTTAACATGGTTTGTTCTAAGAATGACCATTCAACTCTATCATAGGCCTTACTTATGTCCAATTTTAAAGCCACCAGACCATTTTTCTTCCCTCAGCTATGCCTAATTTTATGAAGGCATTCATACCCAATAATGACATTGTTAGTAATGAGCCTATTGGGGATGAATGCACTTTGCATGGGAGAGATGACTTGGGAGAGGATTGGCTTCAATATATTGGCAATGGCCTTAGCTAATATTCGATAGATGACATTATAAAGGCTGATAGGCCGATAATCACTCACTTTCCTAGGATTCGCTAACGTGGGAATCAAAGCGATACAGGTGTGGTTGAGAGTAGATGGATTACCTTGCTCATTAAGGATATTGAGGCACGATGAGAGCACTCCCTGCCGGATAGCATGCCAATGCTTCTGGAAAAAGGCAGCGGGAAGACCATCAGGCCCAGGGGCCTTTGTGGGGCACATACTGGTGAGGGCTTCCTCGATCTCGGCTGCGATAAATGGTGTCTCCAGCTGAGCATTCATGGCGGGGGTGACTTTGGCTGTCATGCCTTGAAGGGTGGCGTGGATTTGGACGGGAGTTGGACTGGAGGTGGTGAAAAGTTCTTGGAAATGGCTGCTAAACTCTGCCTCAATTTCAGCTCGTTCCGTCAACCACGTACCCGTGAGAGTTTCAACCCCCCACACCTTGTTCTTCCTTTTACGGGCAGAAGCTTTGGCGTGGAAGAACTTCGTGTTACGGTTGCCTGCTCGAAGCCAGTCAGTCCTCGAACGTTGCTTTCAATAGATCTCCTCGTCCGTTAATATAGCATTCAGCTGACCTTCCAACCTCCTAATTTCCTTACCATCAGTCAACTTGGAGATCCTTCTCTTGGCATCCTGAAGACACTGCATAAGCTGATCGTGCTGATGCTACCGCCCGTGAAATTCGGCTTTGCTCCATAATTTTAGCTGAGCCAAGGAAGCTTGGGCTACTCTCTGAAATTGCTGAACAGGGGATTCCCACCCTCGAGCCCCATACCGACTCCATTCTTCCTGGACAATCCTCCTACACCCGTCTAAGAGCTCCACATATCCTCATAGTGATCTCGAGAGAAGGATTTGCCCGCAATTCGTAAATTCTTGCTTCGCTTAGTGAATTCGAATATGATTGGGCAATGGTCTGATGTCCAAGACACAAGGTTTGTGGCAATAGAATCTTGGAAATGATTACCCCAGTCCATGCTACACAAGAATCGATCCAACCATTCTTCTATGTAATGAGCACCATATCGGTTATTTGCCCACGTATAGGGATATCCCTTGCTACCCATATCCAGCAAATTGCATCTACGCACAGAATCCCTAAACTCGGCTACCATATTCAAATTTCTCTCCTTGCCCCCGTTTTCCTCGTGCATATGCAATATCTCGTTGAAATCCCCAAAACAACACCAAGGGTAAGAGAAGAGACTGACTAACCTGTTCATAAGGGTCCAAGTATGATACTTCTGACTGTGCTCAGGGTGGCCACAGATCCCTGTGCACCGCCAGCTCAAACCACCTTCATTGGTCACTATAGCATCAATGTGATGGGGGCTGTAAGATGCAATGCGGATAGTAACATCGGCACTCCAAAACAGAGCAAACCTCCCCCCATGCCCGTTCTATCTACTCCAAAACAATTTGCAAAATTAAAGAAGTTACCACTGGATTCAACCTGCCGAGCCAATAGTTTAGTTTCACAGCAAAACAGAAATTGAGGCTGGTGCAGGTGGAGAAGTTTTTTGAGTGCTAGGCACGTTCGAGGCTTCCCCAGACCTCGAATGTTCCAGCTTAGGATTTTCATGGTTGTTGGCGAGCCTGAAGTTCAGCACTCGCCGATACATCTTCTTCCATTGCTGCCGCACATTCCCGGCCATCTGAGGGCTCCGCTGTTCTTGCAAATTTCCGAATTGATGAAGTGGGATGAACGTGTTGACAGTGATCGGAGTTGAGCTCTAAACTGAGATGTGGACCCACGGGTGATTGGACTGGTAGGTGTGGCACTCGTTGTTTTTTGGAGAAGGGACCAGAGCTGGTGGTCAGTGTACTCGATCTTTTTTTGCCTGATAACTCGAGAGTTGGCACTGCTTTTCCTATGGGAACGCTAGTTTTCAGCTTCCACTTTCTGACTTTGGGCCGCACATGAGACTTGGGTGGCCCAATATCCCTTACATCCACAACTAATTCGGCCCTCGCAGCAGGTGGCCTCAGTTTAGCTGTGATTTCTCGCGAGGGTGCTTTATCCACCGATCTTTCACCTACCCTCAAAATATTATTTCCCGCCTGTGTACTTGCATAGCTATAGCTGCGAGGAGTACTGACCTCCCTAGGCTGCAGCTCGGTGATATCACTGCCCATACTCTAACTCCCCACTTGTTGGTGTTGCGTCTCTGGAGATATCAACATTAAATGTGGGAGGTCAGGAGTCGGCTGGTTGCTGGCATCCTCTGTTCCGTTGCTAGTGGTTGCCCTACCCATTTGGTTTAAGTCAGACCCTTCTCGAACACCCAGGTTAGAGGTGGATGGCCGGGCGGTGGCTTGCATATTAGCTGAACTGTTGGAGTGTTCACGACCACCTTTCTCCCTGCTGCGGCCTTGCTTGAGCCTGTCAGCATGAGCACCAGCTCGCATCCAACTGCCATAAGGCAGAGCTTCCTTTTGCTGCCCTTTATATTTCAAGCATTCTCTGTACTGGTGGCCGATGTGTGCGCAGCAGAAGCAAAAGTCTGGGAGTTTTTCATACAGTATTGGCATTGGGATTTTGTCATTCTCCTGTTGTAAAAAGATTATCTTTTTTAGAGGCTGTAAGATGTTAATGGATATTCTAACTCTCGCAAATGGCCCCATGCAGTCCTCTACTTCATCGGTCTCTGCTTCTTAGACTGTACCAATTTTTTCGCCCAGCTGTTGGATAGCCTCCTTATTCATACACATGATTGGGATGTTATGGATCTGAACCCAAAATGTGGCATATGAAAACGACTGGTTCTTTATATCTCCAATTCTTGGGGGTTCTGTTAAGACTAACAGTGCTCTGTCAAAGTGCCACAGCCCTCCCAGAAGCACTCTTTTCTTCTCCTCGCCTGCAGCAAATTTGAAAAGGAAGATGTTCTCTCCCATGCTTTCAACCTTTACCTCTTTGACGGTCCTCCAAGCCATTTGCATAGCAGCTTTCAGTCCCTCTTTATTAATACTTCTGGACGTGAGCACTTTGCCAACTAAGCAGTTCACAGCGATTTCCTCTCCCTTGATCTTCATCCGTCCCATGAAGGTTACTATGTCTGTCTCCTCTTCTTTGGACACATTCGCCTGACACTTGCGCAATAACTCCCCAGCATCCATTATTGGTTGCGCGGCTAAGAGTAATGCTGCTCACCACCTTTCTGCCCACCGCAACAATGAATGTTGCACATATGATATGGAAAAAGCACCCAACTCGTGAGTGAGTGGAGGAAGCCACAGGGGCTTCAGTTATCTTTCATTCCCATACTTTTTAGAGAAAAAGTACTGTAGATGAAAGACGTACATGAAATGTTCTCCTAATACCCGTTAGTAAGACAGGGTGGATTCATATAAAAACATTAAAACATTTATAAAAACATTAAAGCATAAACATTGGTAGCTCATGCCTCGTAGTCATCATCATTCATCATTCATCATTCATCATTCATCATTTAGGGTGTTATACCTCGCATTGTTCCTCATTTAGGGTAAGATACCCCACATTGTTCGTAATATCCTGGTGCACAATATCATCATCATACCAGCAAGCTGGCCATAACATCATAACATTAACATCATATACATTACTAAGGACTATGGGCCAAAACATTTTTTAATCCACCATACATTCTTACATAAATAGCAGTTAAAATCTTCTAAAACATTTAAAAACCTTTCTTTGATCATTTAATTCTTTAAGAAAACATTTTGTTTAAGAAAACTAATTTCTTAAGAAAAATTCATTTTAAAATAATTTTATATAAATTCATTTAAAAGTGTTTTTATTTTACAAAATTCATTTAAATATTTTAGAAATCAGTTTTGTAAAAATTTCCATTTAAACATAATTTTTGTAACATAAATTGCATTTATTATAAAGCACTTCATGCATGAATCTACTTATCTCGATCTGTAGCAATCAATTCAATACCTCAAGGATAACCAACGAGCTCACCCTCGTCCTATAATCATCATAAAAATATTCTTATCAATATCATCTCTAACCTTAAACGTAATCTCAATTATCCTTAAATCATAGACACTAATACTACCTTAATACTTTTGAGTATCCTGCACATGCTGATTTTTAATAACCTATACACATGTCGGAAAACCATGAAAATTTACAGAGGCACTGTGAACATGCATAGCATTGCATACAATATTTCACAAAAATCAGCACATGTCAAAATCGAGTTAGAATATTGACATTTCACCAAAGTAACAAAACTGTCCACCACTGACCAAAACAGACCTTTTCCACTTAGAAAATTCATAAAATATTCTTTGGTACTCGAAATAATATGCTTCTTTTTTCTAATTACATAAGACACATTCAAAAAGCATATAATTAAAATTCATAATTTTTGGACTCCTGAAACTATTTTAAAACATTTTATTTCCGAGAGCATTTAAACCGTCCAGAAAATTCTAAATTTGAAAACAGAATTTCAAAAATTCGTATCTTTTATTTTACATGCCCAAAAATCGTGATTCCAGTTTTTAAAGACATAGGAAGGATTGAAATTTCATTAGAAAATCCTAACATGGCCTGTAATATTCATAAACTAGCCCAACTGTTACACGTTTCAGCTTCTGAAATTCTGGAAAACAGTTTCCAGATTTGCAGCAGCCATATGTTACGATTTTTAGTAATTCAACCATAAAGAATAAACTACGAAATTAAACATGCAAGCATAGGAGACATAGATATGTTTGCAAAAAAATGGGCATAATTTTAAAGGATGTGTAACCTTATAGAAAAATTTCCAGAGTTGAGAACCGCTGCTGAAAATAGGAATTTTCCAGCACCAGTAACCCAACTTCAAAAACCCATAACAATTTGCATACTCAGATGATTTCAACACAAAACCTATCAATGGAAAGACTAGGATGTCTAGTTCCATGATATGTAAGATATTCAAGTGATTCTAAATAAAGAAAACGATTTCAAGCAAAGAATAGAGACTGTTTATATCATCACAGCATTACAAACACACATATATTATCCAAATCATACTACAAGTAATTAAAGGCCAACAATTCCATAAAATAAATCATATAAGTCGAAGAAATACTTAATACCTTAAGGCAAACACTAAGAAAGAAGTGGTAAAACTTTCTTTTCCTTCTCCAAAGACTTATACTTCCTTCTTTTCTTTCTAAGGTTTGTAAAAAAAATAAAAGGCGGCTTCTTAAAAAGATGGTTTTCTCTTAATAACTTACGTAACTTATTTAAAACAATCCGATAAATTTTACTCACACACAAACACTCAATAATAACTATCCTACTCAATTAAATAAGGGCAAAAGAGAAAAAAATAATAAATGAATAAAATTGGGCGTTACAGTTAAAGCAAGCGATTAAGAAGTGATTGAGGCTGATGCAAGCGTAAATTATATTTAGACTTTTAGTTAGTGAAATTTCTCTATTTTATTTTTTTATTAGTTTTTTATGATTTGTACAGGCAGTATTGAAGCATCTGCTCCATCTTGGTATTGAAAATGTTGCTGTTGATGAATCTGAAATTGAATGTTACCAACAACTTCAAAATCTATACAATTCCACCAGGGCAGCTAAGGTACCATCCTCCTTTAGCTAATAATAAGACTCTGTTTGTTATTGATTTATTGTGGCTTTTGGTAATTAGTTATGATTTTTAAATAATAATTTTGTCAAATATGTATGTTGATAATTATGATGTTTCTTAAATAAAAATTAACTGTATTTTCTAGACTGAAGTTGCAAGTATTTACCAAACGGAGCTTAATGTATGATGAATAATTATGATGGTTTGTATGGTTTTATCTGAACAATAATTTGGAATATATGCCCAGTAGCACAGCATTTTCAGGGGAATATTGTCCGTGGCGTTGAAGGGTTTGTTGCAGTAAGCTTGAAACAAATGGAAATAGGTTGTTTGTTTGCTCTTGCTTTCGTTATAATATTTGATTTTTTTTTTAATTTTCTTGACTAGTTCTTGTGTACAATATTTTTGTATTCAAATATTGTAGCGAGAAATTTGGCCGAAGATTGTTGCAAGTATGGAGCGGAGAATCAAAGTGACAATTCTTGCGTTGCAAGAGCTGCTCTTCAATTTGGCACTTCACACGATTTGATGGAAAATGAGAGGGAAACTTTGCTTGGGATTCTTCGTGATCAGGTTAGTTCATCCCTAACTAGAAAATAATTCAAATATAGAAAATTATATGTAAATTACTACTGAAACTATTATCTTCTCATAAGGAAACTTAGTTATAAGATATTGAATAAAAGAATCCATTTTAAAGTTACAACTCTGAAATATTTAATGTTTTATATTAAAATCATTGCTAGTGACATCCATGACTTAATAATTTTATTGGTTCAAATGTTGAAGAGACCTTGTGACTTCTTACATCACTAGCAAACACTAGCGTGTGACAAGTTATTGGCCATGAGTTCTCTCAATTGACTCCAAGCATTTTCGATAAAGACACTTGCATCTATAGTAAAATCAAATCCATGACACTGAAGGATGCATGTGGATGTCTTACAGGCCTAATTTAGATATTTGCATAGGTTTATTTCTATTTTAACCTTAAATACAGAAGAGAAGAACAATAACCTAATATCAATCATCCTAAAACCCAAAATTGCAGAAATTATCCTTATATATATATATTCTTAAAGTAGGCCCAAATTCCATGATTATGTTGGAGGAACTTTTTAATTGAGGTTTCACTCTTTCTTTTCATTTTTCTAACTGTTACAGGTTTTTGGACATGTAGGTATCTGAGCCACTACGGGCGTTAATCAACGGAGCACCTTTGGAAGATGCTCGATACCTGACTCATCGTTATGACAAACTTCGACATGAAATTTAAGCCCAGGTAAGCTTTGAGTTAACATATGCATGTTAAACAAGCTGACCAAGATTACCAAAAGGAAAGTCATCAACGGTCAAGTCAACAAAGGGTTTATCACCCCACACAGCTTGCTCACGTCAAAACTATTTGTCAAGGAATATCTCCAGCACGATTTTTGCACTTGAATGCCAATATCATGTAGGAATATTTCATTCCTATTTTATAAAGATATTGTGCAATAGTTTAGGAAGTTACTTATTTTCCTTTAATATTATTAAGCCTTTCAACGGCTACTTTACCTTTATTTTGTATAAATAACTCTGTAAATTTCATTAAATGACAGAACAAGAATTATACTCTTCGTAGAATTTTTTTCAATGCATGTATAAGGCAAGATTAGAATTATGTTAGATTTATATTGAATATTTTCAGCAGGCAGCTGAAGTATTTAGGCGCCGATCAAAGATTAGGGAATCTGCTATATCAGCAGAGAGTGCTGTGAAGCTTCGAAATGCAGAAGCAAGATTGACCGAGCTTAAATCTACAAAATGGCTCTTGGTAGAGAAGCGACAGCTACCATGCTGTCGCTAAAATCACAGGAGCAACAGATGACAATAATCTATAAGTTAATACTTTCATGTGTGTGCCTATGCATGTGCTGACATTCTGCATCTTATCTTCATGTTATTGTCAAGTTGAGTCACATGTTATTTTTTCCGGCCACTTCATGATTGCATGTTGGTCCAAGTATCATTTGTTTGAGCTGCATCATATTTAAACACTCTTCCTTATGCATATTCCAATCAAGTCTCGTAGAAGCTAAAATCTTCACGCCCAAAGTTGATCATCGTAGCTTTTAAATAAATTAAAATATGCAAATGCTAAAATATAGGAAATATTAACATCGTAATTAGAAACTTTTTAATATGTACTCTATTTTAATGTTTGCATAATTTATTGAATAATTTTTCAATGCTTTTAACATTTCAATAGCAGGAACTAACATGTCTATAGAAAAAAATTCACAAATTAAACTTAATTTTTGGTGCAAGATGGCTTGTTATTATTCTATTATAATTTTATTTGAATTTTAATAGCTGATTTAGATGTTGCTTGAAAGTCAAACAGTTGCTCGCTTAGTTTTACTGCAACCCAAATAAATCAAGGGAGTGATTAAAACTCATCCTGCAAATGTAATATGTTTACATCCCTTGATCAATACAAGGACAATCACTTTGGTTTGAGAGGCTTTCTTTTGCTTCTTAAAGCCTATCTTTCCAACAATGTTGAATTAAGTCAACACTTGTTCGAAATGTTACAATAGCGAATGGTAGTTCTAAACAATATGATTGGGGTTTGTTATGTCTTAAATTGTGCTTCTTCTCAAGATTTATATTAGAGTACTAATTCAAACGGAGCTGATTTGCAAACGCATATTAATCAGAATGACGTCTACTTTATAGCAAAAGTAAGGCTTCTGCTCTCTTGCATAGGTGAAAGTCCTCTATTGCCCTCCTCCTGGAAAATCTTAAGAAATAAGATGCGCACAAAATTGAATGCTGTCATTTGAGATTTTTTTTTAAAAAAAAAGGAAATTTGTTGTATTTTACCATGAAAGTTATTAATTTACTGAATTACAAACTTATCAATTAATTTGATGTTGCACAATCTTTTGCTTAACATATTGCATTCTTATTTTAATTTTGGAGCAATAAATTTTTTTCTACTATCACTACCATTTGGTCAGGTATTTGTATTATTGCACAACATCTACAGAAGTAGTGATTAGTCTTAAAAGTTGAAGATGTCTGTCTGTATCCTTTCATCCTAGATAAATTGTCATATGATCGTAGGACAAATTGTAATTATTTTTTTAAAATTTATTAGTTAACACCTTGAAAATTCTTTTCCCCCAAAGAAAATTACTCTAAAAGTGTCCAAATGTGGTGCTGAGGAAGTCATTCTTAGGAACTTTATTTAGGAGAACAGGACTTTTAAGCATGAGTTTTAGCAAACACTAATGAATTAAAAAAGAGATAGATGTCGGATGAGCTAGATAGAATGCATGGGCTAGAAGTATCATGTGTCTCTACTATCAATATCTTAGCAACATCAAAGCTAAGTTAGGCATGCCAAAGAAAGACAAACCACTGAAAGTTGTGTAGCCACTCACGACGTAGCAGGTGATGTAAAGTCTTAATATTGCTTATAGATACAAGACTGACAGCTCAACATCCCTCTTTTTGAGATTTTCTCTTAAGTTAGATGGGCCTTTTTATGATTATTTCTGAATTATGATTCTCCTTACTTGGTTTACCTAGAAAAACTATGTTTATATGGATGTGACTTGGGGGCAATCTATGTATTTGATGATAAATCTGGCTGAGAAAACTTAAATTATTAGGCAGAGGAAATTGACTGACCATAAGCTGTCATGTTAAATCCATCACTTAAAAGATGTCGGACACTTGTAATCCTCATTATCTATGACTTTCTTGTTCACAGGCCATGTTTTGTGGAGAGCAGTCAAAATTTCAGATTTAAAATCCGATCCATAATTTAAAAATGGAATTTTGTTTCTAATATATCTTTGTTGGCCATAATCATAGTAGTTACAATGAACGTTGCTGCTACTGCTGCTGCTTTTGTTATGCTTTTTTTAAGATTAAGTTCTATTTATCCCATTATCTTATAGGTTATACATCCATTTGACGCTCAAGCAAATAGGGAGGTAAGTCTTTCAATTGATGATTATGTTGTGGTTCGCCAGGTGCTTTCCCTCTAAATAACAACAAAGATTTTTCTACTATGCTATTAACTTATCCTTCTAACAACTTATGATATGTGGAATTTAGAACTAATTGTCACGGGATGAGTATTTTGCGCAGCTAACCCATGCGGCACTTAGACAACTTGCCGAATGTTGCTAAGTAAGCCTAGAGCTTCTCGAACTAGAGAAGAGAGCAATTGAGCCAAAGAGGAAACTTGTATTGCACAAAGAGAGATTACAATGCTTGTTGTGAGTTTGTTGGATACAAATGCCAAATGCCATCTCATATTTATAGGGGAGGCTTGCCAAGCTCTAGAGATTCTAGAGAATTCTATAATATCCTAGCTATTTACATGTGCTGGAATTGTATAGAGAATTCTAGAGTATTTACATATCATTTGTGCTAGAGTTGCCTAGAATATTCCGGAATTGGGCCAAGCTAGCACTCTTGGCCTTGTGTTTGGCTCTCTAGCCCAAAATTGTGGGCAATTGGGCTAGCGAATTGGGCGGTTCGCGACATCCTCCCCCACCTAAGCTCGCGGCGTCCTCGTCGCGCTCTCATGCTTGAAATTCTGGATGTGCTCAGCGAATTGCCACAAATTTTCTTCACGTTCCCAAGTGGCTTCGCTCTCGGGGAGGTTTTTCCACTTCACCAAGTACTCGTTATGTGCTGGCACGCCCCTCTTCGAAACCACTCGGTCCGCAATGATGTAGTCCACATCTTTGTCGAACGCGGTGACAACGGCGGTTGGCGCGCGCCTCGATTCTCCACGACTTGGGTCTCCCATGTCTTCGTGATATGGCTTGAGAAGACTCACATGGAAGACCGGATGGATCTTGAGTCTTGGCGGAAGTTGGAGTTGATACGAGACGTTGCCCACACGTCGAACAACTCGGAAGGGTCCCTCGTAGCGCCTCACTAACCCCTTGTGGACTTTCCGCAACGTCTTAAATTGTTGGGGTAGGAGCTTGATCATAACTTGATCACCTTCCTTGTACTCAACATGCCGTCTCCTTGTATCCGCCCATTTCTTCATTTTCCTCGCAGCTTTGTCGAGGTACGCTCGCGTGATGTCCGCTTCCTCATGCCATTCGCGGGCGAGCTTGTGTGCCGCGGGGCTTTTCCCTCCGTAAGTAGAGGCTATGGCGTTGGGGGTCATGGGCTGGAATCCCATGACGATCTCGAATGGACTCTTGCTCGTAGCCTCACTTCGCTGCAAGTTATAAGAAAATTGGGCGATGTCAAGTACCTTCGCCCAATCCCACTGATGAGCGCTCACATAATGCCTCAAGTACATCTCGAGGAGGCTATTGATGCGCTCGGTCTGCCCATCTGTTTGTGGATGGAAGCTTGTCGAGAACTTGAGATCAGTCCCCAACATCTTGAAGAGCTCCGTCCAAAAACGCCCAGTGAACCGAGGGTCTCGGTCGCTCACAATGCTCCTTGGAACTCCCCAAAGCTTCACAATATGCTTGACGAATAGGCGGGCTGCCTCGTCCGCTTTGCAATCGGCGGGTGCGGCAATGAATGTAGCATACTTGCTGTACCGGTCGACAACGACCATAATGCTTCCGCAACCTTCGGACTTGGGCAGCGATGTGATAAAGTCCATGGAGATACTTTCCCATGGCCTTGTTGCTAGTGGTAGTGGCTCCAATAATCCCGCTGGAAGTTGATGATCTACCTTGTCTTGTTGGCACACAAGACAAGTTCGTACATATGCCTCGATGTCGTCCCTCATGTGCGGCCAAAAATACGAGGCTTGAACTAGTGCGGTGGTGCGCTCTATTCCTGGGTGACCAGCCCACTTGGATTCGTGGCACTCCTTGATAACTTCCTTTCGTAAGTTTCCCCACCTTGGCACGAACAGCCGATCTCCCTTGGTGAGGAGGATGCCTTCCTCTTGCCAAAAGCGCCTTGTCTTTCCCTTGAGCACCTTCTCCAGCAAATCCTTTGCTAGCGGATCTTGTTGGAGGCCTTCCTTGATGCGTGAGACAAGGTCGGACTTCGGTTGGCTCATGCTAAGTGTTGCCAGTTCTGCCTTGCGGCTTAGAGCGTCCGCAACGACATTGGCTTTCCCTGGTTTGTACTCAAGCCGATAGTCGAATTCCGCTAGGAAGTCTTGCCACCGTGCTTGCTTCGGACTCAACTTCTTTTGAGTTTAAAAGTAGCTTGTCGCTACGTTGTCCGTCATGATTGTGAAGTGTGAGCCAAGCAAGTAATGTCGCCACACTCTTAGGCAATGGATGATGGCTGTCATCTCCTTTTCTTGTACCGTGTAGCGGTGTTCCGTATCATTTAGCTTGCGACTTTCGAACGCTATAGGGTGGCCTTCTTGCATGAGGACTCCTCCTATGGCGAAATCTGAGGCATCCGTTTGGACTTCGAAGGGCTTCGTGTGGTCTGGAAGTGCAAGGACGGGTTCCTCCGAGATTGCCTTCTTCAATTCCTCGAATGCACGTTGGCACTCTTCGGACCAATGCCACGTTCTGTTTTTCTTGAGCATATCCGTCAAGGGTGCCGCCTTGGCCGAATAGCCCTTGATGAAGCGGCGGTAGTAGTTCACCAAACCAAGGAATGAGCGAAGCTCGGGTACTTTCGTGGGAGGTTCCCATTCGAGAATGGCCTTTACTTTGTCATTCTCCATCATAATCTTCCCGCCCGCAATCTTGTGGCCAAGGAACTCCACCTCTTGTTGGGCAAACGAGCATTTCTCTAACTTGAGGAAGAGCTCGTTGTCTCGGAGTACTTGGAGGACTTGTCGCAAATGTTGGGCATGATCCTCGAGCGTGGTGCTATACACCACTATATCATCTAAGTACACGACCACAAAACGGTCGAGAAATGGTTGGAGCACCTTGTTCATGAGCGTGCAAAATGTGGCGGGTGCATTAGTAAGGCCAAAAGGCATCACAAGGAATTCGAAAGACCCGTACCTTGTTGTGCACGCTATCTTCGGTTCGTCTCCCTTGGCGATGCGTACTTGGTAGTACCCGGAGCGCAAATCGAGTTTAGTGAAGTATCGCGCTTTGCCAAGTTGGTCGAACAAGTCCGCGATCATGGGAATCGGATACTTGTTCTTGATGGTGATCTTGTTGAGCGCTCTATAATCGATGCACATCCGCAGCGATCCATCCTTTTTCTTTTGGAAGAGGACCGGTGCACGGAATGGGGCTTTCGAGGGACGAATGTATCCAGCGTCCAGCAAATCTTTGAGTTGTCTCCGCAACTCCTCAAGTTCGGGTGGCGCCATGCGGTAAGGCGCCAAGGCTGGTGGCTTCGCGCCTTGTTCCAGCTCGATCGCATGATCTACCTCTCGTCGAGGTGGGAGCTTCTTTGGAAGTTCTGGAGGCATCACGTCCTTGTACTCATTAAGGACCGCTTGGATTTGTGGAGGGACGGGACGTGGCGACATTCCGCTATTTCCTTCCTCGTTTAGTTCCCGAATGGAGACCAAGAAGCTTGGGTCCTTCTTGAAAGCCCTTTTGAATTGCATGGCGGAGAGTGTCTTCTCCTCGGACTTGCCTCGCTCCGCGGGTACCATGCATGCTTTGCTCCCGTCGAGGATGCTTAGGGAGTTTGTAGCGGGCAGCGGGAAGGCATGGACTTGGTCGAAGAATTCCATGCCGAGGACCATCTTGAAGTCATCCATGGGCACGATGGAGAAATCAAGCTTTCCACTCCATGTTCCGAGTGTTAAGTGCACGCCTTGTGCGATTCCCGCAATTGGCTTGGCGGGTGAGTTTACAGCCTTCATTGTGCCTCCTTCCTTGGTGGTCTTGAGGCCTAAGCGCTTGGCCTCATCTACGGACACAAAGTTGTGTGTCACTCCCGTATCTAGCAGCGCGCGAACGGACTGGCCATTTATCTTTGCGCTTACATACATGAGCCCTTTCTTGAATGTGGGCTGTTGGCGATTGAGTGCGCCGAGGCGTTGGAGAGAACCCATGCTGAGTTGGGGTTCTTCCGAGGACATTGTGGGGTTGCTCTTTAGTTGGGCAGCAAGAGCATTAAGCGACTTCTTCTCCGGACAATCGCGTACCCAATGAGGGCCGTTGCTAACCCGTGCGGCACTTAGACAACTTGCCGAATGTTGCTAAGTAAGCCTAGAGCTTCTCGAACTAGAGAAGAGAGCAATTGAGCCAAAGAGGAAACTTGTATTGCACAAAGAGAGATTACAATGCTTGTTGTGAGTTTGTTGGATACAAATGTCAAATGCCATCCCATATTTATAGGGGAGGCTTGCCAAGCTCTAGAGATTCTAGAGAATTCTACAATATCCTAGCTATTTACATGTGCTGGAATTGTATAGAGAATTCTAGAGTATTTACATGTCATTTGTGCTAGAGTTGCCTAGAATATTCCGGAATTAGGCCAAGCTAACACTCTTGGCCTTGTGTTTGGCTCTCTAGCCCAAAATTGTGGGCAATTGGGCTAGCGAATTGGGCGGTTCGCGACATAATGCTCATACTTATTTGATGTTCAAAGCACATGGCATTTTGTTCTTAAAATTTTGATTGAAAAGCAATGAGTTAACAAATGATGGTTGGTTTTCTTTCTTCCTACTATATATTCCCTTTTATATTGAAGTGCAAATCAGAATATAGTAGGGTTGCTAGCTCAGTTCTAAACCACGCAGTTTACCCTTATAGATATGTGAATTTATATCTTGTTATACTTCCATGGTTAATGTTGTTATTTCAGTAATCACAACTAATTCACTCCTTCTATGTAAAATAATTAGTTTTCCCCTTAGGTCTTTGAACGGTCAATTTTTGTTTAATTCACCTTTTTAGTTATAACTTCTCAAGGTGGCTCTTATGGATGGTCGGAAAGTGAATGCAAGGGCCAAGTTGGTTGGTTTCCCTCGGCATAATAGAAAGACAAGAAAAAGCCCCAGCTAGAAGGATATCATAGAAAAACTCCTCACCCGAATGTGATGCGACTTCTTAATAAACTCTTGCCAAGTATCTATATGTTCTTTTTCCTGTATTATATTTGCCATTTTAGTTTATAGAACGACTGCGACAATTGATAAGTGGTTAATTTGATTGCTTCTCTTAATGAAATCTTACTAAGTTCCAAGTAATATGTGCGATCATATGCATTTTAATATTTGTATTTATCTCCAAGTTGAGGAGAATATTTGTACTAACAACTGTGTTTCCAAATTGCCTAAAAAAACTGCACATCATGTTTAGCAAGAAATTTTTACTATTATTTCTTCCCAGTTTTAATTTGCTTTCTCCCTGAATTAAATGTTATATTAGTAGCTTGGTTAGAAAGTAACTCATATCAATCAAACTATCTTGATGTAAGAGATTGAATTTAGAATTTCTGTGTCTTTGTGAAACTTTCCAATCATAATGTTATGAAATCTGTGGGCATGAACTTTCTAATTTCTAGTTGCATTTGGAGTATGTACGATATAATCTGAATCACTTGCATAATGTTCTTCTTCATCTTCCACTTGAAGGTAATGAAACTTCTAACTAATGTAACTTTCCAATTTTAATATTATGAAATATGTGGGATTGAGTTGGAAATTTTTGTTAACATCTAGAGAATGTATGGTATAATTTGAATTCATTAGCATAATCTTCATCTTCATTGATTTGTAAATTATGAAACTAATATATAAAAAATTAATATTAAATCCTAATTATCTTTAGTCCTTAAAATTGTTGAGGAGATATGAAATTCTGGTGGTGGATTTGAGAGTTTTAGCTTTGAGAATACTACTTCATCTCTATTTTGATGTTTTTGTCCCCCTTGTTATGGCAAGCCATTAATCTTCCTGAATTTTTTTGTCAAGCTTCAACTTTATTAGATAGATACCTTTCTTGATGAAATGTTTGGGTCCATCGCTGGATTTTGTGTTAATGTTGCTAGTAAAGAAGATGATGATAGCACCATAATCGTTCTTATTCAGAGTAAAATAGGAGATCAAGTGCATCTAGGCGTTTCATTTCTTGTGTATGATTATAAAACAACTCTCAATATAGTTTCTAAATGAATGTTATAGAGTGGTTGCTTTTAACATTGGAGATGGTTCTCTTATTTAAGTATGCTGCACAGTAAAGGGAAGTTATAAGCTATGATGGACAAATATGGGTTTGGATCCATCCTGCTCCAAATCCAAATCTGCAAAACATGATCAATCATCTTTTTAAGTGTAGAGAAAAATGTGAAGTGCTTGGAAGTTGGAAGCTATTTAATGCTAAATACTAGTACAATTTTAGTGAAAAATAAAAATAAATTTATTTCCTAAGCAAACTTGATGAGTACTTAAAGGATTATAATTAAACTACTTGTTAATTTCAATGACAAAATCTTCTTGGAATAAGATTGTCTACAACAGAATAATAACAAGAACTTATCCACATTTCAATAAGATAAAACCATTTACGTCGCCAATAAGGATTTACATATAGAACAACAACGATTGCGAATATCACAATTACGTATGATGGTGTAAATGTGATGAAGAAACTGTCGATGTCAATTAAATTATCATCTCCTTCATTGGTAGTTGAAGCCTTTGGCATAGTTGCTGGTGATTTGCAAATGGGCAATGGAAATCCACAAAGAAGAGTATTTCCCTCATAGCTACTCTCGTTGAAGGTTGAAAATTGTGCTTTCCATTCTGGAATTTCGTCTGATAAGTTATTGTATGCCACACTGAAAACCTCCAATGTCTTTAACTCCACTAGTTGATGAGGGATTTTCCCATTCAATTTGTTGTTGGAAAGATCCAAACTTTCGACATGCTTCAAGTTTGAAAATGTTGATGGGATCGATCCTGTCAAGTTGTTGTGCGATAGATTCAATGTTTGAATCCTTGTCAAATTTCCAATTTGAAGAGGAATATGACCGATTAGCTTGTTGCAAGAAAGATCAAGTTCTGATAGAAGGCTAAGCACTTTTCCTTAGTAAATGTATGCAATGTTCTTTGTTGTGAACTTAAAAATTTCATGGATTTTCTTTTTTACACCTCCCTAAGGGCCTTTGATGGAAATAAATATTTCAAATTGCTTATCAAGACTAGAACTATTGCTGTAACTTTCATGAAGCGTGGTGTTATCAAAGCAAGGAGGAATAAGACCGTGAAGATTATTATTAGAAAGATCTAACAATTGTAGTTGGTTCAATTCGCACAATTGAATTGGCACTTCACTTCAAGATTATTGTGACCTAAGATAAGGTGGCTTAACTGAGAAAGCCCATCAACCCAATCCGGAATGCTACCATTCAAGTGGTTATAGCTAAGATCTAATGTCACAAGGGAAGAGCAATTAAAAAATATACCTCTTTTTAGCTGTCCATGTAACATATTTTTTGAAAGATGAACTTGTTTGATAGAGAGTGGATGGAAACAAGATGGTAAACTTCCAAATATGTTGTTGGCTGAAATGTCCAAAATCTGAAGCGAATCAAGCTGACAGAACTCCACTGGAATAAGGCCTTCAAGATGATTATTGGGCATTATAATATATTGTAACCTTGTGAGATTACCCAACCATTGTGGAATCTTACCCGAAAGACTATTATTGTTAAGGGACAATCCTTCTAGTGAGAAGCATTTAGACAAACTTTGTGGGATCTCACCTACAAAGCAATTGCCCTCCAATTGTAACGATCTCAAGTTTGCCAGGTTAAAATTTCTAGAGAACATGTAACCTTTTAGGTTGTTGTTTGACAAGACAAGAAAATTCAAGTAGACGCAACCCATGGCCAAGTGCTCAGGGATTTCACCAGTCAAGTGATTGTTGGATAAGTCCAGAATTTGGAGGAAGTTCATATTACCGAATGAAGAGGGAATGATACCGTCAAAAGCATTCATGGAATTGTTGAAAACGTATAAACTTGGTACAACATCTCCAATTTCTACTGGAATGTGGCCTCGGATGTTGTTGTTGGATATATCCAACAGTCTTAATCGCTTGTGTGAATGAATTGGCAACTGAAAATGTCCTTCAAGAGAATCATTGATGAGAGAAAGTTGTCTCAATTTTGTGTTGTTTTCCAACAGCCAAGTTGGAAATTCTCCATTCATCTTTATATGTGAGAGACGAACATCCTCCAGGTCATGTTGATGGTAAAGGAATTTAGGGAATATGACAACGTCTCCATAACCGGAAGACAATGAGAGACTATTTAATTGGAAGTTTGGGGAGGTCAAAGAATGTGACTCAATTATTTTAGCTTTTATTTCGTTATTCTCAGCATTGAAAATCTTGAGTCTTGAGTGATTGAAAAAAGGTTCAAGTGAAATTGGGATCTGGAAGTGATTGTTTGAAAGATACAGCAATTCAATGGATGTCAAATGAACGAGGGGAGATTAGGAGATGCTTCCAGTAAGTTGATTGGAAGAAACATCTAATATTCGGAGGGATGTCATATTTGCCATGCACCAAGGCAAGCTACCTCTTAAATTATTATCAGCCATGTGCAACTCTTGCAGATGCACCAACGAACAGAGGCCTAAAAATTTATTAAATTCATCAATTAATACAATATAAAAATTAATGAATGCGTATTATTCTTTTATAATAAGTGATTGGTTTGTGTAATTAAATATTTAATTGAAAATTAATATTACAGATTAAGAAGGGAGGTGGGAGCATCTGATTAACCTTGATCAAGAATCCTGCTGCTGTTAGTGCCAAGAATAGAACCTAACAGTGATAAGTACTTAAGAGAAGGCATCGATTCACCGATAATTTGAAGAAAGCTGGAGTTGAGTGCAATGCGCGTGTAGCTCATGTCCAAATGTTCCAAACTCTTGAAATGGGGAAAACCTAGCAGAAACATTAAACAATAAATAAATGAAAATGTTGAACACGTAGGACACCATTGAGTGAGTTCACAATCAACGCTTTTCTTTTACCTTGACCGCGTACGAGACCGTTGACTTCACAATGAGACATCGACAGATTTTTTAATGAAGGGAATAATGATGCAATGCTTTGCAGAAGGCTTATATGGAGGGAGGAACCGTTCAATGCCAAATATTCCAAGTTGGTGAAATTGTGCAACTCTGTTTAGATTTAGAAGGAAGGAGCAACGAATTTTGCTTTATTAATAATACGGAAAATTAATTAATTAACAATTTATTTATAAATTTGGCCACATCTGTACCTTTTACTTACCTTGAGTACTAGCGGTCGCTATATCAGTAAAATTATTATCCATCAGGTAAAGAGTGTTGAGCGATGGGAATGATCCCATTGAATGTAACAACTTGCTTCCATCTATAATTTCAACTCCCGATAGATCAAGGCTTTTCAGCTTCCTCAAACCTTTGTAACCTGTTTTTTAACCGTAGTTAGAATATGATTGAAGATCAAAATTCATTATTTAAATTCAGAGATGAACAAAATAAATGATTAATTTAATTGGAAGTTAATTCGTATTTTATACTTTGAGAAAAGAGCGATATGGTTTTTCAATCGCTGCAAAGATTAAAAAATTGGAATCAAATCTTCATTACAATCTGTTTTTTTTTTAAATTCTATTACGTCCTGTTTTTGAAATAATATAAAAATTCATTGTCTAAATTTAGAGCTAAACGAAATGAATGATTAAGTTAATTGGCATTCAATTCGTATTTCATGCTTTGGGAAAAGAGCAACATTGTTTTTTAATCGCTTTAAAGATTAAAGAACTGGAATCAAATCTTTATTACATTCTGTTTTTTAAACAATACAAATTATCTGTTTCTTTATTATTATTTTTTTTGGACCTTTTTGGCCTTCTCTAATCAAATGAATTAAAATAATGTAATTGAATAATATTTTAATTGTTTACCTTGAGGAACCACAAGATCGTCGATTTCATTGAAGCTCATGTCCAACACTTCTAAGTTATTGAAGGAATCAAATTCTGCAAACATGCCCAGACTTAAGACTTAAAAACAGAGTTAATTAATTAATTAATTAATCATTTAAAGAAATTAAAACATCATGAGAATTTTGTCCAAACCAAGCCAAATAGTAATTAATTAATTAATTGATTGACAGAGAAAATAAAAGTATATTTAAATTAGCATGTAATTCCTTCAGACTTATCAAATTAACTATTAAATTATATCGATGATACACAAATCTAGTTGGCATATATAAAATGAGAAAGCAAGGCTTAGACTTACCTCGAACATCAAATGTTCCTTTGAATCCGGTATCACTTATATCTAATTCTCTTAACGAAGAAAGAGAAGATAAGATGCTACTATTGAGTTTGATACCACTTAAACCGAGAGACTTCAACTTACTCAAACCTGTAAAATAATAAACCAAATGGCCAAGAATCCAACTAATTTGTAAAAGTTGGCATTTTTTTATGGTATTTGTAGTACCTTTTGAGACCACAAATTTGTCAATCATGTTCCAGCCAATGTCTAGCTCCTCTAAATCTCTCAAAGAATCAAATTCTGTAATAAGTACAAATTGAGTTGAATGTTTCAAACCTCACCACAAATTAAAATAATAATAATAATAATAAGTTGTGGAGGTGTTTGCTTTGCTATTAGATTTTTTTTTAATCTTAAATTCAAGACATATCAAAGTACAAGATGAAATTATGAGAAACATTAAAACTTGTATTTATAAATTGCTTAACACTGTTTTTTTTTTTGTTTAATACTAATCATAAAAAAATTTGAATTCAAAGCCTTGAATCTTATTTTTGCAAGTTAATGAAAGAGCTTGGAGAAGGGATGAAGTTTAATTATGTACCTTCAACGTCAATACTTCCTTCCAAACTATTCCAATTTAAATTTAATGATCTTAATGATGAAAGATGAGTTAGTGATGATAAGATGCTATTGTTGAACGAGTTATCACTTAAATTAAGCATCTTCAAGTTGTTCAATCTTGATAGCATCTCTATACCTGCAAGTAAAATAAATAAATAAAAAGGATCATAGATATTGGTGTAATTTCAAAATTAATCTTTTAAAAAAAATAAGTCAAAATTATCAACTGAATGAATATGCATATAATTGCTCGGTCTTGATATTCAACTTAAATGAGGGGGGAGAAAGTAAATTAATTAAATTAAACGAAGCACCTTCATTTTCAACACAACCGGCTATTTGGCAAGTGACTCAAGTTGTTGAAAGGGAGTAAACAAAGAAGCATTCGGATACCAGTTGTACTCTCCCCCATACGTGTAAAAAAGGTCTAGCGCTATCACTCGGCCTGGTGTTGCTGCACTCAACCCTTTCCCACTGACAACAATCAGTAGCTCCCTCACCATCTACCCAGTCGTAAAGATAATTAAGAGGATCATTGAAGAAATGTTTGAGTCACAAAAGAGCAAATCTCTCGTGATCCAAACATCCCTCACTCCACCCACTTTTAAATATTATTAATAACATAATAAACATTATCATCATTTTTGATTTTGAACCACCCATTCTAACTGTATCTCTAACTGTTAAAAAAACACACACGCTCTTTCTGTCTCTGGAACCAACTAGAGGGCTATACGTTATTTGTATATAACACATCGAACAATTTATACACCCAACTAGCTCATAGTTGGCTTATTTTGTTGTTTTCTCCAAGTCTTTCATGCATTAATTTTCTTCCCTTTTTTTCCATATTTGTCATTTTGCTATAATTTGCAACAGCAACGCTTTTTGAGCTAGCAATAAGGAATAATTGAGAGAGATTGAGATGACAAATGGATAGAAACTGATAAAAGTGTGTGTGTTTAATAAGAGAACGATTATACTATTTTATTATATTTCAACCTAAAAATTTACTCTAAACATTTATAATAAATAAAAATATGATAATAAAAAAATACGAATACTATATATTTGTAAAAAAAAAGATTTATGTGTCCATTTTGAAAATTAGAGAGTATATGTAAATATGATTATCAAAACAAACCACAAAAGTGTTGTTATTTTTTCCTTTTAAAAATTCCACCATTATAAAAAGGCCCAAAGACTTCTTCATTTTTTAGAAGTCTTTGGGCCTTTTTTTTCTCCTGTTTCTTTCATTTGTATTTTGATCCACAAGGCAAAAAATTAAATTCCACACGTTTGGCATTTTGTGGAAATTACATTTCCATGTTTTTACTTAGAATTTAGAAAGAGGTGGAGACGTGGAGTCAATGCGGCCAAGTGCTCAATTATTGTTAGTTAGCAACATAGAATTTTGGCGAGATGAATTTGTTGTAAAAAAGTTTTTGGAAAAAATAATAATCATGGGAACTTGTTCAATTATCGCCACAAAGGCACAAGTACGTCCATTTGTAAACCAATCGATAGAGATCAAATTTCAAGTCATGAACTTGTATTGTCGGCAAACATCTAATCACTTTAGATATTTGTATCGTTTAATTAATTAATGATCACTTTGAAATTACAGAGGTTGGCAGAATATTCCTCTAAAATTAATTAATTTTACTGAAAGAGAATTATTAGACAGATCCAGTGTGTCTAGTTCTTTTGTTGTTTTGTAACAATCAATTTGGAAACTCTCCACTCAAGTTAACGTCTGAGAGATCAGCATACTCCTAGTGATGTTAGTGGAAGAGGAATTTATAAGAGAAGAGAGAGTAATTACCCTTGATCAAGAAATGTATTATTAAGTCTAGAATATGACAGTCAATGGCAGAAAAATTAACAAGCGTGTAATCCATGACCAAAGATTTTAAATCCTTGAAATTTATATAACCTAAAAATTAATATTGAACAAGAAAGAAATCAACAATGTCACTTTGATCACGTAATCGATGAAACTTAAGATATATAATCAATACATGTTTATTTTACTATTAAATTACTATTTTTTCTGTATTATTTGAATCAGGGAATTGATTTGGAGAAACTCTCACTATAATCGATGAAAATCAGGATATAATCAATACATATTCATTTTATTTTTAAATTAATACTTTTCCATTATTCTTTCAAGAAGGGAATTGGTCTAAAAAAATCTTACTGTAATATATATATATATATATATATATATATATATATATATATATATATATATATATATATATATATATATATATATATATATTTTTTTTTCTTTTTCAACGTAGAAAAGATAATTAGGGGACAGGTCAAGCGTGTCTGATTTTGTGTTGCTTTCTAGCAATCAACTTGGAAACTTTCCATTTAAGTTAACGTGTGAGAGCTGATGGAAGATGAATTTGGAAAATGTGCCAACAAGTTTGTGACCTGACAATGAGATATATAGAAGTTATATAATTAGAATTTGAGGGACCAAAAGTCGTTACTCTAATTTTGCATATATTTGATTATTTCAACACTTGATTGGTTTTGAATGGTCCAAGAATGGCCAAGTGACAATGAGACTTGGAAGTGATAGTTTGAAAAAGTGAGATCTTCAATTGATATTAGATAAATGACAGTAGATGAGGATATATTTCCAGTAAGCTTATGGAGAGAGACATATCAAAAACTTGAAGTAAGAAGTCATATTTTCCAAGCACCAAAGATAATTTATTGTACCCGGAATATAATTATGGTCAATAAAAGAAAAAACTCTTGCAGATGCATCAACTGATTGGGTTGAAAAAATAATTCATCCTTTAGCTAATAACAATTAATGAATGCATAAAATCTTATATCTTTTAACATAAACATTAAATATTAATTTTATTAATAGTCGCAACCTTAGGCAGACATAATTTGGTCACGAAAACTATAAATTTATTCGTTCTTAAAGGCTATTTATTATAATAAGAAATTAATTAATATAATTTTTATAAGAGGAGAGACTATTGAGTCTAGAATATGATAGTCAATAGCAGAAAAATTAACATGAGCGTAATTTATGACCAAATATTCTAAATCCTTGAAACTTTTAACAAGTTGTTTTAGTAAAATATGGATCACCTTCCACACATTTTAGAAATCTTATCTTTTTTTCATTAAATTATGTTTTGGTCCGCACGGCTGAAAATTAAATTCCATGCATTTTGAATTTGGTGGAATTCTATGAATTTTTTTTTCCAAAACTTTTGTCGGTGGAGTTAACGGGGCTAGAAATTCATTGAAGGGTCCCGAGAATCAAATGTGTGTACTCAATTATTGTTTGTAAAGTTGTAGACTTGTTGGGTAGCTACCGGAGTCCCCACGCTGTAATGTTTGTTTACTGTCAATTTCATTGTTGGTCGTGACCAACACGCTCAAGAATCCAATTCTGCATAAAAACATAAAATTAAAGACTTAAAAACAGAGTTTAAGTAATTAATAATTTAACTTGAAAAAAATTAAATAGGAGAATTTAATTATTGAATTCCACATTGTGCTATTGAAAATTTAAAAAAAAAAATTGTTGTCATCTCAGTCAATTAGATAATCACTACTAATCAGCAGCTATGGACAGAAACTTGCAATTAGATAATCTGTAGTTACGAGTTTGATTTCAAATTCCCTGTATCAGAGTTCAGTAAATATTAAGCATTAAAATTAAAGCGCAACCGTTTTTTAAAGGAAGAGAGATTTATTTAATGCACTTAGTTTTAACTCAGTTAAATATCATGACAATTAATATATTGATTTACATAATGATTTTAAACTATATGTTAATTGAAGAAGATTGTCTGCAACAAAATAGTAACTGGAATTCATCCATAATTTAACAAGATAAAACCACCAATGGTGCCAATAATGATTCACATATAGATCACTAATGCTTCCTAACATCACAATTACATAGATGATTTAAAAGTGATATGGAAACTGTCCATATCAATTAATTCATCATCTTTTTCAGTGCTTAGTTGAATCTTCCGGCACAGTTACAGGTGATAAATTACCATCAAAAGATTCTTAAATCTGGGGGCTTGCAATAGTAGACCTGCATCTCTCAGAATGTGTTTAATTTCTGAAAAAGATTCTTAAATATGGGGGCTTGCAATAGTAGAACAACGATTTGTCCTTTGATAATCTATTATTATCAACATTAGACCACGTCGTATCTGATCCTGGAAAAGTACTCGGACTGTGCATTGTTAATAAACTGTTGTTATTGCCAGCCGATCCTGAGTCAATTAGGTAATCAGAATTGGTCCAGCCGTTTTCATTCATTGGAGGGTATGTTAATCTTTTCCATTGTTTCAGGGCAAGTCGCACCATAACCCAAAGAGCAGTGGACATATTCAATATCGCTGCAGTCAACATCTCCATCCCCACGGGAAGGGTGGTTTCCTGTGTGGGTTGTGATTTCAAATTCTTCAATATCAAGATCTTATTTACCCAATTTCAGTATTTGTTAACAATTATTGTATTTAGTTTTACTCAATTAAACTCATAATTGATTAATATTTTTAAATTTGACTTTTCATCTTCTCATAATTAATTTGATTGTTATTACACAATAACAATTATGTAAAGATTTTAATGAGGCTTATTCTTCATAATGAACATCCAAGGGAGAGTGTTATGAATTTATTAAAATAAATGTAGATGTTCATAACATATATCTGTTAGTCTCCCCACTATCTCTCATTAGCAACCTTTAGCTTCCCTATAACTCTCACTATCTCACAATGAATTACGATCTATAATTTTTTATTTATTTCATGGAGTGATTATGAAACTATAAAAGGAGAGCTCATCTTTTTGTTTTATACACACACAATTGGAATTAATAAAATCACTATATAATATATTCTCTCATTTTATTATTTATCTTGCGTTGCTTCTTTATTTGAATTGCTGATTAATAGCTTTTTTTGTTTTTTATAAGGCTACCTCATCTTTAAAAAAAATCAATTCATATTTTTTATCAGTTTCATCAAGTGTAAAGTAAGAAAAAATGATAATATTAAATTATTTTTTCAAAGCCGCATGAAGCACGATTATATTTTCTAGTATATATATAAAGCTGAGACTAGAGAAGGTGATGTGGCATCACTATTTCTTATCTTCTTATATTCTCTATTATCTAATAAAGTGGTTGAGATAAAAAAAATAATTATTAGATTACAAAAGATTACATGTCTCTTCCTCTTTTTATTTAAATTCAATAATATGTAACCATTAATAATAATTAAGTATAAGTCTTGAAACATTCATTTATTTTATTATGCCAACAATTAAACTTTAGTGACTTAAATACATCAATTAATTAATATAAGAAGGAGTGTTCATTCATCTTCCCTCAACAATGCCATTAGGACCTAATTTTAATGTCATAATCTCATATTTCATTATGCAATCTTTTGTTTATGCATTTTAGCTTTTTCAAACTCTATAAATATTAAGTAGTTAAGATTTGTAGCATCATTATTTCTCATGTTTTTATATTCTCTATTATCTAATATATTGGTTGAGATTAAAAAATAATTACATTATAAAATATTAAAAATCGAAAATAATTATTAGATTACAAAAGATTACATGTCTCTTCCTCTTTCTATTTAAATTCAATAATATGTAACCATTAATAATAATTAATTATAAGTTTTGAAACATTCATTTATTTTATTAAGCCAACAACTAAATTTTAGTGGTTTAAAATGCATCAACTAATTAGTATAGGAAGGAATGTTCCTTCGTCTTCCCTCACTAATGCCACTAGGGCCTAATTTTAATCTCATATTTAATTATGCAACCTTTTGTTTAGTGTCTTTTGACTTCTTTAAACTCTATAAACATTAAGCATTTAAGATTTGTCATGTTTGGATTTTTTTATTATTTAACCAACATTCTC
This sequence comes from Citrus glauca, assembly GCA_029633175.1. Classification (NCBI taxonomy): domain Eukaryota; kingdom Viridiplantae; phylum Streptophyta; class Magnoliopsida; order Sapindales; family Rutaceae; genus Citrus; species Citrus glauca. The sequence goes on from JAQOOD010000005.1 coordinate 25,132,325, forward strand.
TTTAGAAATGTTATTCTGTTTTTATTTTTTGACTTAGTTGAATTTTTAATATTGTGTGCTTCATAGAATGCTCTTTTCTTTATGAGTTGAATAATGATAAAGATAGTTAGATGATAAGAGTTACTTTTTGTAAGATGTGTGAGTCTGTTAATATCAAGAAGAATGGAGAATTGATTAGTGTGAATATAATTTTTATTGATGAAAATGTTGTGTATACTTAATTATACACATTAATATTTTTTTAAAATTAACAAAAAAATAATTAACTTTTATAAATAACATTAGTTTTATAAGGTTGTGTCATGTTTAAAAAAAAATCAATTCATATTTTTTTATCAGTTTCATCAAGTACAAAGTAAAAAAAATACTAAATTCTTTTTTTAAAACTACGCGAGTCGTGGTTCTATTTCCTAGTTGATAATAAAACTCAACATAGGCTAACAAGTGCTTGTGAAATTGCTTTATGGTACATTTTTTGATCTATATAAGTTAATCTATGATTATTAATGGGCTCCTGATCCAACCATGGGTGGACCTAGTGTAGTCCCAGGAGGGGCTTCAGCCCCTCCCTAGCTTTGAAATTTATTTGAACATATTATAATTGGTCCATTAAAAATTTAAAGTTTCTTCCAGACTTTGAATTTTTCCATTGAAAATATTTTATATGTTTGGCGCATTTTTTAGTTTGTTATATATGTACTAGACTTGAAAGGAGTGTTTAAGTGATGATTTAATTGATTGACATAATTTTCATCTTATAACTTTAAATTTTTAAAAATATCAAGGTAAAAGTCATGGTTTTTTAGCTTTTTAATTAGTCAACCGGTTTCATCACTCTTTCAAAAATAAAATTGCACAGTCTTTTTATCACATTCAAATAAAAAATGAAGGAAGTGTTATGTTTTTCTCATATGAATTAAACACGACTAGTTGAGATAGAGTTATTTGATCAACTAAATTTCTTACTATTTGTGGTAACCTCTTTTTTTTGCCTCAAATAATTATTCTAATTTAAGTCATTGCATGAAAACAACAAAATTTCAAATTGTTGATTAAGTTGATAATGAAATTATTATAATATTTAATTTTTTAAAACTGAAAATGAGTCGAGGATAGTCACAAATATGTAGAAAATTATTAATTCAATGAAGTTCAATAATTTGGCACTTGTTGTTTTTGTTTGATTTTTTTTTCGGTGTACTAAATCATCTGATATTCAAAGACCACATTGAGCTCGACTAATTCAGATTCGAGCAGGGTAGGACTATTAGGGCAGTAAAACTCTCCCAACAAGTATTTAACGCAGTTGCATTCCGAAATCTCGAACCGAGTACCTTGATTAAGTTAAAACAGTCCCATGTTAACTGATATACATGTTTGTTGGTGATTTTTTTTTAAATTGTATTGTACTAAGTCTCTCCTAGATAAAATTTCTGGGTTCGCCACTGGATCCAACCCCATTATTTAGATATACATATGTATAATGTTATCATCAATATATTATGAGACATCCCAAAATAGCTAATCATAGGCCTTTATCCTTTTTCTTAATTTTCCTTCCTCTACTCTTGCACTAAACACAAAAAAAAATCCAATGCACCTAAAAGCAACATGAAAAATCTTATAGATAATTCATGACCAGTTCGAACATAGTAGCAATTATGGGAAAAAAATTAAAATCAAAGATGCATATAAAATAATCTAGCTGCTAATAAATAATATGGGGGTGAAATATTTATACTATACCTTCACTTATTAGAAAGTTTATTTTGCTATTGGGTGAGATCAAGCTCTCTGCAGATCCTATTGGCAAAAGAAAATCACACACGTGGTGATGAAACCACTGTTAGGCTATAATTTAAAAATTGCATAATCGGGGATTGAAATAATTAACACAACAAAGTTCAAGCTGATATCGACTGTAAAAGAAGTCAGCTTCCCTAAGGCCAAGGAAATGGGTTAAAATCAAATGGTCTTTTTAATAAAAAAAAAAAAGTTGATGTCCGCTAGGTAATACAAATAAAGTGTGACACTAATAGGCATTAATTTTATGAAAGAAAATAATGCGGTTTGATCAACTCTAATTAATGATGTTATTATCAAATTTTCTAGTGTTTGGAAGTCATGGACAAATAAATTTGGTCCGTTCTTGATAGTTGCTGGTCAAATAATTGAGGATCGGAATAATTAACAAAATAACAATAATAAAAATAAGTTCAAGTTGATGTCTATTAGTTTGCATAAGTATGACTCTTCTATTTCGTTTACTTCCTGAATTAGCAAATCAGAATCCGAAATCAAAATCATTGACAGAATTTACTTAGTCGAAAATCGGAATCGGAATCTTGTGGTCCACCATAATTTAGGAATGAGGATCGGGAAACTCATTCTCAAAGGGAAGGTTGGAATGAGTCTCCCATTTCTAAGATTGACTATTTTGCCCTCCCTCAAAATTAAAAATACCCATATTGTTCTTATTTATAATTAATTAATATATTAGTAACACTAATTATTAATAATTATAGTTTTTGAATAAATTATCACAACAATTAATATATTATTATTAATTAATTCATATATTATAATTAATTAATTCATATATTATAATTAATTATTTCATATCTTATAATTAATTAATTAATATATTATTAAAAATAATTATTAATAATTATATTTTTTGATAAATAATCACAATAATTAATATACTTTTATTGTAATTAATTAATTAATCAAATGTATTATTAATTAATTAATATAATTATTACTATTAATTAATATATTAGTATATTATTAAAAATAATATAATAATAATAATAATAATTAATACGCTGTTATAATAATTGTTAATATAATTATTACTATTAATTAATATATTATTAAAAATAATATATTAATAATTATATTTTTTAATTAATAATCACAAATAATTAATATATTTTTATAATAATGATTAATATAATCAATTAGTGTATTATAATAATTAATTAATTAAAAATTTACAATTAATTAATATATTAATATATTATTGACAATAATTATTATTAATAATAATTCTTGAGTAAATAATCACCATAATTAAAGTATAAATAATAATTATGACAGTAATTCATTAAGTACTTTTTAATAATTTATTACAATTTAACTCATTCCAATTCTGATTCTTGTAGGTCAAGTAAACTCATCACCTGAATGCTATGTCACTTCTTGGTGAAACACAATTGTCAAGTATGTACTTGTTGTTTCTTATTGTATGAAATTGGCATTTTAGTTAATAGTCGGCTACCGCAATTGATAAGGAGGTGGTTTGATTGCTCCTCTCAATGAAGTCTTGTTAATACTTTAAATCACTCTCATTTCTTGGGTGGGCAATATTAATATTATTTCCACTAATTCTTTGGCTAATCAGAGACACAGCTCCAGCTCCTCTTCGAGAAAATTGAAGAAAATCTTGTTGAAGATGGTTTAATCATAAAAAGATAGTACATGGTGGCCGGACCGATTACAAATTATACAAATATATCTAGCACCATTAAAATTAAAACTTAAATAGAGATAATTAATGCTCTGTATGATTTTGCGAAGGCTTTGCACCAAAATTTTTTTTAAAAAAAAAAAGCCCAGGTAAAGTTAATGGCAAACTCCTCCTCTTTATTAAAGATTTGTAATTTACTCTCCTCTCTAAGAATGAATATCAACAAACAAGGACAAGTAAAGTTACGATAACATATACATATAGGCCTGAGTTTAATTTAATTTGTCTCGTTTTATTATTAATATCGTTCATATCGTTAACATGAAAATTGTTCAAGTCTGAAATTTTAAAGTGCGGTAAATCTTTAAAACCGCACAGCTTTAAAAGCTTAAAACTTTAAGCCTTTTAAACTATGCGATTTTAAAGATTTTTCAAACTTCCCTGCACTTTAAAATTCCTGACTAGAAAACTACTGTCGTTAATATATCGTTAGCTATCGGCAGTAACTCGCAACTTCATATCGTTCTCACCGCCAAGTTTTCTTTAGATGGAAACACGATGTGTATAAAAGCAAGTAAATTAATTAAATTAAGCATCTTATCCATCCCAATATACAATTTTCTTATTTTTTTGGAACAAAAAAGGAATTTACAATTATTGTTTGCATCTGCATATATGTATAGACGCAATTAATTTTGGTAGATTTTTTCCTGTGCCGGATGCTGTCGCAACACTCGGATGCTGTCGCAATCGCTCTCCAAGTTATGCGTGTGAGTGTTCCTTTAACATCAATTCTTCCAAGTTCTATGCATTGTGAATCAGCAATTGTAATTTCTAATAATTTTGAAGCAAGTTATGTGTGTCATAATAATCTGGATTCTAATTAATATCTGTATTTACGTCGAACTTGAGGAGAATATCTGCTGTAAATTGAACAACTCTGTTTTGTTATTTAATAAATCATTTTCAACTCGAGACTACTCATCCCCAATGGATCAAACCTGTGAACAGTTTACCCATACATCCCTCCTCCCCCCCCTGAAATCTTCTTAGTTTGTGATATTACTACTAATAAATTTGTCGTTGTCACTTGATCCTGAGTCAATTAGGTAATCGTACACTAACCAGTTCTTTGCATCATCAAATGGGGGATATCGAAGTATTTTCCACCATTTCAGGGCAAAAGGCAAGGAATAGTCGACAACTCCTTGCACATTTTCTATGTCGCGATAGTAAAGGGGTTCTTCAATATCGAACAAAAACTCGATCCAATACGTATCCCGGATTCTACCTACGTTGATGGAGGCCTTTTTGTTTTATGTTCTCACTGTAAAAATCTGATAGTCAGGAGAATCTGGAGACATTGTAAATGTTGCTCCATCATTGCACTTGATTTCCGGTTCCAGAAGTCGAATAATTTTATTGGTGAAAGGAAAGTAAAAGAAAACTGAACTAGTCATTTTAGGATCTAGTAATTGTCCCTGGGTATCCCACCGTTCTTTGATTAATTAATTAATCAACCAGAAGATAAACCAAGTGATAGTCCTGGGTGCTCCAAAAACCTTATGATGAGTTTTTTGATGATCACTGCGAAGACGGTAAAAAATTACTGTTAAAACGGTTAGATATACTAAGAATATTGACATGGTTTGCACAGTCAGTTAAGTTAGTTAGGACTCTGTTTCCCGAGAACAGAGTATAAAAGTTGAGTAACTGTTTTGGCAGCTATTTTCAGAGGGACTTCTGAAAGAAATTGAGAGAACGAAAGTGTGAGATTAACCCTGTATAGTCTTCTTCAATTGGTAATCTTTTTTTGGGTCAATAATGAAGCCTTCGAGGCTGTTCATTTTTTGTACTTAAGAAGGGGAAAAGCCTATGTATAGACAGCTTCAAATGAGGAAACTACACCTACGTTCCCAGCAGTTATAATGAAGACGACATCGATGGCATTAGCTTCCTATTCTGACCTCTTGATCTTTGCCGAGATAATTGGTAGCAGCAACTGTAACTGTTCAATGCATAGACTGTGATTCATATTTGATAAATCAATATATCTGCTGCAACAAACTCTCATATATAAAATCCATTTGGAGTCTAGAGCATTTATCATAAGGTTAGAACATTAACTTTTACAATGTGCTGGTTTATTGTGAAATTTCGAAAAAGAGATGGAGAAATACTTTTCCTCTTAAGTTTTTACGATGTTACAATGTCACACAGTATGCATAAAGTAGGCTGTGTGACACTGTGGATCAATATGAACGGTTATTTATGACTTTATTAAGAAAGTCAAACGGCTATATTTATGGCAGGATATCCAAACATTTTTTTTATATATTCGTTTTTCTATATCATTTTATCTTCTTTGATATTTGTTTTTCTATATCATTTTATCTTCTTTTTGTCTTTATATTAGTTGAGTTATTATTTATCTTTCTGGGTTTGTGTTATAGTGTGGAATTCAACGTGCTCTATGTACCACACCGTGTATGCATATAGTGCCTAGGACAATGTTGCTCTCAAGAGCCCTACCTAGTAATTACTTGGGAGTCATATTTGTCCTAACTTTGTCACTACTTTGATTGCATCAAGCGATGAATAATGTCGTAATTAGAATTTTCAAGGGAGAATTGGGGAATATTGCCCCCCTTAAGAGTTTGAAAAGGCAGAGAATGAAGACTTTTTGTATTGTATGATACCATGGTCTATCCCATATGCCTTTGTTAATGAGAAAGTAGCAGATTCCTTCAATTTAATTTCTTTTTGTTCCAGGCCAAAATTAGAAAATCTTCTACTCACAAGTCATACTCTATTCTTAATTAACATTAGATGGTAGTTCATAACATGGATCCTCAAAGTCAATTGTGTTGATGATACGTAAGTGTGTCTAACATTTTTTTAATATCTATGTGTTTATCCCATAAGTTTTTAAATGGAAGACAAAAGGGGATCAAGGTTTGCATCATCTTAATTTCTTAGAGCGCTAGCGTACAGTGACTATTTGCAAGTTTAAGGCTGCAATCAACGAGTAGATCAAGTAGCTTCTGTGTATGGTATGTTGCTCTGTCTTTGAAATTCTGTATTCTATATCATTTTATCTTCTTCTTGTCTTCATGTCATTTGAGTTGTTACTTGTCTTTCAGGGTTTGTGTTATAGTGTGGAATTTAATGTGCTCCATGTGTTACGCCATGTATGTCTATAGTGCCTAGGACAATATTGCCCTCAGGGACCTTGCTTGGTAATTACTTAGGACTCATAGTTTTCCAAACTTTGTCACTACTTTTGATTGAATCAAGCAATGAATAATGTCGTAATCGGAATTTTCAAGGGGAAATTAGATATTATTGCCCCCTTCGAGTTTGAAAAAGCATAGAACGAAGACTCCTTGTGCTGTATGGTTCCATAGTATACCCCATATGCCTTTCTTAAGGAGAAAGTAGTAAATTCTCCTTCAATTTAATTTCTTTTTGTTCTAGGCCAAAATCAGAAAGTTTTCTACTCACAAGCCGTACTTTGTTCTTGATGAACATTAGGTGGTAGTTCAAAACATGGATTCTCAAAATCAAGTGTGTCAAAGATAAGTGGGATGATAAGTGGGTGTGTCTTGACAATTTTGTTAATAATTTTAGTAGTTCCTTGAGAAATTCTTCTATCAACAAAAATAATTTGTCTAAAAATAAGTTTTTTACTCACAGGCCATACTTTGTCCTTGATGAACATTAGTTGGTAGTTCAAAAGATGGATCCTCAAATCAAAATGGACATTTTTTTTAATGAGTGATTCTTTAATTAAACAAGTGATCGAAAATTTCTATTTTTTATGTCAATGATACGGGGGTGTGCCTGACATATAATAGATAATTACAGTAGTGCCCGAAGAGAACACAAAATATATTCAACCAATAAAAATAAAAGTCAATTTACATATTTATTTTTTATTTTATAAAACTAGTGGGTGTGTTGTAACTAATTTTATTTGTCACTTTAAAATAACTAATAATACTCTTATCACCGAATGTTTAACAGATTTGTAACCTCGTACCATAACTACCCCGTCAAACAAACACGAAGCCTCAGCCGTTAACTACAATCGTGCAGTTACATATATAGAAACAGTACGAAGCGGTTCGGTTAAAGCAAGCATTTGAGAAGTGATTTAAGTTGATGCAAGCATGAAGTATGAGAGGAATAAAACAGCTTACTCGAGGGGTATTAAAAATTTTCTGGGTTGTGCCATTTCGCTTTCGAATTTGGTCAACAAAGTCAACCGCACGCCGCACGCTTCCACTATCATCTTCTCCTTTCAAACGTACAATTTTCTTCTTTTTTTAATTTTTTAATTTTCTGGAAAGAGCTGGCTTTCCTTGGTTTTTGCTTTTTGCCAAAATTATTTATCCCTTTTTATTTTTGTTTTTATTTTTTGCTTTTGGTTGGGATTCTTGGTGATCAGGTAAATTCATCCCTAACTAGAAAATAATTCAAATATAGAAAATTATATGTAAAATTATTTTCGAGACTATTATCTTCTCATAAGGAAGCTTAGTTCTAAGACATTGAATAAAATAATCCATTTAAAAGTTAAAATTCTGAAATATTTAATTTTTTTAACCATTGCTAGTGACATCCATGACTTTAAAATTTTGTTGGTTTTCAAATGTTGCAGAAACCTTGTCAGTTCTTACATCACTAGCGAAGTCATTTCTTATGTAATTTATTGTTGTAACTTCAGTGAAATAAATATTTATTTCTTGTTGTTGGATTGCTGGCAGTAGAAGATCAATTATTTAGGAATCATTTTGTTTAATTTTATTAATGTCTTAATACCCTCCGTTTTCCTTTTAACCTTTCACAGCGTGAACTATTATGTGTATGCATAGTTATTTTTTATTGCATAAATAACCAAGTTTAATTAAAGCTAATATTATAAAAATAAAATGCTCTTGGGTCTTGGTACCTTTTTTCCCTTAAAAAATAAAAATATAATGGTTATTTAATTTTTTAAAATTTAACTACTCTAAAAAAATTAATTTAAATTTTAAAAAATACACTAATTATTTTTTTATTAAAAAAATTCACTGATTATTTTATTTTTAAAAGAATTAACAATCATTCAGTAAATAATTGCTAATTCTTTAAAAAATCTAAGAAAATTAATTACTTTTTTATAATAATTAAAAAATATTTTTTTATAATAAATAAAATTCCTTTCAATAATTAAAAAAAACCAAGAAATTCCCAACTCTTGACATAATACATTAAAAATAAGACGATAATGTGCCGTCATGATATCTTATTGGGTTTGCTTAAAATGGAGTGGCCTCATTTGTAGAAGGCCCAATTTTGAAGACAATCTTTGGCCCGCCTCACAGTTTCACCTTTGTAAGTACTTTCTCTCCCTCTCTCCTCTCGCTCCCTCTCTCTCAATCTCGAAATCAAAGCCGTTGGTCGCAGTTGCAGTGTTAATGGATTGGAGTTTTGTACACAAAACTTGGGAAAAATGGGCTTCTACCAGCGTTGGCTCTTCCGGTAATGTACCCTCCTCGAAACCCCTTAAGCTTTTCATTATTTTAATTGTTGCCACATTAGATATATTATATCTATAATTCATATAGTAAAAAGCTGCTGATCATGCCAATGCAAGAGCTATAGAGTAAGCAGCTATTGACTTTTGTTTGTAAATTTTGCCTGTAGGTGAACCATTGAAGGCTGCTTTGCTTATCAACTACGACCCCACTGGTCCCTCTCGTCTGCTATCCACTATGTCAGCTTCGTGCTTTCCTTTTTTTTTTTTTTTTGAAATACCCTTTTGTATATATGTTGTTCTGTTCAGAGGCAGTGAAAATTTGAAGGTTCGTTATGGTTTGTGCAGTGCAGAACAAGAAGGAATGAAAGCCGACCCGGTTGACTTGACTGAATTTGTTGATTTTGTCAAACTCAATAAACTTCAGACTGACTGCTTTTTTATTGGAAAAAACCAATGTAAGCTATTCGTGTCTCCTTTACATTTGTGAGTGAAATTCAATTGTCGGACTTGAATTTTGAATTGAATTATTTATTAGCGGTTAGTTTGCTAGAGTTGCTAGTAAGTCGGTTGTAATGGTTTTATCATATGATGACAATTGACACAGACATAGTTACCTCAATTCATGAGAATTGGTTCTGTGCAAGATGCTTGAACACGGTAAAAGCTGCTGGTGAAGGTGCTATTGTTATGCAGACAAAAGCATTCCTCTTGGTAGCCCTGTAAGCAAATTCTGCATTTTTTTTTCACTCTTGGCATGCTTAGAAATGTGAACTAAGGGTCTAAATGTTTTATCCTTTTCATAATTTTTATCACTTTGTTATAGATATGATGGCTCAATTGGCTCTGCATCCCGTGCCATGGCATCTGCTGATCAATTGGCCTGGCAATTAAGTCGAAGAAATCTTTAACGTCATCTTCCACAATGGTACAGTTGAAAGCTTTTACCATTTTTTATGCCAAAATGCTTCAAAGTGTGTGGTTTACAATTTTCTTTTGTTGCTTAAAGTATTAATTCACTAGCATGAGCCCTGAAGAGGGTTCAGCCCATTTGGAAAGCTGGAGAGGATACAGCATGGCAGCTGTTTAAGCGCCTATACTGCATTCCCCTTTCAAATCAATATAAAGGATTGGCTTATGGGCTTTCTAAATCAATTTATGCAGGTGCTTTGTGCCACTTTATCTGTTCAAATCAAGTCTGATGGGTAAAGTTGCTTTGAACTTGCCAGTGGTCAAGCATACCAAATTTCTTGCATACCAGATGTAGCTCTATCCACTTAATCAATATTGACAAACATAACATGACCAATTCCTGCATTGATTAAAGGTGTAGAATTGAAAATGCAAGAGGCTAATCATGCATTGATGTTACCCAGTATTTGATATTAGGATTTGTATGTGTCACCTTAGTTTTGTTATCTGAAAGTGATTGTTTTTTGTCACCTTTTAATCATATTGAAGCATTTATGGCGCTACATTGGGTATATGGTTGCTGATGCTTCTTCCTCTCACCCATTCAATTTCTTTTGCTAGCAATTTTCATTTGTATTCTTTCCGACTTGAGCACAATTTGAAAACTCTTTGTAGCCTCTTTTCCTCTCCTTATGCTGAAGAAAATATTTTGGCTCTCAAGTCTTAGCCTCTTGGCTCTTTTGGTATCCATGCTGTATGGTATTTTATTTCTCATGAGCTGTTCTATAAGGGCATCATCCCGTTTGTGATGCTGAAGAAAACATTTTGGCTTTTAAGTCTTAGCCTTTGAGCTATTGGTGTAGTATCCATGTTGTCTGGTATTTTATTTCTCATGGGCTGTTCTATTAGCATAATCATGTTGTATTGTACCGACATCTCAAATTCATATCCATGCTTGATTTTGGTATCATGGGGACCTCTATGTTTTCTTCTACCAATCCATTTGCCTCCCTAATCTAGCCGGAAATGGGATGGTATGGAACGGCAAGTGTACCATGGGCAAGAGATAAGTGATACTGCAGATTGGATGGAAGGATCAATCCTTATATTTGCATGGTCACTGCTGGAAATTTAATTAGCGTAACTAAGGGCACTTTGATGATCAAGTAAAAATTTTCTTCTCTGCTCCTTTACCAAGCTTGCTTGTTACCAGGTGCCCTTGTAATCGATCTGAATGCTACTCAGTGGCATGAAATTCATGAAATGTCTGCCTGAATTTAGGCCTCTCTGCATCCAGTTGTAATCAAAAACAAAAATGGCAATGTATTAGGGCCTGTACTGTCTCGTACTTGGAGCTGCCAATGGAATACTTATCAGGTATTGATTCCGTCTAAGAATTGCATTCTGGTTGAAGTGCATATTTGAATGTTGAATTGATCTGGTAGAATATGGATTGTCAATGGACAAGATTGGTTTGTATTCTTGTTAAAATACTTTATTGTTGCTTTTCCCATTTGGGGAATTTGTCACGAGGATAATACTGTGAATCACTTAACATGTATATGATTCGTGATTGCAGCATCCTGAATTCGAACTGCAATGGGATGTATGTTTAGCGTGCTTAAAAAATGTTAACCATACCTCTGGATTTTTTTTTTAATTGAAAGTATCTCTCTGGAAATTGATATTTTTGAAATGTCTATTTGATCCTTTTAACTATCAACACTACTACTATTTGACATCAAAGGTTTCGGATGGTGAAAAGTAGAGAAAGTGTCTTTGCCAAAGATGTCTAACGTAAACAATTTTTTTCGGGTCTGGTTTAATTGTCGATGCCCTATGCATTTTGTTCAAAATTTAGAAACCAATTCATGGAAAAGTACCTTTAGTCTTATATAATTCTTGGGGCATTTGTGAGAATAAATGCAATGAACTGTGATGTAGAAAAGTGTTACTTGATTTTCTACATGATATATGTTTTGAGAACGAATAGAGGAGAGTATGGTGGACTACACGAATCTCAACAAAGCTTGACCTAAGTATCCATTCCCAATAATGAAGATTGATTCTTCAGTCGATGCTATCACCGGATACTAGAGATTATCATTCCAAGATGCTTAGAATGGGTATAATCAAATACCCATGAATTCCGATGATGAAGAGAAAACCACTAAATTCACACAGCCATTTAGACGGAAGAATGCCAGGTCAACATTTCAACGGATAGTAAAAGGAGTGTTTAAAAAATGTTAGATAAAAGTGACTCTATACTTTCCAAATGGTTAAAAAAAATAATTTTGCTCGTTTTAGAACTTTTGCATTCAATAAATAAATGATAAATTATTTGAGAACAAATATTTTTGACATTAGGCATGCGTTTGAGGTAGTTGCGTTGAACCTTTTATTTTAAGGGAATGTTCTTAGAACATAAGGAGGGGAACAGCTGCGCTGCAGCTGCCCCAAAGTGCACCCTTAATTGGGAAGTATAGGATTTTTTATTAGAAAATATCAAATATTAACTCCATTCTTATGAATATGGTAAATGTAAACACAGAAAATCTTTTCAAGCTAAATTTTGATTAAAAAAGGAAAATTTTTTTTATTGTATAGCCATATGCTAAGAATATTCCTTTTATTATTGTACAAACATCCAATTGTGAAGTATCAATTTCATATGTCTATGAAGGTAATGTTGCCATATAAAAACGTAAATACCAAATGTAAGATTTGAAGTTAAATTCACGAAACGACTTGCCGTTTTTTACACTCACTTTGTTTGCACGTTGCGGATTGCGATGTCGCATTGACATTGACAGGACAAGCTCACCGTAATTATAGTGCGCGGCGTGGTGAATTCCTATTGGGTTAGAATACCGTGTCAGAAATCGAAATTGAAAATATTGAAAAAAAAATTGAGAAATAATTTGTCATTGTCCCAAAAACTAAGGCTGGAATCAAGAAGAAGCCATGTTCTTCAAGGCCCAAGCTGCTGCATTTCAAAACTCAATAACAATAATTAATTAATTAATTAAGTAATTTTAGTAAATTATAGTCGCTCACTTAGCTCAGAAGTTATTAGTCTCATTCTTCGCTTTGGGAGGAAAAAATAAAAAATTCAAATGTATGATTGTCATTCTTATTCTAGATCTGAAAATGAAAACTGAATTTATTTTGTTTATGTTGTAACTGAAAATTTCAAAAATCAGTCAATGGGATCCAGTAGCAGCAAAGCTTGTGGTAACGAACCCACAACGGCGTCGTCTAGTAAGAAGGCAAGATCGTCCCGAGCCAACAATTGGCTTTTTCAGTCATCGTGTCTCGGCTCCGACACCGGTCCGGCATCTGGATCTCGCCACACTCCTCCCCAGGTTGTTCGCTCGTTACTCACTCATGCCACATTGTAAATTGATTTATTTTATTTTTATAATTCTCTGCGTTTTAATTCTGTAAAATAAATATTAATATGCGAAAATTTGAATTTTTGTATATAATTATGAGCAGAGAGATGAGGAAAATGGTGGGAATCAGAGTGAAACACAGTCGGATGAGCTGAAAACTGAATGTGATAGGAAAGAGAAAGATGAAATTGATTGTATTTCTAATAGTGATGAGCTTGATGGATGGGGTGAAGCGAATATCACTTCAGTGAATGGTAATGGCGGTACTGGTAGCAGCTCAGCTCGATCTTCTTCGAATCCTAGTCGGTTTCTTTCTCGCTTTAGTTTCATTCCTGGTAATATTAGTTTTAGGTTAAGCAGAGCTGCCAGTTTAGGGTCATCCAGGGGGTATAATACCGGTGAGCATGGAAGGATTTCTAGTAATTTCCCGCACAATTTGGAAGAAATTCAGAATGCAGCTAGAGATGATGGTGATGGTGTTGGCAATAATAGAGTGGGCATTGGTGGGAATGTGTGTTCTCCAAGGGTCTTTAATGAGTTGGACAATGTTGGAAGTAGAGTTTCTGACAGGCGGATTGGAGCAAGGGAACCTGTTGAAAGAAATGTTCGTTTTAGTCGAACCCTCAGTGTTGGGAGGCTTCGCGATAGAGTTCTTCGCCGTTCATCGTTATCTGATATAACGTTTTGTCCTTTGCAACAAGAGAGACTAGTGAGAGATGCTAATCAAAGAGGTGCGGGAAATGCTTTTGGTGGTGACACAGAGATTTTATCATCAACACCTGAAGGTAATGGTAATGGTGTTACCTCTCCTTTGACATCTGGTTATCCTCCATCCAGTAGGTCTAGCTCCTTATTCAGCATTCAAGATCACGAGGTTGAAACATCACGATCAAGAGAAGCCAGGTACCACGATCTACTGGAGCACAGATCAAATTTCCTTGAAAGAAGGAGAAGAATACGATCTCAGGTTTGTGTCCTGTGCTAAGTCATTCTTTGAAGGTTTCCCATAAGACACTTCTCAATCAGAGAACACATAATAGACTTGGAAGTTTTAAATTTTTCTACTTTGTATTAAAAAGAAACCGATACTGGTCACAGAATAATTCGTCCATATTTCAGACTGGTTTCCATGCTCTTCTCTCTTTACACCCCTTACTCCTTATGCTATACTTGTAGATTAGTGATTAACAACTTAATTGTTAGGTTCGTGCTCTTCAGCGGTTGGGAAGTCGTTTTGAGAACCTGTCTGGGCATGAGAGATCTTGTATATTATCTGGTCAACATAGAACTGGTCGTTGCACATGTCGTGTAAGTAATCGAGATGCCAATTCTGGTGATGAGACCGGCACTAGAGCCAGCATATCAAGAATTGTAATGTTAGCTGAAGCATTATTTGAGGTAATGCTAAGTTAGTATTGCTTGTAATAGTCACTGTGCTTGGGGTTTTCCCTATTTTTCTGTATCATAAGTTTGAATCTGGGACTTGCATTCATTAGGTTTTGGATGAAATTCATCAGCAATCTGTAGTATTATCTTCTCGGCCTTCTATGTCCTCAATAGGATCCATTCCTGCACCTAATGAGGTTGTGGAATCTTTGCCTGTCAAGCTTTATACCAAATCACAGAAATATCAGAATGAGGAGGTTGCACAGTAAGTATTTCTGCTGCTGATCCACAGTTTCATTCCTTGTACTCAACATTTTTTATCCAGATTATTTATTTTTATTATATCTCCCTTCAGCGTTAAATGATAAATGAATTATGATAAGATACTTGTTCTGTTATCTCTTTCTTCTATTTAAGTGTGATTGCTTTTGATTATTGTTGATAATTTCCTTCTGAAAACTGAGATTATGGTTAAATAGTCATGGGAAGTTATAAACGTCACATTTCCACATACTTTCCTTCCTTTATTTTTATTAAATTTCCATCAACATAATAAATTAATATGGGACTATAGTTGTTAATTGACTTCAATAATTTTTTTTTTCCTCTGCATATATCAGTGTAAATTATTCCTTGATCAATATAAGCATAAGATCATTGTTGATATTTATTTGAGAATATGTACAGGGCATTGAACAAATTCGAACCTGAGTTATATGATCTGGATTAATGCTTGTATTTAGTGTTAGTTATTAATGGATTGGACCTATTTCATCTTTGTATAAAATGGTAGAAAAAATATTATTTCAAAGGACTCTTTATGGTTGTAAATACCGGACTACTTCAGCCATTGGTACATCTACTATCTAAAACATCAATAATAAGATCCCATTCTTTAAATGGCAACGAAACGTAAAAACTAATGATTTTATTTGTGTTTAAATTTCTTCTAAGAAAGAGATTCCCGGGATTAGTCAACAGCCAAAAACATAAGATGCATCTATCCAATGTCTTACATCAAACCTTACATTAATTGTTGAAACTGCTTTAAGATTTTTAAGGAGTTAGCCATTGATGGGCAAGTTGATTATCATACTCATATTTAGGATTTCGGTTCTGACATTTATAACTTTTAGAAAGGCTGCTTCTGGAGTATTCCCCTGTTCCTTCTTCAAACACTTATTGTTGATAAAATTTGATTTTATGTATTTTCCCCTGAAAGTATCTGTTTTCATTAAAAATCACAATTTTCAATCCCCCCTTTTAAATTTCTTTATTTAGTTTTCTTAAATGGTTGAACTGAATTATCTTTCCAATGGTTTGACTATTACTGAAATTACAGATGCTACATATGCCTACTGGAGTATGAGGAAGGTGACAGTGTACGGATACTGCCGTGTCATCATGAATTCCATAAAACATGTGTAGATAAATGGCTCAAGGAGATTCATAGGTATGAGGCCAATTGACTTTGCTGCAGTCATTGCACTATCTCATTAATGCACTGATTTGTGGGTTTATATCAAACATATGTTCCATCAGAGCTATCCTGTTATATTTCTGCACATTATGGACTATGAAATTGAATAAAGAAGATTGTCTGGTGCAGTGGAAGAAAAAAAATCATGGAATATGATATAGCAAAAATTTTGCTGTTTCTTTCTTTTTATTTTTCCAATCAATAGCCATAACATTAAATAATTACTTGTCAGCTCATAATTTTAAATTATTAATTTGTACTACATAATAACCCCAATGGGTTGGGTTGGGTTGAGTGGTGGATTCAATCAACAGGTCATGCTTTCCTCACTCCTGTTTACCGATGTTGTAGTGGCTCAGAAGTAGTATTTGGTGCACATAGAAAGGTTGAGGAAATTAAAAAGTAAAATGTACTACATAATTATTAATGTGCACATGACATAATTTTTTTTTTTCTATCCATCCTTGAAACACAAAGATTTGCAAGTGCTTTATCTTAGGCATATCTTTAGTTTCAATCTGTAACAATTATTTGCTCAGAACATGTTGCATTTTCTTTGATGAATTTCTCCCCCTTCCAGAACTCGCTTCATTTATTTTTGACTTTGTTGGGTTATGCAATACATGGATGTTAATGCATTCATTAATTTTAAACCATTGCATGCAGAGTTTGTCCACTTTGTCGCGGGGATATCTGCAAGCCTGATTCATTGCCATCAGAGAATTAAGAGGCAGCAATCTATCGGAAAACTAAGGTGGCAGAATGTGCTGTCTGCTTCTTATAGACCACCATAACTCGACTACTTACCAGAACTCTTGGGTAAGTAGTCGAGTTCTCTCCATAAGAGGCTAGGCGGGAGGCGGGAGGCGAGAGGCGAGAGCTAAACAGGGTGATGGTTTTGGCTTTCGAATGTTCAGCTGCCTTTTCTACTGGTGGCTGTTTTTGGTCTTATTTTTTTCATGGAAAATGGACTCAACTGCAGTTTCTGCAGTTTGGAACAAAAAGCAGACGCACATAGAGAGAGCTGATGTTGTTGTAATTTCTGATTTTCAATTATATTTTCATTGCCCCCCTTCAAAATATCATTCGTAATATATGTTCATGAAAGATATCTCCTATAATTATATTTCGAATTTCCGATTTTCTCCCCCACGACATTCCTCGGAGCCCTTTCTAATCTAATCCCTTTAGATGATCAAAAGTAGAAGAGTAATAAAGAAGTTGAAAAAATATAATGACTTTATCAATTATCACTCGGTTAGCAAAGCACAACGGGCATGAAGTCAATATAACTTTTTAACAGCTATCTCCCCATAAGTCGAACTTCAGCGGCAAGCCAAGTGGAAAGATTGAAAGTTGTACGCCTGTGTCCAAAGGCGCGTTCCAAATCGGTGATTGATCTCTTGTCGTAATAAAGTCGAATGTGAAATGTAAGGCACAAGGAGCAATGTTAGTTTAACCTGGAAAAAGAAGCCTCTTTCTAGTGATTTTAAAACATTTCTTTTAGTTGTTATAATTTAAATCAGTATTTTATTATTCTTCTTTTTTTGGTAACTTTGTTGTTATCCTACACATAAATTAAAAGGGGGTTTGACTTTTGAGGAGGTGGAATTTTTAAATGTCAATTATTTATTTAAATCGCATATATTTTAAATTATAATTTAAAAATAATCTTAGGTATAAAAATATTTAATTAATAAGAAATAAAAGAAGAATAATAGAATTTAGAATTTTTTGTAATTTATTTTAGATAGATGAAAGTGACAAGTAGAAAAATTAAAAATATATTGATTATGAACTTAAATAATTTATTTAAAAAATACTAAGTGAGTTCAATACTCTCATTCTTAGTTATTCCTAAACATAATTTTATTTTAAGTGTATTCTTATAAGAGTAAATGTTTATTTAGTCCTTTTTATTTTGACTTAAGTGCCTATTTGTTCTTACACGTACATTTTCTTTTATTTTATAATAATACTCTTTACAACAATATTCTTGACATTAATTAATTTATTTATAAAAATTAATTAGTAAATTAATCAATAAGCATTAGTGTGAAAGAACTAGTACAGCAGTGCAACAATCTTGCTAATAATTATTTACAAATAAATTAATATCAACTAATTTAAAGCAATATTTAATATTCTTGCAAACAATTTTACTGATAATTATTTTATTAAAAATTAATATACCTACCAAATTAATCCTAAAAGTAAATGATATAAAAACATTTTTATAAATTTTGTTGAATTTATAGTTAATTTTAATAAATTATTATTTTTTATTAATATCTTAAGAATATTATTGTAAAGATATTATTATAAAATAAATAAAAGGTAAAGGTAAGAGTTTAATTTATTTAATAATAAGAAATATGTTGAGATTTTATTCTTAAATATAAAAATTAAATAGATATTTAATTTAAAATATAAGAAGAAGCATTTATTTATTGGTAATGGCTACTTTAGAATTGTTTTAAAAATTACAACCACACATATATTATATGATAAATAATAAAAAATATACTATAATTTTAATTATATGATTATAAATTATAATAATATACTCGGTCTTAGATCGATTTTAAAATAGTCAGACCCTTACCCATTTTATATCGACGATGAAGGGTGCAGCTTGCCAACAGCTTCACACAATTAACAGTAGAGTGATAAGATTAAGCGACAATTCAACACATAGTAAATAAATTGCGATGACATGGAAGTGAGAGATTCATCATCTCTCAGCATAATTGAAGGTGAAAAAGTAGGCAGTGGAAGTGAGAGAGCCCAAGAAATTGAGTGCAAAATTTAGAATGTTGCAAAAATGAACACAATTGAGAATATCGATGAGAACCGCAATCAGGAGCTGCTGACCCAACCTCCAACCCAAACTCAAAATCAAACACAATCTCACTCCCGGCGGCCACGTGGCTTCGCGGCAACCGCGGCGGCGGCAGCAGCGGCAGCAGCGGCAGCGGCCAATAACAACAGCAACAACAACAATAATAATGCATCTTCCGGGAAGGGAAAGAAAGAGAGGGAGAAAGAGAAGGAGCGAACGAAGCTTCGGGAGCGCCACCGCCGCGCCATCACCAGCCGCATGCTTGCCGGCTTGAGGCAGTACGGTAATTTCCCTCTTCCCGCACGTGCCGACATGAACGACGTCCTCGCTGCCCTCGCACGTGAGGCTGGCTGGACCGTCGAGCCCGATGGCACCACCTACAGGCTATCTAATCAGTCTCAATCTCACCACCATCTCCACCAACAAATGGTAAAATTTTCTTAACCAAAACGACATCGCTTTCTTAGTTTACTTGAAACTTATTATTATTATTATTATTATTATTATTATTATTTGATGTTGATAATGCGCAAGCAGGCAGCGGCGGCGGCAACGACAACAGCTGCATTTCCTGTGAGATCGGTTGAAAGCCCGCTTTCAGTGAAAAATTGCTCTGTGAAAGCCTCAGTGGAGTGCCAGCCTTCAGTTCTGAGAATTGACGAGAGCTTGTCGCCGGCGTCTTTTGACTCTGTTGTGATTCCTGAGAGGGATACGAGGGGTGGTGAGTTTAATGCAAGTACCAGCCCGATCAATAATTCAGTTGAGTGCTTGGAGGCTGATCAGGTAAAAAGTTTTTTATTTTATTTTAAATTTTCTCACATTACTTTACATTACTGAATTTGATAGTTTATTAGTTTTTAAATTGTGGTGTTGGTTTGTCTTTGCAGCTTATACAAGACGTCCGTGCTGAGGAGCACGAGGATGACTTCACTGGAACACCATACATTCCTGTTTATGTTATGCTTGCCGTAAGTGTTTTTGCTTCTTTATTTCTTTTTCTCATCAGATATTCAGCTTCGAGTGTCTTTATGTGGAAATATCATATATGTATGTATTCATACACTAATACTGAGGATTTTGACTGCTGTTTCTGAATGCTGAAACCTCTTGAAATTTTGTGGCAGAATCATGTCATCAACAATTTCTGCCAGTTGGTTGATCCCGAGCTTATTAGACAAGAGATAAGTCATGTGAAGGCTTTGAATGTTGATGGCGTTATTGTAAATTGCTGGTGGGGTATTGTTGAAGGCTGGAATCCTCAGAAATATGCATGGTCTGGCTATAGGGAACTGTTTAATATAATCAGAGAATTTAATCTGAAAGTTCAGGTGGTTTGTCATTGCTTATTAGAGACTCTTTTTATCAATGTGCATTTTGGTATCAAATATTCATGTTTCTTTTTCTATTGGAGTACTTTTTTTTTTTCTTTCTACTACTTATCAAAACTTTTTCTTTCTTTCTCTCACACGGGTAACCGATAAAGACGCATACTGGTGAGATGAAATAGTCCTTTTGTGCTAGTGTATCTTGGCTTTCATGATAAGTTAAGTGTGTTCAACATGAGTTAGAGCTTTCAAAAACAGTGCAGTATTAATGGATAGATCACTATTTTATATCAACTTGACAAATCAAATTGCAGAGTTGTTGGGAATGATTCTATTTATCCTTACATTCTTCTTGAAGAATATGTGGCTGTTGTGTCAAATGCAGCAAATTGGTAGTTATGTTGATAAATCTTATCAGCACAAATTTCTGTTTATGGCTTCTCTATTTCAATGTAGGTCTTCATTTACCCTGTATGGCCTCTGCTGCGTATGCATGAAAATGCTTACTTGTGGCATTTTCATTTGTTGCTAGCATGTTCCTGCTTGTTGAAAGACTCGCATGGCTTCTCTATTTTGCACACAATAGCAAAATTGCAAAATCCATGAAAACAATATTGTGCATCTGTAAGTTATACACAGAATATTTAATACTTGGGCTTTTCCTAAACTTGTGTGAGTCTTATAAAATGCATGACTGGTTAATTTGTTAATTTTTGCACTTCGATCAATGGTTGTTTTATTTGGGTGATAATGCATAGTTGACCACAGTTCTTCTTACTATGAGTACATTTAGTAGCTAATATTGAGATTTTAATTTGGAATGCTTTTTGTACTATAGGAAAATATATAGTAATACTGTGAAATGGCTGTTGCAATTTCTTTTCCATCTGCAGGTTGTGATGGCATTTCATGAGTATGGAGCAAATGACTCTGGTGATGCATGGATCTCTCTCCCACAGTGGGTTGTGGAAATAGGCAAAGGCAATCAGGATATATTCTTCACTGATCGTGAAGGAAGAAGAAATACTGAATGCCTCTCATGGGGTGTTGACAAAGAACGAGTACTTAATGGAAGAACTGGTATTGAGGTAGTGAGATGTTGTATTTTGTATATTAATTCTTATCCTCCTCTACCTTATTATAGATAAGAAAATGCTATTTAACTTTATGAAGCTGCTTTTTTATCCGGCTTCTCTGCCTACGGTAATTTTTTCCCTACCCATCTTTTCTTTATCATTCTTCTTTAGATTAGTTAATTGCAAATCCATTGTTTTTAATAATTTTTTTTTTTATATTCAGATCCTACTTTTTCCAGTTGACATTACCTTGTTGCTGTTACTTCAAGATTTCTGCTGTTTATTATTATTTCCAATCGTGCTCATATATATGCAGGTCTATTTTGATTTCATGAGAAGCTTCCGGACTGAGTTTGATGACTTGTTTGTAGCTGGTCTCATTTGTGCTGTTGAAATTGGACTTGGACCATCAGGAGAGCTAAAGTATCCTTCCTTGTCTGAGAGGATGGGATGGAGGTATCCAGGGATCGGTGAGTTTCAGGTATCTGCTAAAGCTATCTATGTATTATGCCAATCTATAGAGATTCTTTTTTATGCCATATGTTATGGTAGTTTAATGATTCAATAATAAATTGGTGAAAGGTTCAGATTCCTATTATTTATTGTGGTTCATTTTTTTGTGATATTTTAGGAACTAAAAGCATTGAGTGTAATCATGTGGCTGACCTTTAGTTTTTGGGAAAGGGTTTTGTTGAGAAGAGTTTAACGTCTTTGGGTTTCGATATGCACCATTGCTGAGATAGTGTCATAATCCTCTATTTATGAATGATATCTCAATAATGGTTAGAGTATCATCTCATAGCAGTTGTCTCATGATTGATAAAACTTGCAATACTTATGCAGCATGGCCTAATCTAGAGATGATCTCTGATGCCAAAGACCATCAAAAACTCATCTTTTCAAGCCAAGTGAAACAAGCAAACTTAAGAGGGATTTTTAGCCTCAAGACCAATGATTTATAGTAAAAACTAAAATCAAGGTGAATTGGAACCAGAAAAAATTAATTTCAAGATTATTAGAGTTTATAGAAATTTCATAATGGAAAATTTATTCAAACTGATGATGAAAGTTGCTTACTCTAACGTACGTTTCAAATATCATTTTGAGTCACTAAGTTCAAAGTAAAAGGTAAAACGTTAGTTTGAAATAGTAGATTAGTTTTATGTAGGGCTAGTGGATTGGCTGAGTTTACTGATGGGCCAGCTCTCTTTGTAGTTTGTAGCAGTGTCCCTACACCTCTATGCCTATGTGGAGGCATAGTAGATAACACTTTAAAATTTAGACGATATTTCTTGTTAGAATTGAAGGTACTTCTGCTGATTGAATAATTGATCAAGAGTATTTTGGTAATGTTGGGGGAAGTTAGATGTTTCTGCTTTCATATTTGTATCATATCCCAATTTTATGCATAATTTAATATCAGCACTGTATTGAAGATGACTTTTATATGTACTTTAAAAAAAAAAATGACTGCTTGATTTCATTTTTAGTCAAAATCTAGTTTACTTTGTTTATACAATTACTATTATTGATTGCTTCTCAATAGTGTTATGACAGATATTTACAGCAAAGTCTACGGAAAGTCGCTAAATTGCGTGGACACTCTTTCTGGGCTAGAGGACCTGATAATGCTGGTCAATATAATTCTCTGCCTCATGAAACCGGATTTTTCTGTGAACGAGGTGACTATGATAGCTATTACGGGCGCTTTTTCCTCAATTGGTATGCCCAGACATTGATTGACCATGCAGATAATGTATTGTCCCTTGCAAGCCTTGCATTTGAAGAGACAAAGATTATTGTTAAGGTATGTATGAACTATCTTAACAACACACTTGATACTGATGTTTATTTATGATTTATGATACACTTAATGATACCATCCCACTCATAAATTCCCTTAGCTACCAATGGAATTTGGAGTTCTGGTAAAAGGTTGATTTTTAATTACTGAAGCCCATACCAACAGCATTATCGCTTAGCAACTTTTACTTCTATTACTACCTGCAAAATAAGCGCCATTTTACTTAAACTGCCTACAGACCACTACACCTAATCTCTTTGGTGCCAGTTTCCTGAATTCTTGATTCTTCAAGGCAATTTATTTGTAAGTCTTTCTTTATTTGGATGGATCTCAATTCTATCCATAAAATTGGATTTTGGTTAATAATGTTTGACATGCCATTCCTGAGCTCCAATTGATCTTTTTTCTCTAAATCTCCTGGATTATGGATATGACAAATGCTTCTGTGTGTAAAGAGTAATGTTTTGAAATTTAATCTGATGATTAAGAAAACTGGCCCAAAATGTTGCAATGTTGGATCTACTTTACTAGTAAAAGAATGATTTAGGTGATGAATTTGAATGATACCAGTTTTAGTGGGAACAGTATTTTCAGTTCTTCTGGGGGCATTGGTGTGAGGAAATTGAAATTTTAATCGTGGTTTGCTGGAAAGGTAGCCTTATGGATTCAGAAAGTGAAGCTTATGTTCTGATGTATATATAGGGCTATAAGACAGCTTACACATGTTCATCACACAATAAAATAAACTTTAAATGAAGACAAACAGGACTCTTGAAACAAGGGACATGCAGGAGCTTTTGACTGAGCTTTAGACTCTAAATTTGAGAATCAAATTGGGTTATTTAGGGTTTTAGAGGTTGCTTCATTTGTATCCATTTTTTCATGCTGCTCATTATTCTTAAAGTTTTGGATGGTCCTTGAAACAAGGGACATGCAGGAGCTTTTGACTGAGCTTTAGACTCTAAATTTGAGAATTAAATTGGGTTATTTAGGACTCTAGAGGTTGCTTCATTTGTATCCATTTTTCCATGCTGCCCATTATTCTTAAAGTTTTGGATGGTCCTTTATGTAAATGTTAGTACTTCATAGTCAATATGTTGAACATGCATGTATCTGTCAAGAATATGCTCAAACAATAATATAACTCTGCCATGATAATGTAACCAATCTGTTGAGAGGTTGCATTTGGGAATTGTTGTTTCATTTCCAAAATAATACAATTAAACTGAAAAACAAATAATCATGATCTGCAGGTTCCTGGGGTTTATTGGTGGTACAAGACAGCCAGCCATGCTGCAGAGTTAACAGCAGGATACTATAACCCTTCAAATCAGGATGGATATGCTCCAGTTTTTGAGGTTCTCAAGAAGCACTCAGTTACAATGAAGTTTGTGTGTGCAGTTCCTAGCCTGCAGGATCAGGAAGCTCTGGCTGACCCCGAAGGTTTGAGTTGGCAGGTGATGATTTCTTTTGTTACTCCATGACATCCTCTGTTCTTACTAAAGCTGTCTTTGATTTTCCACTCCTAAGAGCTTTGATCAATGTTGAGTGAACTGTTGAATTCTAGTGTTTGAAATGGAATACCCCCCAGGTTTATTAGTTAAGTTGTTGATGTAGGCAGGTTTAGATAAGATATTCTGCTTGCTTAAATTTATGTGTCAGATACCTGTCTGCTCGATACAAGTGCTGACTCATCTTAATTTTCTTCTGAAGGTTCTTAATTTGGCCTGGGATCGAGGATTGGCTGTAGCTGGTGAGAATGCACTTTCATGTTACGACAGAGAAGGGTGCATGAGAGTAGTCGAGATGGCAAAGCCAAGAAATGATCCTGATCGCCGTCACTTCTCATTCTTTATGTATCAACAACCATCTTCTTTCCTTCAGGGGACAATTTGCTTCTCAGATCTGGGTTATTTTATCAAATGCATGCACGGTAAGAAATCCTAAAGTTTGGATCTCATTTTTATACAGCAAGTGTTGTTAAAAGATACAAGACTTAACTGCCAGTCTCTTGTCTGGCCTAGGACAAAGCACAAACACTTTCTTGAATGAAGTGCGTACTTGCTATACAATGGGACAACTACATCATGAGCTTACTACTTTTTGCCCTGTTACGACTCAATTTGTAGTCCTCTTAATCATTGTTTTGTTTCTTGTTTGAAGGTCAGAAGGTTATCTATTAAGTAAATGTTATGGTAAAGCTATGCTACACCTGGAATTTATCTGCTCAATTTCAAGTTATTTATTCCTTATTTACTTTAGAGTTGATTTATTTACCTTATTAAATCCAGATATATATTACTCATTTTTAGGTTTAATGGTATTCCTAATTGATTAGGATATGGCCACTATAACAGGGTCGGTGGTTAAGACCATTTGAAGTAGCTTGACCAAATTTTTATACTTGTCCTCCTATTCATGTAATTCTGAGAGTTTTGACAACATATTTTCTTTTTCAGGAGATATCGCAGGCGATCTGCTGCCCTAATAGTTAAGTGTACGTTTACCTCCCATCTAGGGTATCAACACAGTCACTGGACATTCTGGTGAAGGGGTTGGCGACATGAAGTGTATAGTTTCAGATGTGGTTGAAAGAACCACATGATCCAAGGTTCTGTAGAAATTTCTGGTTTTGTTCGCTGTAACGTCATTACTATGCAGATCATATTTTCTAACTGCAAACAGTATTGGAGAATGTAAGAGATGGTTGTGGTAATAACACTCCATGATCATATTTATGCTTTGTTTGGATTTATAGAAATGGAGAAAAAGCTCTTGGAATTTTCTTATTCAGATATTTGAAGGGAGAAGTGAAAATCATTTTTTAACTCTTTCCAGGAGGATGCCATTTGCAGGGAAATAAGAATGTCACTGCTTTTGACTTAGATTAAATGGGTATCAAAAGGTTACAATAATAAAAGCATAATGTTCTCTTTCTGTATTCTCCAGATCTTGCTGCCTTGGATGGTTACTCTTCTCTTAGAAAATAAGAAACCAACTCTTCGATTTTAAAGCTTAAATGCCACTGCCCAGCCTTCTTTTCTCAACCGTCATTGATAGGTTACCTTGGGAAGACAGGACAACTTCTTGGACATCAGTTTCCAGACCTTGAGCATAACCAACGCCAACAGCAATTTGATCGGTTTTACACCATGTCATTGAATGTTCAGTCGTGTAATTTTGAATGCGAAAACCAGCCCCCTTTACTTTTGAGAATCACAATATTGAGGAAATTCGCATCGGCAAGGACCTTCTCTAACCTGCCGGGTGAAAACAGTTGTAAAAATGTTCGTTAAGTTTACATCTGCGTGAAGGTGAAACAAGTTCTGCTTTTGAAAATCAACATTTACTAGGAATATGTTCCTCAAAAGTGTTCTAATAAGTATCAAAGCGCTCTAGCATTATTAAGATGAATTCCAAAACTTAAAATAGAACAAAAAGTTATCCTACAATGGCAAGTAAACAATCCTTTAAAAGGGAGTTTTAAAAAACAGAGAAAACATTCTGCCATATGAACTGTAGGTAGTCCACAGAAATGAAATAGATTCAATGGTTATAGCCATAGAATGAAAACCCAATTAGAAAGGAAGAACGTAAGTTGATAACGATGTCCCTGAATGTAGACCATGCGACTAAAAGAATTATATGAAAGAGGCTATATCAATTTTCAGGACCATTGCAAGCACATACATACTGATATATGATGTTAAAGAACTAAGAAAATTGGACCAATTAAAACCTTGGAAAACCACCCACCTTGCGAAATGTGAAAGATACCCTTCTTGATGCCCTTCTGATTACAGTGTCATTCACCATGTCAATCTGTCCAATGTTCATTGGTTAACCTCATAAATTGGGATTAAAACAGACATGCTAAGGTACAAATGCATATGAGTGCACACACATGAATCGGGTCAAATTTATTACTGATAATGTTTATTACCTTATGATGAGGAATATAATGATTCCAAGCATAACGTGCCTCCCCAGATAACAGTAGCATGGACCGAGGAGGAAGATAGATAGCTCTCCTCAATACACTTGAGTAATCATCAGGATTTTCAACAGCCATATTCATAGCTGGTGTAGAATTCGGAAGCCATGAACCTTCTAAATACCTCCTAAATTCCATAATGCAAGGACCTGCTAATGAAAGGCTGAAAATTAATCCTTCAAATGCTGAATGGGTGTCTATGTGTGGAGACAAACCCACTCCAGGTGGATACTCATTAACCTGTAACAGAATCACTGATCCTCAATTGCAACTGGAAAACATATCATAATGAAACAAACAAAGCCCCTATTAAGATGGATTTGGCATTGCCAACATTGCTTTCGAATAGTCAAAATTGCTTCAGGCTATTACATTACCGTTAGTTGGTCCAATGCTACACTTGTAGAATCATCAAGGTTTGGAAATGATGAAACCCTTTCAACTATAGAAGAAACAAAAGATGGAAGTTCTCCCAAGCACTGCTTAGTATTAACATTCCTTATCTGTAATCAAAAGAAAAATAAAAATACAAATAGCTTCAAGATTCTTTCTAAGACACATATACATAGAGACAGGAAAATATTTTTGTATTTAATATAAAGTAGGCATAATTGCAAAGATTGCATTATTGCGGAGTGGGAGCACGGAATGAGACACAGGAGCCAGAAAAAATATATATATATATTTTCCATAGTTAAGAAAGAACTGCAACAACGACCCTTGGAAATTCGGGTAGATTTATCCTAGGGACTCAATAATGTGAAATAATAATTTTAGGAAGCCAGAATGATGCATAGTTCCACTATGCACATATTCTATTAAAAGGTTTAAAAGCATAATCTGCGACATCAAGCAATCATCACAGCGATAGCCACCATAAACATAATAATGCACCAGATAGCCAATTATTTTTACTCTTAATCAATTACTGAACCACAATGTTCTAAATTAACAATGCATCTATAACATTTTCCTACTTAAGATCTGTTTTTCCATAAAATGAAACTATAGAATAAAAATGATCAAGGATTGGTGCACATTTCTGAAGGCTGTACGGATCATTTTGAGTTCACAGAAATACCAGATTAAGCTAACTGATGCAGACATACATGTAAATCCTTATATAGATATATCATCCTCTGTCACTCAACCAATATCCAAGTTTTTTGAGACAATTCGGTGGAACAATTTACAGAACGCAAAAAAGGATAGCATTATAAACTGAGCAATGCCGTTGAATTGTTTTATTTATTTATTTATTTATTTTTGGAGGCAATGAGGAGTCAGAATTAGAACATTTTTTTAATATCTCTGTTAACACAGTAACAAACTCTTTTCTTTAGAAGATATACAAGCCACTTTAATAACTTTTAACAAATACAACAAATTCACATATGAGAACTACTATTGCGACTTCATCATCATCCAAATCTTTCTTATTTGTAGGGTTAATTCCCCTGTCACTCTCAATATAAATACAACCTAAACCTTTGTCTTATTTCTCTTGAACTATTGTTAACATTTGATGGTGTGCAAGAACAAGTTGCGCAGGATTGTGTTGCTGTTACCTACATCGTAACAAAATTCATATCCATAATGCTGAACCCTTCGTTTCGAAAGATTGTTCCAAGGCCTACTATCAACAGCTGCAAGCAATTCCTGGAAAAAAAAAATATATATATATATATATATATAGAAATCACAACTGACACAGAAACCGAAGCTGAAGCTGGATACTTTCAGGATAAAAATTCAAGAATTTGACTAACCTCCTCTTCTTTGGAGCTCACAAAGTCATGCAACAAGAAAAGACCTGGAATGTTTAGCTCCGAAGCCACCAACGACACCGGAACTGAACTGGTGATCTAAAATATAATAAAAAAAACAAATTATAATTAAAAAATTTCAGTAATTTAAATATTAAATAAACCAAATATCATAAAATCTGAACTTAGGTTAGCTTACGCGGCGAGGGGCAGGCGAGTCTTCGAGTACAGAATAGCTAATGTGCAAGAAACGATTTGCGAGATCGGGACAAGGACGAGAATGCAAAGAATTGAAAGCAGCCTGAGCTGAGCCCTCGTCGAAATAAGAAACGATGACACGTGCGCCGCTGTCGTCGGCTGCGTAGATTCCTTTGACGTCACCAAAGGCGCTGAACACCGACCCAATTGCTTCGTAAGAAACCCCCACCGCCGGTCCACAATTCGCCACAAAAAGATTCGGACTCCGCTCATCCTCCCCCGCCTTCGGTCGCCGGAATCTACTACTGCTCGGCGCGCCCATTTATAAAACTGTATTTGCGACAGAGAACTTGAGTTCTTGAATAAGACTGAATCGTAAGAAACTGAAAAATGTAATGAATGATGAGATAATTTCATTGCCCCCCTTCATTTACTGACAATCATTGAACGGGGCCTAATGTTTTTGCATGTCATGATAGCGCCCCCACTTAGGGCCAGTTAGCTGTAGGCCTGTAGCGCCACGAAATGATTCATAAAGATGAAAAGATGAATTATTACATATTTATTTTAGTTTTAATTTGTAAATAAATTACTGACACTTTTCATATGGATTGTGATATAACCAAAAATTAATTCCTTCGTGCTCATTAAATAAATAAAAGGTTGTAGCATTTACAATGTCAAAAAGCAATAATCCCTTATTCGTCATGGAGAATTTCCAGGGGACAAGCCTATACAAGCCTCTTTTCTACTACTAACACACCATACACGATTCACACTTGGTGTCGAACTCACAGAGCTTGATTTAGCTTCACTGTTTGAAGTTTCCGAAGTAGAACAGCTACTTGCATCTGAAGTAAAGTACTTTCCGTCTGCTTTATTCATCTGATCAATGAGCGAGTGCCTTGAACGTAGACGAAGCCATGGCATCTGAATCTGATCCATATTATCATCATTCATTTTTGAACCTGGAGTGCAACATTTTGCCACAGGTGAATTGGGATTGCTCAATGCATCTTCTTGTAGAATGTCCCCTATCCTAGACAGTACGCTGAAAGCCAAGTTTGCAAGAACCCGGGAGTATGCTTCCAGTATTGAATGCCCAACATCCTGTGCAATAATAGCAAGAATTGTTTTGTGAATTTATGCCTAAGTAGCATTAGATGTTTTGCCTTCCTATGAACCAGATTATTAAGAAACTTGAAATGATGGATAAAACTCACCTTGCCGTATTGGATTTTTGTGGCATCGAGAAATGTTTGGGGAAGGTTGGGATATCTGTTCTTAAGCTGCTGTATGAGGGCTTCTGCTCGTTCCAATAGGAACTCTATCTTATCCAGTTCTGATATAGGGTCTTTAATGAAGGACCATGATGTTCGGACCGGGGATTTACCACTAGCTTGTTCAGAAATTCTTTCTTTCCACGTAAATACAGCAGCTTCTAACTTGTTAATGGCTTCAAGTGCACTGTGTTCAGATTTTAAATTGAGGAAATTGATCATTTCGCCAGAAGAAATTGATTCGGCAGTCAAGACCTTGTACAGTTCTTCTCCAAGACTTGCCTTTCCAGACTGCAAGAAGAAAGCAAGAAAAGAGTGAGTTATAATATGCAAAAAGACTGCTAGCGGCAGAAAACATAATCTATCTATCTATCTATATATATATATATATTTCTTTTCCTATCTGCCAAAATTGTCATACTATTTGGTCAATCCTGACCTCCTGCATTTTCACCTGGGACTACTTCAAAAGATCACAGTGCATCTTGTTTAATCATAGTTCATAGTTTCAGTAATGTTGTAAAATTTAAAACACACCAATATAGAGAATCCCTATAATTCTAAAAGGTTTACAAGATTTGATAATTAAGAAGTCTTTGAATGTAACATGGCATGCTAACCTTGGGAAGTGCATCCTTGATAATGGTTGGCACAGGCATTTCAAGCAAAACATTCTCGTTGATTGATTTGGCAGCCTTGAATACTTGATAGACCACCCTACACTGAGAAAGCAATTTTTTCCTCCCGGAGTCAGAAAGCCCAGATGCTGGTACCTGGGCCAAAGGAAGCCACCATCTCTTGCTCTCTCTATTACTCTTGTTCCTTCCTTCTGCACGACTACCTACTTCTGCATACCAGAACTCAGTATTCACCATTGAATCCAATGTCTCCTGCAATTTTATAAGTTTAATCTAGTGAATAAGGATATCCATGAGTAAGAAGTCTCTAAACTTGGAGACAAAAGAAGAGACCGCCTACAATAAGCATAGAGTCCAGCTTCTGAAGCGCCGGAAGATTCATATGGATGTCTGCACGGGCTTTCGGGGTCATTATCTGCACCAGTAACAACAAAAAGTAAATATCGGTAACTATAGACAGCATGTTGGATCTGTCTTCAAAATATATTTTTCTTTAAAGAATGACCTCCAAGGTTTGGCCATTAGCAGCATTTTGCCTAGCAGGAACTAGCTCAACCATAAAGTTTGTGGGAGAAAGCAACCAGTCCATCTCTCTCTGCCATCTACTTTTCCTTTCTTCAAGCAGCGGCTCCAATTTCCACAGCTCCCCAAAGACTGAGGCTGCAAATAAACAGGAAAACTTTTTAAACATCAAACTGCCGAATGCTACTTCTTCCTTGAATAGTATAGTTGTCCTTTATCAAGTAAGAAGTTGCATGAGTACCACTGTTGCTTAGATTAGTATTAGCAGTACAATTTGGCATCTATTTGTCTCTTGCTTCCTAAAGCATAAATGCAGCAACAAGTTTATCTTTCAGACATTTCAGTTTGAGTGAAGTTCCTATGCTTTTCTCAAATCAAGGGAACCGTCCTTTTAGCTTAGTGATTGCTTGGTCAATCTATATCCAAAGTATGTCCCTTGTTTAATCCATGTGCACTCTACTGTTAAAAGTCAACTCCAAGTTGGGTACATATATATGATCTATTCTTTGACATTATTTTTATTTGCTTTCTTTTGTAATTGGTGAAGGTTGTTTGAGATTTGAGGGCAAATGATTGAAGAAGATGCTTTCTCAGGAAACTTAATCCCAGGGCTGAAGCACCGTCATCAGAAAACATTACCGGCAATTAGCTGTTGTCTTCATCATGAATAATCACACATATGTTCTAGTGCAAACTTTGTTACTAAGCCCTGCATTTGTCCAAAGTTAATCGAAGCTCTTAAACTGGCTACTGCATTCACCAAGCTACTCATACAATAGAAAGACACATATTCAATGTGTTGTGTTCCCATGTTCTGGCATACTAGCTAGAGCTTCTGCATATTTGCCCCACAAATATCTCCATCTATCCTCTTACTCTCCGTTGATTAGATTAGTCAATCACAATCTCAGTATATAATTACATGAGTAATTTGTCTAAAAGCATATCTCCACCAATTACTTCTAAAAGATCTCTATGGTAAAATTATAAAAATGAAAAATCGAAACTACTGAAGAGAAGGGATAAAGCCTACCGGCAAGATTGGTTATGGCATTTGACAATGCTAATGCAGTGGTGACACCCAAACGTCCCCCAGTAATATCTTCACCTAATAACAGCTTTGAAAATCTTTCTTTCATTGTCTCAACATCCAAAAAACGAAAAGCGTAAGCAGGTTTCTGTTTGAGATGATAATGGTTAGGGCTTTCAGAGGGTCCCCAATCTTCTGAACCATGTTCAACCCTCTTCATTGTTGACCATTTAGAAGAAAATGATCCAAAAGCATCTTTGCTTGATGAACAGCTTGAGTCATCATCATCCAATGAGTCGGTTAAACATCCATCACCTCTGCTTGTTCTACTTTCATTGTCATAAGATTGATTATTGAGAATGCAACTCTCAAGGCCATCATAAGTAATTATTCCTGGAATAGTAATCACTCATTGTCATTCCCAAAAAGCACAAAGACAATTTGTGTTCATTTCAGATAACAAGAAATAAGTAATTACATGACCAAATAATTAAAAAAATTTATCAAAGTTATAGACAAAGTATAGAGAAGCCACCGATGCTGCAAAAACCTGAATTTTTGTGCAGTTGCCATATTCGTACAGTAAACACATGCTAAAGTTTGAACTTAGCTTACACAGAAACATTTCAGCCCAGAAGATCAATATGATCTCCTAAATGTGCGAAATAATGAGTGCTTGTAAAAGTAATAATAAAGTTGGCGTACTGTGTAAAAATAAAATTATTATGAGTTTCCTACATGGGTTCAAAAATTCATTACTTGGCTATTTCTTATTTGCTAAGTGATACAGTTTCTTCCCTCAGAGGAGATCTCCTAATGAATTTGAGCATGCCTATGAAGGAGTGCAGCACCAATTACTCTCTTGGTGCAATCTATCAAAGAAGGCACTTATGTTGTGTTTACTTTTGAAAGTGAGTGTTGATTCCCGTCACTTCAGTGTTTAATTGCAAATTTTAAGGAGGAGTGGCGATGCCACTCCGTGAGCCCCACTTCCCTTTTTACCCTTATATTTAATAAAATAAAATCATATTTTTTCAAATAATATAATTTTATAAATTACATTTATTAAAAAGAATAATATTAAAGATATTTAAATATAATATTATTATATTTAGTTAAAATTACTTAAAATAATATTATTATACTCATAGAGGATTAATAATATATGCTATCTTTATTTGAAAATGTAATAATATTATTATATTTATTTAATAATAATAGTATTATCTTTATTTAATATTAGTAATTAATAATAATAAATATTTTTTTCTAAGAAAATATTAATTTTGTACTATATTATTAATAATAATGTTTCATTTGTATTGCACTTATTAATTATTTTTTATTTACATAATTAAAATTAATAAAAAATTGTGATTTACATAACTAAAAATATTAATAATTATTATTAATTTACAAATATAATATAATATAATAAATATTTTATTTTTCAAATATAATTTTTATTAATTTTGTAATTAAAAATTATAATTCTTTTAAAAAGGGTAGAGCCGTAATTTAAAATAATTTACTCTCAATTCAAGATAATGTAAATATATAAATTGTCTTGGATTCTAATTTCAATTCCATAGTCTCATTCCTATGTAACTAAATAACCTAATCTCACTTTCATTCCCACTTTACACTCCTAATCTAAAATTGCCACTCCAATTTACATTTTCCCACTTTACACTCCTAATCTAAAATTGCCACTCCAATTCAAAATGTAAATGCTAACTTAATAAATTGAATTACTGATTAATGGATTGTATGAATACTATTCATCTTTCTTTTTATTTTTCTTTTTTCCTTGTACATTTTAGGATAGAATCACATATGATCTTCTTGTTATGAAACAAATTTCAAATTTGTTAATCATTTTCTCTGGAAATGGAGCCTTGATAAAGTTAAACATTATCGTGCTGTATTCTTATTATCTATCACCTTTAAGTTAAATATAATACTTCCAGCGAGTGCAAATATTTCTAAGAAATTTTAACATTTGATATAGTTTTCTGATACTCTTAGATTAATCTAATTCCTAGATTTTTTTCTTTTAATCTCAGATATAGTTCATGAACTTATTTTAAGGAAGAATGTGATCAAAGATCATTAACACTACGAAGTAGGTTATTTAAAAATGCTTCACAAATGCTTCTTTGCAAATCATTTGTGTTGCCATTATCGTAGGACACATAAAATGAGAAATCTATTACTATCACACCCTTGATCCCACTACTCAAGTAATAAAAATAAAAACAATTCATCAATCATCACATTTACTTTCCTGACTTCATAACAAATCCATCAGCAATCAATTTTCTATTAATAAATTTAATAGTATACACCAATTTTTCAATCTTCGTTTGATCTGAAACAAAGTAAACTTTATGCAGAATAGAAGTTCTCTTATCTTCTTTATTTCAGGACGGCCACTTCATGTACGAAAAAACTATAGATCTCAATATTTCTCTTTTTATATAAATGAAGCTTAAAAAATTCAGAAGCTGCCTATGCAAAGACAAACAGTACTAAATCAAGAATGGAAATTTCCTAGAAACCAGCCAAAGTATTAATGGACACAATAAATCTAGTGGGGTAAAAATATAGAAAGGCATGCATTGCATACTATAGCTATGAGTTTGGTAAAATTTCCTTTTAATTTTTAGTAAACATGTGGTAGGTGGGAAATGTTATGCTGAAAAATCAAAACACATTAACAAATAAAAAAATGAAGGGAATCCTTCAAATAGCTGAAGCTGACTGGTCCAACCTGAAACTACAATAATGAATACAAGAAAATGACATTTTTGTCTCCACTGGACCCAATTAGTCAATTACTACATTGTCTGATTCAGTGGCTGGGAACAAGCAGTCAGTTTTAAAATTAAAAATAGGACGTTTTTCACCATCCTTCCCTGAATTTTGTCCAACCCACAGTTTGATAGAATTTTTGTCCAAATTAACACCGTCATCCCCTTGACCTAACTAAGCATTTAGTCAACTGTTAATTTCAGGGACAAGCTTAGTAACTTCAGAAACAGAAATCAACTAATTTAAAATTTAATATAACAAATAGAAAGAAAATTATCTCTATTTTTCTTCTCTCCAGATGTATGTTCTTGCCTTATTTTCTTTTTACTTTATAAAATGTGTTACTTGTGCACATCAAATGTGTCTAAATTATAAAAGTATATTTTGTTAATTTGCATCTTAAGTTAATTTTTTCGTTTTCTACAAAGTTTTTGAGTGTAAATTATTATTTTATTTGTGTTTTGGTATAATTTATGTTGTTAGCCTTTTAAATTATTCATCGATTATAATCAATTTCTTTATACACTAGCTATTTCATTTCTTGACATGGTTGTTTTGCTTCAAATCAAGGGCACATGTGTATTTCTATTCAGTTAATCATCCATGATAACAGTCCATTAAAAGCTCAGTTAAGTCAAGGGAGGTAAGTGTGCATTTGGACATAAAATCTATCAAACTGTGGGATGGACAAAGTTCAGGGGAGGACAGTGAAAAACACCTAAAATTAAAACAAATAGCAGTACTCTATGCTATAGGGTCCACCTGATCATAGTCCATAAATCAAAACAATAAGCTTAATTTTTGTAAGCACTAAAATTTAAGGGTCCACCCTTGGCCAATAGGCTATTGATATATTACAATCACTTTTGTTTACAAAGGTCATATCTTAGATTCTGCCACTAGACTTGTCTTGAAATCTTTGGAAAAAGTTTCAAAAAAAGGAAAAACAAAACACAGAAAAAGTTCAAATTATGTGCTAAGCCCATGTGCGTCGCACGGACAAAACATACCACACCATACCATTAGGTTAGGTCCACCTTATGGTTCATAGTTTTGCCCCCTATACCATATGCCAAGTGATAAAAAGTCAACATATTCATACTACATCCATTAATTTCTAGACAAATTGGTGCTAAAAATTCGAGTTTTATTTGAGAAGGTGCAAATTTTCAAACTTTCACCGCAAATTTGGTTCCGATTTACTGAAAACATGGCCAATTTGTCCTTATATTCAAGTAAGTGCAAACGAATGATAATTTAAAAAATAATTAAAAATTTTAAAGCAAATACTAATAATTCTTTTCATGAATTCAGCAACTTTTTTTAAAGAAATTTTTCTTTCTCCACATATGGGCAAGGTGATTGATACAAGTGTTTGTTACACTCTTACAGTAGGATTCAATAAGTGGGCTGTAGAGAAATTAATAGGGACACGATCGTTGCATGCATAAGCATTAGAAAACGAAAGTCGCTGTCACTTAATGGGCATGGGCTCTATTAATTTTTTTTTCCCCTTTCCTGCCAAATCCCCAGCCCCCCAGTTCTCCACATATAATCATCCTTTATTTAATGTATAACATATTAACATTAAAAAAATTGACTAATTAATTTATAAAATATAACACAAACCGTCTGACTTAGTTGTATATATTACTTAGAAAATTGTCTGTTTAAAAGAATTTCAAACTTAATTGACATCAGCAAAAACGTTAGGCATGTTACTTGTTGGTTGTTGCAGATAAATCTAATGTCACACATGCGTACACACTTTAATTTTCAAATTCATTCCATGTGTTAGGTACTTAACAGGCAGCAGACGAAATTTGACGTCTAAAAAAAATTAGATCGTAATTCGCATGCTTATTTAATTTACACAAATAAAAAAACAAAAACAGAGCATAAATCACGGGACATAAATAAAATAACACTAATGTTAATTAAATAATTAATTAATAGTTAATTAAAAAAATAATAATAACGATACTTACTGTCTTGTTGTTCATCAAAATCGACGCTAAGCCCTCTGTCCCGAGTGCAGCAGGCGAGCCTTCTCCTCATCATCATCATCTTCATTTGCCTTACAAACCTTTCTTCTTCTTCTTCTTGCTTTTTCTTTTCTTTTTTTTTAATTTACTTAAATATTATAAAACTTCTTTTTCTGTAACAGTACCTGCAAGTCCACAAAAAGCTACCTCAGCCAAAAATGATAATAATTATTATTATAATAATACTAATCAACTTTATTGTAAAGTAAGTGATTATGCAAACTTTTTGGATTCACAAAATTTGAAAAAGAAGAAGCAAATGCCGCGAACGACGAGTGAGAGTAAACACAAGCTAATTTGTTAAAAAAGAGATCTAAGTAAATCTTCAATTTGTTCGTCAGCAATTCAAAATCTGATTTAGTAAATAATAATAAAAATAATAATAATAATTAGGAGAGAAAAATGGAGAGAGAGAGAGAGCGGAGGAAGCAGAGCTTAATTTATTTTACTTGGCGAAAATTTTGAGGCTGTTTGGAGCGAGCGAGCTAGCCGCTGCATTTGGAGGAGAAAAATTTACAATGCATTTTTGACGAATCGCGTTGCAGAGTAGAACTGGAAACTGTCAAGCGAGGCTGCTGCTGATGCTGATGCCGCTGTTGAGTGCTATTTGCTATTTAATTGAATGGCTTTGATCGCAAGCATTTAATGGAGGGTGAGAGGGAGGGAGATAGGAACTAAGGAACGTGGATTTATTTATTTATATATGAGAAAATGAAATATAAAATAATAATAATAATAATTTGATTTTAATTTAAAGTGACCGAGAAAGGGGGAAAGAGGTGGAAAGGGTTAAAGGAAGGTAAAAAATGCTTTTGACATTTGACAGGCATCGGCTCCTGAATTGACTGGGAAGGTAACGTCGCTGCAGCCTTTGGTGCGAGTGGGACCAACGAAAGAGGTAGGACGGTTCCGATGTAAAATGAGAATGGAGATGATGATGATTGCATAACTGTTCAATAGTTGATCTCTTGATGAAAGGATCGGGGCCCAGGCCCCAGCGAGTGATTGGCTTGATGTAGTGCCATTGTGGCGCCACTTTGGATTTTGTGTGTGTTTTATTTTTATTCCTAAATGATTTTTACCCAAATGCTAAGATTGCAAGGCCAGATCAACTATAGACAGTTTGACACGCCTCAATTGGTGTCGACGAAGGCCTCGTTTAAATCGCCAAAAAAAATTTGTAGTTATTTAAGGCGACACAAATTGTTTGCCCAAGGATAAAAACGCATCAACGTCCTCGAGAGGGAACTTTATGATGGTTTATACCACAAGCGCACTATAAGACCACAACTACACCTCTAATACAGACCTACTCTTTCATATTGGTATATTGTTAATTAGTAGATGGAACTTTTGTGTGGCGCTTAATCCTCATTTTCAAATGCTTAGGAGCTTATCAATTAAGTCATTATAATAACATGGTCTTTCAAATGCTCAGGAGCCTGTTAAATCATAATAACATGATCTAGTAGTGAAAAGAATTCTTGCACTACTTAGTAGAACAAGTAAAAACTGTTACTGGGCAAATTTTCAGATCACTAGTGATTATTTAATTCAGTTTGAATTTTTTTTTTGGGTCAAAATAATATTTTGAAGTTTGATTGAACAATAATTATTTGTCAGAAGAGGTGTCCAAACACATTTACTTGAATGTAACAAGG
Source organism: Citrus glauca (assembly GCA_029633175.1). Lineage (NCBI taxonomy): Eukaryota > Viridiplantae > Streptophyta > Magnoliopsida > Sapindales > Rutaceae > Citrus > Citrus glauca. The sequence goes on from JAQOOD010000005.1 coordinate 25,171,489, forward strand.
TTGTAGGGCAAGCCATGCTCAGTGCATATTGAACATTTATGAACAAATTTATTTATCTTCTCAAATTTTGAATTTGGTACAATTATTTTCAAAATAACGTTAATTTTTTTTTTTGGAAGAAAAAGATTAATGTACTAGGTTACAATCTATTGTTATCACAATTAAATTAAAGACGTATTGAGAAAGTTCCAAGCTATAGAATTATGAACCACTTGAAAGGACTGCCGACAGTTCGTTAATATCACAATTGAAGGTCCATCGATCAAGTCTAAATCTATTAATTAAATGATGACATAGTTTGAAGGGTTACTAAACAGTAAATTTAGCATATTCTTCGAGAGATTAGCCGACATGAGTTAAAATTAATACAACGATAACACTAATTGTTTCAAGGTTTGCCTTTGCCATACACCTTTACATGGCAGAACTACATGGCGACTTGAATTCTTGCTTTATAAGACGAAAAGAAGGGTGTTTTGATAAGAATCAAACAACGACGGAAGTAAGATAATAAATCATATGATCGATATTTTTTTGTCTCTGCTATAAATGATGCAAGTATTGATTATCAATCTATATAAAAATTTTATTGACTCAATCTTTATGGATCGATCAAATTCTTTAATCATTATTGAAATAATTTTTCTCTATTGTACTTTTAATATTGTATAAATTGAGTTTTTATACTAATGAATTAATAATAATAAATTTTTTTTTTTTATCTATCGTTGTTTAAAAGTTTTCATGTGCATTATGTTTCAGTGGCAAAATAATGTTAACACTGAGTTGTTTAGAGTTCAAAATTTTATTCAACGAGTTTCAAAATTTTATTCAACGAGTTAACCATGATAGTAGACAAGGTCGGCATAAACATATTTGAGACCTTAAGCAAATAGTTTTAATTAGTTCTTCTTAAAATTTAAGACAATATATATATATATTATTTATTGAAAATGAATTCTTTAAACACTCTAAAATGTAAAATTATTAAATAAAATTATATTCTACTATTGTTAATCCATGAAATTTTAATTCAATTATCACATTTTCACCTTTTTTTAACTTGAATTACATTTTTTTACTGCTCCTTTTCTAGATTAAACTAATTTTTCTATTCTCCTATTTTATAAAGTTTTTCAATAGAGTTTTATTTCAAAATAGATAAAACAAGCACACACAAAATATAATAGATTAATATAAAATTATATTAAAAAGAAATAAGAACAAATAAATAGCACAAATAATTAAGTCGATAATAAAAAAGATAAAATTTAGAATTTCAAAATCTGAAATTTATTGGTTTTGTAGGAATTAAAACTACTAAGTACTACATTAAATAAACTTTATAGGAGTTTGATAGTTTATTTAAAAAAATATAATTACAAAATAATAATAAATTGAGTGAATCATAATTACTTTTAAATTTACTTTTTCTTTTTATATACAAAATAATTATTTTATAGAACATTCATATAAAACGAGACCCTAAACAATTGTCTAAATTATCTAGAAATCGGGCCATTACTGATATACAAGAGTTTTTAATTTTTTTCCTTTTTGTTTTTTTGAAAAATGGGAAGGTTCCTGAGAATGATTAATTATCGACATGAATAGAAGACAAAAATTCATAATAGCAATGAGTACGGGGCATATTTAACGAATAGAGGGTTGGTAAGATCATTTAATTTATTGGAATTATGTTTCCAATTCGGAGAGCCAGGAGACCACGAGAGGCGTGGAAGCTAAATCGGCTTCAGAATTTTATACCCAATGGAAACACACTCATCGATAGCTTCGTCAGTTGTGACATTCAATTTTCTTTATAATTTTCTCTTTTTTTTTTTTAAGGGATAAGGATTTTCTTAATTTTTTTTTCTCCAATTTTCTCCAGGCTTTACAGATCTGGTAAAAAATAATTAGCTTAATTATAAATAAAATAGAAAAACTAGTTTAATTACCAACATCAAAATTTCAACCTTAACCAGTAATTAAATTAGCATAGGCTACGAGAGAAAAATAACTTGAGAGGATCTTAGTTCTTTTTGTCAGTAAGATAACAATTTATTTAGCTAATGAAAAAAACAATAAATATAATTTTTCTATTAACTAAAAACAGGGGTAGAAGCTCTTGTAGACCGTGGGGAGCCACGACACCTGAAGGCTTTGAAAAAATTTTGAAGTTTCTGAAGGAAATATTAAAAATGAGGTACAAAATTATTGATTTAGACCCTACACAATTAATTTGTAAACTTTATATATAGGATTAAAAATATAATTTTATATTTATTTTAAATAAAGTCAAAATGGCCGAATTATTTGTATTTTTATTTTGTTGATTTTTTTTATTCTAACAAAATTGCAAATAACCTTTAATTGGTTGGAATTATGTTTCCCAATATGGAGAGCTGGGAGAGGTGTGGAAGCTATTCAATTTCAAAATTTTATACTCAAATCGAAACAATCATCGATAACTTCATCGATTATTACCTTTACTAATTTTTTATAAATTTCTCTCGTCTTTTTTTTTATATAAAAGGATTATGTCCTAAATTTTTCCTCTATCCTCTCGTAGGTTTCTAGATTTGGTAAAAAGGATCGGTTTAGTTGTAAATAAAGTGAAAAATTAACTTAATTGTTAATATCAAAATTTAAAACTCAATTTTGACTGCTCATTAAATTAAAATAGGTTAAGAGAGAAAAATAACTAAGAAATGATCCATAACCATTTCTTCATTTATCAAATGAAAAATTAGTAAATGTATCTAATGAAAATTAGTAAATGTAGCTTCCCTATTGCCTGAATACAAAAAAGTCTTTCCCTATTATTTGAATTTCAAATTTGTGATGTACCATAAATTTATAGCAAGTACTCTTCACAAGTAACTGAAATTATAAGGAGTAATTTTTAAAAACTTGAAAAATCCTCTTTAAAATTATTGATATTTTCTTAAAGTTCCTACAAAAAAGATAAAATTAAAAACTTGAAAAATCTCTTTAAATTATTACTATTTCCTTAAAGTTCCTACAAGAAAGATAAAATTAAAAACTTGAAAATAAAATAGTCATAATCTTTACCTATGATATTGTAAATTTTTAGAATTGATAAAGATAAAATTATCAAAAAATAGGGTTTGTGCTTTTCGCGCCAATAATTTTAATTTTTTTTTAATTATGTCAGTCTACAAACTGTTATTAAGGATAATATTGTCTTTGCACAGTCAATCAATGTTAAAATTAACTAACAGTAAGGGATTTTTTATAAATAAATTGATTCTCGACATCTACTTACAACAAGTACAAACCTCATAAAAAAATTTTAAAAATTACCCAATTATAAGTCTAGCCTAAATTTTGAATTCAAATTGGTGTTGGTACCATAAAGCACTAAAACAGTAACAACAACTTTTCATTTGATTATATTGCATAGCATTACCGTATTTAAGAAATGGGCCAAGAAACGCGCCGGTAGCTCGGGGGCTGTGTCTATAAAATGTGGCATATTAGCCGCGATATGCCCAACTGCCCATCATTGCAAGGCGCCTCGAAATGACTTGTGCTTAATTTAACTTGAACTTACCACAACATTTTTGGCTATAACAAAACAAACTCACAACACAACCCAATGAAAAATATGGGCCACCACCAACTTTTGTCCCTATTTTTTTGTGCTTATACGGGGAAAGGGGGCAATGGAATATTGGAATATGGCTCTCAGCCTCTCACTGTCAATGTAGTAGAATAAAGAGCTTTTGGGAGAATGGAAAGCTGGAAGCAACTTTTTGTGGCTATTTGCTAAGTGCATTTTTCACCCGTTTTCCAAGGGGAGATTTTGTTCCTTTTGAATCTTGTGGAATTCTCAGTTATTGAGGAAGATGCCGGAAGGTGCAATTATAAATGTTTATAAGCATCTAAAAAATCCGTACATATTTTATGTCAATGAAATGTTTGCCGGCCATACACAAATGAAGCTTAAAATTCTACCAACTTATTATAGATCGTCCCAACAACATACACTTTATAGTAATCTTGTTACTTTGATCTTAAAGAAATCAAACAAAATTTGCCAAATCAATTTACATTAGAGCAATGCTGCTCAATACCTTCCTTTTTTTTATCATGTAAATTAGACCTCTATAGTTGTTGTTATACAGTATTACTGCTTACTATTAGCAGTGCATAATGCAATGACTACCGTTCTCATATTTGGTTGGAATGTGATTCTATAGCTGTCTAATTGGTTTTTAATAACTATAACTTCCATCCTCTTTGTTGGCTTCATATAAATTCGTTGGATTGCAAGACTGAAATTACTGATATGAATTTCTTTATCTCCCACATTTATCAAAAGGCAATTTAGTGGACTACGCACTTGTGAATATAAGGGTAAGATATTATGGGATAAATTAGTGGGATTCTCTTTTAGTCGACGTTCATAAACTAATTCTCAATGGCATAAAGGAAAATCCAAACTACCATTTCCATTAACTTAATGCATTTCTTTAATTATGCTTTATTTCTCAACTTTTTGTATGTTTTGCTTATAAATAAAATATCTACCTAATGTCTATTCATACTCAATCGAGCATGAATACGAGTAGATTACATCACAACACCAACAATGTTGACGTTGGTAGACGAACCTGCGCCCTTCAAGTTGACGGTGCAGGTGGTGCCAGTAGCCGAGTGACTTACTAATTGAAACTTGGAACATAATTTTGTTGTGTGGGAGCAACTTGTTCACCTCTCATAACAGGTGCCATAACATGATGAGATTAGCTATTACCAGTGAAAATTATATGCCAGAGAGCACCTTTATGACTTCCTTTCTAGTTGGCTTAATTTTTTTGGGTAAATTTACTTAGTAGTAATTCAATTAACTTCATTTGAATAATTAAATCAGCATTATTGAACTTCACATTCAATATATCAACTTTTCATTTCGTGTATAAAATGCCTTTGCCTCTCAAATTAATAACATCAACATTTTGGGTACAAAACAAACTAGCAACACAACCCAATAATATAGCCCACCACCAAATTTTGTCCCCATTATTTTATGTTTATATGATAATGGGAGGCAACAGAGAATATTGGAATATGGCACTCACTGTAGAATAATGAAAGCTTTTTCTGTGCGTTTCCAAGGCAGGAGAATAGAAAGCTGGAAGCAACCTTTGTGTGGCTAAGTGCTTCTTCCACCCATTTTCCAAGGGGGAGTTTGTTTTTTGAATCTTGCGAAACTCTCAGTTTGAGGAGGAAGACACCATGAGCACCCACAAAATTTGTGCATATTTTTTATGTCAATGAAATGTTTGCCTGCCATACACAAAAATGAAACCATTCCATTACGCCAAATCCCAAGCCCTCAACTATTTGAGCTGCCCCTTGGGAACCATCAAAGTAGATATTTTGAACACTAACGGGCAATAATAGCTGGTTTAATAATTGGTTGTTGCATTTAGCTATGACACAGCACTATAAATGAATTTGAGAGATTATTGCAACAAACATGCTGTGACTGTACTCCTATTAGTTCTTATTACGCTCTTCCACGCTCAATAAAATGATTCTTCGGAACCAAAACTCTGTTTAATTTGCCCATAACTGTTGAGAGATCAGAAGCTGCTAACAAACCATGCCAGAATCTGCAATCTTGAAATATGGATAGGTCATAGACATGTATCAACTTGGTAGGTAATCGTAGTCTCCGTTTTAGGCTTTTAGGAAAGGGTGTGTGAATACACTTGGGTTAAGTCAAGTATTGAAAAACACGGTGAACATTGGGCTTGTACAATAGTAGTAATACTGCCAGTAATGAACTGATTCCACCCCACATTTTAGATTTATTGGCTATATAAAGTTCAGATTAGATAAATGTAACTTAAAAATTATAGTAGTTGGTAAATATTAATTGTTAGTTTAGAAATTAAATTGATTTTATTTTATTTTTATATGATGAAAAATCTATTATATCTATATTAATTTTATCAGAATTATTATTTAAAAATTATATTTATTATATATTATTAATTTTTATTTTATAATTATAATTTTTTTTTCTACAGCACGTATATCTTAAAAAGTATACCACCACAATACCAAACAAGGCCCAAGTATAAATTGTTACATTATCAAGCGAGTGGTCAGATACTAAGATATGGTTTCATGAGGGCAATCTCCTCTTAGTCTTAAGAGTAGGTAAATTATCTATACCTACTTACGATTACAATTAAAGAAATTCTTTTCAGGAAAGAATGAAATATTTTCATACAGATCCTTTTAATTACTGATACAAACCATCAGGCAACCAAGGGGAGAAACAAATTCGCAACTAAATCTAGACTCAATATGACTGTTCTCTTATTTTTAAAGTTCATGATCACAATGGTTATAGTCAGACACAAGTTCTTGAATAATCATTGAATTGCCAGATAAACTGAGTGTACAGATGATAGTCCATACTGCAAAAAGACTTTTGAGAAGGCAGATAGTTACATGTACCACTTATTTCTTTAGACACATAATGTGGATGTATTTGATCCTATTGACACTCCATGACATTGAACAAACTTGGACTATGTTCAGTTTAAATGGTGAAATGTCAGAGGGGTTACCTCTATTGAGATGAGCACGGAACACGTTTATGTGAATCTTCCTATCTAGTTCAAAAAAAAACCAACTTTCCCTTGTATAGATTTCACAATGGAAAAAGAGTGCGGTAAAGAGAAAATTTACTTGAAAGTTTGGTTCTGGGGTGGTCAAAAACCTTTGGATTAGTGCAAAATCACAAAAATGTGGTTCATGTAAATTAAAATCAGAAAAATTTAGGTAAACATGGAACATATCAATAAATTATGACAACAGATTGATTAGTGCAAAATATAACCTATGCTTATTAACTATAAAATAGATATGAATATTACCAAACCAATAACAACATCAGTCCTCTGGAACCCTTAAGTTAAAGGAGGGATAGAGATAATGGAACAAGATTAATCTCATAAGAATCATGTTCTTATGTTTGGTATTGAAGAAGGAATTGTCTGGATTATGAGAGACACATAAATATATATAATTGATAGCACTGCAAGATTTCACGAAAGAAGAGCTAGATGCATAAGATGTCAAAAAAAATGGAGCCTTACTTTATGTTAGAAATTTTTATAAACTTTATCTGATGAAAATAATAGCTTAAAACAAGATTATCATTTAATATCATGTTCAAAGTATTGGTTAAAATATCAAATGACTATAGAAAATATTGGTATTTTTTATTTTACTATTGAATCTTTACAAAATCTTTCATTTTATTATATTTTCATTAACACTGCTAGTTTAATGTTGTTGTCATGTTGACATAATGGGGGCAAAAATGACTTTACAATCAAAATCAAGTTAAAATTATATATACTTTGAAATTATAAGGGCAATATAGTTGCAACTCATTTAGCAAAGTTCAAATACATCTAATTGACAGTCGCACGCCAATGATGCCTCCAATCACAACTGATAGACGTAAACTGCATGCCCAATCAAAGATAACTAGATGCCCTAGCCGCCAATAAACTCTCTGCTTGCCCAAATTCAATGATTAGTTGCGCACCCAATCTAAGATAGCTAGGATTGAAGGTGAAGAAGAAGAAAGAAAGAAAGAAAGAAAACAAATAAGAAGAATAAGGAAATATGACAGAGGAAGGAATGAGGGTTGGACAAAAGAAAGAATGAGGACTGGACCATAAGCAATTAAGCATGCATAATAAATTTTTAAAGTTTTTACTTACTCAAAATTTAATCAATTTTTAAGTAAGGGTGTTATTGTTATTTTACTAGGATTGATTGTCAACTATCACCCAAGGCTTCCTTGATAGTCATTGCAACAAATGGGTTAGACGCATTAGAAGTAAATGGTCTATAGCTATTGGACAATCTATCATAGGATAAATACTTTGCAATGAGATATTGGGTACATTTTCATACTCCTTTTCTAATGGCTATAGGAATCTCATAATCTTTTGGCTTCATAATTGAAGGGATAAAGATGAAGGAAGAACAAAAACAATATTAGGATTAGAATGAACAAGACCGAGATTGGAATTACCTGAATCACTTGGACTTTTTTCTAAAGATTTTGATTGACTTTTGGTAAAATAGTTGGCTGGTCTATATTCTTCTACTTAATCCTCTTCCGAGTATAAAGCAAATATTCAGGTTCAGGAACATTTTTATCCTTTTGCAGTGTTTCTTCCCCTTCTTGTGAATTAACTATCTTTGGTAAAGTTTGACTAGGATTTCTTTTGTTCTCAACATCTTGATTAACTCGTTGTTTTGTCTGTTTTTAAATGTCTAGAAAATGAGATGAGAGAATAGGTTTTGGTAGGGGATCCAAAGTTGTCTTCTAAAAATTTCTTCTTTTTTTTTTTCGATTTCCCCCTCAAGACAATTTTTGGAAAAATAAGATTGATTTTCTAAAAAAGAGAAATTCATGCTTACAAGTGTTTTCTGTGTTTTAGAATTATAACACTTGTATCTCTTTTCGTTTGGGGCATAATCAATAAAGGCATTTTTCAGCTCTTGGATTGAGCTTGAATTGAAATTTGCTAGGTATATGAACATAGACAGCGTAACAAAAAATTTTTAATGGCAAATTTGAATTAATTCTACATTTGTGAAAGGGGTTTTTCAAATAATCTAGTAGAGTGACATATTGCAAAACACAAGTAGGCATTATGTTTGTTAAATAAGATGTTTTCAAAATTGCCTCTCCCACAAATATTTAGAAATATGCATAGAAAACATTAAGGCTCGAGCTAATTCTAGTAAATGTTTATTTTTTTTTTTTAGTAATGTCATTTTATTAAGGAGTATCACGACAGATAAATTAATGTAAAATGCATTTTTGTTTAAAAAAAATCCCTAGATGTTCATTGAAATATTCTTTCCCATTATCATAATGAAATAAATAATTTTTTGATTGAAATTGGTTTTCGACTATTTTGTAAAAAACTTAAAACATATTTTTTTACTTCAAATTTATCATTAATTAAATACACTCATCGTGTGCGATCATTTATGAAAGCAATGAAACCATTTTTTTGTTTTCTAGTTCTTGTAGTGACCCTAGAGGGAGCCCACACATCACTATAAATCAAATAAAATAGTTTGGAAGCATGATATGGTTTGTCAAATAAGTAACTTTATTGTTTTTAGATAAATAGCAACTTTCACGATGAAGAGAATAACAATCCGAATTTTTAAATAGGTTTGGAAACAAATGTTTTAAATATGGAAAACTAAGATATCCTACTTTAAAATGCCCAAGCATTATTTTTTCATGAATAGAAATTGAACTAATAATACCACTATAGGCTTGAGCAATTTTATTCTCGAAAAAGTTGCTATCAAAATAGTAGAGACTATTGACCATTTTAGTATTGCTAATCATCCTACTCGAGTTCTGATCCTGAAATTCACAATGAGAGTAAAGAAAGACAACATGTCAGTTAGAGTCTTTAGAAATTTTACTAGCAGACAACAAATTATAAGCTAATTTTGGAGCAAGAAGGACAGATTCAAGAGTTATTTGGTTGGAAATTTCTATTTGACATTTTCTTACAATATGTGAAAAACTGTCATCACTCATCAGCAATCCTAACTCTTTCATTTTTATAACAACATGAATAATTAATGAACAAACTAGAAGAGGAAGTCATGTGATCAGATGCCCCTAAATCAATGATCCAAGGAGTAGGATTTTGACTACAAGATAGAGCATTAGGATTGTTACATGTTTGTGCAAAGCACTACGAGGATTACCATATAAAAAGTTGGACTTTAGCAGTTTAGAAAGATGATCTATCTGCTCTCCGTTGAGTGGACTCGTCTCAACTTTATTTGCATAGGAGGTTGGTTGATTTGGTTTGTCACTTAGCTTGATGCTCTTTCAATTAGCAGGTTTCCCATAAATTTTCCAGCAGTTGTCTCGAATATAGAATAGTTTATTATAACAATCACACCATATATGAGGTTTTTCATTCTGCTTTTGCTGATTAAAGACCTTGTTTGCAGTTGTGTCTAATGCAGCCATGGCTGACTTTTCAATAGGTGCAGCAACTCCCTTCTTTTTTAGCATCATAATCCTGCAACCCTCCCCCCTTCTTACTTCCACAAAGACCTCACCAATAACATGTAGAGGTTGGCAACCAAGAATCCTCCTCTTGACCTCATTAAAATCTGCATTGATCCAGCCAAGAATTTTTAAAAACGATGATCTTTTACTATCTTTTTATTGTGATTGCAGTCCTCTGTTGATTTCCATTCATAGTTATTAAACATATCCAAATCTTGACATAGCCTCTTTAGAGAATTGAAATACTTGGTAACACTGTCATCTCCTTCGTGAAGTTCACCAAACTTTATTGTCAGTTCATATATCTGGGACTGATTTTCCAAATCTGAATATATCTAGTTTACATTATCCTAGAGTTCTTTAGCTGTTGGGTAAAACATGTAATTGGAGCTAATGTCTTCCTCTATAGAATTTACCAGCCATATCATTACCACATAGTTTTCAGCATTCCAAGTTACATAAGATGGGTTTTCTTTCGCTAGTTCCTACTTATCTCTAGTGAAATACCCCGTCTTTCCTCATCCCTGAATATACATTCAGACAAATTAGGACTAACGCAAAGCAATTACCACCATTCAGTTTGATATTAATGATTTGGATATAATGAAAATCAGAATTAAGGACATAGGTTTTCGTAGTCGTCAATAGGGCAGTTCTAAAAGGAGTAGATTCAGATGTGGTTTCTGAATTCTCACATGGTGGAGCAACACAGATCTAGTTTTCTTTTAAGAGTTAGAGAATAAATTCTTGCTCCGATACCATAAAGAAGAAAAAAAAGGAATTAAAGAAATGAATTAAGTTTCTGTCAGTTCTCTAAGTGTACATAATACCTGTGTAAATAGGTAAAATACAAGGCACAAAAATAGAAAACTAACTACATATTATACTTTCCTATTCTATAATGTTCACTAATTCTATACACTACACCTATCATATTACATCTATAGCTGTCATATCCCTAATAATATGTCCACAATCTTAACTAAATAATCTCTAAGTTTTCCAACAAGCTTATATGTGAATAATTATGTGATGTAAATTGTCGTATAATGTTAAGCCTAATTAACAGTAATCTATTAAAGTTTTCAGTAATTTAGATATCTATCTAATAGGGTGTGAATCTTTAATATGTAAATACTTAAAGATAATTTCTATTTTTATGATGGGTTGAATAAAAATACTTAAAAATAATAAGAAAGTTATCTATATAAGTGGTTATAGTCTAAATCATACGTAACATTCCATTCTTTTCTGAAATGTCATCATTAGAGAAGAGTACAGAGAAAATAAAAGGACTATCTAGAAAAGCTTATTGATTAAGACAAACCATGCAACTTTATAGAGTAGTTGATCATTATAAATTCAGGTATGCTTCTACATATTTGATTATTGATTCTTAATCATACAACACAAATGTTACTAGACTTTAGGTGGTGGTTTTCACCAATAAATTATTTTCTAACGGATGGCTGATGCTTTGAATATGAGCTGACAAGCGAATGAGTAACTATACTATCTTTCATATTAGGCTCTGGTGGTATTTTCTCAGTCTCAAGGCCAAATTGTGGGCGATTTGAATTTGTACTGGCAACGAAGGAGCAGCAATTCCATCTCCCCCAATAGGCCTTACTTGTGTCTAAGATGCCGGTGGTTGTATCTCATTACTGCTATTGCTATTTGCTGATTGTCTCCCATCACTCTAAGTGGCATTTGCTGGTGGCTGTAACTCAAGCTTTCGTTCTCCTCCATCAATCAAAGGTGCTTCGATATCTTAGTTTAGGTTTCGAAGCCTTTGTTGCAAAATGCCCATCAATACTCCAAAGTTGTTTCTTAAACGGAATAACTCATGTGAGATTACATAACACGAAATTCCAGACCACACTCCCACCAAACCAGATAAGAATAAGTGAGAAATTAAGTTAAAAGCAACATCTATGAACCCAAACTCATGTTCTCTCCTCTAAATGAAGAAAATGAACAACAAAAACGCATAGTAGATAATCATAGTAACTGTTTCAACAACCGTGGGTTTTTTCTAATGCACTTAAATCTATACAGTGACGGTATTAAAAGCAAATGACATCAAATTTCTAGTAATAGATTGACCACCAAATTTAAACAAGATAATCACTCCTACAATAATAACAATAAGAATGAAAATGATTAAAAAAATTTTATTAGAAACAAAAGAGAAAGGCATTTACGTGTTTGGATAAATGTCAAACAAGTTAGAGATGTTGATCTTATAAACCGTTGCGGAGGCATTTTGTGGCATTCCCTATCAAGACAATGCCAATTATTTTCTTCCATTTTATGTTGGTGAACGCAGTGACATATTACTTCATCAATGTTTTTTTTTTCCTATATAAGTCTGAATTATAAGCTCATGTTAAACCCGAATGTGATAATTTCAATTTTTTTTCTTCAATTTTTCTTTTATTTCTCTAACAATGCAAATTTTAAAAAAAATAATCAAATAAACTCATTCAATCTCAAACTTTAAAAAAGAAAATAGTCAAATATAAATATATAACACACTAACAATGCAAATTTTGCACAAATGATAAATAAAAATTATTTCAATCTACTTTCTAATACTTAAATTCATCCAATTTCTAACTTAAACTCATTCAATCTATATATAAAATAAATAAATAAAATTCAACAACACAATAATTACACAATAAATTTAAATAGTATCTAACATATCATAAATTCATAATTATATATTTATATATAATATATTTATTTTTTAACATTTATTAAAAAACCGCGTCCGGTCCGGGTTCCGGGATTTTTCTGTTGAACCTAGACCTGGGCCTGGAAATATCCGAGTTTGAGAATTTCAAATCCGGGTCCGGTTTTTATATGCATGCGGTCCGGGTAAAACCCATACCGGATTGGCCGGGTCCGATCCGAGCGGGCTTTTTTGACTCCCCTAAGTGTCGAGAACTCGGTAAGATGGCGATCACTTACAAATGATGATCTCATAAACTTTATTTGCCTCACAACATTAATTCAATAGATTTGAAAATTTATCTACACAATTATTTGGAGCATGGAGTAGATTTGAATGCTTTAATCAAGTTTTTTCTTTTTTGTCTTCTTGACTTTGGAATCATTTTAGGTGATTTTATTGTTTTTGTTATATGGAGTTATTGACATGATTAAAAAAATATTGATTAAAGATTTGATAATACTAGTCAAAGATTTGGGAATTGAAAAAATTCTAAGCTTAAAATTTGCTGATTAAGTTTAATTAGAGTGCGCATCAGCTCGACGCAAAATTAAACTAAACAAAAAAGAACTAAAGTAAATTATGAACCAAACCAATTGGTTCAGTTCTGTTCCGATTCATATATATATATATATATATAGATATATATATATATATTTGGGCATAATCGGATAATTGTATGACATGAAATTATTTTTAGTGTCCTACTGTATCATCTCATGTGGCATTATTTACCAGATAAATAATAATATCGGCTTTTTTATTTTATTTGATACTAGTTTTAAAAATTTGAATCAAGAATCGAATCAGAAATTTGTTTTGATTCTTGGTCATATTTATCGATTTTTCTGGAAACCAAATCAATTGAAAGAAATCGAACTTAACCAAACTGAATTTGTTTTTGGAAATCTGTTCGATTCTGTCCGTAAGCTCAATGTTGCAAGCATAATTCTGAGGAAAAAAAAAAGTTTTAAGCTCAATTTATGTGCAAAATTCTTAAATGAACAAGCTCATCAATCCTTCGATTCAACTTCTTGTGTGTAAAATCAAGTTATTTTGTTATGAATGTCTAAATGAATTAAAAATGCGTAATTCTAGAAAATTAATTAAAGGCAATATCACTATAAAATAAATGTTTTGAGTGAAAGAAATTAGGGTACAATAGCCCAATATTTATCGTTGGCTCCATATTAGGTAACTAGGAAGGTAAACTCTCTAGTGAGCATAATTAACATAATTTCAATCCGATATTTGTGTATATGTTGACATGGAGGGTGTAGAAGGGAAAGACATTATGTGAAACTTCTTATTGTTTAATATTTTATAATGGCTTGCCAAACATATTTTCGGTGGAGTAATTGTGATAAAATTTTGAGATGTTTCCTTACTCTTCCAAGAATTACAAATCATTATTTACTGTACAAGACTTGTTACATTTATTGTGCTGTTTCTTAATAGATCCATTACTTTTTAATATTACTTTTGGTCCTAAAATATCTTTAATTTCTACTGTTCTATGTGTTAAGACTGGTCCACTTAAAATTTAATTTTTCTACTTGATTTGTCAATATGTTTAGTTCTTTGTCTAAGTTATTAAAACAATTGCTAAGTTTTAGGTGAGATATGGATTCTTTATTTTTTCTAAAAGTTTGAAAATTGTTCTCTAGTCTATTAAGTTTATTGTCTAAGTCTTCTAGCCTATTATTGATTTTGATTTTTGAATAATACTTTGACTATAGTGTTAGCTTGTGCTTGTTGAATATTATTACTTTCTTGACTAAATTCTCTTCGGCGACTTTATATTAAGTTGTTGGATTGTAAGTCTCGAATTATCTAACCACATTTATCAAAAGTAAATTTAGTGACTGATACACTTTTGAATATGAGACTAAACTATTATGAGAAAACCTGGTGCAATTCTCTTTTGATTGATGCTCATAAAATGATTCTGAACCATGGTTTTTTCATTAACTTGATGTGTTGCTTTAATTATGTTTTATTGCTCAACTTCTGTTATCTTTCGATTATGGATAAATTATCTAAATGATGTCCATTTGACATTAGGGTCATCACTTCTATGAAACTATTTTAGACATATGGAATGTTTTGCAACTTACACACGTATCATTCCGAGTGTTTATTACCCTTGCTATTGGATTATATAATGAAAGGTATAATGCGTATCGTATTTTTGTTATTGTGTTTAATTGTTTTTTCTTGATTTTTGTGTGGGTTTAATTTTGTGTCAAACTAGACTCTTTCATAACGCATGTTTCAGTCAAGAAAATCAACTGAAACATATTATATTTCCTCCCTACAGACAGACCATGTACCTTCACACACACCGATACGCGCTTCAATTATTTTGAATTAGTCTGAATTATTTTCAATTAAGTTCCTGATTTGTAGGGATTGCTTCCGATATCTCCTGTTACTGTTTTAGTTGGAATTATAGCAAAAGCAGCTTGCCTGTGCCGCACACTCACATAAACAAAACCATGCTCCAGTGGTGCCACTGGCCCAGTGACTCACTAATTGAAACATGGAAGATAATATTGTGTTGTGGGAGCAGCTTGTTCATCTCTCATACATAACAGGTGCCATAATATGATGAAATTAGTTATTCCAAGTCAAAGTCATATGGTACAGAGGATCTTCATGTCTCCCTTTCTAGTTAGCTCAATTTGTTGGGTAATACTACTCAAGTAGTCATTCAATTAACTTCACTTGAATAATTAAATCTGCAGCATTGAACTTCACGTTCGATACCAACTTTCCATTTCGCTGTAAGCCTCTCAAATTATTAACATCAACATTTCGGCTACAAAACAAACTAGCAACACAACCCAAAAATATAGCCCACCACCAACTTTTGTCCCCATTATTTTATGTTTATATGATAATGGGGGGCAACAGAATATTGGAATATGGCACTCGCTGTAGAATAATGAGAGCCTTTTCTCTGTGTTTCTGAGGCAGGAGAATGGAAAGCTGGAAGCAGCTTTTATGTGGCTCAGTGCTTGCTTCACCCAGTTTCCAAGGGTGGGAGACTCTCAGTTTGAGAAGAAAGACACCATGAGCAGCCACAAAATGTGTGCATACTTTTTATGGCAACGAAATGTTTGCCTGTCGTACACAAAAATGAAACCATTTCGGTACACCAATACCCAGTTAAAAATCATCATAAATATTTTGCGTATTATGTTAAAAGTATGCAATTAGTATGGGCTGGAGTGCTAATGTGGTTTTAGTTTAATTAAAACTTAAATTAACAAAGGTTAGGGGGGTCTCATAAGATGAAAGGTGGGTGCCAGAATTAACAGGCCCAGTAATGAGACAAATCAACCGCCCGTACCTGGGCTCCAATTCCATAAATACGCGAGGCTTCTCTTAATAATATAGAAATGGAAATGGAAATTTGAACTGTGTTACTAAAGATACAAATTATCTAAATTGGTCCCAATATATTCACTCATATGGAACCTTAGATGAGGCTGCATAAAAAAGTTTGGGGCCAAAATTGGTAATTGAGGACTGATGAATGATGATACAAGAAATTCAGGAAACCTTTCTTCACTTTATACATGCATGATGCCTCCAACTACTCTCATTGACAATATTGCAATTGCAGTCAACTTTTTAATTGGGTGAGACAAGTCACAGCAGTACGGCCAAAGGAATCTGGAAAAAGAAAATGTAATAAGACAGCAGAACAAATAAGAGACCATTGTTTTGACAAACACAATAATAAAACAAAGAAGAGAGATAAGATGCATTGACAATGTGGGCAAGGATGCCAGAATCCTTCCAAAGAAATAATCAATCTTATGTCCAAATGTTTTCAAAGTTTCCAGTGGGAGGCTTTCAAGTTTCAACAACTTTGACAAAAATGGGGTTCCCTTCAACATATTCACATTATTGAGAATATAGTATTTGCTTCTGATGTCCGAATGTTTCTTCGACAAGTTCACTCACCTGGAAACCGGAGATAATGGTGGGAACTGTGAGTGATGTCAAAAATCACCTTCTTTGCACAATGGCACAAGGGATCCATCAAAGAAAACTTTCCTAGAGTGATGCAAAATTTAGAAATGTAAATGTTTGATTAAGAAAATTTAACACAAGAAGTTCTAAAAAATATATTTTTTTGTTAAAGATCGTAAATATCAAGCAGAACGCAAAGCCATAGGAAGAAACCATTTAAAAGAAAAATGCGGATATCCAAAACTAAGTTTTCAATGAAGAATGCTTATGCTGTATTAAAAATGAAATCTCAACCGGAAGGCCAGATCATAAGGACGCAAAAAGCTTACTGTCTGAGAACGAGCCTGATGCTGAGGAGCGGAGGTTTTAATGCAATCCCACCTCATCTAATATTTATTACAATTCAATTTTGATACCTAACATGTAGCTGGCAAGTTACAGAAAGCTACAGTCAATTGACAATATTATGTAAAGGAAACAAAAATAAATGATGAGGCAAATAGTAGAAACCAGAAATTCCAGGTTTTCTACCACAGTGGCAGTTACAAATATTGACACGCAAATTTGATTTTCCTTCCATTTTTTCTTTTTGTCCCTTAAAGCTAAAGGCAATCCTGACCTCACAACAAATAATTAATAAAAGAAAGGGGTGGGAATAGGTGGGAGAACAAATAATCTTAGTACAAAAGAAGCAAAAAAATAAAAAGCCAACAGCAGACTACAAAAATAAACTTTATGCAAGGGTAAAGGAACAAGACCCAAGGAAATCAAGTGTATCTGATCATAAGAAACTTCCAGGCATCTTCAAGGACTCGTTTCTTAAATTTCTTTTGAAGGAGAATTGCACCATGTATAAGCTTTAAGGCTGAACCCCACATTAGTCAAAGAATCTGTAAAGCTATTGCCCCCATGAAACATGTGAGTGCAATGAAAGCACATGAAAATAAGCTTAAACATAATTCAGCAAACAAGTGCAGTTTTATTGAAACTAAATATACATATATCCACATTTAAAAAAACATAAATGAAAATCCTGTATTACATGAGAGTTAATCCATTTATACAGGACGCAAAAAGGGGAAAAAAAATACAAAGTATAAGCTTGTTTTTAATTATGAAATCGAAACTGAAAATCCTCTTTCAAGCCATCCAATATCATTACTAAGCCTAAATTCTCCATTAAAAAAAAAAAACAGTCTTTATGTCTTACTGATAAAAAAGAAGCGAACAATTTATTTATGGAAAAGCCTGCCAACTCCAGGATGCGGAACACAGAGAATTCATATCCAATTAAACAGAAGATTGATACTGAATAAAAGATTCATAGAATTGAAGTTCTATGCTATATGAGTACGGAAACAATAAACTACAGATCCCTGATTTCCTAAAACTTGATCCCGTCTCTAATATCACTTCACAAATTCATTCAATTTGCCAGGGAACCAATCAAAATAAACAAAATGGGGATGATTAACTCATTAAGTACAAAAATGGAAGAAATATTAAACCTCCATGCACAAGTCTCTAAATTCCTTAACCACTGACAAATAGCTAATCAGTATTGCCCAATCGACGGACAATGAATGATTTAGATAAAATATAATGGCACATAATTATTGAAGTGTCCAAGGGCAACAGTCTTGTTCCATAATAGAGAAATCATTTTAGAATCTAAAATTTTGCCCATTCATTACACGTAGCAAGTTTACATTGTGTAACTAAGTAACAGTATCACTGGAAGCTTTTGAAATTTGGTAAAAAGAACGTTCCTACTTCAGTGCCAAGTAAAAAGATTGAGGCCCAATCATTTCTTAAGTTCTAATCCACAGAACAAATGTATTCACTCTAACACCATTACACCAGCTCAGCATCTGATGAATTCTCTAATATTAGATGAAAGTCGATCATACCCTTTTTTCCTCGGTTTAATTCAGACCATGTTTTCCAGGTCAAACAACCCAGTCACTATTATAATTTCCACATTTAAAAAAATTATTCAAATGCAACAAATAGAAACAAAATATAGAAATTCAAGCAAAAAGCAAATATCCACTTTCAATGGAAAATGGCTTTTTTTTTTTTTGCCCTTCCTTATTATGGCATATCTGAATAAGATGACAATAAAACATAAAGTAAACATTACATTAGATTTCTCAACCTGAGCTACTTCTTAGAATACTTTAACAAACCGAATGGGAATATTTTGTCCATATCTTCATCAAGTATATCTTCTACTACTACTAGTAGAGCAGCTTTCAACATAAAATAAACATTAAAGAACTGATTGTTTGTTTGTCAATGAGAATTTTTAAGTAAAAATTGTATAATTAGTCTTAATAACAAAATTTTTTTCTTAATCCTTAGAAGCTCTACTCGACACGAAAAAAATAATAATAATAATAATTATTGGCAGTTAATAAAGAAAAAATCTTTTGGCAGGCACTCACCAATCTTATTGCTCCAAGGAGAAATAAAATGGAAAGCATATTATGGGAACAAAATTAAACAAAAATAAAAATAATCGACATAACAGAATTAGAAAGAAAATTATTGATGCTCTTCAACAGTTATAATAATTCCAAATACACTTAGATATTATATCCAAAGATACCACACGATTCACTACATCTATTGGCAGCTAATTAGCTGTTAATAGAAGCTCATAATTCTTTACATCGAATTTGAACAAAATTAAAAATGAAAAAACCTCACTTAAAAATCGAATAAATATTTTTGCATTAAATGTTATATACACTGTAGTGAGATCTATAATTAGATCAACGAATCAGATAGAGCAAAAGCAAAATCATAAATTCATAAGTAATTTAATTAAATCAATTATTTTTTCCCAAAAAAAAAAGACCTGAGATCTGAACGGCGAAAGGTAAATATCCATCCAATCTCTCACCTCGGTCTCCGATTCAGTTGATGCAAGGCGGGATCCAATTCGCATTTTTTCAATCATTAATTTAAACGTTACGACCAATTACAACACGCCACCTCGCTGTCAAAAAATTTCAAAAAAAAACACTAGCCAATCGGTTCCCGACCTGCACCAAGCGAATTAGAGACCGCCGGTAACTGAATCATCATTCATCGGCTCCTCCACGTAAACCATCACTTCACCAATATATCATTAACACACTATATAGCACAGAAAAATGATTTTACCTTATTTTTTTTGTTTGAAGTTTATAACCCTATCAACGAGCTGGCGAAGAGATGAGGGTTATTTATAGACGGCACAGACGAACCTGATGCTTACACGTGGTGCCGGAGATCCTTGTATCCCTTTCGCGACCTGTATGCATAAATAAACTTGTTTTTGCATTAAAAGAAAAATTGTACGTGTATTTTGAATTAAGTGTGTATTTAATTTTTATATTTTAAAAATATAAATTTATTAAATTAGAATAAAAATTAGTTGTTATTAGGATTAATTTGTTAAATTAATTTTTTAGTTAGATTATTACAAGAACATCAAACATTGCTTTAAATTAATTGGTGTTAATTTATTTATAAATGATACTTGGAAAGATTGTTGCAAGAGTATGAAAAATACTAATTTTTTATATTGATATTATTCTTAGCTTGCTAATAAGTAATTATTAGTTAATTTATTAATTAATTTTTTGTATAGACTAAATGATTAATGTCAAAAATATTTTTACAACAATATTATTGTAAAAAAAGATAGTATAATATACTTAATAATAGGAATATTTTTAGATATTTTTTAAAATAAAAAAATTATAAATACACTATGCCTTTAAAAGAAGCTTGTGTTTCCTTTTTTTGATTTTCGAAAGTGGATATGGATTTTCGGGTAATTACGATTGTGCCACTAGAAGAGGAAAAAATCGATCCTGCATGGATACACAGTAATTGCACGTGCGCGTGATCCGCGACGCCGACGCCCCAGAGGCCAAAGTGTGCGCAGAAACCACTTGGACTGCAATTTTGCGCAAATGTAATTTTTCTTTTTCTTTTTCTTTTTTTAAGAAAAAAGGAATTTAAAACGAGTGGGGGTACAGCCGACTCCATTAGACGAATCTAGGACCTTGATCCAGAAGATGCCACGCGGTCTGCAATTTTAAAGGAACTTTTTTTTAAAAAAAAAAATTACATGGCATTCCCAACCTCAGATTCTAGAATATTAGAGATTGAATTCGAAGTCTCAAAGAGTTAAAATTTTTTTATTAATTTAGACTTCATGGATTGTTAACATTATAAATTTATTTTACAACTTTTCATTAATTATTCCAAATTTTCATTAATTACGTCAGTGGGCTAGGGTTCGGTCCCCGCACAATGTTACTACAGGACTCCTCCATCTTAAGAACAAATTTCTCTTTCAGATTATCACTAGTTTATTTGTAAAATATATTTATTCCTTTAAATTATTAAGGTAGTGTTTTCGGATTGGATTGAGAGTTTTGAGAGAGTGAGAATCTTTAGATTGGGAGTGTGGATTCTAAGGAGTGGAAATTTGAAATTGAAAGCGTATTTTTTAATTACACTAGAAGGAAAGTGTGAAATAATAATCAGAATCTCATTTATGTGTTCATTTTGTCAGGCAATAACAGTAAATTATTTTAAATTATAATTTTACCCTTATTTAAAGAATTAGAGTTTTTAATTGCAAAGTGAATAAAAATAGATTTCTAAAATAAACTATTATAAGTTAAACAATTATTCTTAATATTCTTAATTATGTAAATCATAAATTTTTTTATTGATTTCAATTTTAATTACATAAATTAAAAAGTTTTGATAAGAGCAACACAAATGA
The DNA here is from genome assembly GCA_029633175.1 of Citrus glauca. Classification (NCBI taxonomy): domain Eukaryota; kingdom Viridiplantae; phylum Streptophyta; class Magnoliopsida; order Sapindales; family Rutaceae; genus Citrus; species Citrus glauca. Next base: position 25,193,128 of record JAQOOD010000005.1, read on the forward strand.
AAAATCAATATTAATAATATAGTACAAAATTAATGCTTTCTTAGAATAAACTACTTATTATTATTAATTATTATAATTGAATAAATATAATACTACTAAAATTAAATTTAATAATATTATATTTTCAAATAAATATATTATATAGTAATGTTATTAATTCTATGTGAATATAATATTATTATTTAAAAAAATATGATGTTATTTTTTTAATAAATATATTATTATTTTATTTTAATAAATATAGTTAAATCATATTTAATATTTTATGTTAATATATATAATTATGTTATATTTAAAGGGAAAAGTAAAAATAGAAGAGGTACTAGTGGATATGGATTATCACTCTTACCTCCTTTATGGGACTATAAATCTCACTCTTCACTCTAAAAGTAGGTGGGATCATGGAATGTAAATATTAGAGTAGGGTGATTTAACACTCTCTATTTTTACTCCAATAAATAAATATACTTTAAAAATAGAATTCTGGATAGACAGAATAATGCTATAATATAATCAATTGAGGTTAGTCCCAATAAAATTTTAATTTTAAATATGCCAATAAATTACAATATATATAAAAAAGTGTTCATCAATTATATAGCACTTGTAATTGTATAAAATTAAAAATAAACAAAAGCATCTTTAAGTGGGACTCTCAACTTTGGGCGGATTCTTTTGACATCGTTCAATTTTTGGCAAAAGGGGTAAGGATTTGTACGCATGCCAAAGACAGTGAACTGATAATATGTCTTCATTAGTTTCATTTATGCATAAAATAAATAGTATTAGGTCAGAAAGTGAAAGCTGATACTTTACTTTTATTTTTTAAAATCCAACCGACGAATGAGTATTTCCTTAATATGTTCTATTATATCTTTAATTTAGCTTTTAAGTGTCGGTTTGCAAGTTTTTTTTTTGTTTTTTTTCTCTTTTTTAAGGGTTTTGCAAAGATTTCCAAATGTTTAAAAGTGGTTTTACGAGATTTGATGGTAAAAAATATTCAAAACAATGTTAGTCCATGGTGCTTTTAAATGAAGAAAGGGGAAGCGATCAACAAGTAGAACAAATGCTTGATTTACTAAAGGGTTTATTGGTGTTGAGATTCTGTAATTTTTAAGTTAAATTTGTTGTATAAAAAAAATTAAGTAATGTGTAATAAATATAATTATGATAGGTCAATAATTGTGTGTAATAAATATGACTTTTAAATAATAATTTTTATAGATATAATAAAGATATTATAGGTTTTTTTAACATGCAAGAATTATTTCTGCTCCAATTCATACAAAAACAAAAAAAAAAACAAAAATTCCTTATGATACATTGGATCCACATCGGTTGTTGATAGAGTGAATAAATGTGCTATATCTTGAAATCTCTTTTCTCATTCAAACCGTGGTATAGCATAAGATCACCTGTTCCGATAGACGGAAAAAAATAAAGAATTTTTATTCAAGAATGAAATTTTATTGGAATTGTCCATATCCAATTCATCACAATATCACATCTCGGATCTAATGGAATAAGATGAATTGAAACAATGTCTTAAAAATACGTAATTATCTTAAATACATTAATTGTTTCTTTATTTTCTGATCATCTAGAAGGGATCCAAAAAACTCAAAAAAAAAAAAAACCACTTCTTTCTTCAACAATGTCTAATCTCTAATGAACTTCTTAGTAGGATTCGAACCCAAATGAAAAGTGTGGAATCAATCGACTTACAGTTATGGCCCAAATTTTATTAGGCAGATCGTAAAATAATATTACAAATAAAAATCAAATAGAAAATGGGAAACTGTTCATTCGGCCGATTTAAAAAAATTGTCGTGAGGAATCTTTTGGCACGACAAGAGTTTGTTTGGATTAATTTATATGTACACTACCTTATGGACACATGCCAATGTTATTTTTCCTGTTGAACCTTTATTATTAACTGTAAAACTTATGTTGTTGGTGGATCGGGTGTTACAACCAAAAATAACAGAGTGAGCTACAGTTGAGATAATTATAAACGAGTAATAATATAACCATAAACTCTTGTATAAATTTATTTTGTACAAACTAATGTGGCATTAAATCATTGATTGAATGAAAATAAAAATTAATAAAAACAAATCATGTGGGCCAAGTGATATTTAATTCAACCAATCTTATCATGCCATATCAGTTTGTACAAGAGTTTGTAGTTGTATCATTACTCATTATAAACAGTTGAATTTTTTAATTATACTAACAATAATATTTTTTAACCGTTAAAAATAAATAAATATTTTAATATAATCACAAATTTCAACAATTAAAACAAGCTTAAAAATCAACTTACACACATAACAGAAAGGTTAATGACATATACTCAACCAAATGAATAAACTTGGCGTGAAAAGAATCTTATAAAATCTCTATACTTATTTCAAGTTTATTTTTGGGAATTAAACCTGTCCTACTGATCAGGTAGTTTCCAAAATTTTAGTGGCTGATTTGCTATCTTAATTCCGTTTAATCTCTTCAAGGTTGTAACACATTTCTTTTTCTGTTTTTATTTTCTTTTTTTTATTTTAACCCAAACGCTGATTTTTTTTTTAAACAAATAATTAAAGCCAACTTAATAAGGATGCAATTGTTATACTTAGCTTTCAAGTTATAATAGTTAGTGTTTATCAAATACTTTAATACTCTCATTTTTAAAGTATAATTGTGTAACCTTAATATGAAATAAAAAATAAAATGAGTTATGTATAATTTGTACATATGTTTGTCTGATTACTATAAACAATTTTTATACCGTTGAGATCTAAGGTATGCATTCTAATTTTATTTAGGGGCCAGAACATCAAAATTTGACAAGAAGTTTAAAATAGAATTTAAATGCTATGAAAAAGATTTAAAAATTTCACGTTCTGTTTTTTGAATTTTAATATATATATATATATATATATTTTAAATTAGAGTAAATTCTAAATTGATTCTTTAGTCTTTCTTAAGTTTGACACAGGTGGCCGAATAAAAGAAATATTTAAAAATCACTCGAAAAAAAATGATTTGATTGAATCATGTAACTCATTGAGTTCGGTATCTCATTTTGAAAAATTATTTACACACTTCATACGTCAAAAGTTGTGCGCAATAATTTAAATCTTAATTTCTGAAATTTTAATTAAATCCCCCTAAATATCGTATTAGTTTTCTCAATATTGGTGTCCATATTATAATTAATACATTCCACGTACCATAAAACGACTCCCCAAAATATCTAACGCATTTCTTTATTTAAAAAAAGCCAAAAAATATCTAACATGCGCTTTGATATCGACCATCGTCAATAATAATATAAAATTAGTATTGATTTGATGTTGATAGTAATTGATCATTATGAAAATTCAACAAGTGACAAATTATAATTGATCCAAATGAAAACGCAAATATTGTTTTTTTTTCTTGTAATAATATGCATGCGGCACGCTTTCTTGTATTTAATTTTACGCCAGCTGACTATGATTCTTAATGTCGCCTTGCGTCTAGATTAAAGAACATCATGTCGGTCAAAGCAAATAATGACTGAGGAAATTTCCAAGAGAAATACAAGACATGATATCTTTTCTCAAAGTCTGGCTACATTATCAAAAGGCCTTTTCATTTGTAAAGAAATCTTGTCAAAAACTTTAAATATATATCTGATATGATACCATTATTAAGGGGATTGACACCAATACAATCTGATCAATAATTATGTTAAATTTGATGATAGATTGAATTAAATTTTTTGATTTTTACCACTTAATTTAATTAAGTGTGTTTGTAGATCGAATTGTGTAGATTAAACATCAATTCATATCCAATCAACGATTTTACATATTAATTAAACATCAATCATATCCAATCCACGATTTTACATATTATAAATTTTTAATTTAATCCAATCTACAGATTGATGAACTTCAATCTAAATCTAATTCATACGTCTGTAGATCGGATATAGATTTGACGTAAATTATATTCAATCTATTATTTTACAGATTGATTTGTGGACTTTTGCAGATTCATTTGAGGACTAAAAATTTTTAATTCCACCCTATTCACGAACTAACTAAATAAAAATAATAATATAAACATGATTTTCCTACTGATCAAATTTAAAATTAAATTTATTTAAATAAATGAATTTTTATTCAAAATTTTAAAATTTAACAAATTAAAAAAATTAATTTATTTAAATCAGTACATAAAAATTAATTACTTAGAAAAATATATTTATTTATTTTTATTTTATATTATTATTAAATAAAATATAATATGATATTAATATAACTATATTCTAACTTTTTTTAGGAGTTCTAATTTATTTATTTATTAATAAATAATAATGACATATTTATAAGTTTAATTTTTTATTAAATAAATATTTTTTTATAATTTTTTATTTTTATAAATTTATATAAACAAATTCATAATCAATTTTCCAACGGTAGATTTTTAAATTTTTAATTCAATCTAATTTACTAATTCACGGATCAATTTTTATCAATCAATGGATGAGACAGATCGAATTGAATTTTGAACAATCTTATTTCTAACCTCGAAGTTTTGTGATATTACGTGACAGCCCATCAGTTCTGTTTGATTTTCTACGGTATGGATCTTTCGTTGAACCAAAATCTTGATTCCATTTCTGCAAATCACCAGCATTCTAAAGAAGAAGTGATAATGCACCAATAGTTACCAAAACCTGTGGGCCCATTGCTGTATAAATGCCGTCAGATTACACTTGAGAATCCGATAGGGAGTTGACGACTTGAGGGTCACATTATATGACCAAATGTCTAAGATATTTAAGGTAAATGTCATTTTCAACTTTAATTCACTGACCTAGAAGATTCCTGACAATGCTTGCATTATTGTGCTCATTAGTTGGACTTCTGAGCCTGCCGCTTGGACCTTTCTTCCAATTCTAATGTTGTCATGTTGAGGGGAGCACATCACGCGAGTGTGCGACTGTCCGCACCAAATCTGGTCTCCATAAAATTTAGGCTACCGAAAAAGAGAAGGAAAAAGAAAAAGAAAAAGAAAAAGGAGAAAGGAAAGCACACAATTGGAACAAACAATCCAGTATCCACCATCATCTTTTTGACAAAGCATAGAAAGAAAAGCACACAACTAGGATAACAAATAATAAATGCCCAATTTGTTTCTTCGAGCTTATCCAATTTTTAGAGGACTCTACTTTGATGATAGCTTCCTTCACACGGTATACACGTGTGATTAGAGAAAAAGACAAGAAGCAAACAAATAACCCCACAACCATAAATTCTCTCTTCTTTGGCTCGGAGCTTGGGGGACATGCCAATATTATACGACTCATAAAAACTTTTTAGGCCCAGAAGCAAGAGTTGTGAGACTTGCAGAGGAAGAAATTTATACGCGTACAAAAGAGGGGTAAGCAGAGAGTCACACTCACATCACCAAAGTTGCCGGTCCATTTATGCTGATTTATCTTCATCCACAAACGTATCATTAAACCTGCACCACTATAAGGCTTCATCAATTATATAGATAAAAAGTTAGTGAGACTCTAAAAGCTATTTTTTTTTTTTTCATAAATATATTTCTGCTCAGTCTCTGGTAAGAGAAAAATTACATAAGAGAAAAGGAGGACAAAAGCCTTACTATACAAAGTTGTATGCTAATTAAGGACTATGGTACATGATTGTCGACTCCAAGTAACGAGTCCATGTTGATTACGCTAGTGTAATGAGATACCCAACCAATTCACTGTCCTGCATATAAAACGTAAGGCCCATGGAGCCAACACACGGGCAACCTTCGGCAGCGTCGGGTATGTCAGTGTGCCGAGTATAAACCAGTTGAAGCTTAGTAAAGCTACTGCATCAGAAGCTGGTTTGTTCTTTATAGTAGAGAAAAGCTGAATTACACTTCTCAAAGACATGCCCACAACTGTAAAAAGAGCCACTACAAGAGGCATACAAGGATCTTGCGCTTCCCAAATGGTCATTCCAACCAAAAGAGATAATACCGCACTAAAAAGGGACTGTGAGATTGCAACCGCTTTTCTTTGGTTGTGAACTTCGTTCATATCCAAATTTCTTGTGATAGTTCCAGGTGCAAGTCCAGTCCCTAGGGGAGTGAGAAGTTCTGCATTACTCTTATTCTCATTCTCACACGTGTCTTTGTGTTTCATCATGTCCTGTAAGATAATGTCACTCCCCTTCCATGATGGAATCCCATAAGGAACGCCATATTCGTCAGCAACAGAACCTTTTTTCTCATTGTTTCTGTCATGACCTGCAAAACTCCAGAGTTCTTTACCACAAATTTCCTTGAGCTGAACAGTTTCATCCTTCAGATCTTGCAACTAAGGGAAGGCACATTTGCACAGAGTTAATATATCGTCTCAAGCTCGTATTCAACCTCAAAAAAAAACAAAAACAAAAAACAAAAAGGCTAATGCACAACATGAGCAAATTTCTTAAATCTCAAGCCAAACATCAAATTAACAATAGAAGGAAAAGTTACACAAGTTAGAAAAAAAGCTGGATAGAAGATTGATCATTCAAATGCATCGGCACTATATATGTTGTTTACAATCTGTTTTTAAAATTTCTAATTCATAGCATCTCTTTGAGGTAGGATACTTGGATCATGCTCACATGAATGGGGAGGTAATTTAGTTACCTTCACACTACTTCAACAACAAAAATATGTTGACATTATATCAGTAGTTCATCCCAAGTTGTCAGCAGCCAAACAGGAGTTATTAAATTTTTTCAAAGAAGCCCATCTCCTGTTAAGGCAGCTTCATCTTCTTGTATATGTTGAAGTCATTATTACCACAAAACAAATTACAGAGTCCAAAAGTTGCTCTCTCGACACAGCTAAAGCCAAAATCATTATTGATCCAGCATCTGCAGATTTCCTTTTTTCTCTTAAGAGTACAAAAATAGAAGGAAAAAGAAGAAAGAAATAACATGCAGTACTATGTTATTCCAGTTAGCATTTACGGAGTATGTCAAAGCATTTCTGTGTATACAATGTACGTATATATAACAGATTACTATTTACACGGCATAAATATTTGGCTCTCATTGGCAAGACTAAAGAGATGGAGGAACTAAGACTACTGTAATATATATTTCAATTTGTGTATTTCATGTTTTCAAAGCAATAAAACTGTGCAAGTTATGAACCACAATATGCATAAAAAATAAAATAAAACCAGGAAAGGAAATAAAAATAAGAAACCCTTGTTGCATGCAAGGTGCAATAAATGTTACAAGGGGACATTATAACCAGGAGTCCTGTACAATATTATTCAAGAGACCATATGGTAAGTCAAAATTCCAACCTTGGAGGTCTCTAGTTCACAGAAAGTAACCACATCAGCCAGCAGTACCAATTTAAGAGTTGGTAGATGATTTAATATTTACCTCTCTCTCTAAGAGTTCAATTTTTTCTATAGCCTTGTCATGCTCGTCTTCAAGTTCTTCAAACATTGACTCCAGAATTTTGCATTCTCTGTTGGCTGCCTGAAGATGGTCTTCAAGTATCTTTCTGTCCCATACCAGATTCTCCAACTCTAATTGCATCTCACACAAATTCTCTTCCAGCTGCACATTTTTATAGTCCTTCTCATAGTACTTTATCATGGGAAACAAAATAAGGTTTAGCGTATAGACAGATTTACAAGTACTCGTGAGACTTGTATAATTGGAATAGATGCTTACAACAAACTGAAGAATGGAATACACAATCTAACCATCTTAGACTTTAGACACCCGTTCCGAAACTGATTAAGATTAAAAATCACTAAAGATGCCCTCCATGAACCGTTTCATTAAATAATTTCAAAGTTTTTAGATTTTTAAGACCATGCAAATGATGAAAGAACATAGGATGCTTCTACTTAAAATGTCCAGAAAAAACATAATTTCGTAGCATGGCATCACTTTTACTCTAGTTTATTAGGATGGCAAGGATTTATTCAAATCCCAGGATGAGAAAAGTTAATAACAGTTTACCAAACAGAACATGGTTAGTACATAAGATATTATACACCAAAATAAGGGGGTTTACTTATGAGAAGCATTCTTTAAGATATTTGACAACTGAAAGAGTAAATGATAGTGTTCTAAATCAGCTTGGTGTCCTGAGCATCCAGTTCTTTTTAGATCAATTGTTGATTATATCACTTAAAGCATGAGATGAACTTAGCAAATGCAGTGTATCTATTCCGCTACTTCTGTAAATAGAAGTTCTAATTAATAGATGGCAGGCTTTCATCCAATACATCTAATTCTCCTCTCTACACAAATTCTTATTACTTACTTAGACCCCATCCTAAAATTCAATTTAAGAAGCTTAATAAACAGAGGATAACGCCATCTTGGTAATAGAATCACATGGGTGCAAAATCTTCAATATTTCATCATTGGATACGAAAACTGTTATTAAAAAGTTAATACATAGATAAGATATAAGATCAAAACCAAAGGTTTAATGCCTCTTATCTTCTTTTTCTATAAAGCCCTTTTTGGATCAAAATGCCAAGTGCGTTTTGGTCCTTGCTTTGTCATGTCAAATGGGTTGCCTTCAAAATGTGATTTTGGCGACAGGTTTTTGATTTGAATATGAGCTTGTTTGATAAGATTTAGATTCTTCATCTTACGAAGTAACTTCAAAGAAATCCAGTTATAATCGTGAACTAGGTTAGCCGCTATGAGATGACATGTCTGCATTACAAGGAGTCAACTCATTCAATAGCAAAATATGCATAATTTCATTAGCAAACATATTAAACAAGCATAAGAAAATCATAACTAGGCAGCTAATATACAAAGACTAATTAAGCTCCCAGGGCTTAGCCGGGTGGTTTTCAAGCGGCTATCTTTCCTTGGCCACTCGAGCTCAAAGAAAGAGACTAAAAAATTGATTTGAAATTAGTAAACAGTTTAAGGTAGAAAAACTAACCAGGGACTCCCTCTGCAAAGCAGTCAAGACCCTGAAAGGAAGTGAAACAACGGCAACAAAGCATACAATTGTTCTCCAAATCAAGTTCAAATGAAAGCTAATGGAGGCCTTGACCAGCTCAACCCAAGTGTGAACCACCAGGAAAGTTGCTCTCATACCAAGAAGAAATGCCCATTTGCATATATAGATTGGCTTTGTAACCAAAAGTATCATCATACCCATGAACTCTTGCAACAATGACATCATTTTCATATCCATCATTATTATGTCCACTTGCTGCCTGCATGCATACATAAAAGCAATCAATTAACTTAAAACATAAGCAAAAGGGAAAGAATTTGAGTTGAATGCTTCAAATAATCAAAAGAGAAATTTAAATGCGCAAAGGAAATGCAGAGAGAAGTGAAGAGCTGAGCACACCTGATCAGCTAGTGAGAGGAATAGGACAGGACAGGACAGTTTTAGCAGAGAAGAAGATTTGCATTTGAAGTGAAGTGCATGCAGTTAGTTATGTCATGTGGGGGTCCAGGTGGCAGCAAGAGGATCTGCATGATCGACACGTGGGATAAGTGCATGGCTTTTCCCAACTTCGTTGCATTTTTTTAATATTCCTCTGTCTATCGTCGATCCTTTATCCGTTCATTTCATTCATTGCAGGAGATACTAAACAAAGAGATTTTTTTCCATAATTATGGTTTGTAAGCTATAATTGAAATATTCAAGGTCATATTTGTTGCCATCTTTAATTTTAATTTCATAATTAAAGCGTTAGCTTATAACTTTTAAACCACTAGCACCGCGACATTAAATTAGGTCACAATTCGTGTTATAGATTAGCCTAATTGTATACTAAACTGATCTTAATATTAAACAAACAAAAACTAAAAACTAATTGGGTAGTAATCATAGCCTCTGGTGGGTTTGTTGCTTATCCCGGGAAAACTAGAAATTTCCCAGATATTTCAAAAATTAAGCAAACAAAAAGTAGTAAAGGGTGCTTAAAATGAACAACTTTGAAAAAGGTAGAAAAAAAAGATAATCTCTTTCCTTTCCTGCCCTTTTCTGCAACATTCAGCAGAGTCTTCTAGATGCAAATTAATTAACCATTAAGTAATTATACTATAAAATTAAAAAAAAATCATGAAAATGGGAATTAATGCATCATTCAGAAGCAAATACATATACAGATAGTTTCAATAATGGTGAAGGTTAAAAAAACAAAAAGTAATAAAATAAAAGGATAAAGGGTTCATTATTTTTTTTTCCCTCTTCTAAATTAACCTAAAATCCCTACTCTCTCCCATCATAGAAGAAAACAAAGAGATGACTAATTGATTTCTTTTTTTTAAAAAAAATTAATTTATTTGGTCATGGAGGTGCATTTTGAAGGAATGTAACTCCCATTAGAAGGATGAAACTTGAGCTGACAATCCAAACGACACCAGAATTTAACAGAGCCCAAGACCCCTATTCGCCATCTAGTCCTCGACCCTCCTTTCAAATCGAACCTAACAACATCTTTCTTCAACGACGTGTCCGCAAATTCTTGTAGCTCAGGATCCAATGGCACAGGCCTTGACTCCACAACGTAGTTAAAATCAACTGAGCTATTCTTGCTCACTTCAAAAGGGTCGGCGACAAGCTGCGCAATCTTCAATCCATCAAAGAAAAGATACACGCTTGTATCCGAGAAGCTGGCCCCCGCTTTTGCATTCCCATTCCTCATCCGGATGACAATGGTGACTTGGGTCTCGAGCAACCCCGCCTCGTCGTACTGAAACAAGTCCAAGTGGGCTCCGACGACACTCATGACGGGGATCCTCGGGTGCATTACTAAGTACCCGATGAATACAACTATGCCGGCGATGATCACTGCGATGGCCAGGATTGTGCAGATGATGGCTATAAGCCAGATCAACGGGTGGGTGCGCCGCCGCCGTGGGGTTAAAAACTTTTGTGGCATTGAATTTGGAGGCGACGGCTACTGTGGAGGCTTATTTCTAATTGTAAGTCTAAGAGTAATGAGAGTGACAACATGAAGCAAAAATAATTTGTTTTGGTTTAGGTAATATTTTATGTGAGTGTTTTAGGCTCAAGTCTTGGGGGGAAGATTGGCGAAGAAAAGAATTAAGTAATTGGGTTGTACTTAGGTCTAGATGGTGGGGAAGGTTTTGGTATCTTCCTTCCCTAATTTTAAAGCATTTGTGTTTATTATATATATATATATAGAGAGAGAGAGAGACACACACGCATATATGAACAACATGTATAAGCTTTCTCTGTTAAGGTATCTATGGTCACTTTATCTGCAAGGAAAGTACCAAACTTAATTGCTAAGGAGAAGTCTCTGTCACAGCTTCTCTTTGTACTTCCTTCAAGAGCAAACTGAGCATTACCATGTGAAATTAGTTTAAAAAATCAAAAACTCAAAATTATGCGTGACATGCATTAGAGTTGCAAGGAGATTTTGGCTTTTTTTTTTTTAAATTATTACACTATATTATAAAATTGGTACTATTCTAAAATATTAACTAAAAAAATCAACTCTAATGTGGGCTTTGAATTGCTATGGCGTCTTAGCATTTGGGTCTGCTTTAGTTTTGCCACAATGGTTTGAGCTCTGTGTACTCTTACTCCTTAATGCCAACTTAACTTACTTTGTTCTGATTGAAAGGTTCAAAGCGAGAAAGAGTGATTAGTCCATACAACATAATACATAAAATTCGCAGCAAAAAGAAAGGCATGTAAATAAGGACTTTTCAATAACCCTTGCTCATCAAGCTTTTTTGAGTGCATCCAGCAAACATCCCTTGCAATTTTGTTTGTGTCAAATGAATTTGATTTGTATTACGAATAAGAGGAGAGTTGAAACAACAAATTCCCTTCGTTGCATGTGTGACAGCAAAGTAAAAATTGGAAAATAATGATGAAATATTTCGGTCTCTGTCTCTCTGAGAACAAATTAGATTACAGATATTGTAGTCCCCAAAAAGAATGAAAACAACTAATTCACAAATGACCTTAAATTGTTCAAACCAAAGTTCCAACTTCCTTCGCAACTCTAAGTTGTGAAAACTTACTATTGAGCAGTACTGCAAATGAACTCAAAAGAAGGTTTATGAATTGAGTGAAAACCAAATAATTCAATTAGCTTCTGTGAGAATTAAACTACATTCGGATTAAAACGTAAGGCAACCAAAACTATTCGCGGAGTTTCTCCAAGTGTGGTTGTCACTTGAAAGTGACGAAAACAAACATCAAATAAAACTAAGCATGATCAATCGGTCAAAACCAAGAATGAGAATTCAAGAAACTAACACCCCCATGCATCACCAACCACATACTTCAAAAGAGACAATCAGAAAAGTGATATCATTCTGCAAAAGCCTAAACAAGAAAATGATCATGCCCAAAACTGATTTAGATAGGTCAGACCACTACCAAAAGCCTAAATGAGAAAATATTTGTCCAACCTAGCTAAATACAGTTATATCTCATCAAAGAATCAGAACACAGATTGATCAAAAAGTCATATTATTAAGGACAACCTTTATGGCTGTGCAACCCCATACACAGACACTTATTTACCTCTGTCATACTGGCTCATTATGGCCACAAAATGACATTTGCACACCAGCGCTCATCTTTTTTATACACATGCCAGAAAAAAATAATAATAATAATAATATCTTTCAATGACTGCCATAAAAAATACAACAGTCACAGCAATCCTGCAACTTTAGATGCATCGGGATAATCACTAATGCCACATGTGACAAGCATCAATTTGCCCATCATCTAAGGGATAAATGTGATGAAAGTAGATCATAAAATCCCCTCGCGCATTTGCTTCCAAGATGTCAAAAGGAAACTAGTTAGACAGTCCCAATGCTTCTAACAATGTTCAACCTCACCTCCAAATATGTGTTATTAGAACAGAAAACTTCGATAACCACCCAACACACATCATAAAGAGAGCATGTTAAGGTTTTAAACAATCACCATGAAGAATCTCCTTAAGAGACCCAAAAAACTGTCCTTTCATAAGTTAAAAAGTCGCAATGAACACATTAATAACTTTTCGAAAGGCATGAAAACTAATACAAAGAGCAGTGGCATTCTTATGAATACTTTTGGGGGAAGGAAAAGAAGAGTTTGTACCAAGTCTTCATCAAATTACAAAAAATAAAAATAAAAATAAAATAGTGATTACAAATTCAAAAGGAATCGGAAAAGGAAAATAGCAAACTAGAGAACTTAACAAACCCTCAAGCACTCATCAAACATATAAGAGGAAACCCACCAGTATGCATAAAAACAAGAGCATTAACCAAGAATTTGGCATATTCATTCTGTGAACTTTAGGAATCATGCAATAAAATCTTCAAAAATGCATTAGGAAATCAGCTGCAGGCGAGCAAAGACATCTACCAATAATTATGTTGAGCTTCAAGAGTTAAGAATGCAATAAGCTAGTCGAAAAAATAAAGGAAAAAAATCTAGAATTCCATTCAAAGTCAAAAGAATGAAGAAAATAAAAATAGACTACATTTGGGATAAGCTGAAGGTAAGGTACCACTAGGGGGAAAAGAAAATGGAAACTAATGCAGGCTAGTCAAGAAACAGAAAATTTTGAATGTACTTCAGCCCCTTTTTTTATGAAAACATCATAGATCTACAGTATATTCCTTCCAAATAATATCCCAAATGGAAAGTTAAAAATCTATACAAGAAAGTTAAAATTCTATACAACTTCAAAAACTTACGCCCATCACATCTGCGAAGTTTTCCATCTCCTTTCAAGGCTATCAAATCTATCCCTCATACTCCTACTCTCATTGTAAAAAGCTTTCTTCAACTTCTGCATCGTAACATCATATATAAGAATTCTTCTATTGAGCATCTCTTCAGCAAACCTCCTCACATCTGATAATCTACCCAAGTTATGTAGCCCAACGAGCAGTACGTTTGCACTCGCTTCAAGAGGCAAAATACCATTCTCCAAAATGTAGTTCCATATCTCTATTGCGAATTCAGGTTCATCAGCGTCTAACAGCATGGTAATGGCTGTAGCACAATTCAAAGGCGTTGGTTGCCACTCATTCTTGATCATTTCATGAAAAAACTTTTCCACTTCATGGACCTTCTTGTTTTTAATCAAACACTCAAAGATCATGTTATAAGTCAAGGAATCTGGAAAAGCTCCATGGAAAACCATCTGATCAAAGAATCGGAACACATTATCAACATCATCGTTGTTACACAGCAATCCAATCACCGCATTATACATGATCGAATTGGGCATCAAATTGAAACCAATACCCACCATTATATCCCACAGTTGCACAGCGTGAGTGGAATCATTCAGCTTAACAAGAATATCAAGTGCATTAGAGAAAAACTTCAAAGTTGGGAAGCAATTCTCCCCTTTCATAACCCGAAGAAACTTTAAGGCCTCATCAACCTGTTTCCCACGAATAAGTGTAATCAAGAAAGTTTCATAAGCCAAAACATGCTCTGGATTCCACTCAAAACGTTCTACCATTTCGCCAAAAGTCTTATTAGCCTCCTCCACATTGCCTTCCTTCTCCCAGCCTTCTAACAAAATCGCGAAAGAATCCCCATCAGGATCAACACTCTTCTTAATTCTATTCAAAAACTCCAACGCCCTGCTAGTCTGGTTTTCTTGTCGGCAAATGGCACTCAAAAGCGAATTGACAGCGACAACATCTTGTTCAACACCGTGCATGCTCATAACATCAAAACTCATCACAGCCTCATCATACTTACCAGCTCCGCAATAGCTATCGAAAATGGAAGCAAACGTGGGCAGCGATAGAACCCCGTCCTCTTTCATAACCCGAACAGCATTCCACATTTGTTCGAAACGGCCGTTCTTCCCCAAAACATCCACCATCAGATTCCAAGCGTAAGGGGAGAGCCTCTGGCCGCGGCCAGCCCATCGGAAGAAATCGACGGCGGAGGAAGGGGAGTTGTAGGAGAGCTGAAGGACCTCGTGGACGAGGTCGGGAGTGGGGATTATTCCGGTGCAGGCGAGCGCAGATTCGATATCGTCAGAGGAGGCGTGGGCGAGGATTTCGCAGATGATGCGGGCGGATGAGGAAATATATGGCGCGTCGAGGTGCGTGGGGAATCGTGGTCTAGTCGGGCGATGAGGGTTATGGCTGGTTGGGGAAGAGGTGGTCGAGGACGATGATGGGATTATTTTATTTTTTATGACGAAATCAGGGGTTTCATCCATTACCTCCATTTATTTATTTATTTATTTTAATTTTGTTAAGCGGAGGGCTAAGAGAATAACTTAAACAAACCCCAATGATATGGAAATCGATTCAGAAATTATTAAAAAATCATTTTTTTAAAACGAGACTGGCGGAATTGGGGATTGGGAATTGAGAGGGAGAACCTTTAAGAGCTGGTTAATAATATTGAACTCCTCCTCTTCCTCCCAATGCTGTCGGTTTAGGAATACGACGGGGTCAAGTTCAGTGTTCAGCGTCCAGTTTAATTCTGGTTACCGCTGGGCAGTTGACAACATTGGCATTGAAAGGGAGAGACTCAGATGAAAATTCGTGATTTTTGAAGGACTAAAAAGTAAAAACGAACAGAATCCCGGCTGCTTAACGGACAGCAAAATGGGTTTTGAGTTTGGGCCTTTGGGATCGGGGGGACAACAATTCTCAAACTTTTTCAGCAGAACTAGTGGCACCCCTTAAAAGTCCTCATACTACTATTGAACACCCCACTATATAAAACTTAAAAAAAAAATCTACTTAAAAGGAAAAATTAACTCTATAGTCTTTCTCTTTATCTTTTTATCATTTGCGCCTTGAAAAAAAAAACTAAAATTTGTCATTAGTGAGCAAGTAGTAACTGCCAACGCTTATGATGATGGATGATTCGTCGTTTATAGTTTTGCTATAAAAAAAAACATGTTATTGTGCTAAAAATATCAAAAATAGCATGTTGTTCGAAATTTTTGTACGGGACATGCATAAAATAGTACGGCCTTATGCATCAGTTAGACAACTTGTGGTTTACATTTTAATAAAAATTGATATGGCAGTTTTAATATAAACACATGCCGATGTAACGTTTGTTTGCTTTTTTGATCAATGATGCGTCATCTATTGTGCTAAATTCCACATGATTTTAGCATTTTTTTTTAAATTACATGGAATAATAATAATTACAATTAATTGTAAAAAAAAAGCGAGTGAATTTTGACATTTGAGTTTCAACTTTATGGATCACTCATTTATTAGATGATGAATTTTTATAATTTGTAAAATTACTCATTTATCATTCAATAGATATTTTACTCAATTTTAATAGTAATTGCAATAACAATTCTCAATATAACTGCAACTATTAATTACAAATAAAACTATAGTTATGATTATAATAACAATAAACTTTGGTCATATAAATATAATTTTATAGTAGGGGTGTTCAATGGTTTAAATCTACATTTTGTCAAATTTAAGTCCAATCCATCACATATTGGACTTTATATTTTAGATCCGATCCGATCCAATCACTTATTAAAATCCCATCACTCATTTTATCTACACCAACTCACTACTCAGTTAGCGCCATTGAAAATTTTAAATAATTTTAATCTCTCATTTTTCTGAACGTCCCACCATATAAAAACTTAAAAAAATAACCTTTCTCTTTCTCTTTGCATCATCTTCGCCTCTCAAAAAGACAAAAAAGAATTGTCATTAGCATTCGTCGGTGTATATGATGGATGACTCATCGTTTACAATTTTATTCAAATATGTCATTTCGTTAAACTATAAATATTACAAACAACATGTCGTCTGATTCTTTTGTACAGTCTAACATGCTTATATAGCATGCGCTAGCGCATCAGTTAGATGTCTCGTCGTCAACCACTAATGCAGCGTGGAAGTAATATTAGATTTTATTTTAACATAAGTTTTTTAAACTTAAGAAGGTAGGCTCTCATAAAGAAGAAAATATTTCAATTGAGATATACTGAATATTATTAATGAAAAGTTTGTGTTAAGAAACAAACATAATAAGCCTATTTATACTAGTTATGATTATCTTATTCTTAATAAAATTATGATTCTTTATAAGTAAAGGAATCGGGCTGAAACAAGAAATAAATATAAATTAAATCCCAATTAGACTAGAAAAAAAGAAATTAAATTTATACTCATATTATGACTAAGTTTGTCGTACATCAACCATTGTCATGTCGGTTTTGATATAAGCACGTGGAGATTTTACGGATGGTTTTTTCCTTGTTAAATGATGCGTCATTTATTATGTCAAATTTTGCATGATTTTATCACAAGGGTTCTGTTTTTTTTTTAACAATTACATGCAAGAATAATAATTGTAATTAATTGTAAAAAATGAAAAAAAAACGAGTGAATCCAATATTTGAATTCAATTTGAGTCCCAACGGTTGTGGGTTACTCATATATTAGATAATAAATTTTTATAATTTGTAAAATTACTTATTTGCCGTCCAATATATGTGTTACTCAATTTTAATAGTAATTACAACAACAATTCTAATTACAACTAAAACTATTAATTATAATTAAAACTATAATTATGACTATAATCACAATAATAAGAAATAAACTTCTGTCATATAAATAAATCTTTGTAGTAGGATTATTCAGCGGTTCAAATTCATTAGATTTTATCAAATTCAAGTCCAACCCATCATATATTGAACTTTATATTTTCGATCCAATCACTTATTAAAATCCAAGCACTTATAGAAATCTAAACCAGTGAAAAGTGACATCCAATATAATCTGATAAGATCAATTCGATTAAAATGAAAATTTTCAATTGCACTCAAGAATTTTAATAATAACAATTGAAAAAAAATCACCTGCTTTAATATTTCATTATTCATGTTTTTTTATTAACATATGATTGAGAGAAAATGGAAAAAAAAAATTGAAATCTGAATATTGGTTGCTTTCGATTTGTACCTTGTATTATTACTATATATTTATATTTACACAAGATCAAATTTTATTATTTTAGGAATACTCGAAGGTTCATAAGAGGTCGTGAGAAGTCGACAATTCAGCCAACGGTTTGAATAAGAACATGACAATCAGTACAAGTTTTGAAAAAGAGCTGCGGTGACAAACATGCAATGAATCGCTCTCTAATTTCGACTCCAACCTCAAGACGTGCGACTGTTTTTGAAAAGATATTTTGTCATGACTCGTGAGGACCAAAAAAAAAAAATATCATCAACGGTGAAATGATGATGGCTCATTTGTTATCGTGCGAGAGAGTCCAATTCTCGGGGCATTCACCTTATATTCGGACACATGGCTCTAGGAAAATGTATGGTAGTACGAAAAATTCCATCCATCCGCCCGTATGTCCCTTAAATTTTGAATATTTATCAAGGTCGGTTTTAGTAATGCTGTAATTTTTTTAAATAATTGCTATTAGTTATATATAAAAATAATTAGTTGTGAAAAAAATTAATTAGATAAAATATTGAATAATATATATTATATTTTTTTATTGTGTATATATATATGAAATTATATTAAATATAAAAGTAATTCTCAAAATCAGACTTTGAAAAGCTATTCTTTTTCTTCTTTTCAAAATCTAATGGGGGATGGAATGATTTTGTCAAAATTGATTTTTAAAAAATTTATCAAACATTAAAATTAATTTTTGACTTTTTAAGATTACTTTTAAACCTTTCAAAAATAACTCCTAGCACACCCTATATCTAGTAGTTAAAAGTTTTCCTAATTAACTACAAACACATATAGGAAAAATGATATTGTGATTTGTCAGTAGGCTAGCTAGTCACCCACCCAAATATGAGTCCTAGCACTTGTTTTGGGACTAATTTTCCTTTCAATTATGTGATAACTAGAAAATAAAACCACGCTTCACGTGGCTTTGAAAAAAGAATTTAGCAATATCTTTTTTTCTTATTTTACACACTGATGAAACTGATAAAAAATATGAATTGATTTTTTTTAAGATGAGGCAACTTATAAAAAATAGAAAAAGCTATAAGCCAGCAATACAAATAAAGAAGTAACGCAAGATAAAGAATAAAATGAGAGAATATATTATAGAGTGATTTTATTCATTCTAATTGTGTGTGTTCAAAATAAAAAGATGAGCTCTCCTTTTATATTTATATAATCACTCCATGAAATTAATGAAAAATTATGAATCATAATTCTTTGTGAGATAATGGGAGTTATAGGGAAGCTCAAGATTGTTAATGGGAGATAATGGGGAGACTAAGAGATATATGTTATGAACATTTACATTTATTTTAATAAATTCATAACACTCCCCTTTGGATGTTCATTATAAAGAATATACCTTATTAAAATCTTTACATAATTGTTATTGTGTAATAACAATTAAATTAATTATGAGAAGATGAAAAGTCAAATTTAAAATAAAATTTCTCTATTTATTAGATAATAGAGAATATACAAAGATGAGAAATGGTGATGCCACATTACCTCTTCAAGTCCCATCTTTATATATAGATATAGATAGATAGATATATAGATATAAAAAATTAGTAGGAATAAATTAGATATTTCTCTAAATTGGTGAAGATAAAAATTCAAATCATATTTTAAAAGAATTGATATAGACTAATCTTGATTGTAAATATATTAGTAGATTTGTAATTATAATGTATTAATATTTAAAAAAAATGATGTTTTAATTTAGCCAAATAATTACAAAGATCTCATATTAAAAAAAATTGCCATGTAGATTTTATTCAGATAATTATGTCATACTAAAAATCCATGCCATTATTGTTGAAACAAGAAAGCTTCATCACTATTTTATCAAATTATGAGGTGTCTGTCTTCTTTCCCCATTGTAGTGAACTAAAATAATTACGTAATTGAACATTAATTTTTATGTTGTTTTTACTCGAGAACATGAAAAACGGATGCCTCCTGCGGTAAGTGGAGCGTAACCAAAGCACACACGTGGCTTCTCTTTCCCCTTCCGCGAATCTTTCGAATGCCACCGGTTATTAACAAATTTTGGTATACCTTCACTGACTCGCTCGGTCGCTGGTAGTATACAATTCGCTCTTCTTCATCCCCATTTCTCTCAGCGAGCCAACAGCCGACCAACCAACCATGAGACCATCTCGACCGTTGATAACGAGACCCATTAAACCTCCGCGCACGCCGCCCATGTGCGTCACCAAAAACTGCAAATTGAAAAGGGTCTTTGATTCTAATATCAATATCAAATTTCCGCTAATTACAGTAAACACTAAAAGCTCAAGAAATCAAATTCAGCTTCCGGCATCAACTTACTCCTCATCACCAGTTCTTGCCTCGAAATTGGACAAACTTGAAGCTGTCGAGGAGAAGATAGAGAAGGTTAGTTAGTTAGTTATCATTTCTTTTTTTTTATCCGAAATTTTTGGGAATTTATTATTTTGCGTTCTACTAATATTTTTATTTTATTATTTTTTTACAGGCTATTTATCGATGCCGGTTCATGACACTTCTGGGTGTTTTTGGGTCTTTGATTGGCTCATTTCTCTGTTTCATTAAGGTACTTATTTTTTAAGTTTAAATATATCTTTTTGTTAAATGTTAATTCCACTGTTTAATTGATGCTATGTAATTTTTAGATTCTTGGTATTGTCCAAGATATTGTTATATGATAAAAATTGAAAAGAACAATCTTTTTCATCTGAATTTGTAATTAGCTGACAGACTTATTGAATTATAGACTATTTTTACAAATAATGTATTCTTAACCCGGAAAATGCAATTCTATCAGTCATCTTAGAGTAATGTATTTTGTTTGTTTTATGCTGAATGAAATTCAGATTAGGAGATACCAATGATGAGGGGAGCATTAGCAGATCATCTTGGCTGTCATGTGTAGCCATCCATATGTATTGATTAGTTTGTTTTTGTGACTATTCTCTTTGGTGTTTTTGATTTACACTGTTGACTCTTCTCGATATGCAGGGTTGCACCTATGTTGGGGCATCATTCATGAAGTATTTTGCGAGTCGTGGTAACGTGATATCATTGCTTGTTGAGGCTATTGGTGAGTGTTCTTTTATTTATTGTTAATACTCATGCTGTTTCCTGCTTCATTATATATATATATATATATATATATATCATGTGCTTTTATGGCTCATTGTTTGATTATTTGTTTTTTTTTTCATTTTTCTTTCACGCTAAGACACTATTCAATTTGAATATATTAATACCTTCATTTTAGTAGTGTGCAAATTTGCATTTACAAACAAAGTTTAGAAATTTTTTCCTTGGAATCCCATTACATAAAAGTAACTTTCAACGAAAACCTTGAATTTATTGTTGGTTTTTGTTGCTACTTCTGCTCTTTTTGGAAGCTATGAACCAGTTTGCAAGATTTGAGAGGAGAGTTACAGTTTGGTAGTTCTACTTGCATAAAAAAATCTTGTGAGATCCTTTGTTGCTTCTGTGCTAAAACTCTCTTTGGGGCAGCTGCCCCAAGATGGCTCTAAAGTGAACTGAGAAAAAGTCACTGGTCTCTGCTTTTAGTTTTTTTCCTTTAGAGGCGGTTCTTGGTAATTTCCCATAACTGAATGGATTTTGGAATTTAGCATGATTTTTTTCTTGCTTATGTATGTATTGTTGGCTATATAAAAAGGTTTGTTTAAATATCCTTTTGGTGAAACTGATCATATATCTATTACAGATTTTAGGTCTGGGATTATTATCCCAGTGTGTATAGTGTAATGTGGTTGAATTTGTACATCATGTCCCTATAGAAGTCCCTTCAGTTGTCATAATGCCATCGTATCAGTTTTTGTTCTTTTCTCATTTCTTTTTTACTTCCCCTTGAGCTCTTAGTTGCAGTTTCGTATTGCAAACTCTTTAAGTTATTTTTTGGTGACTGAGAATTAGTTTTGTCTTTAAATGAAATACTGAGATCTCTGTTGTTGCTTACATGTTTGTCTTATCTCTTAAAACTACAAGATCATGTGTGCTTGAACTTCTCTTTTTTCAAATTACACATTGTTTTATCACTTCTGAAATCAACTGAAGGTACATATATGCTATTATCTCCGTCTTCCGGCTGCAGAATAAGAAAGTCCTAGGGATAGCAAAATTTGACAAATCCATTTCCTTCATCTCCTCCCTCTAATCAACAGCCCAAATTGGAGCTGCTAACGCCTTTTTCTGGAGTATTTGAAGGAGGCAGATTATTGAATCCGCATTTTAGCAGCATCATTTAACCTCTGAACTTTCACTTATCTAAGAAAATAGGGATGCACACTGTACACATTTTTTCCCTCATGTACATGCGTGAAATTGAAAATGAATGTGTATGCTATGGCAGAAAGCATCGCATTTCAACTATTGATATAAAGGCTTTCATACAGCCTTAACTGAAGTCATTAACTACCTTTTTGTTGTGCTTCTAGATGTCTATCTCTTAGGAACTGTAATGCTGGTTTTTGGGATGGGCCTATACGAGCTCTTTGTTAGCAATCTGGACATTGGAAAGTTACTGTCAGAAGACAAAGCTCACCACAGATCAAATCTCTTTGGTTTATTCACTTTAAAGGTCCGTCCGCTTACGTGTAATCTTTATATTGATGTAACTTGATTAATGTTTCTACTTTGTCTGGCATGTATTATTTCTTTATTGCTATGTTTTTCGTCTAAATTACCTTTCCTTTCTATCGATCTCTAGGAACGACCAAGGTGGTTAGAAATAAAGTCGGTGAATGAGCTAAAAACAAAGCTTGGCCACGTCATAGTGATGCTACTTCTGATTGGGCTGTTTGACAAGAGTAAGAAGGCTGTTATACAATCTCCTATGGATTTGCTTTGCTTCTCAGCTTCTGTCCTCCTCTGTTCTGGTTGCCTGTTCTTGTTATCTAAGCTTAATGGCTCCAAGTGAATTTTGTGTTATTTTATTTTTTACCCAAATTAATCTAGAGCTGAGCCATACAATGTGTGTGTATATATATATATGTAAAAATAATACTTTGCTCTTGTATGCTGTTTTAGTGTATATTTTAAGCTGAATAATATAATAGAAACATTCAACTAAATCCAAAATATGCCTTGCATTATAAATATACAAAGGTGAAAATGTATACTCATATGAGGACTCGAATCCTTCTCACTCGTATTTGGCGTTTTTTTTTGAAATAAAAAGAACGCAGACTATAATCAAAGATGATCTTTTATTATAATCTCTAATGCTTGATTAAAAGAATATTTTTGGTATTAAAATCCCAAAATATGAAAAATTACAGAAAAATATATATAAAATTGAAAATTTTTAGACAATCTTCTATAAAGATAAATATAATCCTGCTTTCTTGACTGTGTCAAAGAAATTGATAAGAACCAATCTTAATGTTTCCAAGTATTCATAATCTGGGTACTTAATTTGGAAGCCATTAAATAATGCAATGGTTCTGCTGACTGCAATTTCGAATATTTCTCAAAGGTTAACATTTAATTTTTTGAATTTTTTAAGAAATTTTATTCTTATCCTCATCATCTTATGATAAACAAATGTATTGGACATTGATATATGAACAGAAAGTATATAAACAATAAAACAAATATTGCAGCATGGATAGTGCCTTTCTGTGAACTCCCATCGTCAACTGCATAAGAAAATTGTGCCTCCTCTGTGACGTACAAAATTCTCCATGCAAAATGTCGACACTTAAAGCTCCTCGATAGCATATTTCTAATAGCATTTCAAATGGAAATTGGCCTTCAAATTCTATTTTCTTGTATAAGTTAATTTACTTTAGTCCATTTTAGTGATTGTTTAATGCTCAAAATGGCATCATTATTCTCTTGCTCTTTTGTGTTGCCCTTCTTTAGTTTTAAAATCCCAGACAAAGATAACTACTCTTTTGTTAGTTACAAATCTATATTTATTCTCTCAAGGCTGAAGGTCACAGAAACAGGATCATGGGGCTCTGCAAATCATGCCTTATGCTTATAGGTATAGCAAGTCTCCTCATGTTCACTGCTTTGAAGCAAAGAAATATACAAGAGAGTCTTGGGCAATCTCGAGCATTTTACCATTTTACTAAGTGCTCATCACATATGCATGACAAAAATTTAGTGAAATGGTGCATTACACAAAAGAAAATAAATATGGAACACGTGGCAACATATAATAGCGTGCATGCGCTTACAACTTAATAAAAACTTACATTTAGTTTTGTTGTTGTTGTTGTTGTTGATGTTGTTATTATTTTGGTTAATTTGCTTATAGTGATAGCTGGGAAAGAGAGATTCGCATTCAAAGGAGTGGCATCAAATCTGGTAACATATCTGACGGATGTGATGAAAATGAGCAACTCTTCGGCAGCCAAGACTGTCAGTAGCTGGAATGGGTTAACATCAATGCTGCCGCTGCTGTTGGCTCCTCTCGCTGACTCTTATTGGGATCGGCATTCCACCATTCTTGCCTTTTCTTTCATCTATGTTCTGGTTTGTCACCTTCATTTTCTCTTCTTTATCATTCATTTACTTGTAAATTTTACATTGAATTCGATTTTTTCTTTCAATGTCTTTGACCTAGTTGTAGGAGGAGAAAAGCTTAACGGGACTGATAAATACCCGTCATGTGTTTCAAATTATTTTTATCTCTTTATAATGATCAGTCAGCTTCAACAAATGTGAATATGTGTCAAAATATTTTTATATGTGGGCACAATTAACATGACATGTTTATCTCATATAAGTTTTTCTCGTATAAGAGAAATAGTAAAATAGTTGAGAAATATAAGATGACACTTTATTTACACCTCATCATGTACTTTTCTTAATAAATTGTACTATAAAGTCTACAACAAGAAGTTATATTTCATAAGCACTTTCCATTTTTTTTCCAAGCACTTTAATAATAAGCGTATTGACTCTGTGGGAAGCACCCCGAAATGGACCCTAAGTTCTATTAACAATTAATTTAACATTGTTTCTCTGTTCAGGGGCTAATGGCCTTGACATCAACAGCATTTGCTTGGGCAGAGTCACCAGCAAGCAGCACAAGTTGTTCTTCTTTTCTCTTTCTCCCCCTATCTTTGATTTCACTAGGCCTAGCTGGATACAACCCATCTTTACAAGCATTTGGAGCAGACCAAATGGATAATAATAATGATGATGAAGAGATATTGCCTTGTACCCTAGATAATCAAAATAAAAAATCAAACAATAACAAGAGTTTGTTCTTCAAATGGTGGTATTTTGGTGTTTGTAGTGGCAGCCTTTTGGGTATCACACTTATGTCTTACATTCAAGACACGTTTGGTTGGGTAATAGGATTTGCAATTCCCACAATTGCTATGCTTACATCAACAGCATTTTTCTCATTTGCAAGCCGCTTTTGTAAGAAAAAATCAGATCATGAGGTTCTAAAGAGCAAGCCATTCATGAGCATAGTTCAAGCCATCAAAGCAGCTGCCTCAAAATTAAAGAACAGCAAAGCCATCTCACCAATTGACAAATCTGATGCAATGGAGCTAGAGTAAGTATATATTTGTTTTTAGAGAGAATGATACTTTTATCTTTTTTTTTTTTTTAACTACTTTGAGTCCCTAATAAATTTTAATAAACTAAGTAAAAAGGTTAACGTGACCTTTTTCACATTTTCCTTTAAACAAAACAGTGTGTTTTTTCTATTAATATTTTAAGATAAGGGACCCAAATAGTAGAAATAATTTCTAAGTGGACTAATTAACTAATCATTCCGCTCGTATTTATTTTTAAGATTGCTTCGTTAGTCTGATTTATGATGAGGTGATAAGTTTTTACTTGCTGATAGGCTTCAGGAGAAACCCCTTTGCTGCAATGATCAAAATAAGGAGTTGGATGATGAGCTTGAGAATCCTAAAAATGTTAAACATGCTGTCCAAAATGTGAAGATCTTACTAAGGCTTTTGCCCATTTGGATAATGCTACTCATGTTTGCAGTAATATTCCAACAACCAGTTACATTTTTCACTAAACAAGGCATGACAATGAAGAGAAACATAGGAAGCAGATTTAAGATCCCACCAGCAACACTTCAAAGTGCTATTACAGTCTCCATAATACTCTTGATGCCATTATACGACACATTTTTGATTCCGATAATACAAATCATAACATGCTATCAATTCAAAAAGCGTATCAGCGTAATGCAAAGAATGGGGATTGGTATGTTTCTTACTAGCATAGCCATGGTGATAGCCGCAGCTGTGGAAACAAAGAGACTACAAACGAGCAAACAGGCAGAAGCAGAGCCGATTAGTATATTTTGGTTGCTACCTCAGTACGTTTTGTTGGGTATTTCAGACATTTTCACAGTTCTTGCAATGCAGGAATTTTTCTACAATGAAGTGCCGGTGAGAATGAGAACAATGGGGTTTGCTCTATATACAAGTGTTTTTGGTGTTGGAAGTTTTTTGAGTGCCTTACTGATCTCTGTCATTGAACTTTTCACAAGCTCAAGCGCTAGGCAAAGCTGGTTCTCAGATGACATGACGCAAGCCCGATTGGACTTGTACTACTGGGTTTTAGCCTTGGCAAGTGCTTTGAGCTTGCTGTTATATTCCATCCTGTGTAGATTTTTCAAAAGTAGGAGTGATTTGGATAATGGAAACTAAATGTTTATTGATCTTAATAACTATTATCCTTACTAGTTCTTTTTAATAAAGGATTCCTAAGAGTTAGCAACTTTTTTTTTTTAATCTGAAATATGAATGGGTGTAAATTTTTTTGATGTTCAAATACGAAAATCTAAATGACATAATTTGTTTTCTTTTTTTAATATTTAAATATAAGTAATATCTTTGATTTTTGTGTCCTTACAAATAAAAAAAAATTAGATCTTATAATTAAGAAATAAGTTATTTTATAAAGATCAATCTTTTTAGAATATAAATTTCTCTTTTAGACCTTTTCCTATTCAGATTAAAGTAACAAAAAATTATTTTTTATATGTAGATGTATATGTTTAAAAATCAAATATAAATTACAAAAAATAAATAAATAAATTATTAAAAAAATCTAAAATTAATAAAATTTGAAATTTCAAATGTTTAACAAATAATCTGCTTTGATGAGATCATAATTATTATGAAAGAGCGATATATATACTACCAAGGGCGGAGTAAAAATGTTTAACAAACATTTTTGATGTTCAAATGTTTAAAAAAATCTATATATACACCCCCTAATTCGTATGAGAAGTAAAAGGAGTGTAGTTATTTGGCCCCCACTTTTCATCTCATGAGACCCCTCTAATATTGAAATTACCACAAAGAATAGAAACTGTCGTGCATTTACTTTTCAATCAAACCCAATAACGCAGCTTCTTTTGTCCTTTATATTTTAGCTTGCATGTTATAGGCGTCAAATGCTTTTATTTCTTGAAACAAAATATTGCATTCATCCTATAGCAATTTGATGAGTACAATACAATCCCAGCTTTATTTTTTTTAATAATTTTTTAGTTCTTTTTCACTCTAAAATATTGAACTTTAGAAATTTATTTGTCTAAAACAGCCTCTAATAAACATTAATATGACAAAAAATCAATTTTGGAAATTAATGAGGCATAAAAGAAAATCGGGTCTTGTGAGATAACATGTGGGGGGTCGACTATCACGACTCCAGAAAAAGTCGTCGTTTTTGGTAATTGACTCAGAAATTGAAATTTAGGATGTTTGATTTAATTTTTCCATATAAAGTGGATGGTTTAATAGACCACAGTGACTCGAATAAAAAAATAAAATAAAATGGAAGCTGTCTTAATATTATAAGCTTTTTGCATCAAAGGGCACCACCTTGTATTATACAATTTAGGATCAATTTCGAATTACTCTATGAATTGACTATCTATAAATTATCTCCTTACTTTTCAAAGCTTAAATTATCTCTATTTTTGTTCAAAAGATAAGAAAAAAAAGTGTGGGTTGATGAATTTATTTTTTTATCTTCTTTATAAGAATAAGAGATAAATTGAATTTTTAAAAAATAAGAGGTGATTTCAAAATAATCAATTCACGACAAAATCCAAAATTAACCTCAAGGTACCACTGTAAACATAATTTTTTCAAAAGCAAAATTAAAAGCTGTGTCATCTTCCAAATTTCGACGCAAACACCTTAATTTTCTGGGCCAACAAAAAGAAGCCACGTTGCTTGAAAATAATCACTTCAAATCAACCAACACCAATCTTAATTACATATTCAAAAATTAGGTCCTAGGTCAACAATTGAAATTACATATATACATAAATCGACAAAGAGACATAGAATATATACATAATTTATTTGTAATTTTATTTTATTTTTCTTTTAATAAAAACCACAAACTGATAAGATGAAGCAAGAAGTTTAAAGAAGGGAGTAGTGTCTATATAAATTGCTGCCTTTATTAAAATGTTGGTCATTTATAGACCCTATAGCACAACTAAGTTACACACTTTATTGCTTAGAAATAGGAACTAACAAGCAAAAAATAAGGGGAAATAGTAACTAAATAATCACTAAATATCAGCCACCAACTTATTCGATATTTATCAACTAACAATTATGCCTAACTCGGTCTTATTTAAGCATTTCCTAAGATTGCATACTATAGAATATATACTGCAGGTGATATAAGTCTACAACATATATCATTGCTCCTTCCTTAGAGGATTAATTCCTTTAAGAATGATACGTCTATCAAGTATACACTAAGGCTGAGGCAGTATAGTTGAAGGCTGAGGCAGTATAGTTGATGTATCCTCCGATGTTGGGGGTAGTTTCAAAGCTGCAGGGGCATGGGCTCCGCTGCAGGGGCATGGGCTTCGCTGCAGGGGCATGGGCTCAACCAACTTTCTTAGGAGACTGATATAAAACACATTATGGATTTGGACCCTCCTAGTAACTCCAATTTGTAGGCCACAAGAAACATGGAGCTAGCTTGAGAGAACTACAAAAAGCTACAGACTTCTGATGATAAGGTTACAATTTGAGGTACAAATAATCGCCAACACTAGAAACAATTTCCCTATAATGATGATCGGCTTGAGTTTTCATTTTATCTTAAGCAACAATCAAATTGCATCGAAGATCACACAAAATGGATTCACGGTCTCTTAGCGTCTCACCCAAAACATGAATATTAGTAGTACATTGAAACATAGGAGAGTAATGATAGAAGAGGACTGCTATAGATAGCTTTGAAAGGAGAAATGTTCGTGGAAATATGTCCTGTTTGAGATTGAGGTGTTGTAACTTTTAAGATATAACTATTGTGAAAAAAAACTGTAACTATAAAATAAAGGTCAACAATATGTAGTAAATACAAATTTTAACTAATAATTTTGACATCATAAAATTTTCATCATATAAGTGAAAAATTATATCAACATAACTTTTGCGTTACAGCAGTTAATATTTATTAAATATTTTAGTGCTGTAGTTTTTAAATTACAGCTGCCCAATCTCAATCCCAAATGCACCCATACTATTCGAAGATTTGATTAATAACTTTTGTTTGTCCATCATTTTTGGACGATATAGTTCCTTAAAACAAAGCCTTCCAAAATGAATGGATAAAAAACCTTGTCTCTATCACACTAACGATGGAAGTAGGTGTCCAGTGGAATCGCACAATGTATGCCATAAAAACCTTGGTCACTATCATGGTTGTATACGAATGTTTCAAATTAATGAAGCGTGTGTATTTTGACAAACGATCCACATTTACCATAATTACAATGTACCCTTGGATGGTGGAAGTCCATCAATGAAATCCATAGAAATTTTTGTCAAAATTGGTAAAGATTGGAGAAGTCCTGCTGGTTGTAGATTCTTAACCTTAACCATGGAAAGACTTCACAACATTGGATGAAATTCTTAATCTCTACATGCATTCTAGGCTAATAAAGACTGGATTTTAGCCTGCTAAAAGTTTTTTGATAGCCAAAATGCCCTATCATTGGTGATGAGTGCGCTTTCCATAAAATAGCTAGTAGAAAGTATAAATTAAAAATACTTTCCTTATTTATACAAGACTCCATCTCTTTGAATTAATAGTTAAATCAAATTAGACAATTGGCTATATAAGGGATTTTATGCTACTTCATTCTATAGAGTGGCCCACTAATCGGCTAAAGGAAGAGAGATTGCTAAAAATTCAAGCTTTACTGATCGTGAAAAAGCGTTGGCTATATGATTTTCTAATCTTTTTTTTTTGTAGTGAATTGTATATCATTTCTGAGAATTTTTGGTAACTATCATAGCTGAACAATGGTGTAATGTGCCGTTCCATTAGAAATTTGAGACTCTTTTGGTCTGCACGAACAATGAAAGGCTTACCAACAAGTATGGACGCCATTTGCCAATTGCCTTGACGATTATAAGCATCCATTTCTTGTAGGTAGATAAGGGCAATGCTGAAGCCTTGAGTGTGTCACTAAAAAATGACACTAGTTGATCATGTTGTGATAAGATGGCTACCGATTCCATAAGCATCGCAATCGACAAAAAACGGCTGTGAAAAGTCTAGCAACCAGAGAACATGAGGGGATTTTAATGCTTGTTTCAACTGGGTGAAGGCAGATTCTAATTTTAAGGTCCAATAGAAGACTTTCTTTGTTAATAACCTCGTTAAAGGTATTGTGATTCATCAAAGCCTCGGTAAAATTGACAAATCTAAGAGGCCACTTATTTCTTTCATTGACTTTGGAATGGGCAGCTTAAGCACGGTTTGGATTTTCTCCAGATCAATTGCCACTTAACAAGGGAAATAAGATGGCCTAAATACACTGCCTCCAAAACTCCAAAACAACACTTTGATTATTCACAAACAAAGAGTTATCAGATAGAATCTATTCGACTATTTGAAGATGGAAAATATGATTTGGCCAAGTTTTACTGTACATAAAAATATAATAAAAAAAACTAAGACAGACTTTCGTAAACACGGGCATAATAAACCAATAATTTATAATACTGTAATGTGCCATTTCATTAGAAATTTGAAACTCTTTTGGTCTGCACAAACAATGAAAGGCTTACCAATAAGTATGGACGCCATTTGCGAATTGCCTTCTGTTGTGCACGGAATGCGGAATCAAGCGCACCGAATAATCACAGAAAAATAAAGAACACAAAATTTACGTGGTTCGGCAATATGCCTACGTCCACGGGAGCAAGAGAAAAATAATTGTATTATTAACAATTATTTGAGTACAAATTTGAGTAAAGAAATCTCATTTTTCCAGAACCCAAATACACCCAGTACTCTCACACACACTCTCCAATTGCTCACTCTCAAAAGCTTAGAAACTTATAAGCTTCACAAACTTGGGATGATTTCAAATGAATGAAATCCTTAGCTATTTATAGGAGAAGTGAATTACTATGCTAAGAATAAAATAATTAAAAATGTAATTTTTAATTATTATTATTTTCAAAGCCACCACTTATTCTTCATTCTTCATTTTCGGCTCACCAAACTTGGAAAAACAATTGGCTTCTAGAAATAAATACCACATTTTCCATGCCTTGGTTTCTAGAAACAAATACCACATTTGACTTTTCAACAATTCTCCACCTCGGCGAAAATTTAGCCAAATCTGAGCCGACTACTAACTGATCATCATCCCCCAATTGATCCGCGAAAGGATTCAAGGCGGCTGCATCGTTGTGACTGCCTACGTACCCAAAATTTGGGATCAAGCCAACCGTAGTTCAAAATTCCCGAAGGACATAACTTAACACAAACGAAGGATTTGAACTAGTTTCAAGCAATTGAAACTTAACTCCAGAAACTATCTTCGTCAACATATCTGATGGATTATCTTTGGTATCGATCTTTCTCAACAACACAACACCGCTCTTGATAATCTCCCTCACATAATGATATTTCACATCTATGTGCTTCGTCCGAGCGTGATATGTTTGATTCTTCGCAAGGAATATTGCACTTTGGTTATCACAAAAGACCGCAATGTTCTCCTGGATTACTCCTAAGTCACCTAACAAGCCTTTCAACCAGATAGCTTCCTTTACAGCTTCAGTTGCTGCCATATACTCTGCTTCCGTAGTGGACAGAGCAATTGTCGATTGTAGAATCGACCTCCAGCTAACCGGACCTCCACCCAATGTGAATACGTAGCCCGTTGTTGATCTTCGCTTGTCAAGGTCTCCAGCGAAATCAGAATCACAATACCCAACACATTGTTGACCACAATCCTTCTTGAATAATAATCCAACATCAACTGTCCCATACAAATATCGGAGAATCCACTTTACCGCAAGCCATTGAGTTTTACCCGGATTGTGCATGTATCTACTAACCATGCTCACTGCTTGAGATATATCGGGCCTTGTGCATACCATAGCATACATAAGACTACCCACAGCACTAGCATATGGAACACGAACCATGTAATCGTGCTCCTCTTGAGATTTAGGACATGAAGAAGAGCTTAATTTGAAATGAGGAGCTAGAGGTGTACATACCGGTTTAGTTTTGTCATCCATACCGAATCTTTCTAGCACTTTCTTCAAATAAGACTTTTGAGTCAACCATACGCTCCCATTCTTCTTGTCTCTACGAATCTCCATCCCAAGTATTCTCTGTGCATCACCCAAGTCTTTCATCTCGAACTCAGAAGCCAGCTGCTTCTTTAATCTTTCGATCTCATCTCTATTCTTTGAAGCTATAAGCATATCATCGACATAGAGTAACAAATAGATGAAAGCTCCATCTGGTAGTTTTCTAAAGTAAACACAATGATCGTGTTCACTTCTAGTGAATTTCTGCCCTTGTATAAATTGATCAAATCTTTTGTACCACTGTCTTGGCGACTGCTTTAGTCCGTACAAAGATTTAATCAACCTACACACATGATTCTCCTTTCCAGCAACTCTGAAACCACAAGGCTGAATCATATAGATTTCCTCCTCCAAATCTCCATGTAAGAACGCCGTCTTAACATCCAATTGAGCCAACTCTAACTCATATTCTGCAACTAAGGCAAGTAGGATACGAATGGAAGTGTGTTTTACAACTGGAGAGAAAACTTCATTATAGTCAATACCTTCATTTTGAGCAAAACCTTTTGCCACGAGCCTTGCCTTGTATCGAGGAGTTGTTTGATTTGGAGATCCTTGCTTTTTGGTGTAGACCCATTTATTGCCAATAGCCCTTTTCCCTTTTGGTAACTTTACAAGTTCCCAAGTCTGGTTTTGATGGAGAGACTTCATTTCTTCCTCCATAGCTAACTTCCACTGATTACTTTCACTGCTGCGTAATGCTTCACTGAAAGTGTTGGGGATGTCATCATCAATAACTGGAAGTGCATAAGCTACCACCATATCTTTAGTAAGCCATCCGGGTTTCTTTATTTCTCTTCTTGGCCTCCTTGTTGCTATAAAATCATTATTATCTACATCATCGATTGTTTCTTCATTTTGTGGGACATCAGAAGAAACAATCTCTTCTTCAACTCTAGGTGTCACCTCCATAGTTGAACCCTTCTTCGATGTAGAACTAACTGGTACATATGGAGTTGCATCAAACTCCACCCGCTGCAATGCCTCTGTGGTCTTGTTCTCCACCTGTTGAGAACTTGAAGTTTTCATCATTGAAGCTTCATCAAATGTGACATCTCTACTACACACAAACTTTTTATCTTCGAGATCCCAAAACTTGAAGCCCTTTACTCCACCTTTGAATCCCACAAAGATAGTCTTTCTAGCACGAGGATCCAGTTTACCATCTTTGACATGATAATAAGCTGGACTCCCGAATACACGAAGGGAATCATAGTCTTGTGCATGCTTTCCAGACCACATTTCCATAGGAGTTTTACCTTCAATTGCAGCAGAAGGCAACCGGTTTACCAAGTGACTTGCGTAGCTTACAGATTCAGTCCAAAACTTTTTATCTAAACCAGCATTAGATAACATACACCGTACCTTCTCCAGTAAAGTACGATTCATACGCTCAGCCACACCGTTCTGTTGCGGAGTATGTCTCATCGTGAAATGTCTTTTAATACCCTCGTTCTGGCATACTTGCAAGAATGGATCAAAAGTATATTCACCCCCATTATCAGATCGTAATACTTTGATCTTTCTGCCAGTTTGAGTCTCCACCAATTTCTTCCATTTCACAAAAATCTCTAGAACCTCATCCTTTGCTCGCATGGTGTACACCCACATACGTCTAGAGAAATCATCAACAAATGTAACAAAATAATGGCTTCCACCAATTGATGCAGTCTTGGTTGGTCCCCATATATCACTATGAACATATTCAAGGATCTCACGAGTATCGTGATTAGCTGTACCAAACTTGACCCTTGTTTTCTTGCCTACTACACAATGCTCACAGAAATTTAATTTACAGGTTGTGGTACCTTTTAAGAGTCCATGCCTCATCAGAGTTTGCAAAGACTTCTCTTCAGCATGTCCCAGTCGTACATGCCATAACTTGGTGGTGTCACTGTGCGCCTCAACAACATTTGCTTCATCAGTTGTACCTCCCTTCAAATAGTACAAATTGTGACGCCGAACCCCTTGCAGAATCACCATAGCCCCATGTGTAAACTTCATTATACCATCTTCAATGGTAACCTTGTAGCCTTTAGCTTCCAAAGCACCCACAGAAATTAGATTTTTCTTTAAAGTTGGAACAAATCTAACCTCTTTGAGTTCTCTGACCATTCCATCAAACATTCTGAGCCGAATTGTTCTTATCCCCATTGTGCGACAAGGTTGATCATTCCCCATCACAACTGCACCGGATTCCAGATTACGAAAATCTATAAACCATTCCTTAATAGGACACAAATGATAGGTTGCTCCACTATCAAGTATCCACTCGCTCGAACTAGCCATGTATGCTGCAGGAGTAATACTTAATGAATAATCAGAGTCTTCATTTTTCTGTGCCATGTTTGCTGCTGCTGGTTTCTTCCCTTCTCTCTTTTGAGCCTTTGGACAATCTTTCCTCCAATGGCCCTTTTCATGACAAAAGGCACACTCATCTCAAGCTATTTTTCTGCTTCTCGATTTGGATCGAGAATTCTTTCCACCACGCTTCTTTTGTTTCTCCATCGCCCAATCTTTACTCACCAAAGCTTCAGACGATGCTCGTTCAGAATTTTTATCATTATTCCGAATCTCCAAGCTTGTCAATGCTGTGCAAACATCTTTGAAGACGATCACACTTTTCTCATATATCAAAGTAGTCACAAAATGGCTATATTCCTCTGGTAGTGAGTGTAACAGAATCATAGCCTTGACTTCATCCTTAATATCTTCATCAAGATTCTTCAAATCAGCAAGTAACTTTTCAAATCTTGAGACATGATCGTGCATTGACACCCCGTGCTTCATTCGAAAACTATATACTTGGCTCATTGCATGAAGGCGATTTTCAGGACTTTTCACTAGGTACTTCTCCTCCAATGTACGCCACAAAGCCACCGCACACTCCTCATCTTTCACCAAGTATTTCACTTCCTTGGTCAAACAAGATCTGATCTGACCACAAGCTTTCTCGTTCATATGATCCCAAATTTCTTCATCATACAAGTGTCTTTTATTTTTCAAAACAACATCTAGATCGATTTGAATAAGGGCATCCATAACTTCGCGCCTCCACATGCCGAAGTTGATTTTCCCATCAAACTTTTCAACATCGATCTTCTGGCCTCCTATAACCGGTGCTGAATAGCGATTTGACAAATCTCGCCTCCCACCTGAAGTATCTCCAGAAATAGTCTCGGTAGATCTCTCCCTAATCTTGGAAGTTTCACCTTCTACCATTTTCACAACGAACTATTTCCACTTGAAAAACAGTCTCTATGATGTTAATTTCGCGTGAAAAAATCCACCAGGAAAGTTCCCAGGAAACTGGACGGGAACTCGGTCCCAATTAAAAACCAGAATCCTTAGACTCTTATCGCCTTGTTGACAGAACTTTCCTAGACATGCAAAAATACACACTACTTACAATAGACTGTCTCCCAAGTACAAATGGCCGTCTCCACCGTATACGTGAACAGTACCGTTTACGTGAACAGTACCTTATCCCCCAAGTACGAACCGTCGGCTCTGATACCACTTGTTGTGCACGGAATGCGGAATCAAGCGCACCGAATAATCATAGAAAAATAAAGAACACAAAATTTACGTGGTTCGGCAATATGCCTACGTCCACGGGAGCAAGAGAAAAATAATTGTATTATTAACAATTATTTGAGTACAAATTTGAGTAAAGAAATCTCACTTTCCCAGAACCCAAATACACCCAGTACTCTCACACACACTCTCCAATTGCTCACTCTCAAAAGCTTAGAAACTTATAAGCTTCACAAACTTGGGATGATTTCAAATGAATGAAATCCTTAGCTATTTATAGGAGAAGTGAATTACTATGCTAAGAATAAAATAATTAAAAATGTAATTTTTAATTATTATTATTTTCAAAGCCATCACTTATTCTTCATTCTTCATTTTCGGCTCACCAAACTTGAAAAAACAATTGGCTTCTAGAAATAAATACCACATTTTCCATGCCTTGGTTTCTAGAAACAAATACCACATTTGACTTTTCAACACCTTCATGATTACAAGTATTTCTTTCTTGTAAGTAGATAAGGTCAATGCTGAACCTTTGAGTGCGTCACTAAACAATGGCACTAGCTGATCATGTTGTGATAAGATGACTCTAAAATTGACACCATAAGCATCGCACTCGACAACAAACGGCTGTGAAAAGTCTAGCAACCAGAGAACATGAGGGGATTTTAATGCTTATTTCAATTGCGTGAAGGTCGATTCTGCTTTTGAAGTCCAATAGAAGACTTCCTTTATTAACATCCTTGTTAAAGGTGCTGTGATTCCCTCAAAGCCTCGGTAAAATTGACAAATCCAAGAAGCCACTTATTTCTTTCGTTGACTTTGGAATGACTGGCTTAAGTACAGTTTGGATTTTCTCCAGATCAATTGCCACTTGATAACTCTAGGAAATGAGAGTTATTACATCAATTCTAAACTTGAATTAAGGTCACTTATTAAACAAATAAGGTGTTTTCATTATATTTTCATTACCTTTTGCATAAACATTCATTTTAGTTGAGTCTTTATAAGTTTTGCTTGAATCATAGTAATTTGTGCTAAAAACAGGTTTTAAATTCATGAGAGGATGTTGAGGCATTAGAAGAACAAGAGGAGAAAGGAAGATGACCACAAAAGAAGTAAAACACAATCGGGAATAAAACAGTGTTGTGACCGCTGTTAGAGCAACTAGTGCTATAGCAATCTGGGAGCAATGCGGGAGAAAACTTAGGCGCGAGTCAGTCATAAAATCGTGATTTACATGTTTCCTAATTTAAACGCATACACGCTCACGGGCTTTGGTTTAACCTAGTTTGCAATATAAAAAGGAGGCGTGTGCCACATAGAAAGGCAGTGAGGAATTATCATTATAACAATTAAAAGGAACAAAAGAGAAGAAGATCAGAATTGAAGAAGGGCTGCTTCGACAACTTTGGATAATCGGGCAGAATTACGTGACTTTGATTTCATTGTGCTCAACATATATTTATCTTCTTCCTTTAATTGATTTATTGTATTCCGAGACCAATATGTTTATGTTTATATTTCTCATTCAGAATATGAACTAAAGTTATTTGTAGTTGAGTGACAAATAATTTAATGGGTTCTTGACTGTTCTTATATGTTGTTATAGTATTGCTGTAGCATTATACTTTAATAGTTTTATGATTATAACTATTATTTCGGTTGACCACCCATATAATAGTTGCAGTTAAGATAGAGCAGCAAAAAGACATGTCTTAGCGGACACTATTAGAGTATTACTTGATCTTAAGTTGAGTTTTCTGGATTAGGCTATCTTGAATCCCATTAAGGCAATTCTTGAAGTTAAGATTTGTGACACTCTAGACATAAGTGTTCACCTTGTAGGGTAAAGAGATTAAAGGGTATTATGCCGTACCATAAATATATGAGCAATTAGTCATTGTTAGTAGATTTAAAGGTATAAGATTTCTAACATACGATGACTACGGATGCAGATTAATTCTACCCATTACTGCGACACTTATTGTAACAACTAGTGCTAGTTTGGTAAACAATAGTCGCCCCATTAGGAAAGTTTGTTCATTGAACTACTATATTCTCAACTGAATCTTAAACATATTCAACTTAGGTTATTTCATTACAGTATTGTCTTATTAATTCTTATTTCAATTATTGATTACGATAGAAATTAATTGACAATTGTTTGTTTTGGTTGCAAGTTGAGTTGCTTTATTGTGAGTGCTATAGCATTTTAAGTAACATGAATCCTTGTGGAGACAATCTTGAGTACTTATCACTTTATTACTTGTTGTGTATACTTGCACATTGGCATTGAGAGATATTGTTTATAAAATTTACCAACACCACTCAATAAGGGAAATAAGATGGCCTAAATACTTTCCCTCCAAAACTCCAAAACAACACTTTGATTATTCATAAACAAAGAGTTATTGGATATAATCTATTCGACTATTTGAAGATGAAAAATATGATTTGACCAAGTTTTACTATACACAAAAATATAGTTAAAAAAAATTAGGACAAGCTTTCGTAAACATGGGCGTAATAAATGAATCATCAAGCTTTGGAATGTTGAAAGTGCATTGGTCAAGCCAAATGGCATGATGATAAACCCGTAATAGCCATCATGGGTTCTGAATGATATCTTGTGATTTTTTGCTTCTTGAACACGTATTTGATGATACTTGATCTCAAGGCTAACTTGGAAAAGTATGTAGCTCTGTGCAACTTATCCAAAAGCTTATTGATTATAAGTATCAGATACTTGTATGTAATGGTAATGTTGTTCTACACTCGACAATCTATACAAAACGCCACCCCCATCTGCTTTTTTGACAAGTAATTTGGTGATGAAAAAAGGTTGGTGCTTTGTTGTATTATGCCAGATTCGAGTAATTCCCTTACTATCTTTTTCAATTTCAGTCTTTTGATAATATAGGAACTTATACGGATGAACGCTTACTTGGCCTTGATTTGGTTGCAACTATATGTGGTGGTTATAGACCTCTTTAGTGGTAATTCATTACGAAGATTAAAGGCATGACCATATTCTGTTGAGGTCGGAGGTCTGCAGGATACTTTTTGGGGCCATATTTGTTCATCACCTAAAGTAATCTAAAAGAAGAAACTAGTGCCATCTAAACATAACAATTCATTATCATTCAAGTCTGTGAATTTTCAGTCTGCCTATACCTCTATAAGTGTGAGCCTATCCATCTTAAGTAAAGGTCTTGGTCAACTTACTATAATAAGTTATGATGGTACCCGAGGTTTCTAGCCACTGGACCCCTAACACAGCCTAGGATGCGGATACTAGTAGTACATAGAAGTATGATGATGGTTCTCTATCATGATTTGGAACTTCATATCGCATACTACTAGCAATCCAAATTTGGAAACTATAGATTGATCTATAAAGTTGTGGGTACTTCCGCCATCAATCAATACCATGATATCCTTGTTTTTTCAATTTCCTTAAGACATAGATGGTTTGTGGATGCTTAGTGCCTGCAATTGCATGGTACAAGATCTCCAGTATTGACTCAATGATGTCCAATTTAACTTTATCTTTTGTAGCTTCAATATAGTTGTGTTCTAGAGAATTTCAATCATAAATAATTAGGGACTTTGGCTGCAGTGACAGGAAAAAAATTTTCATCGTAATAATAATAAAGTCCTTTCCACGTCATTTATGGGCCTCTTGGCTTGTGATGTGCCGAAAGCGAATCAGTGAGTTACTAGGGCCTTGGTTCATTTTTTAAGTTGCTGAAGGGCCCAACAAACTAGTTAAATTGTTTGGCAAGGCTGTTTGTACCCTTGTAATTGTTGAAGGACAAAAAGAACCGCTTTTTTTTTTTGTAGGTTTTTACATTCCTCGATGAACTGAGCGACACCAATA
Source organism: Citrus glauca (assembly GCA_029633175.1). Lineage (NCBI taxonomy): Eukaryota > Viridiplantae > Streptophyta > Magnoliopsida > Sapindales > Rutaceae > Citrus > Citrus glauca. The sequence continues at coordinate 25,233,174 of JAQOOD010000005.1, forward strand.
GTATCTGGTTAATCTTGACATCTAAGTGAATTTCTCCTTTGAGGCTTATAATAAAACAACCCACTAATAATTGTCAAGTAACCTATCAACGTGGTGGGACAGTTTTTCGAAAGGTTTCTAATAAGCCTCTACACTTAAGGTTTGTTTTAAATGAGTTAGTGTAATGCCAAATGTTCATGATTTTAAATTATGAAAATTTAGTTTTATTAGAAATCATAAATTACATTATTGCCCTTATTAACAAGGATTATTAAGTCCATAATTAGGATTTATGGGATAATTTTGGAAAAGACTTACTCTTTCCAAAGTTAATAGGGTTTCGTAAAGTTCCCTATAAATTTATACTTTCCCCTCTCTTATAACCCTAAATCCACAATGTTTTCTTTTATTCTCTCTACTGCTTAATACTCTTTTACTCACACCCTATGATTTAAACTTTTTCTTAGGAAAGAGAGTCTGAATAATTGGTAAGTTTTACTCTCTCTACCTTCACTTGATTTCCCTATTGTTATGCTCTATTTAGGATTTTATTGGCATGATTTTAGATTGTTACAAACCATTATGCATGATTTAGGATGTATTTAAGTTGTGTTTAGTGCGCTAATTTATTGTTGAGTCATGTTAGTTAATCCCTGATACAATAGACACACTAAACAATTCTGGATAGTATGAATATCCCAGAGTGAAGCATATATTTTATAAACAATTTTTTTATAAGAACCTTGTCTTTCTGAAAACTATACATGTAGGAATTATTGAATAAATTTTGTTTTATAGGATTTGATTTTGTTTTCAATTTTGTATGGATTTTCGAAACTAACACTATTGCATTGGAAAATTGTGGTTCTAGCAGAATGACCAAATTCAAAAAATTATTTGTAAGTGTCAAATGAACTGAAAAAGTTCTAAATTTTAGATAGAGGTTAATATATGTGTCTAGTATTTCCAGGTTTAATTTCATAAATTTTTTATTGATATATGATTTTACAAAAATCTCGGAATCCATACTATTTAATTAAGGCATTGTGAGATAGTTTTGAATTTATCAAGAGACAAATAGTTTTGAAAATGTTTTTGGTGTTGGGTCCTCTTGAAACATTTATGAGAGATACCGATCGATGTCCAGAATAGTTCTGTAAAATATTGTGTCATTCCGATTTCTAGATTAAGAGTTAAAATTATAAGAATCAGACTTGTATGCGCATGAATTAGAAAATCAGGTTCTTAGAATAAGTTGTTAATCGTTATATTTTATATCTGTTTATGGTGTTGGAGGTATTTGAGGCTGTTAGATGCTTAGAGGTGTGTTTAGATCATTACTTTTATCGAGGTAAGTAACTTCATTAATAATTTATTAGATATGTATGATTAGCTTGATACTACTATAAGTAGATGTGCTTTTATAGTTCTTTAAAAAATAATTGTTTTTCATAATGAAATTAGTTTATGTAAATGTTTTCAAATTTGAAAATTGTGTTTTTTTTTATGGTTTTAACATAATATTATAAATACCTTTAAATATGTAATTTATTTTTATAAATGATGATCTTTTATGAAATTGTCTCTAAAATATTATAATGGAATTTTTTTTGCAAGCCTAATTCATTATTATGATTTTTTACAAGTATGATAAGAATGTTTTGACCAAGTATACGATAAAGATTATTTATCATTGTTCACGGGCCACCTCTTGAGACTATATCAGGGCCACCTCTTGAGGGGTAGAGTGCTGCAAAGTGCCACGTATAGTACTATGTGCCACATACATGTCATTACGTAAGGAAAATGAATTTAAATATTTTGAGTCATTGTCTGTAGTTATTTTGATTTTGATTCTGATCGTATTAAACGATGTATATGTTCTGCACTAGTATTGGGTTTTTGTTTTGAATATGTACACGACATTTTGATTTTGATTCTGTTTCTGGCCGAGTCACAAGGAGTGTAGGTAACACTATATGACATGAGCTAACCCTTTTGTTTTTTGAATATCTACTCTACAATTTGCTCCAATGATAATTATGCTTTTGATGTTATGAATTTCTATGAATTTATGTCATTTTGTTATAATATGTTGTTTTATGAAATTTATAATTCATAACATATGTTTTGATAAAAAGAAGGCTTTCTATATTTTTGTTACCCGGTAAGTTTAGTGTGCTGGGAATAGTTTTACTTATTAAGTTGACAGCTCATCCCTCTCGCCATTACTTTTTGCAGACTATGTAGAGGTGTGCTTACTGGTTATCTTTAGAGCTAAAGATTCATTTACTTGTGCTAGTTGAATAAGATAACGATAAACTCATCTTTCCTTTACGTTTGTTTATTTTATGAACTTGTAATTATGGAGTTTTGAGACTTCTATCATATTTATGTTTTTGGAAGAAAATAATTAGTATTAGACGTGGATTCTTAGATTTATTTGAATAAAATTTGAGGTATTTCAGTTTAAGATTTTTGTGTAAGGATTTTGATTTGTGAGTGACCTCTTTTACCACGTGTTCCGCACGTGTTAGATTTTGGGTGTTACAATTAGAGCTTTAGATGGATCTTCGTAATCTGTTGTTCAAATCGTTGGAGCACGGTTTGTGTGAATTCACTCCAAGTTAATGGTCCCTTGAATTTAGAAATTACCTTCAAAGATGGAGAGAGACAAGCTGGTCTGAAGCAATATCCTTAAAATCAAAATATTATTTCGCTTTGTAAATCCATCTTGTGGGATCTTCTCCTCCAAAACTTGAGAAAGAAGAGCTTGAGGTGATGGTGATTTTGATCCAGAAAAGAGCTAGAACAGAAGATGTTTAGTTGAGCTAGTTGGTGTGATGATTCTCCAGAAGCAAATGGATTGATTTTGGTGTTGGTGGTGTTTGAGCTGTGGGAAACCCGCAAGTATTGAACCTCTGTGAAACCTGTTTGTAGAGTGGCATTAACTTCATGAAAGCCAGAATCGAGTGGGACTGGAATCTCGTTAATTTCATTGCAAAATTCAGCATTGGTTTTGCCACGGGTGTCCATTATCGGAATAGTCCTCTGATACAAATTAATAAGAACCAGAAGCGGATAAGGTGAAGGAAGAAGTTTAGAGGAGTAGTGTTTGTATAATTTGCTGCCTTTATAAATAAAAATCTTGGTCAGTTATAGACCCGACAGAACTACTAAGCAATTTAGTTGCTTCGAAATAGGAACTAACAAGCAAAAGAAACCAACGAGCCGTGGGATCAATTGGCAACTGATCCCCCATAAGTGGTTCGATTGGGTGTGCTCCCCATTTCGAGTCGTAGAGAAGTTACCCTTATTGGGAGGACGCGTGTCTCCCGGTCTAAATTTGGATTAGTCAGGACCCAATGCAGTCTACAAATACCGGGTGACTTCAATTAAAAAAAAAGACAAAAAGAAAAAAAAGGAGAAAAACAACTGAATAATCACTAAATATCAGCCGCCAACTTATTCATAGTTTATCAACTAATAGCTACTCCTGTCTTGGTCTTATCTGAGCATTTCCTCATATTGCAAATTGCAGAATACATACTGCAGACTATGAAAGGCTGCAGCATATATCATTTTCCTACTAGTTATAATTTACACACAGACTAAACACAATCCAAATTCCAACAGAGTTCATAAGTTTACAACTTAAATTTGATTTATTTTATCAGAACTGACTCCATATAATCTCCTCATGTAACTGGAAGTGCAACTTTTAATTACCGTGGTTTTGAATTCTCAAGAAATCAATAAATGATTTTCCACGTAGGTCGCTTGAAAAAAATCTTTTAAAGTGATCTACCACACTTATCCTCTTAAATAATGTTGGAGTCTCTCGAGTAATAAGACTTGGTGCTGGACCCAATTCTCCATCTAATTTTAAACCATAAAATGTAGCAAAAGATAATCTTTTCTTCATTGAGTTCACCGTTGCACGATGTTCGATACTACGGTAAATTCCATTGGTAAAAACCTACAAGATCATGAAGTAAATGAAAAAAAATGAGTTAGAAAGTGTAAAAAGAGGAGAAAAACAGATTGATGAAACTAGATAACTATATATTCTATGCTAACAACATAGCTTGTATTGCAAGCGACATGTCACTAATAATTTCTTGTTATGAATTTGGTGTTAGTTAACTATATTTTTTTTAATCATTAATACGATAGTCCTACTCTACTTATCAATAAATTACACGTCATATGTCACATTACCAGACATACGGCCTATGTAAAGATGCACGTTACTCATCAGTGGTTATAGGCTATAGAAAATGACAAGTGTTACCTCTAAAATGTCTCCAATGTTGACTATAAAGGCACCTGGAAGGGGTCTAACAGCAACCCATTTTCCATCTTTCTTTATTTGGAGACCACCCATCTGATTGATTTGGAGGAGGATGGTAAGTGCGGAGGCATCACAATGGGAATTAATGCCGATAACTTGCTCTGGTTGCGGACAAGGAGGATAATAATTCATCCTCAATGATTGTACCCCGTTTTCAAACAACTCTTTCATATCATTAGGATCCATTCTTAGAGCTTTAGCCATTTGATGAAGGATTTTCAGGGCAAGATTTTTCAGTTCTGATAAGTAAACTTCCAAGTCATCTCTGCATGCAAATAACAATATATAGTCCAGTAATTATAATGGGATAGAATACACTAGATGACAAAACTCTTCGCTTTGATTTGCCTTCGGATCTTAAACGAACAAAAAAATATAGAACCTGAATGGAAGAGGCAACTTGGCAACAAGTGGAGTTTCCTCAGGTAAGTTGGGAGAGTGAACAAAGTAAAGCCGTATCCCCAATCAAGCTTCTGCTCTTCAGACGCAATAAAGAGCTGCCCAAATCCCTCAATATCTCCTGGTTGTTGCCAAAACTTCCTTTTCTCATCAATTGGCAGATCAAAGAAATCTAGAATCTCTGCTTTCACTTTCTCCACCACTGAACTGCTCACTCCATGATTTATCAACTGCATATATGCAAATAAAAGCAAGATGTTCTTTCCGTACATCGTTCATGTAGGAAATTTAAAGTTGAGGGAAAACTACTAAAGAAACTGATAATCAAAACGCTAACAAAAACAACGATATACTAGTGTCGGTTTACTGCGTTTCCCATCAAGTGAGTAAATTGACACCAACTTACCTTCTTTCAGTCAACATTTTGAGTTTGACCAATTCTATTGTCTGTATATCACTGCTCAATTGTTATGTACCTGAAAGAAACCCCAGTCTTTGCATGCACGGTCAAGCTTCTCAAGCTCTGAGTCATCCCCAGAGATCAGCTTGTGCATGTCGATGACTGGAAGTTGTTCTGGTGAAGAATCGTCGTTGCGAATCAAGAGATGGTCTATCTTAGGGCGGACATAACGTGGAGGAACAGTAGTCAGTGGCCTATTATTTGCGAGCTCCAGAATCGAGGGCTCCACGAGAGAACTCGCAATAACTGTTGCTTTTGCCTCCATAGTATATAGGTTTAGATTGTCTGATTTCTAGCTATTACTTTTTTATTTTTCCTTCTCTCGCCTGCAGACTCATCTGGTTTGTGTGTTAACAAGAAACTTATATAAATGGCACACTGGATGAACTAAACTGTAGTTGGATGTAAAAAAATATTAATTAATAATAAAATAAGTAACATTTTTTAAAAATAATTTTTATTTTATATATTCTTTTAAATATTAAAAAAGTTCTCCATTTATATCTTACCATCATCTGTCCAATTTTATTTTTTACTAAGAAATAAGAACTTCATTCTATATAATTATATTATTTTATATTATATATAATATAATTGATAACTGATTAAATTTTACTAGAGAGTTGCAGACTAGTTAAGAGTCCAATTTGTATTTCTAATTGATATCTTCAAGCACCAACAATATGCAGCTGGATTTTTTTTTTTGGAGTTTACGTTTTTATTTTTTTAAAAAATAATGTTACTTATTTTTTCTGCATAAACAATTTTTTATTTTCAATTTCTATAGCTGGTAACTTGTTGGGTATTTATTAAACCTTTAATATTTTCTTTTACAATTGATGATTTAGATTTGTTATTAAAGAAAGTTATCGGGTTTAAATAAGATTATGGAATTTGAGTGTGTGTTGAATGGTGCCAAATATTCCTTTAATTAAATGACGTGTAGCTGCTAATCATGAAAGATTTTACAATAAAATAGTATTCTTATCCATGTAGTCTTACCTTGTGTGGTTAAATTTTAAATAATCTCACTGAATTGCCATTTTGAATGGTAAAACCAGGCTGACCACACAAATTTATGTACACGTTTTTTTTCCCCAAATTCTGTTTCGTTGTAAAATTGCAAATTAGATACACACACATACAAAACAATGACAAAATGGACAACTGTAGCAATCAAGTTTTCGTCCCCAATCTAGAAGTTATGAAATTATTGAGATATTTTTTTGTTGATCGGTCCGTGTCATTGGTAGAAATTACCAAAATTTAGAAGGGACCATGACTTTTTAATTTAGTTTTGTCTCATCTTGACTAAGGGCTCATTTACAATTACTATTATAATTCTAAAGTAATTTTAAAAGGTTAAAATCTAAGGTATTTAGTAATTTTTTAAAAATCAATCTTGACAAAAACCTGATTTTAAAAATTAATTTTATACTTAATATAATTTTATATATATCTTTACATATTTGACATAAAACCAAAATTATCTTTAATTCACTACAAGAAAATCGATTATTACCAAGGGCAATTATTCCTCGGATACTTGTTTAGGCAAAATATTATAAACTGCCAATGGCAGTAACCTCTCTAAAAATACACGACAATCATGTGTCTTCATGCTTGAAATTTTACCATTTTTCACATTAACACATCGTGACAAATTAGCACAATAGCCATATGAGACTTTTAAATTTGACAGCCACCGTAATACATTTGTCTTTTGCTCAGGTGTAACAATATAACATGCAGTGGGTAGCACTATCTGTCCAACCACCTCTTTTGAGTGAAGTTTTGCCTTTATTTTCATCTCTTTAAGATCCAAATGAGCATTTAAAGAATCTTTAGTTTCTCCTTCAATGTTTAGAATAGTGCCAAGCACATTGTCAAACACATTTTTCTCAATATGCATAACATCTAAACAATAACGTAGCAATAATGTTTTCCAATATGGCAACTGAAAAAAAGATACTATGTTTCTTTCAATTATGCTTGTTTTTTCCCAACCTTTCCAAATGTTATAGGTCTCAAACTTTCAAGTTCATTTAAGACTTCTTCACCTGTTTGACACTTTGGTGCATCTCTCTTATCCTTCTTTCCATCAAATTGTTTTTTTTTTTTTATATCTCGCCACGGGTGATCTTCAAGTAAAAATTGTCGATGACTCATGTAACACATTTTAGAACCATTTTTCAGCCTATGGTGTGTAGTCTCTTTACAACAACATGGACATGCCAACTTTCCTTTTGTACTCCAACCAGACAAATTAGCATAAGCTGTAAAGTCATTAACAGTCCACATAATTGCAACTTTCATTTTAAAATTCTGGTTTTTTGAGACATCATATGTATTTACACCACTTTCCCATAACATTTGCAACTCATCAATTAACGGCCTCAAATATACATCAATATAATTTTATGGGCCTTTTGGTCCTGGGATAAGCAAAGTCATAAATATATATAGTTCTTGCATACTCATCCAAAGAGGAAGATTATAAGGAAATAAAAGGACATGCCAAGTACTATGCCCAATATTCATGTTTCCAAAGGGATTAAATCCATCAGTAGCCAACCCCAACCTTACATTTTGAAGATCTAATGCAAAAGACTTATGTGTTTGATCAAAGGTCATTCAAGCCTCACAATATGCTGGATGTCTTAATAGCCCATCTTTCACACGATTATCAAAGTGCCATCTCATATCTCCAACGGTTTTGGATGACATGAATAACCTTTGAAGTCTTGGTGTAATAAGAAAGTAACGTAAGATCTTCCATGGAACCTTTTTGGTAGATCCATTGGCACTTTTTCCCTTAGCCTTCCATCTTGAAACTCCACATACTGGACATTGGGATGCTTGTGCATGCTCCTCATAATAAATGACACAATCGTTTTTACATGCATCAATGTTTTCATAATGAAGACCAAGGTCTTTGATAATTTTTTTTTGCATTACAGTTGGAAGTAGGCATTTTTTTACATTATTGGAAACCACTACAAGAAAAAGTACCTACTATGACAGTCTTTTGTGTGACTGTTTTTGGTCTGGAGGCCTACAACAATAGAATCGTGATAGATTTAGTTTTTGTCATACACTTATGACATAGCTGTGATAGAAATATCGTTTATCAAGAAATTATGATAAATTGGTGATTTAAATTTCATATATCAATAAACTATCATAGACTAGTGTAAATTATTTGGCTATCAAGAATGAAAGACTAATTTTTTATGTTGACTTTAATTGCATGAGTTTGACTTAATTTTTAAAAATATTATATTATTAAAAGAGAAGCGAAACGATGCTATCTCAGTTGTATGTTTTGCAAGTGTTTGAAGAAAACATAAACGTAAATAACAAAAAACAATTAATAAAATGTTGGGTTTTGTAAAGTGGGGAAACATTTTTGTGAGAAAAAATGGAAAATTTTTTCAAAGTGTTCAGAAAATTTGCAAGCGTTATTGTGGAATCTCAAAATTGATTAGCACACTTGCAGTAAACCCTCAAAGGCCGACCATAGCAAACTAACGACACCCAAACACCCATAGTTTCAAAATCGTTCTAGTTGTTTCACTGAATCGTCTCTCGTTACTACAGTTGTCACTGAACCATCTCTCTTTACTAGGATGAAGTCAATGCTAATTGAAACCCAAATTCGAATGAGAACAACATCCAGGGTACTTTTATTGACTGAAAGAAACTCAATCACTTACCGTGAAAGAAGACCCAAATCATTGTTGCCGAAGTTGAAACCCTAGGCTTGACAGTGAATTGAAGCTTAACACCCACTGATGAGTCATTACTGCATTTGCATGTATTTAATTTTGACTATTTATTCAACTTTTATGTAAAGTAGTAAATAATTTGTAAAAAATTGAAATGTATTTGCATGTATTGCATATTTTTCGGTAATCAATTTAGTAGGTAATTTTCCAGGAAGATATAATGTTGTTAATTTGTTTATGGACCACGACCATGCTTTTCTGTAAAGTAGGTTGTTCCTTTAATATAAAAAAGAAAACTATATGAGCCAAATTGTGTTTAATTTGAAAGGCCTTATATAGGTTTAACTTTGTTTATTTCACATAGTGCTGTAACATTAGACAAATATTCTAAGTATGTACATTCTTTCTTTGTTTTATGTATATGTCAGGAACATTAATTATTAAGCCAGAAATGGATAAATCTTAGATTCAATGTAATCGACTGTCGACAGAATATGATGTGGGTGTCCAGAAATTTATAAATTTTGCTATAAAAAATGCTAGAGGCAGTAGTGTCATTAGGTCTCCATGCCTTGATTGTGGGAATTTATCATTTGAAATACCTACAACTGTAAAAGATCATTTATATATGCATGGTTTTGATGTGAAATACGACAATTAGTTTTGGCACGGGTAAGAGATTCGTAACAATCATTCTCCTCAAAGAGAAAACCATTTTCAGTAACAAAATATAGAGTTTGACAATGGTAATGAGTTAGAAATGGTTAATGATGCTTATAATGGTTGTTGTGGGGACCCTAAGACATTCAAAGAGTTGCTAGAACAGGCTGAGAAACCCTTGTACCTAGGTTGCACAAAATTTACTAAGTTATCCTTTTTAGTGAAATTGTTCAATGTGAAGGGTGGATTTGGGTGGTATAACAGTAGTGTTTTTGAATTGTTGATTGTTTTAGCATATGCTTTCCCTGAAAATAATGAAATTCCAACCTCTATGTATGAGGCCAAAAAGACAATGTCAACTTTGGGCTTAGAATATATTAAAATTCATGCTTGGTCAAACGATTGCATACTCTACAGAAAAGAGTATGAAGGTCTTTTTGAATGTCCTACATGTGGGTTATGTAGATGGAAGAAAAAAGATGGTACCACAGACCAATATAGGAAAGGGTTTCTTGCAAAAACTTTATAGTATTTTCCTCTTATACCTAGGTTTAAGCGCATGTTTCAGTCATCCGAAACTGCTAGGGACTTGACTTGGCATGTAAATGAGAGGATCGTTGATGGTAAACTCCGACATCCGGCTGACTCACCATCTTGGAAATTAGTAGATGAGAAATGATCGATCTTTGCATTCGATCTTAGAAAGCTTCGGCCTAGCTCTATCACCTGATGGAATCAATCCACATAGCTCTCTTAGTAGTATATATAGTTGCTGGCCAATAATTCTTATTACTTATAATCTTCCACCATAGTTGTGCATGAAAAGAAAATTCATAATGTTGTCCTTCTTGATTTCTGGTCCTTAACAACCAGGTTTAGACATTGATGTGTATTTGCAACCTCTTATTGAGGATTTGCAAACTTTATGGGATGTTGGGGTGGAGGCATATGATGTTTACAAAAATGAGTACTTTAATTTGTGGGCTGTATTACCATGGACAATAAATGACTTTTGGCATACGGAAATTTAGCAGGATATACTGTTAAAGGATATTATGCCTGCCCATATTGTGGTGTAGAAACACCAAAATGTAGACTTAAGCACAGTGGAAAAAATGTATACATTGGGCATTGGCTTTGGCTTCCTCATGGTCATAAATTTCAGTTCCAAGCAAAAGCCTTTGACAATAGTGTGTGTGATGAAACCCCTCCAAAATTGTTAAACGGAGAGGAAATTTTCCAGGTTGTCGACTCTATTGAGAACAATGATGATCTCATGTGGTGGAAGAAGAAATCTATATTTTATAATTTAGAGTATTGGAAGCACTTGCTTGTGCGGCATCAATTAGATGTTATGCACATTGAAAAGAATGTGTGTGAGAACATCTACAGTACATAACTGCATATTCTTTGACAGTTCAACGATGGACTGAAGTCGAGGATGGATCGCTTGGAAATGAAAATTAAGCCCAAATTAGCACCACAAGTTAGAGGAAACAACAATCGTACATAGCTTCCTCCTGCTTCCCATACCTTAACTAGGGCGGAAAAAGCAAGATTTTGTGTAGCTTTGAAAAGTTTCAAGGTTCCTACTGGATACTCTTTAAATATTAGGAATCTTGTGTCAAAAAAGGACTTTAAACTCCAAGGTTTTAAGTCCCATGACTGTTATGTTCTTATGCAACAACTTTTGCTAATTGCCGTAAGTTGTGTGCCGCCTAAACATGTCAAAGAAGCTATCATTAGGGTTTGTTTCTTCTTTAATTTGTTATGTGCAACTGTGATTGACGTGACAGTGCTAGATGAATTGGAGAAAAACATCGTAGAGACTTTGTGCTTGCTTGAAAAATGTTTTCCCCTTTCTTTTTTTGACATAATGGTTTATCTTACTATTCACTTAGTGAGTGAAGTTAGACAATGTGGTCCCGTATATTTTCGGTGGATCTATCTTTTTGAACAATCATTAAACTCTAAAAGGGTATGTTTGAAACCATAACTGTCATGAGGGTTGCATAGCGAATAGTTATATTATTGATGAAGCATTAGAATTTTGTACAGAATACTTGGAAACACATGCCCACAATTACGGTTCCACCTGGGCATGTACAGAATTTAGAAATTGACAAGCCTATGAGTGGTGGACAAATGGTGGAAGTTGATCGAACTTCATTAGATCAAGCACACTTGTATGTTTTACATACCACTGAGGAAGTTTAACCTTATATAAGGTGATGTTATCTAACTTGTGTTATTTTATCTTTATATTTGTCAGGTTTTGGTAGTTTAGGAACCTGAAAGTTTCATTTTTTTAACTGATTTTTAGAGAGCATGAGGATTAGTTATAACTTTGCTATCCACGAAAAAATAAGAAGGGGTTGCAAGATGAATACAACATAACATTTGCAGATTGGCTAACAGATAAGGTTTTGATAACATTAGTTTAATTAATTCATTTTTTCCTTTATGTTTTGGTTTGTCCTTGTTTAACATTATATTCCTGTCGATTAATAATAAGTAAATATGTTGATAAAGAATGGTCACGTTGTTACTCAAATAATCCGTTGGTTATCCCAAGGGCCTCGTCCTTATGTTTTCTAACATCCTAGTTATGATATAAATGGTTTTCACTTTGTTACAAGAGATCGAGACTTAAATAGAGTTACTCAAAATAGTGGAGTGTCATTGGTTGCACAAACAATTTCAGTCGTAAGTTCAAAAGATAAAAATCTGGTCACTTCTAGCATCACATACTATGGAGTGATTAGAGAGATTTGAGATTTATATTATGTTATCTTTAGAATTCCAATAATGAAGTGTGACTGGGAACATTACTTACTAGAGGTGGTGTTATGAAGGATAGGCTTGGATTTACTTTGGCAGACTTGCAATGAATGGGCCATAAATATGATCCATTTATTTTAGTTTCTCAAGCCAACCAAGTTTTTTATGTACCTAATCAGCTTGATAAGAAGTGGTCAGTTGTATGCCAAATGCCTAGAAGAGGTAAACCCACACAAAGAAAAGAATATGTAGTGGAATACCCTTCGTTGACTACTGAATTTCCAAGTGCTGATAACATAAACTCTATTGATGATGATGCTGCAATGTACGCACGAGACAACAAAGAGGGAATTTGGATTAGACCTTGAATATCATTTTTGTGGTTGTTTGCATGAGCTGTTTGTTGAGTCCTTCTCAAAATGATATATGTTAAGGTTAATATAAGAAGAATTTTATGCTATCTATTATTATTTTATTTTATATTTTTTTGGCAGTTATATGGTAATGTATTCTCATAATTTGATTTTGTTCTGCAGTTGTGATATTCATCATCGATAAAGGAAAAAATGTCCTTGAGATTTATTCACCTGAGCAATCTAATGCCCATTTCAATGAGTTTTTAAATGAACAAAATGATGGATTTGTTGGTGAGGAATCAGAGTACCATGAGGCACTTATTCGCGAAGGATATGATCCTGAAATGCCCTTGGCTGATCATGTCCCTGATCTTGATGAGTTTGAAGATGGGAACGATGATGAACCTGAGAGTAGTAGGCGAAGCAGAGGTGGCACTGTTGGGTCAGAACAAAATGAAAAGAGGAAAAAAAGTGGAAGGTTTGTGTTAAATATAACAGCCTTGGTGTTCCAGTTGGTGAAAAAGCCATTGAGCTGGCTATGTATATTGGTGTTTTGGCTCGTACATCAATTCCAATCCTCTACAACGATTGGCATAGAGTTCCAAATGATACCAGAACGTTTATGAGAGTCTGTTAAAGTATAAAATAATTTCCTTAAGACAATTACTCTAGTTTTATAGTTGTTGGAAAAATCTGAAAAATCTCATATTTTGAGAATGAAACTTGAAGGTGTACTTCGTGGTTCATCATCGATGTAGGAAGCAAGTACTACAAGCCATCAGAGTTGCATTTCGGAACTTTAAGTACACACTAATGAGGAACTATGTTTTACCATTTGTTAATGACCGTAAAAGGCTTTTCAAGCCACCAGCATGGTATTACACGATTGATAAGGAAAGTTGGATTAAGTTTGTAAAGGAAAGACTATCTAAAAAATTTCAAGTGAGTGTCTAATTCAAGTGTTAATAATATATCAATGCTTATGACATTTTTCCTTATGTGTTTATCCATTGTTTATTTGGTTGTTTTAAGCAGAAAGTTAGTGGTGTGAATAAACTTAGGCGGGCACAAAACAAGTTTAAGCATCGCCTAAGTATAAAAGGTTACGTTAGGTTAATGTAGGAAGTGGTATGTACTGTGAGTTAGTTGCTAACATTTTACTATTGTTTGGTTAATGCAAATAATAATTGTTAATAACATTTTAATTTTTTATTAACTTTTTTACAGTGCTCAGAAACAGGCCTTACTGAAGAAGAAGTTGACAGGAGTGTTCTTTAGAAGAGAGCTCGGCAAATGAAAAAATAAGGATACCACCCTGATGTTGAACCAGTTATTAAAAATATCGTAAGAAATATTTTTCTTACTACTGTAATTCTAGTTGTGATTACTTATACTTTGATAACATTAGCTTACTTAATTTATTTGTGTAGTAGGATAAACTGGAGATGGAAGCTAAGAAATGAGAGATGCGGTCATCCGAAAAAAAAATGATATTCTCATATAATCTTTGGTAAAAGCTCCAAAATATGGTCATATGTAAGGAGTGGGCAAGTTTGTTACCCCGTCTTTGTATTTTCAAACTTGCCAGAGGCCTGCTGATAGAGACAGGCAAAGAGAGGACCGTCTATGGAGGGAATCAATTAACCGACAGTTGGAAGAAATAGAAATAAACTAAGAAAAAAATTTCGTCATTCAGATATACCAAGTTCCAGCTACCCTCGTGTGTCTGGTGAAAACAATAATGTTGTTGGAGATCATGGCATAGAGTCTGTTCAAGCTAAAGCAGTTGCTAAAACAGCAAAGGTCAATTTGTTTACTATTTTTTCTTATTATTTCTAGATTTAGTTTGTTGCTGGATAAGGGTTGCTGTAGTTACTGTTATTACTTGTTGTTTGTGGATTTAGTTTATTGTATGTTTACTATTTGTACATATGTTCTTTCTGGGGTGTCATTTGATACTGTTAACTACTCTGTAAGATAAATTTAGAGTATTTAGAAAATATTTATGCCAATCACACTGAAGAATTATGTTTTTAGTAGCTTGATCATTTGAGAAAAAAGAAGCAAGGTACACCTAAAAACACAGTAGGCATGAACCAACCAATAGTAAACTCTAAGAAAGAGACACACATAGAAAACAAAAACAAGGATACACCTGCCAAAAAACTCTCTGTCATTGCAAAAAAGAGTCCAACATTGAACCAAACTGAAATCCCAGTAGAGATGCCTGATGATTTGTTACAGGAAAAAAAACAACCTTAAACATCAAGGCACAAAAAAACATTTGAACTTTGAATCAGCAGAACAATATAATGATGTAATAGAGGTAGGACATACAAATGCTATAAAACAAACCAAGAACGAGGGCAAAAAAGTTGTAGTGAAGCCTTTGCCAACAAGCAGGAACACAAGGCATGCAAGAGGAGTACAACGAAACAAGATTCCGTTACTGCAGTTGTTTGGCACAATGTGTGAAGCTAAGATGTCAGACCAAGAATGGATTCCATATCTACTAGATGATGGTGTTTTCGATTTGGAAGGGATTAGAGCTCATATTGGAAGGCGTGACTGCAGTGTAGTTCTGTCAATGGATGCTATAGGAATAAACGTAATCGAAGTCTATATTGCGTAAGTGATTCATAATCATTCTAGTTTTATGTGTACTTTTTATGGGAGTCCCAATTAATGAACTTTAGCATTGTTTGTCTATTGTTTATTAGGATGTTGTATGCTTCCATTCTCCTTGGGAAAAGAGGAGTGAAACCATTTGGATTCGTTCATCCAGGCCTGGTTTCACTAGGCGAAGAATGTAATCCTACTGCATCATTTAACCTTAGGGCACGTGGAGTTTATGATCGATTGAAAAACAGCGAAGAACGGACAATTCATCTTTATGCCTTATAATCCCTAGTATGGTACTTTAATACTTTTCAACTCATATTAATTTCTTTTCTTGCCTTAATTTACTGAAATTACAACCTTAATATTCTTTCTTTTATTATAGTTATCATTGGGTGTTGGTCATCTTTGATCTGTTGAAAAAAGAAGTTTATTATCTCGATTCTTATGGGGGAGATCCTGATGATGATTTAAAAGAGCTCATTAAAGTGTATGTTCAATTTTTTTTATTACCATTGTCAATATAAAATTACTTTTACGTACTTTATATATACTTGGTTACAATTTTTTTTTTGTCTACAACTCTATGACAATGTTTATAACACAAGAGGGTAAGGAGAAATGGAATTATAATAAGATGGTCAGATCCGTAAAGGTTTGAACTATTACCTTAACTGTAATTTTATATTACCATGCTTAATTGTTATTTAAATGAACTGTACAATTGCTGATTGTGAACAGGTCCCACAACAACCAGCAAGTTCAGTTGTGTGTGGATTTTACGTCATGAGATTCATGAAAGACTTAATTAATGACTTCTCTTTACTATTGAACAATGTGAGTTCCTTGATCATAATTTGCTTAATAAAAAAGAACATGTCCTGTTTCAAAGTTTCACTAAATATTTATTTTTCATAAATAGTTCAACGGAAAGACAACATATTCCGATGCTAAATTAGATAAAGTTCGTATTGAGAGGGCAAACCATTTTTTTGGAGTACTTGCTGTTATGTGAGGTAACCTTTACCTATTATGTTGTTATTGTGAGTTCGTTGATGAAATAAATTAATTTACTAACTATATTTTACTTGGGCAGTTATCTAGCTTATTATACTTCTATGTTGGATTATGATGAAGATGGTGGGTACTGCTGGAGTTTGCTAGTTTTTTTCTTTGTTTGGAAAATAGCTTCTGGATATTGATGCAATTTTACACATTTAAGTTGTTCTTAGGTTGGATTTTCACGTTTGGGAACTGCTGGCCTTGTCTGATCAATATTTTTTGCTTCTCTTATGTTGCTGGAAGTGTTGCTGGAAATGTTGCCGGAAATGAACTATGTTGTTGCCTTTGTTCATGTTGGTAGAAATGACTCTGTTGTTGGCTTCCTTATGTTACTGGAATTGAACTGATCATGGTTCATTTGTGTTGTACATGTTGCTGAATTTAGTTCTTAGGTTGTTACAATACTCTTCTTCTATTTATGTTGGACTTGTCACTCTCGAATTTGATTAAATTATGTTTGCTGACAATTATGAAATCTTATTCAATGTTATCCATTTCATTTTCTTTGTCAGTGAATTTTTAATTGCAATATTAATTTTAATAATCTAATTAATTAGATAATTTATGAAATATTAATTTCTAATAAATCAATTGCAAGATTGTTATTAAAATGATAATAATTTCATGGTGCAAAAAAAATACCCATTTTTATTAATTATAATTTCAATTTTTGATTTAATTGAAAAAATTCATTTAATTATAACTTGCATTTCATGCCAAGTTTAATTTTCCAGCCAAAAATTGAAAATATGGCGCACACACTTAAAAAAAAGGCGCCAAATTCAAATTTATTATATTCCCCTCTAAATAAAGTTATGACAGTTATGTGACTAGTAATATCTATCATAGATTATGAATGATATTGTTTTGTCATCAATTCTTGACGGTGGCTATAATGATGGTATGAACAACCGTCATCCAACCCCTACTATGACAATTTTTTCCTGTCATAGTAGACACTTTTTCTTGTAGTGAACGCATCATTTAATCACTCTAAAAACATGTTGAAAGATTTATTTCTCCAATTGTTGATGTATTTAATGTGCATTAACTTAACCATAAAAGAGAGGTTGGAGTACTTTTCACAATCCGAATACAAAGGTTGTTCAACCTCTTTCGCCAATTCATAGATCCTTTATGCCTCTTCATTAGGATCTTCAGAAAAGCCTTCTTCTATCATATCATACATCTCATTTTGTTGAAAGTTCTCAAGATTACCATTTTCATAATCTTCATTCCTATCATTATCAGTATCACTATCTCCATTCTCTCCATGACAATACCAAGTGGTGTAGTCACGCCTTATTCCTTCCTCTAAAAGATGTTTGTGTACTTCACTTCCAATTTTTCTATACTTATTACTACATTTCACACATAGACATAAAATTTTCGTATCATCTTTTTTAATATGACGATAGGCATAATCAAGGAAAGATGGTACTCCATTATAATATGCCATTGCTAACCTTGGTAATTGCATCCAAGATTTATCCGGTGGCATATTGCTACAAGTTATTAAAAATAAATAATAAGAAAATTAATTTGCTACCGAATAAACAATTGTTTATAACTGTTCTCAAATACTATTATCTTGTAAACTACGAAATAAGCAAATAAAGAAAGGAAGAAAAAGCCATAATATAGGATGTCCTAGTAATTAATCACATAGGATGGACTTCAAGTAATATAAACACAAGAAATATGCAAAAAGTTAGACAATGTTACATTACTGTGATCTTTCAAGAGCCACGAGGAGTAATTAGAAAAATAGAGTTCTTACACATCTTGGTCACCGAACTAGATACTCAAAACTTCAATTTATTGCAATTAATTTCAAGAATATCAAAATTTAATTCTAGTATTATTCTTGTCATCTCTTCAATTTCAAAATTAATTTGCAAAGAGTGGTTGTATGATCCTAAAGTTTGACCAAGAATCCACAAAATTAAGAGGAATCACAATCAGTAATACAAAATAAAATGGTATTGTAAATTCCTACAAACCAATAGAATTCTCAAATGCTAAATAATAATAAAATTAACATTATTAAAATATTAAAATTGAAATAGAAAAAATATATAATAAGTATACCTTTGTTCTTCATATTTTGGTGGGTGGCATCATTACTACTTTAAACCTTTTTTCCCAACCCGAAGCAATGAAAAAAAAAGTAATATAATGAGCTATTATCATTTCATTCCTTAAAATATATGTATGTAATTAAATAAAACAATAAGAATTTAAAGCTAGAGTAAGACAGGATAATTATTTAATTAAAATCTAAATAAAGTGAAAATATATTAAAATAGCATGAAAAATTTGGGTCCTATTTTATACTACTAATTTTAAAATATATAATTAAACAAAACTAGATTTTGAGTTTTTTTTCCTTTCAGCATTATCTCTAAAACAAAAATTAAAAAAAAAAGTACTTCTGTTCCTTTCAATGTTATCTCTATAACAAAATTTGAAGCACATAAAATTTTCAAGAACTCTTTCATAATGGAAAGTCAAACGCAACCCCACAAAATTATGAGGAAAAAGCAAAACCCGAGCATTGCCGAAGCAAGTTTTGATTTCAAAAATTCTTTATAATTAAAATTTATTTTATCTTCTTTAATTAAAAAAAAAAACTCTGCTTAAACCAAAAAATATAAGAAATAAGCAAGCAAAATGAAAAAGGAGAATAAAACTCACATTGGAAATCGTGCTAAGAAGATGTGCATTTGACGAAGAAAGATACTACATTTCTTTCAAGGTTTCTAGAATTGGATGCTACATTTCTCTCAAGAACTCTTTCATAATGGAAAGTCAAATGCAATACCCCACAAAATTATGAGGAAAAAGCAAAGCAAAGCCCAACCATTGCCGAAGCAAGTTTTGATTTAAAAAATTCTTTAAAATTAAAATTTATTTTTATCTTCATTAATTAAAAAAAAAACTCTGCCTTAACCAAATAATATGATACGAGCAATTTTAGAATAATGTTCATGTAGGCTTAGACAGGAAGAGAGAAAGAGAGTTGGATATTAATTGTTGGATATTAATTGGCTTCATGCCTTTATTGAATTCAGAGCTAGCCTTTTTAAAGGTTTACAACATAAATATCTAACTAGACATGAGGAATAAAAATACCAAAACATAAAGAGATAATGTAGCACCATGTGCCACGATTCCCTCATGAAATTTATTCGGTTCTATTCTAAAGCAACAAAACTACTAACAGCTGACTTACTCCTCTTGGCTAGGTCTTATAATCAACAACATAGTAGTGACCGCAAATAGCATATATCAGTTTGCCTCCCTAAAATGCGACTTTTCCGCAAGGAGAAAGTCAGGATATTACCGGGTAAAACTCCATTGATTCTCCCACATGGCATCTTCCTTGGGCGCACTAGCCCATTTTACAAGAATCTCAATTTTGGGATGATATTTGCCTTTACGAATAATGCCAGTATCCAAGATAGCCTCTGGTTGTGGCAGAATTGTAAAGTCGCCGCTTGTAGGAGGCAAAGTAAGAGAAAAAGGAACTGAACCCACTCTTTTCTTCAAAAGACTCACATGGAACACATCATGAATTTAAGACCCAACTGGCAGTATAGCTGGTAAGCAACATGCCCTACTCGTCGCAAGAATTTTGTAAGGTCCAAAGAATCGTGGTGCCAACTTAAGTGAGCCATGAAAAACCACCGAATGTTGACGATACGACTGCAGTTTAAGGTACACATAATCACTAACCTCATAGACAATATCACGACAATGTTGGTCTGCTGGTGATTTCATTCGATCACAAGCCATGATAAGATTTTGACATAAGTCCAGCAATATTTTCTCTCGAGAACATACAAAATCATCCAATGCCTAAACTTTAGTAGTACTGGGAACATAGGATAGCAATGAGGGAGGAGGTACATCATATACAGATTCAAATGGAGAAACTTTGGTTGATGAATGAGTGGCTGTATTACAATTGTACTCAACCTAGGGCAACCAATCAATCCATTTTTTAGGCTGGTCATGAGTGAAACAACGTAGATATTATTCCAAAACTCGATTGACAACTAGAGCTCATCGAGAGAGTGCTGCCTTGTAATAGAAGTTGGCTTGAAACACGGTCTCGGTCACTGATAATAGAAGTTGGCATACCATGCAAGCGAACAATTTCCGGTACAAATGCTTTTGCTACTGTCAAGGCTGTATAAGGATGCTTTAAAGAAATAAAGTGGTTGTATTTTTTCAATCGATCAACAACGACCATGATAATAGTATAACCCTGGGATAGAGGCAAACCATCTATGAAATCCATAGTGACTGTAGTCCAAATTATTTCTAGCATCGACAATGG
Organism: Citrus glauca; assembly: GCA_029633175.1. Taxonomy (NCBI): domain Eukaryota; kingdom Viridiplantae; phylum Streptophyta; class Magnoliopsida; order Sapindales; family Rutaceae; genus Citrus; species Citrus glauca. The sequence goes on from JAQOOD010000005.1 coordinate 25,253,917, forward strand.
TTGAAGTAGCGCTGCAGGTTGTAGACATTTCGTTTTACAACGTTGACATATATCACAACCGTGTATATGTTCCTTGATTGTCGTTTGCATTCCAGGCCAAGTGAAATTCTTTTTTAGTTTGCTGAGTGTCTTATGATAACCAAAATGGCCACCCGTTGGTGAGGAATGCCCTTCTGATAAGATTGCAGGAAGTAGAGTAGAAGTATGACTCAATAGAAGTTTTCCTTTTTTTTTATCCAAACAACTCCTCTTTTAAGGCTCCGAGATTCATCAGAACTGGACAACTTGGCATAAAAAAGATCTTGACAACTTCTTGTTGGAGTGTGGGAAATATTGAAAATCTGTAATGTGGGATAAAACATCAGCTCCCTGATTCTCTTTACCACGCTTGTGCTGGCTAGTGTAGTCATAAGCCAAAAGTTTTGGTGGCCACCGTGTCTAAGCAGGAGTGGTAATACGTTGCTCAAGCAAATATTTCAAGCTCCTTTGGTCCATTTGAATGATGAAAGGTTTGCCCAAAAGGTATGGACGCCATTTCCAAATTGCCTTAACAATGGCTAACATTTATTTCTCATATGTGGACAATGCCAAAGCTAACCCTTTAAGCGCTTCACTAAAGAATGCTACTGGTTGGTTTTGTTGCGTCAATATAGTACCAATTCCCTTGTTACTTGCATAACTTTCAATCACAAAAGGTGGCTTAAAATCAAGGAGACGCAGCATTGGGGGAGAAGTAAGGGCATGCTTAAGCTGTACGAAAGTAGTGGATGTTTCTTAAGTCCAAAGAAATCTGTTCTGTGTCAACAAACATGTCAAGGGAGCGGCAAGTTCTCCAAACCCACGAATAAATTTCCTATAATATCCGGTCAAATCTCGAAAACCATGAGCAACCTCAGAAGAAAAAAGAATTGGCTAGTTCAAAACAACCTTGATTTTTGCTGGGCTAATTGCGACACCTTTTAAGGAAATGAGGTGGCCCCAATAGTCAACTTGTAAAACCCCAAAACGACATTTTGAATTTTTAGCAAATAAATTGTTATGTGACAATATTACCAGTACACTGTGAAGATGTTGTACATGCTTAGTCCAGGTTCGGTTGTACACCAATACGTCATTAAAGAACACTAAGACAAACTTTCGAAGATATGACCGAAACAAGTCATTCATAAGAATCTGAAAGTAGAAAGAGCATTTGTTAGACCAAATGACATGACCACGAATTTATAGTGGCCTGTATGTGTACGAAAAACTATTTTGTGGATATCATCTTCTCGGACTCTTATATGATGGTACCTGGATTGAAGATCCAAATTGGAGAAATACTTTGCATCATGTGATATTATTGAGAGCACGATAATCAACACAAAATCTCCATGTGCCATCTACTTTTTTAACTAACAGAAAATGAGAGGAGAAATAACTCGTACTAGGACAAATCAAACTAGAGTCAAGAAATTCATGCACTATCCGCTTAATTTCAGCCTTTTGGTAGTGGGGGTACTGATATGGACGTACACTGATTGGCTCTTGATTTGGTCAAAGTGTTATTCGGTGATCATGTGCCCTTGGCAAGGATAAAGTTGTTGGAGTAGAGAAGACATGAGAGAATTCAGTAAGGAGAGATTCAAGGTCAACGGGATGTGGGGTTGATTCATAGGAGTATTGTGTATGAACCACTTGTAAAAAGAAACTCATACCAGATACATATAACAATTCCTTAGTAGTCATATAAACCATCTTAGGTTGTTGAAGGCCTTAAAAGGTGCAGACTTTGCCATTTTGTTGAAATATCATTTTGAGTTATCTGAGTTATCGGTCGTCCGTCTCGACAGGACCTAAAGTCTCCAGCCATTGCACCCGAAGCACAACTTGACAAGCAGCCACCGGCAATACAAAAAAGTCAGCTTGGATTGGATGAACTTGAATCTCCAAAGTAAGCACCTGGCAACGACTAGAGCAGTCAACCTTCTCCTTATTCTGGACCATCACTTGTAGTGTTTTGTCTCGATCACTGGAAGTCTACCTTTAATTACAACAGACTGGTCAAGAAAATTATGAGTGCTGCTGCATCAATGAGTACTGTGAGGTCCTTATTTTTCAATTTACCAAGGACTCGAAGGGTTTGTGGGTGGTAGTTCCTGCCATGGCATGGAGAGATATTTCTGGTAAAGGTGTCGAAGAGATATCATCATCGAAAGGCTCAGTTTCAGCCGAGTCTACAAGAGTTGTAAGGTCTTCCAACATAAAGAGTTGTGGTCGCTTGCAATAATGTCCGGGCACATACTTTTTGTCGCAATAGTAACAAAGACCTTTTTTACGACGGGCTTTGGCTTCCTGCCCAGTTATCCGTCGAAAAGGAAGTTGAGAAGGAGTGGTCATATGTGTGGTCTTTTATGGAGGAGGAAGACCAAGGATGCCTGCAATTGTATTCGGTTGCAATCGAGATGGTGGTGTTGTGGATGCAGGACGGATAGAGAGATTTGGCCGATGCTGCAAGTTATTCCTTTCTTCAATCAAACGAGCTACGCTAATAGCATTTAAGAGGGTGCATGGTTGCTTAACACGAACGTCCAACTGCACTTTGTCTTTGAGCCCCACAATGAAGCTTCCAACGAGATGACTCTCAGGAAAATTATCCACACGATGAGAGAGCTACTCAAACTGTTCTTGATAAGCAGCCACAGTGGTGACTTATTTAAGACGACTTAAGGCTTCTGACAGGTCATCATTATTTGTCCGTCCAAAACGATAAATGATGGCTTGAGTGAATTCTACCCATGTGGAAGGACCTCAAAACTTTGTGAACCATCGATACCATTGTAATGCAACCCCCTCTAAATGAAATGAAGCAAGCTGAACTTGCTACTGAGGATTAATTTCTTTAAACTCAAAATACTGTTCCGCCTTACAAATACAGCCAGTTGGATCATCGCCTCCAAAGGTCGGGAAGTTCAGTTAGTAGTGGGCTGGATTGTGGTCATGAGTAGCACTGGAGGTGTGGATTTGATTGTGGAATAAGGTAGGTCGATGTGACAATTCTCCTGGTGTGAAAGGGTTTACTTGTGCGGCAGCTGAGTTGGTGGTGGAATTGACATAAAGTGCTTGCAGTTCAGCGAGGACTGTTTGAAGGGTTGCATTAACTTGATTGAAGTTGTTGTTGAGGCAGTCAAAGTTTGATTCATGCTGAGTTAAGATTTCGCTGACTTCATTCTTGAATTCAACATTCGTTTTGCCGCGAGTGTCCAAGAAAGGAACCGTGCTCTGATACCACTGATACGAGCAATTTTAGAGGAAGGTTCACGGAGGCTTAGATAGGAAGAGAGATAGAGATTTGGATATTAATTGACTTCATGCTTTGTTGAATTCAGAGCTGGCCTTTTTAAAGGCTTACAACACAAATATCTAACTAGAAATAAGGAATAAAAATACCAAAATATAAGGAGATAATGCAGCACCATGTGCCACGATTCCCCTATGATATTTATTCGGTTCTATTCCAAAGCAACAAAACTACTAACAGTTAACTTACTCCTTTTGAATAGGTCTTATAATCAGCAACAGAGTAGTGACCGCAAATAGCACAGATCATAACATAAGAAATAAGCAAGCAAAATAAAAAAAGAGAATAAAACTCACACTGGAAATCGCACGAAGAAGATCTGCATTTGACGAAGAAAGATGCTACATTTCTCTCAAGGTTTCTAGAATTTAATTTGTTTTTTATCATAAAGCAAGCAAAAGAAAGAAGCTATGTCTTTCCTTTTTGTTGTTGTAAATGTCTTTTGCTTTTGCTTTTAACTACCGAGGGATGCTTTTGTCTTTTCCAACAAATGTTTCCCTGGGTAATAATATATATATATATATATATATATATATATAACATTTATACTTGTAAAAACTTATTTATGAGGGAATACGGATTCGTCGCTTTTAAATTTGGCGCTTACAACTCCCGCGCTAAATTATTCACTCTACCGTGAGATTTTATACTCTTTAGCGACTAATTATTTTCGCTCGGTAATATCATGTGAATTTTTCTATTTTTACCTACAAATGATTAACATCTCTCGGAAATACATTTTTTTCCTAGGGAATTTTAATTCCCTCAGAAATAAATGGTGAGAAATACCCAATTTTATTGCAGTGATTGATTAACAAATAAAATCAAAAAATTTAAGTTCACTATTATTTTGATTTATTTTTTTCTTCACGCATCTTCACTCCAATTCTATTCCTTTTTATTTTCAATTCCATCAATAATTCTTAGTTAGTAAATCCCATTTATCCTTATATTTTAAATTAAGTGTCTATTTAGTCTTTATATTTTTGACAAACACCTCAAGATATTTTTACTATTAAATATGTGACATTTCGCCCATATTTTTCTTTGCCATTATAGTAATAATACCCACACTACAATCTTGAGAGCATTAATTAATTAATCCATAAAAAAGTTGATTAACAAATTAACCAATAATGATCAATATAAAGACCTATTCTCTGCATTCAAGATCAAACTTCTCAAGCTCTGAATCATATCCAAAGAGAAATTTCTGCTGGTCAATGACCGAAAGTTGTTCTGTTGAAGAATTGTCGTCGTTGCAAACCATTACACCTTTTACATCACGGTGAACATATCGTGGTGGAACTTTAGTCATCATTAGCTTTACTGCCTGCTCCTAAATCGAAGGCTCTACGGGAGAACTTGCTATCGGTGTTGCTTTTACTGCCATGGTTTTTGACGAATTACCGTTCTTTCTTCTCCAAACTTTTATGATTAAACAAGACTACACAGAGTTCTCAATTATTCAAGTAGAGTTATTTGAAAAATATTGCTTTAAATAAGAAAGAAGATATTTTATACATTAATTGATCAAATAGATAACCAAAAACCTATGACTTAGAAAAGGCACCAACTCTTTGATGGGAGTGAAGTAGTGGTATCGCGGATTATATTTTATGGGTTGGATGAGATTTATAATTTTATAGATTGTAAATTTTTAATCCAATTTAATCCACGAATTGGTGAAATTCAAATCCAGTTTAATCCATATGTCTGTAGATCGGATACAGATTTAACATAATTCATAACTAATTCACCATTTTATGGGTTATTTTGTGGGTGAAGAATTTTTAATTCTGTCAAATTGAAAATTGAATAAGATTTAAATATATTAATTATTTAAATAAAGCCAGCATAATACATTCAAAATTTCAAATATATCGCAACAAAAAGAAAAAAAATCTCATTTGTTTAGATTAATACATAAAAATTAACTAAAATTATAAAAGTTGTGTAGGAAGTTATATTTATTTATTTATTTATTTTTTATTTTATATTATGATGGATAAGATACAATATGCTATTAATGTAACTACATTTTTAACTTATTTTGTTGTTAGTAAGTAGTAATGCCACATTTACAAGTTTAATTTTTTTAATTAAACAATTTTTTTTTGCGAATTCGTGGATTTTTACGAATTCATAGAAGTAAATCTATATACATTTATTGACTGTAAATTTTTAAATTTTGAATTCAATCTAATCAATCAATCCATAAATCGGATCTTTACATATCATATTGGATTGTCAACACTCCTAGAGTGAAGAAGAGTTTATTAATTTATTATTTTTTTCGGATGGATTTTAATTCTGATTTGGGGTAGGTTCGATTCGGTTTTCCAAACTGAACCGAACCAAAATTATGTTAATTAGATTTAATTTCGGTTTATGAATAAATAAAATAATTCTAAACATTAAAATCATGCACAGATCCACCATCTCTCTCTATCAAATTAATTACTAGCTGAGACACACACACACTTTCACCATCTGTCTCACTCTTGCAGATACACACATTCCATCCACCACTGTTTTATCAGCCAGCCTGTCGCCGTCATCGTCGCCATGGCACTTGTGTCAGTCTGTCGTCGTCGGCGCAGCCAGCCTGTATTAGTTCATCCGGTAGTGCCGTGTCATCGGTAGCCTGCTTTTGCATTGCTGGAGTTGTGTAACTTGTGTTTGATTTTTTATTTATTCGTTGATTTTGATGAAAAGATTTGGAAGCAAATGAAAAGGTCAGTTTTATAATTACAAATTATTTGAAACATGCAAATAGATTTTCATTAAGTTCACGAGGAGGCTGTTGTTTTCAATTAAATCAATTTTAAGTGTGCTTGCAGCAGCTGCCATGTTCAATAATCCATTTCACACATGAATTTCAAAACACTTGTGTCCTTAATTTTGTGAGTTGCATTTCGTAAATTGGAGTTTAATTTGTTGAGTGTTTTATAAATAAATTGTCGAATGAATTTAATCACCAGCCAAGGGCTGTCAAAAAGGTGAGCATCTAGATGGCAGCCATCTAGATGGTCAATTGTTCAAAGCAGAAGAATGAAGAATTCAATCGTTCAAAGAGAAACGAAAGAAGAAAGAAGCACGGCACGTCTTTGAAAAAATAATAATAATATATACATTAATAGTGCCAAGATGTTAGCTATAAATAGAGGGGTTCATTCCCTCATTAAGCATCCAATTCATCTCAATTCCAATTCAGAGAGCAATTTTAGTTAAGAGAGTTTTTTGTGAGCCTCAATTTATAAGCTCTTGTTATTAGTGTTTTGAGAGTTTGGGTGTATTGGGTTTTTTGGAAAGTGAGCTAAAATACCACAATACTTGTAACTCCTTTTCACTAGTAAAATATTTCCTTCTGTTTTCGCCCGTGGACGTAGACTAAAAGCCGAACCACGTAATTTTTGGTGTCTTATATTTTTGTGCTTGTTCTTTATTTTCTTACAATTTTACTTTAGCTGCGTGTCTGCTTCACCACCAATTTCCTAACAATGGTATCAGAGCTATTGGTTGTATTTTTGGAGTTGGGTACTGTTCACGTAAGGGGTACTGATGTATACGACGCTATTCACGTATACGTACTATTTACTTATACGGTACTATTCACGTGAAACGGTGGAAGTGGTACTATTCGGGTATACGGTACTATTCACATATACGATACAATTCACGTATACGGTACTGTTCACAAGAAACAGTGGGAGCGACCCAAGATTTGGCGGTACAAAGTAGGGAATAGTGGTGTGAATAAAGCAACTGTGTGGTTTTTTGTAAATGTCTAGGAAAGTTCTGTCACAAAGGCGATAAGAGCTTAAGGAGTTTGGGTTTTAAGTGGGACCATTGTGACCCCTCCAGTCTTTCCTGGGAACTTTCCTGGTGTACATTCTCACACATACTCACAACTATTCAAGGTGGTACACTAGCTTGTGTGCGGTATTTATCAACAAAATGGCAGCAAAGTATGAAATTGAGAAATTTAACGGAAATAATTTTTCGTTATGGAAAATGAAAATGAAAGCTGTATTGAGGATAAATAATTGCTTGGCAGCAATTGGAGAAAGGCTCATGGAGATAACTAATGACAAGTGGAACGAGGTAGACGGCAACGCCATTTCTGATCTACACTTGGCACTTGCAGATGGAGTATTATCCAGTGTGGCAGAGAAAAACACAGCGAAGGAAATATGAGATACTCTTACAAAATTATACGAGGCCAAGTCACTACACAATAAAATCTTCTTAAAGAGAAAACTCTATACACTTCGAATGACGGAATCTACAATGGTGACCGACCACATCAACACCTTGAAGACTCTATTTTCACAACTCACAATGTTGGGTCATAATATAGAGGAGAATGAACGTGCAGAGCTTCTACTTCAAAGTCTACCAGATTCGTATGATCAACTCATCATCAATCTGACGAACAACAATCCAGTGGACAGTCTAGTTTTCGACGATGTTGCAGCCTCCGTATTAAATGAGGAGAGCAGGTGGAGAAATAAGGAAAGCAGACAAGCAAGTTTGCAGCAAGTGGAGGCACTATCGGTGACGAGAGGGAGATCAACGGAATGTGGCCCCAGTGGGAGTCAAAATCATGGTAGATCAAAATCCAGAAGTAAGAAGAATGTGAAATGTTACAACTGTAGCAAGAAAGGGCATGTCAAGAAAGAGTGTTGGAGTAATCAGAAGAGAAAAGAAGGCAAAGAACCTGAGCCATCAAATGCTCAGGGGTGTGTAGGAAGTACCTCAGATGATGGCGAAATTCTTTACAGCGAGGCAATAATTGTTTCAGAAGGCAGAAAACGACTATCAGATGTCTGGTTTATAGACTCAGGAGCTACCTGGCACATGACCTCTCGGAGAGAATGGTTCCACATATATGAACCTATCTCAGGAGGATCTGTATATATGGGTAATGATCATGCCTTGGAGATCGCTGGTATTGGTACTATCAAAATAAAAATGTTTGATGGTACAATTCGCACAATTGGGGAGGTACGACATGTCAATGGCCTGAAGAAAAATCTATTGTCTTTGGGACAAATGGATAGTCATGGGTACAAAACTCATGTGGAGAATAGAATTGTGAAGATTGTTAAAGACGTGCTTGTATTAATGAAGGCAGAAAAGATCGGTGCTAATCTATTCATGCTTAAAGGAGAAACACTACAAGAGGGTGATGCGTGTGTCGCATCAAATGGAGAAGAGTCAACGATGATGTGGCATCTCAAATTTGGCCACATGTCGGAACAAGGTTTGAAGATTCTCTTTGAGCGAAAATTGCTTCCGGAGCTCAAATCGGTAAGTTTACCATTTTGCGAGCATTGTGTTATTAGTAAGCAGCATAGATTAAAGTTTAGTAGATCTATTGCTAGAAGTAAATGCATTCTAGACTTAATTCATTATGATATTTGGGAATCACCGGATATATCTATGGGAAATGCAAAGTACATGGTGACTTTCATTAATGATTATTCCAGAAGATGTTGGGTGTATCCAATTAAGAAAAAGTCAGATGTATTTCCGGTGTTTAAAGAATACAAAGCGCGGGTGGAACTTGAATCTAGTAAAAAGATCAAGTGCTTGAGGACGGATAATGGTGGAGAATATACAGACAGCGAGTTTCTTGCTTTCTGTACGCAAGAAGGTATTCAGAGGCAGTTCACGGTGGCATACACTCCTCAACAAAACGGAGTGGCAGAGCGGATGAACAGAACTCTTACAGAAAGAATAAGAGTTATGTTGAAGACTGCTGGTCTACCTAATTCATTTTGGGCAGAAGCAGCTAAAACTACCTGTTATATAGTAAATCGATCGCCATCTACAGCAATTGGGTTGAAGACGGCGATAGAGATGTGGACTGGAAAGCCAGCTGATTATTCCTACCTGCATGCATTTGGATGTCCTGTGTACGTGATGTACAACGCCCAAGAAAGAACAAAGCTGGATCCAAAATCTAGAAGATGTATCTTCTTGGGGTATGCTGATGGAGTAAAAGGGTATCGTCTGTGGGACCCCACTGCCCACAAGATTGTTATCAGCAGAGATGTTATCTTTTTAGAAGATCAACTGCAAAGGAAAGATGAGGATGATAGCACTGTAAAAGAAAAGTCAGAGATTGTACCGGTATATGTGGAAAATACTCCAGAAGATTCAGATTCTTTTGAAGCAGCACCAGAGCATGAGGAACAAGAACCAATCGAGTCCGAGGCTCCAGAAGTTCGTCGGTCAACTCGTGAGAGACGACCGCCAACGTGGCACTCGGAGTATGTCACAGAGATAAACATTGCATACTGTCTTCTAACAGAGGATGGAGAGCCTTTAACTTTCCATGAAGCTTTAGAAAGCACAGATGTTGCTTTGTGGATGACAGCAATGCAGGAAGAAATTGAAGCTCTACACAAGAATAAGACATGGGAACTTGTACCACTACCACGTGGAAGAAAAACCATTGGAAACAAATGGGTCTACAAGATCAAACGTTATAGTAATGACCAAGTGGAGCGGTATCGTGCGAGATTGGTGGTGAAAAGATATGCTTAGAAAGAAGGTATTAACTTTAACGAGATATTTTCTCCGGTAGTTTGACTCACAACATTCAGAGTAGTCTCGACAATGTGTGCTACATTTGACCTACATCTAGAGCAGTTAGATGTGAAAACTGCATTTCTTCATGGAGAACTTGACGAAGAAATATATATGCTCAAACCAGAAGGTTTTACAGAAACAGGAAAAGAGAACTTGGTTTGCAGGTTAAACAAATCTCTATACGGTCTCAAACAGGCGCCGAAGTATTGGTATAAGAGATTTGATTCCTTCATTATGAGCCTTGGATACAACAGACTCAGTTCAGACCATTGTGCATATTACAAAAGGTTTGAAGATAATGATTTTATTATTTTGTTGTTGTATGTGGATGACATGTTGGTAGCAGGCCCCACAAAGATCGAATCCAAGAATTGAAGGCACGATTGGCTAGGGAGTTTGAAATGAAGGACTTAGGACCAGCAAACAAGATTCTAGGGATGCAAATTCACTGAGACAGAAATAACAGGAAGATTTGGCTTTCACAGAAGAATTACTTGAAGAAAATCTTGCGACGTTTCAACATGCAAGATTGTAAGTCAATTTCTACCCCACTTGTTGTTAATTTCAAATTATCCTCAAGTATGTGTCCTAGCAATGAAGCGGAGAGGAAGGAGATGTCTCGAGTACTATGTGCATCAGCAGTGGGAAGTTTAATGTTCGCTATGATATGTACAAGACCAGACATTGCACAAGCAGTGAGAGCAGTCAGTCGATACATGGCGAATCCTGGTGGAGAGCATTGGATAGCTGTGAAGAGGATTCTGAGATACATCAAAGGAACATCAGATGTTGCATTATGTTATGGAGGATCAGAGTTTACTGTCAGGGGCTATGTGGATTCAGATTTTGCAGGAGACCTTGATAAAAGGAAATCTACTACTGGTTATGTGTTTACACTTGCGGGAGTAGCTGTAAGCTGGGTTTCGAAACTGCAGACCGTTGTGGCTTTATCTACAACAGAAGCAGAATTATATGGCGGCTACACAAGCTTGCAAGGAAGCTATTTGGATACAAAGGTTATTGGAGGAGCTCAGGCACAAACAAGAGAAAATTCATGTGTTTTCTGACAGTCAGAGTGCCTTGCATATTGCAATGAATCCAGCCTTTCATTACAGGACAAAGCACATAGGAGTTCAGTATCACTTTGTTCGATAAGTAGTGGAAGACGGAAGTGTGGATTTATAGAAAATCCATACGAAGGAAAATCTAGCAGATGTTTTGACCAAGCCGGTAAATGTTGACAAGTTTATCTGGAGTAGATCCTCTTGTGGCCTAGCAGCAACGTAGGCAACATGATTATGGCGAAACAGAAAGGATGATGTGGAGATTGATTGATCCTCAATCTAATCTCCAAGTGGGAGAAATGTCAAAAAGGTGACCATCTAGATGGCAGCCATCTAGATGGTCAATTGTTCAAAGCAGAAGAATGAAGAATTCAATCGTTCAAAGAGAAACGAAAGAAGAAAGAAGCACGGCACGTCTTTGAAAAAATAATAATAATATATACATTAATAGTGCCAAGATGTTAGTTATAAATAGAGGGGTTTATTCCCTCATTAAGCATCCAATTCATCTCAATTCCAATTCAGAGAGCAATTTTAGTTGAGAGAGTTTTTTGTGAGCTTCAATTTATAAGCTCTTGTTATTAGTGTTTTGAGAGTTTGGGTGTATTGGGTTTTTTTGGAAAGTGAGCTAAAATACCACAATACTTGTAAATCCTTTTCACTAGTAAAATATTTCCTTCTGTTTTCGCCCGTGGACGTAGGCTAAAAGCCGAACCACGTAATTTCTGGTGTCTTATATTTTTGTGCTTGTTCTTTATTTTCTTACAATTTTACTTTAGCTGCGTGTCTGCTTCACCACCAATTTCCTAACAAGGGCTTCCTCATCCATTTTGAACCGAACCAACCCGTTGGTGAATCGAACTGGATCGCAAAATCGAACTGATCGAAATGGAATGGTGGTGTGAGACTACGCATGTATGATTTTGACACTAATATCACATAAAAGTCAATTTTTCTAATTTATACACAAAAACTAATTTAAAAGAGTTGAGATTATGTCAAGCTTATAATATTAACCTTATAAATATTCTCAACAAATGTGCAATAATATCTTCAACATTTATCAATATTTATATTTTACTCTTTAATAATAATATTTAAAAAAAATCATGTGTTGGAAAAGCCAATTACATGTATTATTTTTGTCAATTTTCGTTGATACAATATGGAAAGTAAATGCCACGCTTAAGCATTTTTCAAATTTGGATGTCTGACCACACTGCTTGAGCAAGATTATTCAGCATAGAGGATATATACATTAGGTTTGCACGTGGCCTGACTTGTTTTTTGGAGATTAGGGTTGCACGAGGCCTGACTTGTTTTTTTTTCGGAATTTTGTTGGATCTTGATCCCTTACATAATGATCTACTTTATATTAATTATAGAATTAAACAAAGTAACTTGAGTATAGTTTCCCTCATATAACTCCGTGCTTATTTAGTGCAACTCTATGATCGATGTAATTTATATCATTATATGAGGGATCTATTATTTTTTATTGAAATTTAAAATACTAATGTCTCACCTTCAAGGAAAGTGGGAGCAATTTTTTTTGCATTTGATTTGAAATTAGTCATACATTATATTTAATTACAATTTGTAGTTGAATAATCTAAATCTAGAAGGTAGCGTTTACTTTTTAGATTGGAGTAAGAGTCTTAAGGAGTGGGAATCCTAGAATTGGGAGTGGGAGTAGGTTGTTTACTTACATTGAAATAGAAGTATGAAATAAAGATTAGAATTTAATTCATGTGTTTACTTTGTCTTGGATTGGGAGTAAATAGTTTCAAATTACAATTTTATCCTTATTTAAAGAATTATAGTTTTTAATTACAAAGTTAATAAAAAATATATTTAATGAATAAACATTTATTTTATTATATTTGTAAATTTATATTAAATTATTAATATTTTTAATTATGAACGTCACAATTTTTTTAATTTTAATTATATAAATTAAAAATTATTGATAAGGACAATATAAATGAAATATTTTTACTATTAACATAGTATGAAATTAATATTTTCTTAGAATAAACTATTTATTAGTATTAATTATTAATATTAAAAAATATAATACTAATATTTTTAAATAAATATAATAATATTATATTTTCAAATAAAGATGGTATATAGTAATATTATTAATTATCTATTAATATGATATTATTATTTTTTAAGTAATTAGACTTAGAATCAAACCAAATTATTATTATTTAAATATAATAATAATATTTAACTAAATATAATAATATTTAAATATTTATTAAATATAATTATAGTAAATTTAATAAAAAGAGGGTAAAAAAGAAGGGTAAATATAAAATGAAACATTATTTTATTTTATTTAATATAATTATATTAAATTTATTATTATATAAAATAATAATATAACATTATTTAGTACAAAATTAATATTTTCTTGGAATAAACTATTTATTATTAATATTAAATAAATATAGTACTGTTATTTTAAAATAAATATAATAATATTAATCAAATAAATATAATATTATTTATTTTATTAAATATAAAATATTAAATTAAAAAGGGTAGAAAAGGGAGAGGTGGGAGTGAATATGAGAGTCCACTCCCACTCCTCACTTCAAAAATGAGTGGGGCCCATGGAGTGAGATTTTCAATCCAGAACTGATTTGTTGAAGTAAACACTGGAGTGAAAGGAATTCATATTTTTCACTCCCACTCTAAAAAGTAAACACATCATAAGTGATTTTAATTATTCAAGTTGAATTAAATTATGAGATAGATGAATGACTAATTCAAATTAAAAAAAAGTCTGTAAAGTATTTCTTATAAAGAGGCATACAAAGCTTTTTGTATGAAAAAGCACTATATTTTTTTAAAAAAGAGACTAACACCTTTTTTATAACTTTTTACTTTTGTCTCATATTTCTTCATCAATTTATTTTTACCATTTTTTAGACAATATTGGATGTTTGATATAATTTTTCTTTATAAAGTCAATGAAAAAATAGACCACGATGAGTGGAAGCAAAATATTACAAGCTTTTTCCATGAAAGAGCACCGTGTGTTATACAATGAATATGGTTTTAAAGGGACCATCATAAACATCATCTTTTCAAAAGCAAAATTAAAAACCGTCATCTTTTAAACTTTCCAGGCAAAATAGAAAGAATTCACATTTGTTGAAAATAATCACTTCAAGTCATCATACGCCAATCTCAGTTGTAGGTTCAAATCAGGTCATAGGACAACAATTGAAACTGCAGATATATATAGATTGACAACATAGAACATACATAAAATTTATTATGGAATTTTATTTTAACTTTTCTACTAGTTACTGTTTACACACAAATACAAGTTACACAACTCCGTAGACTTATTTAAGTTTGTCCATTGACGTATTCACAGCCCAGCAAGTCTAAACACAATCCAACAGAATAAGTTCACAACTTAATTGTCTTATTTGATCAGAATGGACTCCATGCAATCTCGTCATGTAACTGGTAGCAATCAACAACTTTTAAGTGCCCTGGTCTTGAATTTTCAAGAAATCAATAAAAGTCTTTCCACGCAGCTCACTTGAAAAAAATCTTTTGAAGTAATCTGTCACACTTATTTTTTTAAACAATGCTGGAGTCTTCGGAGTGATAAGACTTGGTGCTGGACCCAATTCTCCATCTAATTTCGGGTTGTAAAATGTAGCAAAAGATAACCTTTCCTTCGCTGAGTTTACAGTCGCACGATGTTCGATACTACGATAAGTTCCATTGGTGAAAATCTACAAGATAATAAAGTAAATAAATAAAAAAAGAACATAAATAGATGAAACCAGTTATCATCTACACATCCCATGCTAACAACATAATTTTTATCGCAAGCAAGGTGTTCCCAATCCTTTTTTGTTTTTTGTGAATTCGGTGTTAGTTGACTTTATTTTCTATCACTAACACAAATTATACAATAATTGTACTCCACTTACAATGAAAAACACGTCAGATATCTCATGACATTACTAGAGATACAAACTACGTAGAATATAGCATTAGTCATAGGCTATACAAAATGACAAGTGTTACCTCTAAAGCGTCACCAATATTGACGACAAAGGCATCCGGGAGGGGTTTAACAGCAACCCATTTTCCATCTTTCTTAATTTGGAGACCATCCATCTCATTGACTTGGAGGAGGATGGTGAGTGCGGCGGCATCACAATGAGAATTATGGCCGACAACTTGTTCTGGTTGCGGGCAAGGAGGATAATAATTCATCCTTAATAATTGCATCCCGTTTTCAAACAACTCTTTCATGTCATTGGGATCCATTCATAGAGCTTTAGCCATTTGGTCAAGTATTTTCAGCGCAAGATTTTTAAGTTCTGTGAAGTAAACTTCCAAGTCATCTCTGCATGCAAATTACGATATACAGTCCAGTAATGATCATTATATAGAATATACTATACAGCAAAACTCTACGCTTCAAATATAGAACCTGAATGGAAGAGGCAACTTGGGGAACAAGTGGGGTTTCCTCAGATGAGCTGGGAAAGTGGTCAAAGTAAAGCCGTATCCCCAATCAAGTTTCTGCTCTTCAGACGTAATAAAGAGCTGCCCAAATCCGTCAATATCTCCTGGCTGTTGCCAAAACTTCTTTTTCTCATCTATTGGAAGATTAAAGAAGTCTTGAATCTCTGCTTTCACTTTCTCCACCAATGAACTGCTTACTCCATGATTCATCAACTGCATGTATGCAAATTAAAGCAAGATGTCCTTTCCATATATACATGGTTCATAAAGGAAATTCTGAAGTGCAGGAAACAAAATGATTTTTATGGACAAAAGCCAAAGAAACGGAGAGCTGATAAAATGCGAACAAAAACAACGATAAATTAGTCTCTGTTTACTGTGTTTACAATCAAGTGACTAATCCGGTACCGATTTACTTCCTTTTTGTCAACGTTTTGTCTAATTTTTATTATCTAAATATCCCTGCTAAATTGTTATGTACCTGACAGAAACCCCACTCTTTACATGCACGGTCAAGCTTCTCAAGCTCTGAGTCATCTCCAGAGAGCAACTTGTGCATATCAATGACTGGAAGTTGTTGTGCTGAAGAATCGTCGGTGCGAATCAAGGGATGGTCCATCTCAGGGCGAACATAACGCGGAGGAATTGTGATCAGTGGCTTATTATGTGCCAGCTCCAGAATCGAAGGCTCCACCAGAGAACTCCCAATATCTGTCGCTTCTGCCTCCATATTATACAGATTTGGATTATCTGTTTTCTAGCTATTTCTTTCTTTTCTTCTTCCCTCTCCTTCAGACTCAGCTGGTTTGTGTTTAACAAGAAACTCATATAAATAGTCCTCTGGATGTACTGCAATCCACTTGCGTCTAATAAAATGATAATTTTGCTATAAAAATTCAAGAGGATCGTGACTTCATGTGCCAGATCCAGAATCGAAGGCTCCACGAGAGAACTCCATATTATATAGATTTGGATAATCTGATTTCTAGCTATTTCTTTTCTTTTTTTTTTCCTTCCCTCTCCTGCAGACTCAGCTGGTTCGTGTTTAACAAGAAACTTATATATAAATAGTCCTCTGGATGTACTGCAATCCACTTGGGTCTAATAAAATAATAATTTTGTTATAAAAATTCAAGAGGATCGTGACTTCATGTGCCAGCTCCGGAATCGAAGGCTGCACGAGATAAATCCCAATATCTGTCGCTTTTGCTTCCATGTTATATAGATTTGGATTATCTGATTTCTAGCTATTTTTTTTCCCTTCCCTCTCCTACTGACTCAGCTGGCTTCTGTTTAACAAGAAACCCATATATATATATATATATATATATAAATAGCTCTTTGGATGAAACAAACTCTCAGAGACTACAACATAATTTTGATCAAATACCTATTTTATGTGACAATACAAGTGCTATCAATCTTTTGAAAAATCTCATTCAACATTTTAGGACTAAACATATAGGGATTAGACATCATTTTCTAAGAAATCATGTTAAAAAAGGAGATATTGTGATTAAATTTGCTTTTACTAAAAATTGATTTACAGATATATTTACAAAACCTCATAGTGAAGAGCAGTTTATAAAAATTAGACATGAGTTTGATAAATGTTGCATCTTAAATTATAATTTTTTTAGATTGTGTGTGCTTGGGGACAGTTATAGCTCTATAATTTACACCCCAGGGAAGTGGTAGTGGTGACACTACTTCCCCATGCCAAGGTTGACCAACGCTGGCTCTATACGAAGGGAACAGGGGATTCAAGGAAGTGCTGTAGTATCATGCTGGCATCATTGTTTGATATGAGTAATTTCATATGTTTGCTCTTGTATGCGCTTATGTTTCATGCATTGAAAGGCCTATTAAAAAGTTTTGAATCATAAAATGATTTAAAATTAATCATTGGTGTGTGCAAGACAAGTTTAAGGATTAACCAAAATTCAATAAAAGGCCAAATGTTTTCTAAGACAAAACTAGCACCATTTCTCTATCTTTCTTCTCTAGCCAAGAACTGGATAGCTAGATATAGATAATTGGTTAACTGTTTCCTAAAGATTACGTACTGGACCAGAATCGAATAGCCAGTTAGAAAAATCGGTAAGCCGCTTGTTTAATCTTCACTCACTGAAAACAACTAGTCAACTGGTTAGGAAAATTGGTAAGTTGCTTGTTTAATCTTCACTCATTGGAAACAACCAGTCTGCCGGTTAAGAAAATTGTAAGCTACTTGTTTAATCTTCACTTGCTGGAAACAAGTGGTCAGTTGGTTAGGAAAATCGGTAAACCGTTTGTCAAATTTCCCTTTCTGGACAAAAACCAATTAGTCGGTTAGTGAAGTCCGGTTAGCCGAGTTCGGGTTTTAAATCATCTTCTTCTTTTCCATTCGGCAAACCAGTTCTTTCTCTCACTAAAAGCCATTTCCTCTTTCACTTATTCTCACTCTAAAATCCATCATTTTCATCGATTTCTACTCTAAATTGATTCACAAAAACCATTCCTTATCATTCCTTGTGCTCAAAATCATCTTTAAAATCCTTTTTCATAATCAAATTCAAAAGATTCCATTTCTAACTTAGGTTTTTAACCGAATCTTCTATTTCTAAATTTCTTCTTCCTTAGATAACTTCCACCTAAATTGAACATCCATATCCCTTTTAAACCTCATTACCTTGTTTTTTATTACTTCATTTATCTTTAAATCACTCAATATTGTCATGTCTAGTTCAAGGCCAATTAGAGGGAAAGGGAAAGAACATGTTCCTCTGCTTAAACGGCCACGACAAGAAGGAGGCATTTCCAATCAGTCTAACTTTGAGTCCAAGCACTTTCTAGGGAAGCGTTTAGGCAAGCGATTCTACCAAAAGTTCATGACCCGTGAGGTACTGTTGACTATTAGAAAATGTATATTTATAAAGGAGAAAATTATCATTTTACATTTCAAGTCTTACTAACAATCTTTACTTTTATGTATTTAAGCTTTTTGTAATTTAATTACGTGTGTTTTATTTTAATTAAATATTTTATATATTTTAGAGGCATTATAGTCATTTCACAATAAACGAGAGATCAAACAGCAAAATCAACATCACTTTTGAACTCAGGACGGTTGAAAACCTTAGGAGAAGCACAAAAGGAAAAATGACATTGTTCACATGTACAGTATTGTCTATGTACTGTTCACGACACTGTTCATATAGACGGATCAATGATATGGCATTGACTAATAAGGTGTCATAATTTTTTTGGTCTAAAATTCTTATGTACTGTTAATAGTGATGTGGCAGTGTATTAGTGGACCAAAAAACGCGCGTACGGTACATGCAACACATGAGATTATTTTCAACCAAACCGTGTTGCTGTTCAAACCGTGTCACTGTTCAAACCGCATACTGTTGACTGATGACGTGGCACAATCCTAAGCGTCCAAACTGTTTTTAATCCGATGACCATGATTTACTCAATGTATCTATAAAAAAGGGACATCTCCCCCCTAATTTGGCATCTCTGAATTAATTTTTGGACTCCATTTTCTGTAATTCCATCTCTATCTTATATTTTCTATGTATTTTAAAAAATTTTTATTTTGCTCATAGTTCAATTATGAGTAGCTAATTTTCTTTCAAGTTTGAGTTGAAGGTGAAGTCTCAACATGTGTCATGAGCTTTATTTGGTAAATTTATTTTCTCTTCCCCTCTAATTTTTGCGTATGTTTTGACTTCTCATCGACAAATAAGAATAATCTTGTCTAAATACCGCCCTGGTTTTACCGGTTCCCTAGTACAAGGTTATTATTATTTGGCACGATAAGCTCTTAGCACTATATTGATTAGAGCGCAATACATGGGGTGTGGATTCCTCCCTCATGATTTAATTGGTATTAATAAGGAATATTTAGCCCATGGTGCATGTTGACACGAATCCAGATATACAAGGACGTCAATTTAATAGATTTTCACTTCAATTTATTCTTGCCATTTTAATTTGAATTTTAGGATAATCCAAATCATTTTCACCACAAATCCAACCACCCATTTACAAAATTATTTTTACACACAATTAAAATCCACCTCCTCGTGGGATTGACACTCGTCACCATTAGTCTATTCTATAATAGGTTCGTGCGCTTGCGAGTTCAATGAAAGTTGCACAATAAGTTTTTAGCGTTGTTGCTGGTGAGGTAAGTAATTTTAATTCGTAGAATTAATTTTTGTGAATAATTTCTTTTAATTATTTTTTTGTAATTTTTTTTAAAAAAGGAAAAAAAAAGTGAATTTGCATTTAGAGGTTCGTATTTTTTTTCTCTTCTTTAGAATTCTGTAATTTAATTTTCAAGTTATTTTTTTCTTTGTAATTTTTGTTTATCTTACTAATTTTTTTAATTAATTTATTTCACTTTTTTTTGTGCATTTTTATAGTAAGGTTGTAATAGAGCGATAAAATTAGTATCATAATTTCTCCTTTTTCTTTATTGTTATTCGTTTTGTTCCCATTTATTTTTGTGTTCCTTGTATATATGGTCATAGGTCATTATTACCCAATTTTAAACTTATAGACCTTGAATTAGAAAAAACACTTTGCACACACAAGCACGTTAAAAATAAAATGGATTTGCAACAAGTACCACCAGAGAGGCCATTTAAGGATTATTTCAGTCCTTTAGTTAATTTGAGCACATCATGTATAAGATACCCAAATGTAGCTGCCAGGAGTTTTGAACTAAAACTTAGTGTATTAAATTGTCTCCCAACATTTTATAGCCTACAAAATGAGGATATTATAATCATCTGAATGATTTTCATGCCATTTGTCAAACTTTTAAATATGAGAATTTTTCAGACGATGATGTTAAACTTAAATTATTCCCATTTTCATTAAATGATAGAGCTCGTTCATGGTTAAATACTTTGCTTGCTAATAGCATTACATCATAAGAACAAATGGTAACTAAATTTTTGAATAAATATTTCTCAGTGCATAAAACTAATGCTATTCACAAAGAAATTTCGGAGTTTACCCAGAGAAAAGAGGAGCAGTTTTTTTAAATGGGAGCGATTCAATGAGCTACTCTTAAAGTGTCCACATCATGGGCACAATAAATGGCACCAATGCCAGTACGTTTTGGAGAGATTATTACCGAATGTGTAAGAATGACTAATGGCAACAAGTGGAGGAGAGATAATGTCAAAAAGTGCATCAGAGATTTGGGACTTCTTCCAGTGACAAGCAGATAATTCCCAACAACGGTGTCAATCACTCAAGAGTACTAGAAAAATTAAAGAAGTAAATGAGGTTCACATTGGTAAGTCAAGTTCAGAAATCAAAAAAGTTAAAGAGATGGTTAAAGGTCTTTTTCGACAAATAGCGTTGTTAACGACTACTACATCAACAAAACCAGATGACCATGACTCATACTCAGATCAAGCCAATGCCATAGGTGTAATGAGAAAACTATCAAATTACAACCCATATTCCAACACATATAACCTTGGATGGAGAGACCATCGTAATTTTTCATGGTCTCAAGGATTCCAACAGAATGAACTAGTAACTCCAGCTCCACTAATGCAATAAATTTCTTAAATTCTTTAAGCCTCTCAACTGCCATTTAGACCATACAATCAAAATCAGAACTATTCTCAACCAAGACCATAGAAGATTCATTCTAGAATCTCAAGAATGTTACTTACTCTACGATTGAGCAACAGAACTGCACTATTGATAGATTATGAAATGAGATGAGAGCATGCTTCAACTCACAAACCCAATCAGTTTCAAGCCTCAAAGAGATGGTGGGACAACTTGCTTCTTCAACTCAGACCTTGGCAATAGCTATTGAGAAAGGCAAGTTTTCAAGTCAACCAGTGCCTAATCCTAAAGGAGTACATGAAGCAAGTATCAGTTCACCACAGCAGCATAGAGAAGTCAAAGCAGTCATGACCTTGTGAAAAAAAAAAGAAGTTGACAATAAAGCGGAGATGCCGGTAACAAAAGAAAATTAAATTGTACATGTGAATGTTAAGGACTCACCATCGGAGGAAAAAAAAGAAACTAACCCACGAGAATATGTTCCTAAAACCCCATTTCCTCATAGGTTAGCTAAAGGAAAGAAGGAAAAATCCACAGGTGAGATTCTTAAAATCTTCAAACAGGTAAGTATTAACATCCCTTTACTTGATGCTATTAAACAAGTTCCATATTATGCCAAGTTTCTTAAAGACCTTTGTACTAAAAAGAGAAACATTCATTTTCAAAAGAATGCATTTTTAACAGAAAACGTTAGTTCTATACTCCAATACAAAATTCCCTTAACATGCAAAAACTCAAGATCCCTTACTATCTCATGTAGTATAGGGAACCACACAATTGATAATGGTTTGTTAGATTTAAGAGCTAGTTTAAATTTGTTGCCTTACTTTGTTTTCATGAAACTTGGACTGGGAGAATTACACCCAACTCCAGTGGTGTTACAACTTGCAGATCGGTCCACGAAAATACTTCGTGGTATTGTAGAGGACGTGCTTATCTAGGTAGACAAATTTTATTTTCCTATTGATTTCATTGTAATTGACACTTAACCAATATAGGACTTAAGGAAGTACATCCCCATAATTTTAGGCCGACCTTTCTTGGCAACTGATGCTCACATTTAATGCATGACTAGAAATATGCAGTTGTCCTTCGGCAACATGACTATGGAGTTGAACATCTTCAGCATTGCCAAACAAACTCATAATGCAGATGATGGAATTATTAATGTGGATTTAATAGAAGTATTAGTTGATAATACTTTTGTTTCAAACTTCAGTGATGATCCTTTACAAACATATTTAACTCACTTTCATTTGGATTTTGATATTGACGGATTGGTCGAAGAGGTCAACGCTCTACTTGACTCAGCACCATCCATGGACACTAATAAATGAAAGTCAAGAGTTGAACAACTAGCACCATTAAAGAAGAAACTCATCCCATTATTAGAATCACCACCGAAACGCGAGCTCAAACTATTGCCCAACACTTTGGAATATGCATTTTTGGGAGAATTAAGCATTCTGCCGATAATCATCTCATCATCCCTCAATGACAAATAATAGGGTAAGTTGTTGGATGTTTTGAAAGAGCACAAAAGAGTATTAGGATGGACCATAGTGGACATAAATTGTATAAATCTAGTAGACTGCATACATTGTATTCATTTTGATGAAAATACTAAACCTATTAGGGAAATACAATATCGGTTAAATCCTAACATGAAAAAAATTGTTAAAACTAACGTTCTTAGACTATTAGATACATGTATCATTTACTCAATTTCTGATAGTTCATGGGTTAGTCATGTTCAAGTTGTCCCTAAAAAGTCAAGAGTCACAATAGTTACGAATGCTGATAATAAATTGATATCCACTAGAGTAACTACATGATGGCGTGTATGCATTGATTATAGAAAGTTAAATTCTGTCACACGTAAAGATCATTTTCCTTTACCATTTATCGATTAAATGCTTGATAGATTAGCAGACCATGAATTTTATTGCTTTCTAGATGTCTACTCAGGATATAATCAGATTCTCATAGCACCAAAAGATCAAGCGAAAACTACTTTCACTTGCTATTTTGTCACATTTGCATATAGGAGGATGCCATTTGGATTATTTGATGCACCTGCTACATTTCAACGATGCATGTTAAGCATTTTTTTTAATATGGTTGAACGATTTCTTAAAGTCTTTATGGATGACTTTTCTGTCTTTGGTGATTCATTTGATCAATGTTCACATCATCTAACACTAGTTCTACAAAGATGTGTCGAGAAGAATTTAATTTTAAATTGGAAGAAGTGCCATTTTATGGTAAAACAAGGTATTGTTCTTGGTCACATCATTTCGAGCAAAGATTATGAGTTAACAAAGCCAAGGTGGATCTCATTTCTAATCTTCCTCCACCTAAAACAGTCAGAGAGGTAAGATCTTTCCTTGAGCATGCTGATTTTTATAGACGTTTCATTAAAGATTTTAGTAAAGTTTCTAGACCCTTATGCAATCTACTTGCTACAGATGTATCTTTTCTCTTTAAAGATTCATGTCTTGTGGCATTTGAAAAGCTAAAGCAGTTCTTGACATCATCACCCATAATTCAGCCCCCAAATTGAAGCTTACCATTTGAGCTCATGTGTAATACATCTGATTATGCAATAGGAATAGTATTAGTGCAAATAGTTGATCGAGTTCCTCATGTTATTTACTATGATAATATGACATTGAATGATGCACAATTGAACTATTCAACTATTGAAAAACAAATGTTAGCAGTAGTGTTTGTATTGGAAAAATTTTGATTTTATCTCATTGGTTGTAAAATAATTATATTCACAAATTATGTTGTTTTTAAATATCTTCTCACAAAGAAAGATGCAAAAGTTAGACTAATTCGTTGGGTGTTACTTTTGTAGGAATTTGACTTGGAATTCAAAGATAAGAAAGACATAGAAAATGTTGTGGCAGACCATCTCTCACATTTCCACTTTGACACAATTACAGAGCTATTAATATTAAATGAGTCATTTCCAGATAAACAATTAATGAGTGTAGAAGTATTAACTTTATATGCTGATATAGTTAATTATCTTGTTACAGGTCAACTTCCAGAGCATTGGACTAAGCAAGACAAGGCCAATTTTTTTTATAGAAATAGAGAATTTCTTTTGGGATGACCTGTATTTGTTCAAGTATTGTGCAAATCAAATTGTTAGACGATGTGTCCCAGAAAATGAAATTCAAAATATCCTTTCATTCTGCCATGAACAAGCTTGTAGAGGTCATTTCAGTGCTAAGAAAACAACAACTAAATTTTTACAATGTGTTTTCTATTGGCCAACTATATTTCGGGATGCTTACATTTTCTACTTTTCATGTGATAGGTGTCAACGAATAGAGAGCATTACGCAAAGGAATATGATGCCACTAAATCTAATTTTAGTGGTTGAGATTTTTTATGTATGGGGTATCGATTTCATGGGACCGTTTTCCCATTTTTTTGGCCATTAATATATATTGGTTGTTGTTGACTACATATCGAAATAGGTAGAAGCAATTCCATGTAGAACCAATGATCACAAGGTGGTAATTTTTGAAAAGCAACATTGTTTCACGCTTTGGATTCTCTTGAGCGATAATCAGTGAGGTGGTGCCCACTTTTTTAACAAAGCATTCAAAACTCTTTTAATAAAATATTCCATAACTCACAAAGTGGTGACCCCATATTATCTGAAAATCAGTGGCCAAGTTGAGATCTCCAATCGTGAAATAAAGCACATATTAGAAAAGACAGTGAGGCCAAATAGAAAAGATTGGTCATTAAGACTTGATGATGCATTATAGGCATATAGAACGACTTTCAAGAGCTAGTATGTGAAAAAGCTTGTCACCTACCTGTGGAACTCGAGCATTGTGCGTATTGGGCCATCAAGAAATTCAACTTTGACATGCAGCAAGCTAGCTCAGAAAGAAGATTACAACTGGCAGAACTTGAAGAAATTCGCAATGATGGATACGAAAATGCCAAGATTTACAAGAAAAAAATGAAAGTCTTCCATGACAAGCAAATTATAAGAAAATCTTTCACTCCAGGTCAGAAAATACTTTTATTCAATTCTCGCTTGCACCTAGGTAAGTTACGTTCTCGATGCTCTGGCCCATTTATTGTTCATATTATTTTTCCACATGTGACAATTGAAATTAAGAACCGAAAGAATGGTGTCACGTTTAAAGTTAATGGTCAAAGATTAAAGCCATATCTAGAGTACCAACCACATGGAGAAGACACCGAAATAAATTTGAGTGTCCCATAAGATTTGAATTGATTTTTTTCTTTTCGGTGATTTAATTTTTTTCTTTCTTTCTTTTTATTATTCTTTTGCTAATTGAAATTATTTTTGTATAAGTGTGTTTGTTTAACTATTAAGTTTTTTTTTTCATCATTGTTAATCATGAGTACCATACTTAAACCGTTCCTCCTGAATATTCTTAAACCACTTCAACGTGTAAAATCTCATCTCAAAAGGCAGATTCAATTTTGTCAAACACATTGTATTTGGGATCTGCACTTACCAGAGTTAGTATCTTATGTTAAGGGTTTAGAAAGCCAACTCAAAGACATTGAGAGAAGTGTTTACGACATCCAGTTGGAGCTTGAGGTAAATTCAATAAGAGGACGATTTTAAATTTCTATGTGTGTTTTAATTTATTTTTCTGTTTGTGTGCTTTAGTTTGTTACCCCGGTGAAGTGGCGAATAACGGTACTCCGTGATAATAAAGTTGGTTACTTCAGTTTCCCATAATATTTAATATTCTGAGGCAAAGGTATGGACAAAAATGAGATTCTAGCGAAGCTTCACAAGCAATTCCCTTCACTTCCTCAGAATGCCTTCCTTACAATGCATAAAGCTCTGTCCGAACGTATGCGATTGCCTATGAAGAATAACATACCTGCTGACATAAGTTGGTTAATCGAGGCTTAAGTACGATTGGTAGGTGAATTATCTCCAAAATGTATTTTATACATGTCTGGTTGTGGTGAAGGAAATTATGTAAGAAAATGACGAGCTCGAAGAATTTTTGTTGCTTGTCATAAGTGTGCCAGAATGAGTTGCGATAAAAAATCATGTTCTTTAGGAATGGTGTCTGATAACAGAAAAGATAAGATTCAATTCATTAGGGATGGCTTGAATAAGAAGTCATTGGATGATATTCTTTTATCTCTTGAAACGCATCCTAATGGATATGTGCAAGGAGCGATTCTCCAATTATAGCCATTATTCCAAAAAGAGCATGCACGATATAGTCTCGGGAATCTGACTATAAACGATCCTGTTTGTCAGTTTGTAAGAAAACTGGATGGGAAGCCTATCCTCGACCCATAGTGGGCGTTCAAGCCGTTTCCAGACGTAAATCCAGAGGAAAATGTGAGCCACAATCACAACTACCTGTAAATATCCTTTTACTTTACTATTATTTTATTTCACTATTATTTTATTGTTTGCATTATTGTCTTTAATAATTTTATTACTGTTTGTTTTTTCCTTTTTACTGTTTACTTTTTAACTATCGAACCATGTGCTTTATGCGTTATTTGACACTGACATGCTACCTCATATACAGCTGTGACCCACTGTCACCAAGATTCGTAAATATGATTTTTTGTCAAGCACTCACAAATTTTTTTTGAGAAGTATCCCAATGGCAGCTACTCCAAATAGACAATTCAAGAACATTTGTGTGCTTTTTGGATTTAACTATGACAAATATAAAGAGCTCGTTGAGGCAACCATAGATCTTGGTCGAAGTATAACGGAGAGAAAATTATACTTGGTGTTTGGAGAAGATAACCGAGGGTTATCAAAATTGGTCTCAGAAGCAGCTTTTGTCATAGGAAGTTAATTGTTAGGCATCATCCCAAGAGTCCTAAAACCTTTGGTCAGTTTGTCTAACTCATCGACTGGAGAAGAGTTAGTTGTCTCAGGTATGCAAGAAATAATAACTAAAATGTTTAATCATACTGATGCTTTTATTTTCCTTCTAGGACATCTCGCAACACTAGAGGCACTTATCACACTAGCATCTTGGGGCCATCTGCACATTCACCAGAAATCTATCGGTTTGTTAAATGTCAAAAACTATTATGATGGCTTTATCGCATTTGTTAACCATGCAATAAAAAATTATTTCATTCCTTCCAATGTGAAAAAACTTTTTATTTGTGATCACACTGCTAATGAGCTACTTGATCTGTTACAATCATATAGACCGAAGACAGACCCCTGGACCTTTGTGTTGGAAAGTCCAAATAATGATGGTAACAGTAGCCGCAGAAAGAAGTACAAATTAGATTTAACTTTCTGCTTGTAAATATTTTCTTCTGTGTTGCACCACCCAGGTAATGTCTTCTAAACTCTACTTCTTTCCTTTAAAACATTGAGGACAATGTTTTGTTCTGGTTGGGGGAGGAAATAGTCGATAATTGTGAAATCTTGGTTAAGGTTTTGCTTATTTTTTATTATAGAAACTAATTGTTGCTAACTTTTTGTGTTGAAGATAGCTGAATATGGAGTGTAGTGACTCTAGACACGCATCTTCATCATTTGAAAAAAAATTAAAAAAATTCAGACATTTTCTTTTTCTTTATTTTGTTTTTATGTTAATTTTTCTTCTTCTTTTCAATTTCTCCTTTATAAATATACATTTTCAAATTTTTGAGTTGAAGATGGTTGAATATGGAGTGTAGTACCTCTAGAAACACATCTTCTAAGTCTTAAAAAAAATCATTTTTTTCTATCATTTTAAGTGTAACTTTTCTAATTAGTTTTTCTGCATCATTTTCACATTTCTGCATGCATATTTTCCTTTTATGTTTAGAACATGTTGAAGGGTAGAATGTTGTTTGAAAAAAAAACTGTGTGATTTGTTTTAATATTGGATGACATGATGAATTTCAAATTTTAGTATTTGTATTATCTTTGGTTTTAAGTAATGTGATGCGATATTTACTACTTTACAAGTTGATGTCGGAGACAAATATGAGTTGCTTGGATAAATGCACATGTCATAATAAGTACCAAGTGAGTTTTTTAGCCTATTATTTTTCTTGGAGAGTAACCTTTTTGTCCATTCTTTATACAACTTAGTAGTTTATTATTTTATACACGACCTCTAGATTTCTTTTGAGTTAACCCTAAAATAAAAAAATAAAAAAAAGGAAAAATGTGTGTTGCTACATTTGGAGGCCCATCTAATTAGTAGATATGGAAGATTATTTAGAGTCCTAATAGACGATGGAAAGGCCATTTTTGATCCATTTGAACCTTTCTAGCCATCCCTTTTAAGAAATATCCATAGTTAACCATTTTGAGTCTTAAAAAAAAATTATTTGTCAAACTTATCATCTTGACCCATTTCGATTTGGAGTATTACTCGATATCTTACAAGTTCCATCACTTATTTATGTTTGAGAAAAATGTAAATAATTATTTTGTTCAGTAAAGTTATGCCAAACAAAAGAAAAAAAAGAAAAAAAATTGTTAGCCATGTCCTTAGCCTACGTTATTTCTCTGAATTTTTCTCAAACATACACTTTGTTTTCATTATTTCCCCTCATTTATTAGCCATGTCTTTAGCCTACGTTACGTCCTAATAAAAGTTCTTGATTTTAGGGAGTTATAGTATGAAGTAGAAGCTAGTTATATGAGCTAAAAAGATGTAGTGGTGCATAATAAAAAAATAATAATAAAAAGAAAAAAAATATAGATTGGATTGACTAGCATTTTTGTTTGACTTAAATCATATTATTTCTAAGCTGTGGATATATTTCTTTCAGCATGTGATATCACTTCTTTATTATTTTCTCTCTCAATTACCATTTATTAGAATAACTATTTTTATTGGGTTTAATTTCTTTGTGAGAGTGTCACTACCTCCAGTGAGATTTTGGGGTCTGACATGTCATTCTTGAAAGTAGCTATGACAAAGTCTATTGGACTGATTCATATAGATGGTTGATGTGGGTGTGATATTTCTTTAGATTGGAGATAATGCTTATGCTTTTATTTGATTGCTATCATTAATCTGATTGAATCATCACGAGTTTTTCCAAAAAAAAATTATTTTGGATTTGAATTTTGGTTTCGCTTTATTTGCTATGAACTAGCAATAAGCTGGTTGGGGTGTGTGTTGAGTGTTAGAAAATGTATATTCATAAAGAAAAAAATCGTCATTTTACATTACAAGTCTTATTAACAATCGTCATTTAAGCTTTTTGTAATTTAATTATGTGTGTTTTATTTTAATTAAGTATTTTATGTATTTTAGGGACATTATAGTCATTTCATAATAAACGAGAGATCAAACGGTAAAATGGACATTACTTTTGAACCTAGGATGACCGAAAACCTTAGGAGGAGCAGAAAAGGAAAAATGACACTGTTCACATGTACGATATTATCTACGTTACTGTTCACGACAGTGTTCACATAAACGGATCGATGATGTGGTATTGGCAGATGATGTGGCATTGACAAATGAGATATCATGATCCTGTTGGTCTAAAATTCTCATGTGCTGTTGATGGCGACGTGGTAGCATATTAGTGGACTAAAAAAAGTGCGTATGGTACATGCAACACATGGGATTATTTTCAACCAAACCGCATTACTATTCAAACCATGTCAATGTTCAAACCGCGTACTGTTGACTGATGACATGGCACAATCCTGAGTGTCCAAACTATTTTTA
The DNA here is from genome assembly GCA_029633175.1 of Citrus glauca. Classification (NCBI taxonomy): domain Eukaryota; kingdom Viridiplantae; phylum Streptophyta; class Magnoliopsida; order Sapindales; family Rutaceae; genus Citrus; species Citrus glauca. Next base: position 25,283,721 of record JAQOOD010000005.1, read on the forward strand.
ATTCGATGGCCGCGATTTACTCAATGTATTGATAAAAAGGGGACCTCTCCCCTTAATTTGGCATCTCTGAATTCATTTTTGAACTCCATTTTCTGTAATTCCATCTCTATCTTTTATTTTCTACGTATTTTAATAAATTTCTATTTTGTCCCTAGTTCAATTATGAGTAACTAATTTTCTTTGAAGCTTGGGTTGATGGTGAAGCCTCAACATGTGTCATGGACTTTATTTGGTAAATTTATTTTCTCTTCCCCTCTAATTTTTGTAGATGATTTGACTTTTCGTTGACAAATAATAATAATCTTATCTAAATATTGCCCTCGCCCTGGTTTCACCGGCTCCTTAGTACAAAGTTATTATTTTTTGGCATGATAAGCCCTTAGCACCATATTGATTAGAGCGTGGTTAATGAGGTGTGGATTCCCCCTTCATGATTTGATTGGTATTAATAATAAATATTTAGCCCATGGTGCATGTTGACACGGATCCAGATACGTAAGTACGTCAATTTAATAGATTTTCACTTCAATTTATTCTTGCCATTTTAATTCGAATTTTAGGATAATCCAAATCATTTTCACTACAAATGCAACCACCCATTTACAAAATTAATTCTATATACAATTAAAATCCACCTCCTCGTGGGATTAACACTCGTCACCATTAGTCTATTCTACAAGAGATTTGTGCGCTTGTGAGTTTAATAAAATTTGCATAATAGGTACTTTCTACATTATTTATTTTACCGGATTGGCTTCGTAGTCTAAGATTAGTAATAGAAATGTGTTGCAATTGTTGGCAAAGGTTGGTTGGATTATAATGACTTGGTGAAAATATTTTACTCGAATATGGATACTTCTGCGGAGAAATAGAATCGAGTAATCGCCAATGTTGGAGGAGTTTTAATTGAATTTGATGTTTCAGAGTTAAATTCTATCTTAGGAACCTCCGATATTGGCTTAGGATTATTTTCTACTAGGATATCCCCCGATATTGGTCATTTTTTTTCATATTGACGTCGTTAGAAATATATGTCGGTGTATTGATCTTTCTAATGAATTTTGTAACATCCATTTTCGCACTCAATGTCTATGCTTCCAATTTCGAATTTTACTTCATTTTATGCAAACTATTGTTCTTCCTAGATCGGGGAATTTAGATGAGGTTTCCCACATGGATGTTGCTTTGCTTGATTCTATCCTTAGACATCATCTAGTTTACTTGGGGTACACCATTATCCGAACCATGCTTTCAATCCTTAACTTAATTAGTCGTTCCCTTCTATATTGTCATTTCATCACTTGAATCATTAAACACTTTAAGGTGCCTATCAATGAACCATCCTGTAAATCCTCCAAGAGTATATGAAGTCGTATGTGCCTTAGGGTTTAAGTGGTGTAATGGAGCTTGGATAAAGTTCAATGACAACAAGTACACGTTGCTTGCTCCAAGTGATGATCAACCTCTTAACGATGTGGTTCCTATTGATCAGCTTCCTAATCTTTTCCTTCTATTTCGGGGTTAGCATACGCATTAGAAATCACCAGTGTCTGCATCTTCTGTACCACCTTTAAAGAGATTACTCTTCAGCAGCTTATGAATGAGGTGGGGATACTTTCTGTGCAACAGACTAGTTTTCAGTAGCATATTCTTGATGTGCACTAGCGCAGCAATATCAGCAACTCATTAAAGGATAACACCTCCTCTTTGAGCACTTTGACATTCCTTATTTGTTTCCACTTCCATCACCACCACCCTCACAATCTCAGTAGTTTTTTATGCTTGTACTAGACACACCAACATTTACTGTTTTATATTCTTTCATTTTCTATTTAGATTATATGGATGATTATGCATGTTCGTTATGATTTTGGATTTTGGATTTGTTTTGGATTATGTGGATTTGATATGGTTATTTGTTCTTTTTCCACTTATGTTTTGGATGATGTGGAACTAATGTGCTGGTCTTGAGTTTTTGATGATAGATAGGGGGATTATTCCACTCTTTTTTATGATGAATGGGGGGATATGATATGTAATTGTTTTGTGATGAAAAATATTCATACACATTCTTGCAGGGGGAGCTTTTTAAAAGTCTCTTTCAAATCAATTTTTTAATCTTGTATTTATTCAAAGGGAGTTTTTCATAACTAAATCACACTTTTATAATTTGTTTTTTCATCATAAAAAAAGGAGAGATTGTTAGCCTATATGGCTATAAAATGTTGATTTTGATGATAACAAACCACATGTTTTAGATAAAGTCCTTTCTCACGTCATTTATGGGCCTCTTGGCTTGTGATGTGTCGAAAGTTAATCGGTGAGTTACTAGGGCCTTTGTTCATTTTTTAAGTTGCTGAAGGGCCCAATAAGCTAGTTAAATTGTTTGGCATGGTTGTTTGTACCCTTGTAATTGTTGAAGGACAAAAAGAACCGCTTTTTTTTTTTGCAGGTTTTTACATTCCTCGATGAACTGAGTGACACCAATAGTATCTGTTAAGGTTGGCAGCTGTTTAATCTTGACATCTAAGTGAATTTCACCTTTGAGATTGGCAATAAAACAACCCACTAATAATTGTCAGGTAACCTATCAACACGGTGGGACAGTTTTTTTGAAAGGTTTCTAATAAGCCTATACCCTTAAGGTTTGTTTTAAATGAGTTAGTTTAATGCCAAATGTTCATGATTTTAAATTATGAAAATTTAATTTTATTAGAAATCATAAATTACATTATTGCCCTTATTAACAAGGATTATGAAGTGACTCTCTGGATATTATCGGATATTATAGGTTACCCTTTCACCGTTAATGTCCAGAGACCTGCAAAATGGACACCCGTTATCCATTTATAGTAAACGGTTAAGGATTTGTATGAAATGACTCTCTGGATATTATCGGTTAACCGTTTATAATAAACGGTTTGCCATTAGTTTCCAGTAACCTGCAAAATGAACAACAGTTATCTATTTTAAGTAAACGGCTAAGGCTTTGCATTAAGTGACTCTCTGGATGTTATAGGTTAATCGTTTTGTAATAAACAGTTCACCATTAGTTTCCAGTGACCTGCAAAATGAACATCAGTTATCCATTTTCAGAAAACGATTAAAGACTTGTATGAAGTCACTTCTCTGGACATTATCGGTTAACCGTTTGTAGTAAACGGTTCGCCATTAGTTTCCAGTAGCCTTTCCATTTTTCTGTTTTTCACTAACGGTTAGAGCTTAGGCAAATTGTTTCTCACTGGTCTTAATCGGTTAACCGTTTCAAAATTACTGGTTCACCGTTTATTTTCAGAAACACATTTTAAACTAGATTTTGCAAAGAATCTTTTTCCAGTTTGAAAATCCATCTTTTATAAATATGAATGGAGTGGTTTTTATAACTTTCATTTATTAAGAAATAACTCCAACATTTTTATCAAAAAATCATCTAAAGTTTGTTATCATCAAAATCAAAATTATTAACATATTCATGTTAACCCCTTTTTGATGATGACAAACTCTATTCAATATTTGGCTCCCCCTCAATATATGGTCAAATTAAGAAATGTTCAATAAAAGGATTTGTGCTCAAGAGAGCAATTTTAAATGCATTTTAAATCTCTCCAATTACAAAACATTTTCAAATACATTCTAAAATTCTCAAATTATCTCCCCCTTCATCATCAAAAAGAGAAAGAGAAAAGAAAGAAACGCAAGTCTGGTTTTTGGTGAGCAAAAATTTGGGCAGAGTTTCCCCTTAAAATTAAGCAAAACCATTTATACACATAAGAGAAAAACACTTCCAAAATGTCTTAACAACAACTCCATCACCAATTGAGCAACACCATTAGCAAACCAACACTTCAATAATTCACAAGTTTTATCAAGCAATATCAAGTCTTCCAACATCAAGAACAACATAAAAAATATGTCATCAAAATCCATAAATGGCATATAGAAGTAGCAGTAAAAATATACATGTTAACATGCAAACAAACAAAATATGAACTGCATGTGCGAAAATATAACTTAGAAACGATTGAGGTGGTGGAGGACGAGAAGATGAGCTCCCCGGATCATAGCTAAAGTAGCCAAGAATGATGCGCTGGACATGGATAATCTCAAGCTGATGATCAATACTCTGCCCCTGGAAGATCTCAAAGTCAGAACGCTGCTGTTGGTGGTCACGAGAAAGAGTGTCCAGCCGATCAAGAATCAACTACTGTATACCATCTGCGGATGACTGAGCTGGAGCTGGAGGCGGCATAGAGGTAGGTGGCTGCTCAGGAATAGCAGATGGCTGCTCAGGCACAGCTGATGACTTCGGAACAACTGATGGCTCAGGTGCAGGTGGTGGCTAAGAGAAAGAGGGAATGTCAGCATCCGTCACGCGCTCCTCAAAGTCAGAGTCAGCTGGAGGCCGAGGAACAAATCGGCGACGTGGAGGAGGAGGATGAGCTCCTAATCTAAAGTTAAGGAGCTGATCGGGAGGATAGACATCATTAAACATCCGATCCTCCTCAGGAGCTATCAAGGTATCTCGGTTTTTTGAGTTGCTAGTTTTTATCCACTTTCCATTCTTCCAAGAAAAATCGATACTAGTCATCGCCTCAGGACCAATCCGTTTAGTCTCCATATGTCCAGTATCACGAAGAGGAACCCCAAAGCGTCGCAGTATCTTAATAATAATACTGCCATAAGGAAGCAAACGGTGATTAACTGCGGGAGTACTCAACATGTGCCGTACAATAATATACGCGAGGTTTATGGGACGATCTGAGAGTAGGCTATCCAGTATGCCCATGTCCAACCTCGTGACCTCATCCAAGTGACCCTTCCTAGGTATCACTATGTGTTGTAGAATAGAATGAAGAATACGGACTTGAAGAGGTAAAAGTTGAGACCGAAATAGAAGCAAACAAATCTCATCAGTCAGGTCTCAACAGCGACATATATGACATACACCATCAATATGACTAAAGTGGTCAAAGAAAAGGATTTTCCTAGAGGTGTATATGTCATGCCCCTCACTTGAAATACCAAGTAACTCAGCTAGTTCCTCATCATCAAATTCAATTTGCACACCACTAACTTGAGTAACTATCTTATTTTGGCTACTATGGGAAATATCCATGTTTGAGTAAAAGACTCGCACCAAGTTAGGATAAACTCGCTCATCAAAGTTAATAGCAGACTCACAAGGCCTAAGCATATCCCGAACACTTCTACCACAAACAATTAAGTGTCGGAAATCATTAATATTAACAAAAGAGGAGTCAAGTGCCTTTCGCCTATCAAAACGATCCTCGAACCGCATCGCCAAGGGAGGAGTGGGGAATTGAATTCTTGCAAATTCAGTGACTTCTAGTGGCTGTATGGGATTCCTTAAAGGCATGGATTTTCGTCGGACATTTCTCTGTGAAGATTCAGTTATGGAGGAGCACGGTGGAGTAACCACAGCGGGAGAGAGGGAAAACAATTAGTGATTTGATGATAAATGAGTAAAGGATGAGAGTGTGAAGCTCAATTTGGTTGAAAAATAGAGCAAAACGGATCAATAATGAAGAATCCCAACTTACGGCAGTTAGGATTTGAATTTGGGATTTTTCGATTTAGGGTTTGATTTGAAGTTTTGAATTGGTGAAATGGTTCTAAAAGTGATAAGAAGTGATTTTAACAGTTTGATTTGGCGTGAAGAGCAAGAAAAATGAGGATTTGAGGAAGGAGAGAGCTTCGGCTGCGCAACAATGGTAAAAACAATGAAAGGGTAAGCTGGAGAGGGAGAAGAGAAAGGCTTTGAACAATTTTAAAATGCAAAAAGGGTCAGAAAAACCCTGAAAGATTCTCTTCTCTTGAGTCGAATGCACAGTCCAGGGGGTCTTTGGCCGAGCAAAAAGAAAGGGGGTGAAACGGTTCACCGTTTATTTTAAACGGTTAAAGGGTAATGAATAGAGGCTTGAGATTGGGTAATGGTGAAAGCCTAAGAGCTTAATGGTTAAGGGATAATAGTTAGATGACTCTTTGTCAACAAACGGTTCACTGATTAAAGCAAACGGTGAAAGGGTAAGAGGATAATACAAATTCTAGTTTCTGGAGCAAAACGGTTCACCGTTTATGGGAAACGGTTATCCGTTTATTTTATCTAAATTTTCACACATTTGATATAATATTTGACCAGCAATTAATAAATTTCCAGATCATTTAATTGATCTGGAAATATTTTATGAGCCATTTTAATGCATGATTCATGAACATGATTTCAACCAATTTATTCATACAATCAAGAAATAACAGGGCAAATTCATCATTTGACAATCAAGCTCAAGCATTTCATAACCGTTAGATTACAATTATAAGTTAATCAATTCAACACACTCAGTAGCATGAACAGAGATTAATGTAAAAATTTCATCATCCTAAGTTCATGCCGAATTTTTAAAAATTGTTCTTCGCAAAGAGGTTTAGTGAAAATATCGGCAAGTTGTTTTTCCGTAGAAATAAACTCTAATGCAATATCTCCCTTTTGAACATGATCTCTCAAGAAATGATATTTAATTTCTATATGCTTGGTTCTAGAGTGTTGAATGAGATTCTTTGAAAGATTTATAGCACTAGTATTGTCACAGTTAATAGGAATTTGTTCAAGGTTAACCCCATAATCTCTAAGAGTTTGTTTCATCCAAAGTGCTTGTGCACAATAACTTCCGTTGACTATATATAGAGGCTCAGTAGTTGAAAGAACAACAAAATTTTATTTCTTACTAAACCATGAAACAAGTGAGTGTCATAGAGCAAAGCAAGTTCCACTGGTGCTTTTCCTATCCACTTTATGACCAGCAAAGTCCGCATCCGAATAACATGTTAAATCTATATGAGTTCCCCTAGATATCAAAGGCCAACATCTATGGTTCTAATCAAATAACAAAAAATTCTTTTAACAGCAAGCAAATGGGATTCCTTGGGACATGATTGAAATCTTACACACAAACATACACTAAACATGATATCGGATCTACTTGCAGTCAAATAAAGTAAAGATCTGATCATACCTCGATACATTTTGATATTCACTTCTTTGACCTTTTCATCTTTGTCAAGCTTTATGGTAGTGCTCATAGGAGTGCTTTTTGCCGTTCCATTTTCATAACTAAACCTTTTGAGTAGATCTCTCATGTACTTGGCTTGGTTTATGAAAATGCCTTCCTCGTTTTGTTTGATTTAGAGTCCAAAGAAGTACTTCAACTCTCCCATCATACTCATCTCAAACTCTTGGCTCATACATGATGAAAATTCTTTACACAACAACTCATTAGTAAAACCAAAGATAATATTATCAACATAAATTTGAACAATAAGTATGTTTTGGTTCTTATGCTTAACAAAGAGAGTTGTGTCCGTTTTTCCCATTAAAAAATTGTTATCCAACAGGAAATTTTTAAGTCTATCATACCAAGCTCTAGGAGCTTGTTTTAAACCATACAAAGCTTTGGTTAACTTATACACATAATCATGAAATTTTTCATTTTCAAAACCAGGAGGTTATTTTACATAAACTTCCTCCATAATATATCCATTTAAGAAAGCATTTTTGACATCCATTTGATATAGAATAAAATCTTTATGACATGCATATGCTAACAACATCCTAATGGATTCTAGCATTGCTACAAGTGCAAAAGTTTCATCAAAATCAATTCATTCTTCTTGGTTGTAACCTTGAGCTACTAATCTAGCTTTATTTCTCACAACCACACTGGATTCATCCATTTTATTTCTAAATACCCATTTAGTGCCTATAATGGATTGATGTTTCGGATGAGGAACTAACTCCCACACATTGTTTCTCTCAAATTGATTCAACTCCTCTTGCATTGCCATAATCCAAGATTCATCATTTTCAGCATCCACAAAAGATTTGGTTCAATTTGAGAAATAAATGCAGCATGCTCACATGTGTTCCTAAGAGATGATCTAGTAGTAACCCTTCGTGAGGAATCTCCTAAAATTACATCCTTAGGGCGAGAAGAAACATACCTCCACTCCTTGGGGAGTATTTAAGAAGTACCTTCATTTTGCTCCACATTTGGTTCTTCATGATGTTCCTCTTGAATTTCATGTGGTGCGTCTTCTTGGTTGTTATTTGATGCTTCTTCTTGTTGTTCTTCTTCTGATTATCATCAACAATGGCTTTCTCCGTAAATGAGGGGTTAGACTCATCAAAAGTAACATGCATAGATTCCTCCATAACTAAAGTTCTTTTGTTATTCACTCTATAAGCTTTGCTTGAATTTGAATAGCCAAGAAAAATACCAACATCAGATTTTTAATCAAATTTACCAAGATTATCTTTTGTGTTTAACACAAAGCATTTGCATCCAAAAACTTTGAAATAACCAATGTTGGGTTTTTTATCTTTCCAAAGCTCATATGGAGTTTTATTAAGATGGTCAAGTGGTGTTGACGGCTTTGGCTCAAAAATACTTAGGCAAAGAATTTTCATTCAACACGGTCCTAGTCATTTCTTGAATAGATCTATTCTTTCTATCTACTACTTCATTTTGTTGTGGAATCCTAGGTGATGAAAATTGATGCTCAATGCCAAAGTTATTATAAAAAATTTCAAATGCATGATTTTCAAATTCTCCACCACAATCACTTCTAATGCAAGTAATAAAATAACATTTTTCATTTTAAACCTTTTTATAGAAAATTTGAAATGCATCAATAGCATCATCCTTATTAGTTAAGAACAAAACCCATGTGTATTTAGAATAATCATCCACAATTACAAATACATAATATTTGCCACTTAAACTAGCATATCTAGAAGGTCCAATCAAATCATATGAAGTAATTAAAGCAGTTCTGACGTAGAGATATGATTCTTGTTTTTGAAGGAAGTCTTGATTTTTTTTCCAAATTGACATGCTTCACAAATTCTATCTTTTTGAAAACTGATTTTTGGAAGACCTTTAACTAAATCATTTTTCACAATTTTTGAAATCAAATTCATGCTTGCATGTCCTAATCTTCTATGCCATAGCCAACTATCATCATATAATGCGGAAAAACATTTATCAAGAGTAGATGCACATTTTATGTCAATGGTATAAACATTACCATATCTATTACCAACAAACAAGATTTTGCCATCACATGAGTTTTCGATGACACAATTAAATTTATCAAAAATGACTTTATAGCCTTTGTCACATAATTTACTAATGCTAATTAAGTTATGTTTGGTTGAGAATGTTCTCAACCAAACATACATTCTTAATTAGAGTTGAGGATACTTTACCAACATTTCCAATTCTAAGAATTTTTTCTTTTGAGTTGTCTCCAAAAGATACGTCTCCACCATGTGTAATTTTGGTGAGGCTTAAGAACCAAGAATAATTCCCTGTCATGTGTCTTGAACAACTGCTGTCCAAGTACCACTTATTCTTCTTCTTCTTCTTCTTCAAGCCTTGTAGAAAAAATCTCAAGTTTTAGGTACCCAAACCTTTTTGGGTCCTTGAGAGTTAGCAATGGTTCCTTTCGGAACCCAAACACATTTGACACCATAATTTGCATTTCTCTTCACTGCACATCTATTTTTCATATGACCTTCTTGATTACAATAATGACATACAATTTTATTGCTAATAGATGTGTTCCTCACAAAATAGCTCTTGCAGAATTTTTGTTTCAAATTTGGTTTATAACCAATGCCACTTTTGTCAAATACACATTTTTGTGAGTTTCGCAAATTATCCAACATCTTTTGCCCATTTGTAAATTTCAAGACAATCTCATTTAACTCATTGTTCTTTTTCTTGAGCATTTCATTTTCATTTTTCAACTCATCTATGTGTGGTTCTAAGTGCTCATGTACGATGCTAGACTTCTTATTTGATAATGCAATTTCATCATGCAAAGTCTTGTTCCCTACTTCTAGGCATACAATTTTTTCATGTAGAGATTCATTTTCATTTTTAAGTTTTGCCATTTCCTTTTTAAGACATGCCTTCTTTTTACTAATCTTCATCAACTTATTATGTAAATCTTTAAAAGCATCATACAATTCATCATAGGTAGGATCACTTACTTCATTGAGATCATCATCATCTCTTATTGCCATAAGTGCTACATTTGAAACTTCTTGCAATCCTTCCTCATCACTTGAATCTTCCTCGCTATCATCCCAAGTTGCAACTATGGCTTTCTTCTTGTGTTTGTTGATAAGTGGACACTCCGATCTAATATGACCAGGCTTCTTGCATTCATAGCATGTGATTGCTTCCTTCTTCTCCCGATGGTTCTTGAAGTTTTTGAAATTTCTTCGCTCTTCGGTTTCCTTGAAGAATTTTCTAAACCTTCTTGCTAGCATGGCTAGCTCTTCATCATCCAGTTCACTCTCCCCATCACTCTCATATTTTGAAGCTTTGAGAGCAATGTTTTTCTTCTACTCCCCATGCCCTTTTTCTGCTGCCAAATCTTCTTCATATGAAATAAGAGAACCAATTAAATCATCAAGACATAAAATATTTGAATCTTTCGCTTCCTCAATGGCAGTCTTTTTTTGTCTCCATTCCTTAGGTAGTGACCTAATAATTTTCTTGACTTTTTCACTATTTGAAAAAGTCTTCCCTAGCGCTCCTAGAGTGTTCACTATGTCCGTGAATCTAGTATACATAGAGTACACATTTTCATTTCATTCAATTTGAAACAATTCATATTGCCGAGTGTACCTACTTATTTTAGATTCTTTCACTTGGTTTGTGCCTTCATAGACAACCTCAAGTTTGTGCCAAATCTCATTACCACTTTCACAACTAGACACTCTATGAAACTCTTTCTTATCGAGTGCACAAAATAAGGCATTCATAACTTTAGAGTTTAGAGAGGCTTTTATCTTTTCGAGTTCGTTCCAATCCCGTGAAGGCTTTGGAATATCTTTTCCAACTTCATTTTTAGTCAAAGGCATGAAAGGACCATCATTACCAATTTCTCAAATCTTATAATCTAAGACTTGCAAGTAAATTTTCATCCTAGTTTTCCAATAAGGGTAGTCATTACCATCAAAGAAAGGTGGTCTAATGGTGGATTGTCCTTCCCTAAATGTGGAATCATTTTGAGTTGCCTTTGATCTTTAGCTCTAGACGGTTAAGTCTAAATGAGAGCACTAAGCTCTGATACCAAATGAAATGCTAACTAGGCAACCCAAGAGAGTGGTGAATTGGGATTTTATAAATTATTCAACTAAAAATGAATTATCGTGCAAATCTAAAAAAAATTAAAACAATAATAATTAAATCGATCTCAATTTAAAAAGATAAGGGAAGAGAGAATCAAACACGAGGATTTTTACGTGGTTCAGCCAACCTCGCCTACGTCCACGCCTCCAAGCTTTCCGGGCTTGAGGATTTAACTAAGCAAGCCTCCAAGGCTTCAGTTGCTTACACTTGACTTCAAAGGTGTCAATAACCTTTACAACAAAATACTATCCCCAATCTCTTAACCCAAGTGTATCCCAACATTTACAATCACTCAAAAAGAAAGATTACAAACTGTTTTTCTCTCACACTATATCCAAGATTACAAATCAATGCTCAAAGTGTGAATAGATGAAGTAAGAGTATGTTTAAAGCTCTATGAAGATTGTAAACTCGCGTATAAGCTCAATGGTTGTGTTGTGATCAGTCTTTTTTGAAGTTGAAAGAGCTTATTTATATTTAGAGCTGAAAACTAGCCGTTACTGACTATCGGCCCGAAAATGTTTCACCGTTAGCCGGTAACGGTTAACCGTTTACGCTAGTCAAAGTTACCGTTGGGCCAGATTTCAAATAAATGGTTTGCCGTTTAGGGTTACCCTTTCGCCGTTAACATCCAGAGACCTACAAAATGGACACCCGTTATCCGTTTATAGTAAATGGCTAAGGATTTGTATGAAGTGACTCTCTGAATGTTATCGGTTAACTGTTTGTAATAAACAGTTCGCTGCTAGTTTCCGGTAACCTGCAAAATGAACAACAGTTATCCGTTTTAAGTAAACGGCTAAGGCTTTGCATGAAGTGACTCTCTAGATGTTATAGTTTAACCGTTTTGTAATAAATGGTTCGCCGTTAGTTTCCAGTGACCTGTAAAATGAACATTAGTTATCCGTTTTCAGAAAACGGTTAAGGACTTGTATGAAGTCACTTCTCTGGACATTATCGGTTAACCATTTGTAGTAAACGGTTCGCCGTTAGTTTCCAGTAGCCTTTTTATTTTTCCGTTTTTCACTAACGGTTAGAGTTTAGGCAAATTGTTGCTCTCTGGTCTTAATCGGTTAACCGTTTCAAATTTACTCGTTCATCGTTTATTTTCAGAAACACATTTTAAACTAAATTTTGCAAAGAATCTTTTTTCCATTTGAAAATCCATCTTTTATAAATATGAATGGAGTGGTTTTTATGACTTTCGTTTATTAGGCAATAACTCCAACATTTTTATCAAAAAATCATCTAAAGTTTGTTATCATCAAAATTAAAATTATTAACATATTCATGTTAACATACTTTAGATTGTTACATACCATTATGCATGATTTAGGATGTATTTAAGTTGTGTTTAGTGAGCTAGTTTATGTTGAGTCATGTTAGTTAATCCCTGATACAATAGACACACTAAACAATTTTGGATAGCATGACTATCCCAAAGTAAAGCATAAATTTTATGAATCATTTTTTAAGAAGAACCTTGTCTTTCTGAAAACTATACATGTAGGACTTATTGAATAAATTTTGTTTTATAAGATTTGATTTTGTTTTCAATTTTATATGGATTTTTTAAGCTGACACTATTGCTCTCGAAAACTGTGGTTCCAGCAGAATGATTAAATTCAAAAAATTATTTGTAAGTGTTAAATGAACTCAAAAAATTCTAAATTTTAGATAAAGGTTAATAGATGTGTCTAGTATTTCCAGTTTTAATTTCATAAATTTTTTATTAATATATAATTTTACAAAAATCTCGAAATACATACTATTCAATGAAGGCATTGTGAGATAGTTTTGAAAATTTTTTTGCTGTTGGGTCCTCTTGAAAAATTTATGAGAGTATTTGGGATTTATGAGTTGTATTTACGGTTATGTTTTTTTTGTATTGAGGATAACCATTGTATTTGTGTTTATATTGAAGTGATTTATGCCATATTTGAGATAATGACTGGAGAAGTTGGATTTGAAGTTTGAATGATTATTTGGGAGTGTTGTTTTGTACATTGTAATTTTGGGAATGTTGTAGTTATAGGGGAGGTTCTGCCGAATTTTCGGTAGAATCCTTAGATAGTATGATATTTTCGATCTGATTTTACGAGTTTAGATAGATTCGCCCTGGGAGTGCGGGGCGGGTCGTTTCAGATACCGATCGATGTCCAGAATAGTTCTGTAAAATATTGTGTCATTCTGATTTCTAGATTAAGAGTTAAAATTATAAGAATCAGACTTGTATGAGTTTGAATTAGAAAATCAGGTTCTTAGCATAAGTTGTTAATAGTTATCTTTTGTATCTGTTTAAGGTGTTGGAGGTATTTGAGGCTGTTAGATGCTTTTATCGAGGTAAGTAACTTCATTCATAATTTATTGAATATGTATGATTATTTTGATACTACTGTAAGTACATGTGCTTTTATAGTTCTTTAAAAAATAATCGTTTTTCATAATGAAATTAGTTTATGTAAATGTTTTCAAATTTTCAAATTATGTTTTTTTTCATGGTTTTAACATAATATTATAAATACCTTTAAATATGTAATTTAATTTTATAAATGATTATCTTTTATGAAATTGGCTTTAAAATATTATAATGAAAATTTTTTTTTCAAGCCTAATTCATTATTATGATTTTTTACAAGTCTGATAAGAATGTTTTGACCATGTAAACCATAAAGATTATTTATCATTGTTCACAGGCCACCTTTTGAGACTATATCGGAGCCACTTTTTGAGAATCAGAGTTCTGTAAAGTGCCACATATAATACTAAGTGCCACATATGATACAATAGTAAATTAAATATAGACAAATCTACAACGATGACAAAATAGACAATTGCGCCTATCGAAACTATTGCGATAGTTAATTGGTGATCGGTCCGCATCGTTGGTAGAAACCACGAAATTTGGGGGGACCATGACTTTTTAAAATGCATTATTAATTTAAGTCCTTTAAATTTAAATTCATTTTCGTTTTATCTAAGTGATTGAATAAGGGCTCATTTAGATTACTATTTTGACTCAAAATTAGTTTTAAATATTAAAATTTAATTTTAATGTTTGATATTTTTTTAAATTATTGATAAAATTAAATTTTGAGAATAAATTTTATACTTAATACAATTTTAAATATATTCTTACATAAAACCAAAATTATCCTCAATTAGTTAAGAAAAAAAATCAAGATCGCAATTATTTGTATTAATTTTTTTCTTCATGCACGCTCTCTACCCAATTCTCCTTCTTTTGCTTTTCTATTCCATCAATAATTCTCTGATACTGCAAATATCATTGCTGCAAGATCAACCCTAAGCTAGTATGTGTTTCCTGACTTCATTTTTTAATTTTTCAATATTCAATAAAATGTAAGGTAAACTCTATATATATATATATATATATATATATATATATATTAAGTTCACAACTTAATAATTAATTCACTCATTTTATTGGAATGGACTCCGTAGTCCGTATAATCTTATCATGTAATTGAAAACAGTCTTAACAACTTTAATTACCTGGTTTTGAATCCTCAAGAAATCAATAAATGACTTTCTACACAGCTCGCTTGTGAAGAATCTTTTCAAGTGATCTGCCACACTTATCCTCTTAAACAATGTTGGAGTCTTTGGAGTAATAAGATTTGGTGCTGAATCCAATTCTTCATCTAATTTTGGGCGGTAAAATGTAGTGAAAGATAACATTTGCTTCACTTAATTTATAATCGCACGATGTTCAATATTACGATAAGTTCTATTGCTAAAAATCTATAGGATCACAAATTGAACAAAAAAAAGCTGTATAATCAAGAGGAGGAAGAAATTAGATGAAACTAGTCATCAACTACATATCCTATGTTAGTTCACGTTTTTTTCTGTTATTACTGCAAATTATACAATATTCCTACTCTACTTATCAATGAAAAACACGTCACACGTCACATAACATTACTAAAGATACAAACTATGTAGAGATGCAGCGCCATTCATTATAAGATGTTGAAAATGACAGGCGTTACCTCTAAAACGTCGCCAATGTTGACTATAAAGGCATTAGGAAGAGGTTTAACAGCAACCCATTTTCCATCTTTCTTAATTTGGAGACCATCCATCTCATGGATTTGGAAGAGGATGGTGAGTATGGAGCCATCAGAATGAGGCTTAAAGCCGAGAACTTGCTCTGGTTGCGGACAAGGAGGATAATAATTCATCCTTAATGATTACCTCCCGTTTCCAAACAACTCTTTCATATCATTGGGATCCATTTTTAGAGGTTTAGCCATTTGGTCAAGGATTTTCAAGTTATGATTTTTATGTTCCGTTAAGTAAACTTCTCAGTCATCTCTGCATGCGAATAATAATATATAGTCCAGTAATTATCATAAGATAGAATATACTATATAAGAAAATATCTAAATTTACTACTTTGAAGTTCAATGAATTGATATTAACAAATTATTCAATTTCTGCAGGTTGATGACTGGAAGTTGTTCTGTTGAAGAATTGCCGTCGTCGTTGGAAATCGTTACATCTTTTATATCGGGGCGAACATATCGTGGTGGAACTTTGGCCATCATTGGCTTCATTGCCGGCTCCTGAATCGAAAGCTCCACAAAAGAACTTGCTATCTTTGTTGCTTGCTGCCCTAGTTTTTGATTAATTACATTTCTTTTTTGTCCAAACTCTTGTGATTAAACAAGCCTATTCATGGTTGTCAATTACTGAAGTATAGGATAACTTTTTTTTATTGAGTGCTGCTAGGCATCGAGAAAGGCGAGAGAAGTACGAGAGAAATGACAGCACATGTTGCCGTTTCGCTCCCACAATCTCTTACCTTTGTTTAATTTTAAAAATTAAAATATTAATAAAAAAATAAAGAAAATAAAATCCTTTATGTCATTCCATCTTTACAACTCTCTCTCACTATCTCGGTCGAGCAAGACCAGTGACAATGACGACACGACCGCCGACGATCAGATGGTCATCGCCAAAGAATCGGGCCATGTATTTTACAATTTCTTGGTTTGTGACAACAATGGAAAACTCCTGAGAATTTTGAATTTGTAGTCAAGCAAAGGAAGAAGCAAGTTATCTTCAAAGCATTTTCCAGTAATAATTGATGAAATTTAATACTTCAAGCTAGCCCTTTGCTGTCACAACCAGATGCATTTGCACTATCATTACAATTTATGGAAATTAAAGTAATTAATGGTTCTAATTAATAGCTTTCCAAAAAAACCAATCTTCCCTTGTGAGAACCAAAGCGTTAATTTCTTGTAAGAGTTGCTGAAGGCCAGAGAATTTCAGATTGTGAAAAGGAGTGTGTGAGTGAAAGAGAGATTGTGAAATAGTAAGAGACAGTGAGAGAGAGAGCTGCTCGACAAAGATGGTGAGATAGTTGCAAAAATGGAGTAAGGAGCAGATAAGATTATGTTTTCTTTATTATATTTTTTTACTATTTTAATTTTTTAATTAAAAAAGGGCAAGAGATTTTGGGAGTGAAACGGCAGCACGTGCTGCCGTTTCTCTCGTGTTTCTCTCGCCCTTTTAGATACCAAGCATTTTCCTTTTTTATTGGGTTCATTTGAAAATATTGCCTTAAACAGTAAAGAAGATATTTTATACATTAATTGATCAAATAGACAACTACATATCTACGACTTGGAAAAGCCAACAACTCCTTGACATGAGTGAAGTAGGGGTATTCACTTATTAGATTTTATAGATTTGACATCAATTTATATATGATCCATAATTTTTTATATTATAAATTTTTAATTAAATCCAATTTATAAATTGATAAAATTCAATCAATGTGTCTCTGAATCAGATGTGGATTTGACTTAATCCATATTAAATTTACCATTTTATGGGTTAGTTTGTAAGTTAAGAATTTTTAATTTTGTCAAATTTAAAATTAAATTAATCATTTAAATAAAGTTAGAATAATACATTCAAAGTTTCAAATATAACACAGCAAAAAGAAAAAATCTCATTTGTTTAAATCACTACATAAAAATTAACTAAAATTATGAAAATTAATTATTTAGAAAGATATATTTATGTATTTAATTATTTTATATTTTATATTATCATCAATAAGATATAATATGCTATTAACGTAACTACATTTTTTACTTATTTTGTTATTTGTTTTTTGAATAGAAAGTAAACCTTTCATTTCTTAAACAACAACACGGTTCAATACGTTCTGCACTTCAGTTGGGATTGTGTCAACCTAGACATCGGCGGAACAGTGCCTTAAAGCAAGCTTTGTTAAGGCATGGGCATAAGTATTACAGATTCTAGGGATAAAAGAAAATTGAACTTGCGGGAAATTCTTGCTATTTCTATGGATATCAGATAAAATCCAGTGAATTTCTGTCCTACTGCCCTTAGTGTTGTTTAGGAGCTCTACCACTTCTTAACAGTCAGATTCTACAATCAAGCTAGAGGAACAAATTTGTTTTGCCACCATCAGCTCCCACAGGATTGCTTTGGCCTCTGCTGAGCTAACTCTACCTCTTAACTGAACTTGCTTGATTCTTACTGCTAGAATCTTTCCCTCTGCATCTCAGATAATTACTCCCAACCCTGATTTCTGATCTAAGCTATTGACAGCTGCATATGCATTTAGCTTCAACACATTCTGTGGAGGAGGCTTCCAATTCTGCTGAACTGCTCCTCCAACCTTAGACACCATACCAGCTCCTAACGTTCGCACTTGTTGGAAAGCTTTTAGAGCTGATTCAGCTCTAGCTGCTATAATTTACGAGTCAGTAAGCTTTCCTTCGAAGATGAACTTATTCCTTACGGACCATATCACCCAGCAGTAGACTAACATCAGCTCTGCTTCTTCTTTTAAAATTCTGGAGCTCATCTCTTGGACTGTGCTGAAAAACTCTTGGTTGTGAGCCATTGGAATTTGAATAACTGGCGGAGCTAACTTCCAAATCTTTCTTGAAGCTTTGCAGTCTATTAGAGCATGTCTTACTGTTTCTACTTGCAGCTTGCATCTTTGACAGATCGGCTCTTGCAAGGTCTTTCTTTTCCACAGATTGTCAGCCGTTGGGAGGATATTTTTCAAAGCTCTCCACATGAAAATTTTAACTTTCTCGGGTAAATCAAACATCCAAAGGATTTTCCAGTGTCTAGAGCTACTGACTAAGCTTTTAGGCTCATTGGGAAAATTCAGATTATGAGCAAGTTGATACCCACTCTTGACTGAGGACTCCCTTATTTTGTCGAAATGCCATATCACCTCATCATCTTCTTTCCCACTTGGCAGCCGAATTTTAAGGATGGCTTCAGTATCTTCTTTCTTGAAGTGTTGCTCCAGCTTGTCTACTCTTCATATATATTCCTCATCAATCAGGTCAGCTACCACAACCTCAGGAGGAAGAGTTGGAGGGGAAATTGGTTAGAAGGTGGCTGGTCTTGGAATTCAGTTGTCTTCATAAATTAGAGTATTCTTCTCATCTCTAATTCTCCACCTCGTACCTTTCTTGATAACTTGATGTCCCCACAAGATGCTTCTCCAAATGAAGGAGGGATTTGAGCCTACTTTTGCATTCCAAAATAAAGAGTTCTTGTAGTATCTGGCTTTCATTACCCTTGCCATTAAGGAGTTTGGATACCGAACTAATCTCCAACCTTGCTTGGCCACCAAAGCTTGATTGAAGCTAGTGAGATCCCTAAACCCCATGCCTCCTCTGATCTTTGCTTTGCTCATGCTGTCCCACCGAGCCTAGTGAATTCCATTCATGTCCTTTTTGGTACCCTACCAAAATCTTGTCATTTCTTTTTAGATGTCTTCGAATAATCCTTTGGGAAGCTTGAATACACTCATAGCGTAAGCTAGCACTACCTGGGCAACTGTTTTGATCAGAATTTCTTTTCCTCCGCTTGAAAAAAAACTTGTGATTACAACCTGAGATTTTGCTGGCCACTTTTAGCTTTACCTCTTTAAAGAAGCTCACCTTATTCCTGCCTAACATGGGAGGTAAGCCTAGGTACTTCTCATTTTTGGGCACCACCTTCAGCTGAAAGATATTTTTAATTGCTGAGATTCGATCAGTTGTAACCTTGCTGCTGAATAACATAGTAGATTTGTCGAAATTGAAGATCTGTCCCGAAGCCTTTGCATAACAATCAAAAATCTCTTTTAAGCACTTGCACTCAGCTACAGAAGCTTTGTTGAAAACTAGGCTATCATCGGCAAAGAGCAAATGAGTTATGGAGATGTCTGGAGCAAACTTCAAGCCTCTGATTTTTTGCTCCCTTTCATCTTGATGCAGCAGATTGGAGAAAGCTTCTGCACATAAAATAAAGAGATATGGAGAGAGGGGGCATCCTTGTCTAAGGCCCTTTTCCGACTTTATTAAGCCCACTGGATTCCCATTAATAAGAACTAAAAAAAAAGTGGAGGTAATACAGCTCATGATCAAACTTATCCATTTGGCTGAAAATCCCAAGATTGACATGGTTTATTCCAGAAAATTCCATTCAACTCTATCATAAGCTTTGCTTATATCGAGCTTTAAAGCCATCAAGCCATTCTGATGACCCTTGCTACGCCTAATCTTATGGAGGCATTCATAACTAATAATGACATTGTCCATAATAAGTCTATTGGTGATGAATGCGCTCTGATTAGAAGATATAATCTGGCTAAGAATCGGCTTTAGCCTATTTGCTATTGCCTTGGCTATAATTCTATACACCACATTACATAGACTAATGGGTCTAAATTCCCTAACTTTCCTAGGCTTCTCAATCTTAGGAATTAGAGCAATAAAAGTGTGACCAATAATGACATTGTCCATAATAAATCTATTGGTGATGAATGCGCTCTGATTAGAAGATATAATCTGGCGAAGAATCGGCTTTAGCCTATTTGCTATTGCCTTGGCTATAATTCTATACACCACATTACATAGACTAATGGGTCTAAATTCCCTAACTTTCCTAGGCTTCTCAATCTTAGGAATTAGAGCAATAAAAGTGTGATTTAGCGAGTCTAACGTACCTTGCTCATTGAGAATGTGCAGGCATGTGTTGGTCAGACCTTCACCTACTACTTGCCAATGCTTTTGAAAGAAGGTAGCCGACAATCCATCTGGTCCCGGGGCTTTCGTTGGGCACATTTCAGATAGGGCTCTTTGGAGTTCTTCTGGGGTGAACGGCTCCTCGAGAAGGGTGTTCATATCTTGGGAGACTTTTGGCTGCAATCCTTTAAGGGCTTGGGATATTTGAGACTGACTTGGATTAGAGGAAGTAAATAGCTGCTGGAAATACCCACAGAAATTCTTTTCAATGCCTACAGAATCCTCAACCCACTTCCCATGATCATCTTCGACTCTCCAAATCTTGTTTTTTCTTCTCCTTGCGAAAGCGTTGGAGTGGAAGAACTTTGTATTCTTGTCCCCCTCTTTTAGCCAGTCTGCACGCGATCTCTGCTTCCAATAGACTTCTTTATCAATCAGCATGTTACTAATTTGGTCTTCAAGCTTCCTGATTTCATCCCCATTTATCTTTTGCGGAGGTTTCTGTTTAGCCATATTCAGCCTATCTATCAACTCGGTCTGTTTCTCTTTTCTGCTTCCGAATGCCTCTTTGCTCCAGTTTTTGAGCTGAGCTAAAAACATATTTGCAGCCCTTTGGAAGTTCTGTACCGAGTTGTTCCAACTTCTACCACCATAGCATTCCCACTCCCTCCTCACTATATTGCCACAAGCTTCATACGAACTCCACAAAACTTCATAATGGTCACGGGGGAAATAATTTTGCTTGTAGTTCAGCATTTTACGGCAATCCTTAACTTCAAACAAAATTGGGTAATGGTCTGAGA
Source organism: Citrus glauca (assembly GCA_029633175.1). Lineage (NCBI taxonomy): Eukaryota > Viridiplantae > Streptophyta > Magnoliopsida > Sapindales > Rutaceae > Citrus > Citrus glauca. Next base: position 25,304,790 of record JAQOOD010000005.1, read on the forward strand.
CCCAATTCCTTAAATTAATAGCTAGGTTATGCTGAAAAGTGTTGCTCCAGTTTTTGCTACAGAGAACTCTATCAAGTCTTTCCTCTATGAAGTTGACCTCATATCTCCTATTGGACCATGTGTATTTATGCCCCTTGAAACCTATATCCATCAAGTTACTAGCTCAGATAGCCTCCCTAAATTCTACATCATGTTGCTGCTATGGTCATTTCCCCCCACTTTCTCATGAGAATAAAGAATTTCATTAAAATCACCTAAGCAACAATAGGGATAGGAATAAAGATCGGCTAACCTTTTCAGCAGGTCCAGGTGTGATGTTTCTGACTTGCCTCTGTGTGGCCGTAAATTCTAGTATATCTCTATATCTTGCCACTTTGGTTTTGCACAATAGCATCTATATGGTGAAAGCTATTAGGTTTAATTGTGACTTCAACATTCGAGCTCCAAAATAAAGCCAGACCCCCTCCCTTTCCGTTCCTATCAACCACAAACCAATTCTTAAAATGAAAACTCCCACAAGTCGCATCAACCTGCCTAGCCGTCATCTTTGTTTCACAGCAAAAGAAAATTTGAGGCTGGTGCAGGTGGAGAACTTTCTTTATTGCTAGGCGCGTTCGAGGCATCCCCAGATCTCGAACGTTCCAGCTTAAGACTCTCGTGGCCTCTGGCGGGGCTAGCTACCAGCTCCCGCCAATATATATTCCCCCCCTGCATCTCCATCGTCCCCTTTAATTTGTTCTTCATCAGCTAACTGTAGCTGGCGATATGTTGAAGAGGAGCTTAGCTGATGTTGGTTACTAAGTTGCTTTGAAGGACTCGACAATCGTTTTTTCTTGGTTTCGGAATTGGGCCTCAACATTTCAGAGCTCGGCCTTTTTGAACTTTTTGATTCATTGCTCCCTCCTTGCTCTGGTTTTTGAATTCTTGCGCGGAGCTTCCATTTCTTTGGTTTGGGCCTTAGCTGCAAAATTTCCGGCCCATTGTCCTTGTCCTCCTCACCCGTTGTGGCATGGTCTTTGTTTGAAATGTTTTCATTTACCTTTGCCGTTTCAGATTCCCCCCACATGTGACCTCCCACCCTTGCATTTTCGTTTCTTGTGCAGCCGTCTTTGGCAGTTGACCTACTCTGCTGTTGATTGGTTACTTCGCTTATACTCTTCCCACTTGGTCGCATGCGTTCCATCATCTCCGTACTTTGTCTTACTGGATTGTCCTCGGTTGCTTGCTCCCGATTCTTACTCCTTGGTCCCTCTCTTTCTCCCATTTCGGTGCCGATGATGGTCGTGGGTGACCCGTTTGCACCTCTTTGATGGTGTTAAAACTGACCAGATTTTTGTGTATGGACTCCTTCATCTCCTGATGTCTTCTGAACCTGTTCCCAATGTCTTCGCTCTCTGCCTCTGTTTAACTTCACCCGTTCTGTGTGTGAGATGGCTCGCATCCAAGTAACATATGGCAGCTCCTCCTTTGGCTGGCCTTCATATTTGACACACTCTCTAAATTGATGATCGATGTGGGCGCAACAGAAACAGAAATCTGGCAACTTTTCATATAAAACTGGCATTGATATCTTCTCCCCCTCTGGTTGCAAATACTCTACCTTTTTCAAAGGTTTTGTGATGTTTACGGATATTCTGACCCTAGCAAATTGACTTATGCAGTCTCCTGCGTCATCTGTCTCAATGTCTTCTACTACACCTATCCTTTCCCTCAGCATTTGTATGGTCTCTCTTGCCATGCACATTATTGGAATATTGTGTATTTGAACCCAAAATGATGTGTGCGTGAAAGATTTTTTTTTAATATTGCTTATGCCACTTGGTTCAGCCAGCACCAGGAGAGCCCTATCAAAGTGCCAAGGACCTCCCTTTAGAATTCTTCTCCGATTTGCCTCATTGGCAAATTTGAATAGAAACACATTGTCCCCTATACTCTCTATTTTAACTTCCCTGGCTGTCCTCCATGCCTGATTCATTGTGGTTTTCAATCCCTCCCGATTAACTCCTCTGTTTAGCATAACATTTCCAATCAAACAGTTGGCAGCAAGTTTTTCCCCCGTAGCTTTCATTCCTTCCATCAGCTTAACTATGTCCTCCTCTTCCTCTTTTAAAACAATAGCTTGGCATTTTTTGATTAATTCCTCTGCATCCATTACGTCCTAACGACAGTAACTTTTGCAGCAAAACCCTCCCCCTTACCAGACTTTAAGGTAATGAAACTTTATGGAACTATTGTCGGGCCCCTTGTAAGACCCCCACTGATAATGATTGACTAATGGTTGTGTAAAGACTATAGATGAATCCCGAAAGAAAGGGAAAAACACCCAACTTGTGAGTGACCAACATTCAAGCCATAATGGCTTCAAGATACTTTCATTCTTGCACTTTTTTCAGAGAAAAAAGTACTGTAGAAGGAAGAAACCCATAATACTTATTTTGTATTAGTAAGTAGTAATGCCATATTTACAAGTTTAATATTTTAATTAAATTTTTTTTACGAATTTACAGATTTTTAATAATTTATAGAAGTAAATCTATATCCAATTTATTAACTATGGATATTTAAATTTTTAATCTAATTCAATCCACCAATTCACAGATCAGATTTTTACAAATCAATTTTTTTGTAGATCAGATTAAGCATATCATGTTGGATTTTGAACACCCCTAGAGTGAAGAAGAGTTTATTATTATTTTTTTCGGATGGATTTTAATTCTGATTTGGGGTGGGTTCAATGCGGTTTCCCAAATCCAACCGAACCAAAATTTATGTTAATTAGATTAAATTTCGGTTTTATAAATAAATAAAATAATTCTAAACACTAAAATCATGCACACACACTCACCATCTCTCTCTCTCTCTCTCTCTCTCTCTCTCTCTCTCTCTCTCACTAGCCAACACACACATTCCATCCACCACTGTGGCTTATCAGCCAGCCTGTCGCCGTAGTCGTCGCCATCGCGCTCGTGTCAGCCTGTCGTAGTTCATCCGGTCGTGCTCGTGTCAGCGTCGCCTCCCGTTCGTTGTGGTTGTGTCGTCAGTAGCCCGCTGCTGCTGTCGTGTTGGTGAACTTGTGTAACTTGTGTTTACATTTTTTATTTATTCGTTGATTTTGATGGAAAGATTTGGAAGCAAATGAAAAGGTCAGTTTCATAATTACAAATTATTTGAAACATCCAAATAAATTTTCATGAAGTTCACGAGGAGGCTGTTGTTTTCAATTGAATCAATTTTAAGTGTGCTTGGAGCAGCTGCCATGCTCAATAATCCATTTCACACATGAATTTCAAAACACTTGTTTTCCTTAATTTTGTGAGTTGGGATTCGTAAATTGGAGTTTAATTTGTTGGGTGTTTTATAAATAAGTTGTTGAATGAATCTAATCACCAGCAAAGGGCTTCCACATCCATTTTGAACCGATCCACCCGTTTGTGAACCGAACAGGATCACAAAATTGAACCAATCGAATCATCTTTGGTACGGTTCAAAAGTTGGTTCGTATTCGGTTCCAGCTTTAGAGAATCGATTGATTTCAATTTGGTTCAGTTCTTCGACTGAACCGAATTTTACCAGATACGTCCAACCCTAATCTGATATGTCGAGTTTGGTCTCTGTAGTACATTAGGTTTTATTTATTATTAGAGCCCATAGTCTAAGCCATACTCAAAAACTATTTAAAGAGTTGAGTATTATCTTAAAATTTTTATATAGCCTTGTAATTTTTCTTAGCCACCGGCCAAACGTTGGATAATTTCCTCAAAACCTCTTGTCATGTTCATACTGTTCTTCTTGTATGGTCGTTGTGAAATGGAATGGTAGTGTGAGACTGCTCATGTATGATTTTGACACTAATATCATATAAAAACCAATTTTTCTAATTTATACACAAAAACTAATTCAAAAGATTTGAGATCTTATAATATTAACCTAATAAATATTCTCAACTAATGTGTAATAATATCTTCAACATTTATCAATATTTATATTTTACTCTTTAATAATAATATTTAAAAAAAATCATGTGTTGGAAAAGCCAATTACGTGTATTATTTTTGTCAATTTTTGTTGACATAAGATGTAAAGTCAATGACTAATTTAAATTAAAAAGATATACGTAAAATGTTTCTCAATAAAATGGAGACATACAAAGTTTTCTGTATGAAAAAGTACAATGTTGTCTTATTAAAAAACAAAACTAAGTCTTTTTATAACATTTTACTTTTGTCTCATATTTCTTCATCAATTTATTTTTATTATTTTTTAAACAATGTTAGATGTTTGATATAATTTTTCCGTATAAAGTCAATGAAAAAGATAGACCGCGATGAGTGGAAGAAAAATATTATAAGATTTTTTCCATGAAAGAGCACCACGTGTTTGACAATTAATATGATTTTAAAGGACCATCATAAACATCATCTTTTCAAAAGCAAAATTGAAAATTGTCAACTTCCAAACTTTCCAGGCAAACACGTTACTTTTCTGGTCCAACAGAAAGAAGTCACATTTGTTGAAAATAATCACTTCAAGTCATCATACGCCAATCTCAATTGTAGGTTTAAGTCAGGCCCTAGGACAACAATTGAAACTGCAGATATATATAAATCAACAAAGAAACATAGAATATACACAAAATTTATTTTGTAATTTTATTTTAACTTTTCTACTAGTTATAATTCACACACAAATAGAAGTTACACAACTCCGTAGACTTATTTAAGTTTATCCATTGGAGTATACACAGCCCAGCAAGTCTAAACACAATCCAACAGAATAAGTTCACAACGCAATTGACTTATTTTATCAGAATGGACTCCGTGTAGTCTCGTCGTATAACTGGAAGCAATCAATAACTTTTAAGTGCCCTGGTCTTGAACCTTCAAGAAATCAATAAAAGACTTCCCACGCAGCTCACTTGAATAAAATCTTTTGAAGTAATCTACCACACTTATTTTTTTAAACATCGCTGGAGTCTTCGAAGTAATAAGACTTGGTGCTGGACCCAATTCTCCATCTAATTTCGGACTGTAAAATGTAGCAAAAGATAACCTTTCCTTCACTGAGTTTACAGTCGCACGATGCTCGATACTACCATAAGTTCCATTGGTAAAAATCTATAAACACATAAAGTAAATAAATTAAAAAACAACATAAATATATGAAACCAGTTATCATCTACATATCCCATCCTAACAACATCATTTTTATCGCAAGCAAGGAGTTCCCAACCCTTTTTTTTCTTATGAATTCGGTGTTAGATGACTTTATTTTCTATCATTTTATCATTAACACAAATTATCTAATAATTCTACTCCACTTGCAATGAAGGTCAGATGTCACATAACATTACTAGAGATACAAACTGCGTAAAATATAGCATTAGACATCATACGATATAGAAAATGACAAGTGTTACCTCTAAAGCGTCACCAATATTGACTATAAAGGCATCTGGAAGGGGTTTAACTGCAACCCATTTTCCATCTTTCTTAATTTGGAGACCGTCCATCTCATTGATTTGGAGGAGGATGGTGAGTGCGGCGCCATCAGAATGAGGCTTAAAGCCAAGAACTTGCTCTGGTTTCGGACAAGGAGGATAATAATTCATCCTTAATGATTGCCTTCCGTTTCCAAACAACTCTTTCATATCATTGGGATCCATTCGTAGAGCTTTGGCCATTTGGTCAAGGATTTTCAGGGCAAGATTTTTAAGTTCTGTCGAGTAAACTTCCAAGTCATCTCTGCATGCAAATAACGATATACAATCCAGTAATTATCATAAGATAGAGTCAGGGGCGGACGCCATATAAGGCCAAAGGGTGCCATGGCCCCCCAGGATTTTAAAATATTTTGAGATTTTTAAATAAAATATGAATAATTTATGTGAAATGTCCACACTGGCCCCTGTACTATTAATATATAAAGTTGATAGATTAGATAATATTGTAATTTTATAAGCCCAAAAGCAAAATAATTAAAACAATTAAATCAATCCTAAAAGCCCACTTTTATTTTTGAGAGGAAAACAAACTTTCGTTAAAGTCTTTAACTTTATGCAGTCCGAGAGCCCACTTAAATCACTTACAATGGCATCAAAATAATTAAAAAAAAGAAATCAACCACAAAACCCATAACATCAGCCAACAAATCGCGATCGCGAATAACATATTCCAAAAATCACCTGCAACTCAACCGAAATTCCTAAATTTCCCAGTAGCAAACATGAGCAAGCCATCAAAAATTGATCAATACTTCAAAAGGAAAAATGCAGAAGCCAATACCAAATCTCCAAATATTGAAAATTCACAAGTCTCACTTACCAATTCATCAAATTTTAGAAATCGACCTTTAAAATAATAAAAAGTTTGTTGACCATTTCTGACTTGAGCCAATGGTTGGTTAGTACTAGAAAAGCAACAATATTCCCCCTTGTCTATAGAATAATTGTTCTTGTGCTAACTCTTCCAGTGTCTACTGCAACTACGGAACGATCATTTTTGGCTATGCGTATAGTAAAGACAAGACTTCGCAATAAAATAGAGGATGAATTTCTTACAAATTCATTGATTATGTACATTGAAAGGGAAATTGCAGAAAAATTAAGTATTGAATCAATAGTCAACGAGTTTCGAGATATGAAAGAACGTCGTATTCCATTTTAATGTTGGAAATCCTAATTTTGGTGGGTTTAGTGTCTTATGTTAAGAATATTTTGTTACTTGAGGAAGCTTTTTCCCTTTACAGTTATGATGATTTTTGTTTAAGTTTTTTATTTTCTTTTGATAGCTTCAGTACTTTTAAGACTTGGAATTTTGTATGAGAGGAGGCTCTTTTGCTTTGTAATAATCTTCCTTCATGAATTATAAATGTAAAATTTTTTTCATTTAGTATCTTACTATTTTTTTTGGATGATTTGGTCTAGTTGTAATTTATTACTTCTAATAGCCTCAAAATTATAAGTTTAAATTTGGCCCCCCTTAAATTTCCTACTGAGATCTGCCCTGGATAGAATATAATATATAGCAAAACTATACGCTTAAAATATAGAACCTGAATGGAAGAGGCAACTTGGGGAACAAGTGGGGTTTCCTCAGATGAGTTGGGAAAGAGATCAAAGTAAAGCCGTATGCCCAATCAAGTTTCTGCTCTTCAGACGTAATAAAGAGCTGCCCAAATCCCTCAATATCTCCTGGTTGTTGCCAAAACTTCGTTTTCTCATCAATTGGAAGATCAAAGAAGTCTTGAACCTCTACTTTCACTTTCTCCACCAATGAACTGCTCACTCCATGATTCATCAACTGCATATATGCAAATTAAAGCAAGATTTCCTTTCGATGTATGCATGGTTCATAAAGAAAATTCTTAAGTTCAGGAAACAAAATGATTTTTATGGAAAAAGCCAAAGAAATAGAGAACTGATAAAATGCGAACAAAAACAACGATGAATTAGTCTCTGTTTACTGTAGTTACAATCAAGTGAGTAATCCGGTACTGATTTACTTTCTTTTGTGTCAACGTTTTGTCTGATTATGATTATCTGAATTTCACTGCTAAATTATTATTTACCTGAAAGAAACCCCACTCTTTGCATGCACGGTCAAGCTTCTCAATCTCTGAGTCATCTCCAGAGAGCAACTTGTGCATGTCAATGACTGGAAGTTGTTGTGCTGAAGAATCGTCGTTGCGAATCAGGGGATGGTCTATCTCAGGGCGAACATAACGTGGAGGAACTGTGATCAGTGGCTTATTATTTGCCAGCTCCAGAATCGAAGGCTCCACTAGAGAACTCCCAATAGCTGTCGATTCTGCCTCCATATTATATAGATTTGGATTATCTGGTTTCTAGCTATTTCTTTCTTTTTTTCTCTCTCTCTCCCTCCCCTCCAGACTTAGTTGGGTTGTGTTTTAACAAGAAACTCATGTATAAATAGTCCTTTGGATGTACTGTGATCCACTTAGGTGTAATAAAATAATAATTTTGTTATAAAAATTCAAAACGATCTTGACTTGTGTCTTGATATGATCATATGTAGAGCAAATAATTTAGGTGTTGATTAGTAGATAATGAATTAAAAAAATAAAGAAGTTGAATTTTATTCTTACATTATCACTAAATGATATATGACTGGACATCTTTAAATTTCAGTATTTAGATTAGGGTTAGGTAAATAATCCAATTCGACCCAACTAATTCAAAAAACATTAAGTTCAGTTCGGATTGAATTATTAACCTAATCCAATCGGTGGTAGAAACAAACCTGATTAGATCGTGATCGGATTGGATTAAACCCAATCCGCTCTGAAAATTCAATCGGGTTGGTCCCTTAAAAAAAAAACAAGAAAACGTGAGCTAACCTAATTGGTCATTTCAATTTACAAGCACAAAGTACAAACAAGCGAACATCGTGGTATCCTTTTCACACACAGAGCACAATGGCACTTCACACACACAACACAACGTAGGGGCAGCACACCACACATAGTCACATACGCAGTGGCAGCCGGCGGCACTCACCAAACATAGCATGGCAGACGACAGTCATGGCAGAGCAAAGCAGCCCTAATGCGATCCGTAACTTGCCTACGCATTCTGCTCTCATGTACCACGACTGCTGCTGCTGGTTGATCCATTCGCCACCCGATTGCTGCTGCACTCCGATCTGCAGCTCTCCACCGCTAAATGGTTTGCCTTGTAAGAAACCTAAAAGATTTAATTTATCCCTAAGATATTGTACTAATTTCTTCTTGCTGTACCATAAATATTTGGACTGGGTTTGAGTTTAATTTTTTCCAACAGTTCTTTTCTTTGATCGGCAAAATTTGATATGATATATTAGGTAAAATTCGATTAATCATCCAATTGACTTAAACTTTTGACCCGAATTTTTGATTCGATTTTATTTGAATATATGCAAATTGGTTTAATTCGATTCAATCCAAAATTTAGATCAGGTTGGTCCAAACTCGATTTATATCCAGCCCTAGTTTAGATCAAGAGAAGATCCCATTCCATTTGTTAAAGGGTACACCATTCAACATTAAGACGATTGAAATAATGTTAGGGTTTATTTGTTTTATATCTAAAGTCTTAATTGGGCTTAATTTAAGATGTTTTGATATTTTGGCTTGTTTGCCTTTGTATCTGAAAGTTTTATTATTAGACACTTTTATTTGAATAAAAAGAAAGTAAAATTTCACTTTTATCTAAATTAATAAAATGTTTGAATGGAAACTCAAATTTTTTTCTCCCAAATACCCTCATTAGATGTATTTATCTTCTACTTACCTATTAGATGTCATATCACAAATTTTCTTGATATCAAATTTTACTTCGTATTAAGTATTAACATTAATTCATTTTGAATTTTAATTATTTTTATAATTAGATAACAGCTTTTTTATGTATAAATATTATGTTAAATTGTAAAAATTAATGTTGTCAAAATTATTTTTCATAAATTATATATGAGTTACTTCCCTTGTAAATATTTATAACATATAAAAACTATTGTACTAGAAAACACCATAAATATATATTTGTTTAAGCTTCAAGTATATATAACATTTTCAAGGTCATCAGTGTAAAAATATTAGATTTAAAATGTTTTAAGTTTAATAAGTACAAACAACTTACCACTTACACCTAAATGTCAATATATATATATATATATATTTCGGACCATTTCAAACTTTAGCAACATTCATGCCTATTTCAGATTTAAGATAAAAGAAAAAAAAAAAGAACGCCAACTTAATGTTAGGCTATTTGCAATCTAGATTTTACTTTGGGTACCACTTTATTCTGTACCCTCATTCTCATTTAATAAATTTTAAAAATTCATTTCACTGAGCACATTCTTTTAAATACCAAAATAATCCTCCATTTATATCTTACATCTCACCCAATTTAATTCTTTACTAAGAAAATGAGTCTTGCCCAAAATAATCCTACTATCACTTGTATCATATCCTAATGCCATTATAGATTTCACAGTGGAATAGTAGTCTTATCCATGTAGTGCCACAGTGTGTGGTTTGTCTTTAGATTGGTACTAATCCCACTAGATTGGCATTTTGAAATATAAAACCAGGCTGACCACACAAACTTGTGTACTCATTTTCGTTTGGGTTTTTTCCTCCACGAGTGTTACGTCGTAAAACAGCAAATTAGATATAGACAAATATAAAACAATGACAAAATAGACAATTGCGCCTATCAAGTTCACCTGCCCAATCATAAAACTTACGAAACTATTGGGATATTTTATTGTTGATCGGTCCGCATCGTTGGTAGAAATCACGAAATTTAGAACAGGACCATGGCTTTTCAAAATGCATTATTAATTTAAGTCCATTAAATTTAAATTCATTTTTGTTTTATCCAAGTAAATGAATAAGCACTCATTTGGGATTACTATTTTGACTTAAAAATAATTTTAAAATACCAAAATTTAAGTTTTGTTTGGTAATTTTTTTAAAATTATTGTTGGTAAATTTAATTTTGAGAAAAAATTTTATGCTTAATACAATTTTAAATATATTCTTACATAAAACCAAAATTATTCTTAATTAATTAAGAAATAAAATAAAAAAAATTCAAGAACACTATGATTTTTATTCATTTTTTTCTTCATGCACGCTTTCTACCCCAATTCTTCTTCTTTTGTTTTTCTATTCCATCAATAATTCTCTAATTGCTGCAAATATCATTGCTGCAAGATCAACACTTAGTATGCGTTTCACGACTATTTTTAAATTTATCAATATTCAATAAAATTTAAGGTAAACAAATGTGTGTGTGTAATAAAATTTAAAGTTCACAACTTAATAATTAATTCACTCATCTTTTTGGAATGGGCTCCGCATAATCTTATCATGTAATTCAAAACAATCAACAACTTTTAACCACATAATTTTGAATCCTCAAGAAATCAATAAATGACTTTCCACGCAGCTCGCTTGAAAAGAATCTTTTCAAGTGATCTACCACACTTATCCTCTTAAACAATGCTGGAGTCTTTGGAGTAATAAGACTCAGTGCTGGACCCAATTCTCCATCTAATTTTGGGCTATAAAATGTACCAAAAGATAACCTTTCCTTCATTGAGTTTACAGTCGCACGATGCTCAATACTACGATAAGTTCCATTACTAAAAATCTGCAGGATCATAAATTGAACCAAAAAAATAAAATAAAAAGTTAGCGAGTATAATCAAGAGGAGGAAGAAATTAGACGAAACTAGTCATCTTAGTTTTTATTGCAAGCGACGCTTCACCAATTATTTCTAGATTCGCATTTAGTTGACTTTATTTTCTATTATTAATACAAATTATACAATAATTCTACTCTACTTACTAATAAAAGATACGTCAGATGTCACGTAATATTAATAGAGATGCAAACTACGTAGAGACATAGCGTTGCTTATCATAGGCTGTAGAAAAAGACAAGTGTTACCTCTAAAACGTCACCAACGTTGACTATAAAGGCATCAGGAAGGGGTTTAACGGCAAACCATTTTCCATCTTTCTTAATTTGGAGACCATCCATCTCATTGATTTGGAGGAGGATGGTGAGTACGGAGCCATCAGAATGAGGCTTAAAGCCGAGAACTTGCTCTGGTTGCGGACAAGGAGGATAATAATTCATCCTTAATGATTGCATCCCGTTTTCAAACAGCTCTTTCATGTCATTGGGATCCATTCTTAGAGCTTTAGCCATTAGGTCAAGGATTTTCAAGGTGAGATTTTTAAGTTCCGTTAAGTAAACTTCCAAGTCATCTCTGCATGCAAATAATAATATATAGTCCAGTAATTAACATAAGATAGAATATACTATACAAGAAAAGTCTAAAATTTAAGTATAGAAGCTGAATGGAAGAGGCAACTTGGGGAACAAGTGGGGTTTCCTCAGATGGGTTGGGAGAGTGAACATAGTAAAGCCGTATCCCCAATCAACCTTCTGCTCTTCAGAAGTAATAAAGAGCTGCCCAAATCCCTCAATATCTCCTGGCCGCTGCCAAAACTTCTTTTTCTTATCAATTGGAAGATTAAAGAATTCTTGAATCTCTGCTTTCACTTTCTCCAACAATGAACTGCTCACTCCGTGATTCATCAACTGCATAAATGCAAATTAAATCAAGATGTTCTTTCCATAAATACATGGTTCATAAAGGAAATTTTGAAGTTCTGGAAACAAAATGATTTTTATGGAAAAAGCTAAAGAAACGGAGAGCTGATAAAATGCTGACAAAAGCAACGATAAATTAGTGTATGTTAAATGGGTTTACAATCAAGTGACTAATCCGGTACTGATTTACTTTGTTTTTTGTAAACGTTTTGTCTAATTTTTATTATCATATCAATGCTAAATTGTTATGTACCTGAAAGAAACCCCAGTCTTTACATGCATGGTTCATATAGGAAACTTAAAGCTCAGGAAATAAAATGATTTTTATGGAAAATGTAAAAACACTGAGAGCTGAAAAAACGCTTACAAAAGCAATGATTTGCAATCAATTAAGTATTTTTATTATATGAATATCACTGCTCAATTATTATGTACCTGAAAGAAACCCCACTCTTTACATGCGTGGTCAAGCTTCTCAAGCTCTGAGCCATCCCCAGAGAGCAACTTGTGCATGTCAATGACTGGAAGTTGTTGTGCTGAAGAATCGTCGTTGCGAATCAAGGGATGGTCTATCTCAGGGCGAACATAACGTGGCGGAACAGTTGTCAGTGGCTGATTATTTGCCAGCTCCAGAATCGAAGGATCCACGAGAGAACTCCCAATAACTGTTGTTTTTGCCTACATGTTATATAGATTTAGATTAACTGATTTCTAGCTATGACCTTTTGGTTTTCTTCTACTCTTCTGCAGACTCAGCTGGTTTGTGTTTTGACAAGAAACTCATATATGAATAGTCCTCTAGATGTACTGAACTGTAACTGGGTGCAGTGAAATATTAATTTTATCATGAAAATTCGAGAGAATTTTGACTTTTATAAATAGTCCTCTAGAACACTAATCAGTGCAACATTAAGACGATAAAATTAATTTTATAATGGAATTATTTACACTCTAAATTTAATTTTGAATATCATTTGATTTTTTACACTCAGTTAATAAATTTTAAAAATTAATTTTTATTCTATAAGTTCTTTTATATACCAAAACAGTCTTTTATTTACATATGATTATTATCTCACCCAATCTAATTCTTTATCAAAGAACTTCATTCTAAATAATTCTATTATTGTTAACAAGATATTTAAGTATCTGTTTAACAAAATATCACTATGATGTCTTTAAATGAAATAATATATTTTTTAAAAAACAAGAGAATTTTCTCTTATCTTTACTAGAGAGTTATATATTAGAATCCAATTCATGTTCTTCATTGATAATCTTCAAGCAATAGTAATAAGCAACTGATTTGTTTTTCTTTTTCATTTTTTTTAATCGGAACTTACAGATTTTTTATTTTTTAAAACAAAATAATGTTACTCGTAAATTTCTATTTTTTTTTTTTTATTCAGCTTCTATAGTTGGTAGCTTGTTGGGTATTTATGAAACTTCTAATATTTTATGAGGTGCAACTGTAATTGGATTACTGGGTTGAGCGTGTGTTAAATGGTGTTAACGTTCCACCCATAATGTTATTGTTCATTGAACAATAACACTATGGCAGACCAAAATGGTATGTACTGTTTGTTTCCACGCGGTACTATCACTTCAGTCATATCTTAATGTCACTATAGTGTTTAAATATCATTTGTCTCTGTCAACGCTCCCCTAACTAAAGCTCAGATAAGATCAGAATGCCAAAAGATTGTTATCGACTTGGTTAGTATTCGTATCCATCTCTTCTCGCATTTGCGTGATTGATTTTTGAATTGGTACTAATACGACTAAATTGGCATTTTGAAAGATGAAATCAGGCTGGCCACACAAAATTGTGTACCCTAATTATTGAATTGAGCACACATTAGTAAAATAGATACAGACAGGCATACAACAATGACAAAATGGACAACTATCGCTATGAAGTTCACGTCCCCAATCTTGAAATTACGAAATTTTTGGGATTTTGTTTTTTTTGTTGATCGGTCCTTGTCGTTGGTAGAAATTACGAAAATTTAAGGGGCACCCTGACTTTTTAAAATAATTTACATTTGTTTTTGTTTCATCTTGACTAAGGACTCATTTAAGATTTATTATTGAGACTCTAAAGTCACTTAAAGAAGTTACAATTTAATTTTGATAATTTTTTTAATCACCACAAATTTTAAATTTAAGAATCAATTTTATACTTAACATAATTCCGCATATATTGTTACACATTTTCATAAAAAAAAATTGTTCTTAATTAGTTAACAAATAAAATCAGAAAATTTAAGATCGTTATTATTTTGATTTTCTTTTTTTTTTCTTCGTGCACGCTCTTTACCCCAATTCTTCTTCTTTTTATTTTCCATTCCATCAAGAATTTTATAATAATGGAAATATTATGTTTCAAGATCAACACTTTGATTAATATGTGTTTTTTAAATATTTAATAAAATTTAAGGTGAATTATATACGCACATTCCAATCTAAGACATGAATTTATTAAAGTTCGGAAAAGTTATCAAGCCATAAGCTTAATAGTTTTTTGGACTTCAATAATGTGGTGATAATTAGTTATATGAGAATCCTATTACTCTATTACTTCTTTCCCTCTGCCACTTGTACCATAATTTTCTAATAGAAATTGCTTATTGCACCTAAATGACTAACTGGTGCTGACTTAATAATATATGCCCCGTTTGGAATTGAGGTTAAAATTCAATAAGCAACTTATTTTGTAATTTGTGACAATAATAATATCTGGTAAATTTTGTAAAAATTGCTTATTTCATAATTTTCTCCATTTTAACAGCAGCTTTTAAAAGTAAGTAGAAAGTTGCTTTTCATAGGCAGCTTATTAAATAAACTATCATACCTTTTTAAAATTCCTATTATAGACTTAATATTTTAATTAAAAAATAATTGTCTCATTTTCTCATACACCATAATATTAAGCCATTAGATATCACATTACCACCACAATCAAATTACCGACACAACTATTATATATTCTCTCTAGTATCAAAGTTTTGACCTAGTAAGTTTGTATTTTTTATATTTTACTTTTATTTTCTATTATAAGATTAAAAAACGTATGTATATAATTATGCAAATTCTTTTTTTAATTTTGAACAATTTTACATGAAAATTAACCATAAATTTTAAAATTAATTTTATAACCATGGTTTTTAATGTTCAATCTCTCTCTCTCTCTCTCTCTCTCTCTCTCTCTCTCTCTCTCTCTCTCTCTCTCTCTCTCTCTCTCTCTCTCTCTCTCTCTCTCTATATATATATATATATATATATATATATATATATATATATTATAGTTATGGTGTTTATTGCATCAAGTTTAATGCGAATGTAATACATACTACTTTTTTATTTTATCTGAGTTATGTATTAGTATGAATTTTAATCAAATTTTTTATATAACAAATTTATAGAGTTCTTTTTTTACTTTATGCAATTTTACTTGATTTAAAAAGAAACAGGCATGTCTAAATATCATTAAATATACACCAAAAAAAGAAGATAATTTAAACTTATATCTGTTTTCACAACAAGAAAACAGGTAATAGATGACGAGAAATAACTGTCGTAAAAGGGAGTGTATGACAAACAGTTCATGTCTTATCTATTTCACTGTCATTAATTTATCACAAAATATTTTTCATCATGAATTCATGATAGTTTTTTACAGTTATATATTCGTCACATAATATTTTAATGTGAAAAAATAAGTAAATTAAAGTTTGAATTTATTTAAATTTTTGCGCTATTTTTTTAAATTTTTGGTGGGAAATTAAATTATCATTTGTAAATTTATTATTAAATTTTGGCTCAAATTTTTTTAAGACAAACATTATGATGATTATTTCCCATCATAAAGTCAAATTCTTTTTAAAAAAATTCTATTGTGATTGTAATTTATTTGTGAATTGATTGTAAATTCCTTATTACAAATTTAATTAACTAATAAAAATGAATGTCGTCAAAAAAAAACTAAAAGCAATTAATATTAATTAACCTCCATTCAATCCAACAAATTAATTTCAAAACAAATACATCTAGTATTCAATGTCGTCACCACCAATACATAATAAAATATCTCAAATATAAAAAAATCTAAAATATAAAATAATAGTTAATTCCCAATTAAACTCCAAGAAAAATAATTCAAATTCTAACCATCAAGCCAAGTTACCCAACAAAACTTGAAAGATTAATGGAAATATTCTAACAGTAAGACTTCCAGTAGAGATACCCTCTTTCAGTGACAATAGATAAGAAATTTTACTACATATTAAGTATTTAACATACATTCAATTTGAATTTTTTTAAAAAAAATCTTTTATTAATAGATAACAACTTTTTTACGTATAAATATTATGCTAAATTGTAAAAATTAATGTTACCAAAATTATTTTTCATAAATTATATATCAATTATTTTTCTTGTAAATATTTATAACATATAAAAACTATTGTACTAGAAAACACTATGAATACATATCTATTTAAGCTAGTCATAGGTGTAAAAATACAAACAACTTACCACTTACACTCAAATGCTAACAAATAAAAACCAAACATATTATTCTAGCTTAAGCATTCAAAGCCATTCAAACTTATTCAAACCTATTTCAAATTTAAACTAAAAAGACAAACGATGACTTAATATGGGGCTATTTGAAATCTAGATTTTACAGTATCACTTTATTCTATACACTCGTTCTCTCATTTAATAAATTTTAAAAATTGATTTTATTGAGCACATTCTTTTAAATACCAAAATAGTCGTCCATTTATATCTTACGTCTCACCCAATTTAATTCTTTATTGACTAAAGAACTTTATTCTATTTAATTCTATTATTGTTAAAGATATTCAAATCTCTTGAAAAAAAAAATGACTCTCATCTCTTTGAATGAAATAAACTTCCGTCAAAAGAGAGTTATAGACTGGAGCCAAGTTTGTATTTCCAATTGATAATTTTGAAGCAGCAGCAATATGCAGCTGATTTCTTATTATTTTTCCTTTTTCTTTTTGGGGTTTTGAAATGTACAGTTTTATTTTTAATTTTTTAAATCAAAAGAATGTTACTCATTTTTTCCGCATAAACAAAAATTGTTTTTCAATTGCTGTAGTTGGTAGCTTGTTGGTTATTCATTAAACCCTTAATATTTTCTTTTACGAATGATAAATTAAATTTATTGTTAAAGAAAGTTCCAGCGTTTTGTAATTGGATTATTGAATTGAATGTGCGTTCAATGGTGTGAAGAGTAATCATATTCTATTAACTTAAAATTAAATTGTCTTTATTAGTAAATGATATTAGAGGAATTTTTGTAATAATATTTTTATTAAAAATTATTGTCTTTAAAATAAAATTTAGGGTACAAATAACATCACTCTATAATATTATTATTCAATAAATCATAATTTTGTGGCACGCTAAAATGGTGCGGATCATTTACGCAACCTACCGTCACTTTTATTATATCCTAATGCCATTATAGTGTTCAAATATCATTCAAATATCATTTGTCTATCCCAAACGTTCGTTCAATTAAAAAAAGTGATCATCCTTAATGATTGCATCCTGTTTTCAGACAACTCTATCATGTCATTGGGATCCATTCTTAGAGCTTTAGCCATTAGGGGCAAGGATTTTCAAGGTAAAATTTTCAAGTTCCGTTAAGTAAACTTCCAAGTCATCTCTGCATGCAAATAACGATATATAGTCCAGTAATTATCATATGATAGAATATACAATGTAGCAAAACTCTACGATTTAAATATAGAACCTGAATGGGAGAGGCAACTTGGGGAACAAGTGGGGTTTCCTCAGATGGGTTGGGAGAGTGAACATAGTAAAACCGTATCCCCAATCAAGCTTCTGCTCTTCAGACGTAATAAAAAGCTGCCCAAATCCCTCAATATCTCCTGGCTGCTGCCAAAAATTTCTTTTTCTCATCAATTGGAAGATTAAAGAAGTCTTGAATCTTGCTTTCACTTTCTCCATCAATGAACTGCTCACTCCATGATTCATCAATAGCATATATGCAGATTAAAACAAGATGTTCTTTCATACATGTTTCTTATAGGAAACTTAAAGCTCAGGAAATAAAATGATTTTTATGGAAAATGCTAAAAACACCGAGAGCGGAAAGAACGCTAACAAAAGCAATGATTTGCAATCAAGTATTTTTATTATCTGAATATTACTGCTCAATTATTATGTACCTGAAAGAAACCCCAGTGTTTACATGCATGGTCAAGCTTCTCAAGCTCTAAGTCATCCCCAGAGAGCAGCCTGTCCATGTCAATCACTGGAAGTTGTCGTGTTGAAGAATCGTCGTTGCGAATCAGGGGATGGTCTATCTCAGGGCTGTTAGGAAATTGGTAGTGAAAGCAGACACGCAGCTAAAGTAAAATTGTAATAAAATAAAGAACAAGTGTAAAAGAGAATACCAGAAATTACGTGTTTCGGCTTTTAGCCTACGTCCACGGGCGAAAACAGAAGGAAATATTTTACTAGTGAAAAGAAGTTACAAGTATTGTAATATTTTAGCTCACTTCCCAAAACCCCAATACACACAAACTCTCTAAATTACTGTAACAAGGACTTATTAATTCAAGCCCACAAAACTTTCTCTCAACTCTCCAATTCTCTCTAGGGAATTGCTTGGAATTGGAATTGGATGCTAAATGCATTCGGAACTCTCCCTTTTATAGCAAAAACCATGGCTACTTAAATAATTTTTTTTTTCCTTTTGTTCTTGGTCAAAGCCGTGTAATTCATTTGGGTGGCTGTTCTTTTGGCTGCTGTCAAAGCCAATTTGAAGTTGGCTTTGACAGCCTTGTTGCTGACCATCTAGATGGCCGCCCCCTTTTACAGTTCTCCCACTTGGAGATTAGATTGAGGATCAATCAATCTCCAAACCATCCTTTCTGCTTCGCCATAATCATGTTGCCTACGTTTCTGCTAGGCCATAAGAGGATCTACTCCAAATAAACTTGTCAGCATTTACCGGCTTGGTCAAAACATCTGCTAGGTTTTCCTTCGTATGAATTTTCTGTAAATCCACACTTTCATCTTCCACTACTTCTCGAACGAAGTGATACTGAACTCCTATGTGCTTTGTCCTGGAATGAAAGGCTGGATTCCTTGCAATGTGCAAGGCACTCTGACTGTCACAAAACACAGGCATTTTCTGTTGTTTGTTCCCGAGTTCCTCCAATAACCCTTGCATCCAAATAGCTTCCTTGCAAGCTTGTGTAGCCGCCATGTATTCTACTTCTGTTGTAGATAAAGCCACAACGGTTTGCAGTTTCGAAACCCAGCTTACAGCTGCTCCCGCAAGTGTAAACACATAATCAGTAGTAGATTTCCTTTTATCAAGGTCTCCTGCAAAATATGAATCCACATAGCCCCTGACAGTAAACTCTGATCCTCCATAACATAATGCAACATCTGAGGTTCCTCTGATGTATTTCAGAATCCTCTTCACAGCTATCCAATGCTCTCCACCAGGATTCGCCATGTATCGACTGACTGCTCCCACTGCTTGTGCAATGTCCGGTCTTGTACATATCATAGCGAACATCAAACTTCCCACTGCTGATGCATACGGTACTCGAGACATCTCCTTCCTCTCTGCTTCATTGCTAGGACACATACTTGAGGATAATTTGAAATTAACAGGAAGTGGAGTAGAAATTGACTTACAATCTTGCATGTTGAAGCGTCGCAAGATTTTCTTCAAGTAATTCTTCTGTGAAAGCAAAATCTTCCTGTTATTTCTGTCTCGGTGAATTTACATTCCTAGAATCTTGTTTGTTGGTCTCAAGTCCTTCATTTCAATCTCCCTAGCCAACTGTGCCTTCAATTCTTGGATTCGATCTTTGTTGGGGCCTGCTACCAACATGTCATCCACATACAACAACAAAATAATGAAATCATTATCTTCAAACCTCTTGTAATATGCACAATGGTCTGAACTGAGTCTGTTGTATCCAAGGCTCAAAATGAAGGAATCAAATCTCTTATACAACACCTCGGCGCCTGTTTGAGACCGTATAGAGATTTGTTCAACCTGCAAACCAAGTTCTCCTTTCCTGTTTCTGAAAAACCTTCTGGTTGGAGCATATATATTTCTTCTTCAAGTTCTCCAGGAAGAAATGCAGTTTTCACATCTAACTGCTCTAGATGTAGGTCAAATGTAGCACACATTGCTAAGACTACTATGACTGTCGTGAGTCGAACCACCAGAGAAAATATCTCATTGAAGTCAATACCTTCTTTCTGAGCATATCCTTTCACCACCAATCTCGCACGATATTGTTCCACTTGGTCATTGCCATCACGTTTGATCTTGTAGACCCATTTGTTTCCAATGGCTTTTCTTCCACGTGGTAGTGGTACAAGTTCCCATGTCTTATTCTTGTATAGAGCTTCAATTTCTTCCTGCATTGCTGTCATCCACAAAGCAACATCTGGGTTGTCTAAAGCTTCATGCAAAGTTGAAGGCTCTCCATCCTCTGTTAGAAGACAGTACACAACGTTGATCTCTGTCACATACTCCGAGTACCACGTTGGCGGTCGTCTCTCACGAGTTGACCGACGAACTTCTGGAGCCTCGAACTCGACTGGTTCTTGTCCCTCGCGCTCTGGTGCTGCTTCAGAAGAATATGAATCTTCTGGATTATTTTCCACATATACCGGTACAGTCTCTGTCTTTTCTTTTACAGTGCTATCATCCTCATCTTTCCTTTGCAGTTGATCTTCTAAAAAGATAACATCTCTGCTGATGACGATCTTGTGGGCAGTGGGGTCCCACAGACGATACCCTTTACTCCATCAGCATACCCCAAGAAGATACATCTTCTAGATTTTAAATCCAGCTTTGTTCTTTCTTGAGCGTTGTACATCACGTACACAGGACATCCAAATGCATGAAGGTAGGAATAATCAGTTGGCTTTCCAGTCCACATCTCCATCGCCGTCTTCAACCCAATAGTTGTAGATGCCAACCGATTTACTATATAACAGGCAGTTTTGGTCGCTTCTGCCCAAAATGAATTGGGTAGATCAGCAGTCCTCAACATAGCTCTTATTCTTTCTGTAAGAGTTTTGTTCATCCGCTCTGCCACTCCATTTTGTTGAGGAGTGTATGCCACCGTGAACTGCCTCTGAATACATTCTTGCTTACAGAAAGCAAGAAACTCGCCGTCTGTATATTCTCCACCATTATCCGTCCTCAAACACTTGATCTTTTTACCAGATTCAAGTTCCACCCCACCCGCGCTTTGTATTCTTTAAACACTAGAAATACATCTGACTTTTTCTTAATTGGATACAACCAACATCTTCTGGAATAATCATCAATGAAAGTCACCATGTACTTTGCACCTCCCATAGATATATCTGGTGATTCCCAAACATCAGAATGAATCAAGTCTAGAATGCATTTCCTTCTAGCAATAGATCTACTGAACTTTAATCTATGCTATTTACTAATAACATAATGCTCGCAAAATGGTAAACTTACCGATTTGAGCTCCGGAAGCAATTTTCGCTCAGAGAGAATCTTCAAATCTTGTTCCGACACGTGACCAAGTTTGAGATGCCACATCATCGTTGACTCTTCTCCATTTAATGCGACACACGCATCACCCTCTTGTAGTATTTCTCCTTTAAGCATGAATAGATTAGCACCGATCTTTTCTGCTTTCATCAATACAAGCGCGCCTTTAACGATCTTCATAATTCAATTCTCAATATGAGTTTTGTACCCATGACTATCCATTTGTCCCAAAGACAATAGATTCTTCTTCAGGCCGTTGACATGTCGTACCTCTCCAATTGTGCGAATTGTACCATCAAACATTTTTATTTTGATAGTACCAATACCAACGATCTCCAAGGCATGATCATTACCCATATATACAGATCCTCCTGAGATAGGTTCATATGTGTGGAACCATTCTCTCCGAGAGGTCATGTGCTAGGTAGCTCCTGAGTCTATAAGCCAGACATCAGATAGTCGTTTTCTGCCTTCTGAAACAGTTGTTGCCTCGCTGTAGAGAATTTCGCCATCATCTGAGGTACTTGCTACACACCCCTGAGCATTTGATGACTCAGGTTCTTTGCCCTCTTTTCTCTTACTCCAACACTCTTTCTTGACGTGCCCTTTCTTGCCACAGTTGTAGCATTTCACATTCTTCTTACTTCTGGATTTTGATCTACCATGATTTTGACTCCCACTGGGGCCACGTTCCGTTGATCTCCCTCTCGTCACCGATAACGCCTCCGCTTGCTGCGAACTTGCTTGTCTGTTTTCTTTATTTTTCCGCCTGCTCTCCTCTTTTAATACGGAGGCTGCAACATCGTCGAAAACTAGACTGTCCACTGGATTATTGTTCGTCAGGTTGATGATGAGTTGATCATACGAATCTGGTAGACTTTAAAGTAGAAGATCTGCACGTTCATTCTCCTCTATATTATGACCCAACGTTGTAAGTTGTGAAAATAGAGTCTTTAAGTTGTTGATGTGGTCGGTCACCATTGTAGATTCCACCATTCGAAGAGTATAGAGTTTTCTCTTCAAGAAGATTTTGTTGTGTAGCGACTTGGCCTCATATAATTTTGTGAGAGTATCCCATATTTCCTTCGCTATGTTTTTCGCTGCCACACTAGATAATACTCCATCTGCAAGTACCAAGTGTAGATCAGAAATGGCATTGCCATCTACCTCGTTCCACTTTTCATCAGTTATCTCCATGGGCCTTTCTCCAATTGCTGCCAAGCAATTATTTTTCCTCAATATAGCTTTAATCTTCATTTTTCACAACGAAAAATTATTTCCGTTAAATTTCTCAATTTCATACTTTGCCGCCATTTTGTTGATAAATATTGCACACAAGCTAGTATACCACCTTGAATAGTTGTGAGTATGTGTGAGAATGTACACCAGGAAAGTTCCCAAGAAAGACTGGAGGGGTCACAATGATCCCACTTGAAACCCAGACTCCTTAAGCTCTTATCGCCTTTGTGACAGAACTTTCCTAGACATGTACAAAAAATCACACAGTTGCTTTACTCACACCACTATTCCCTGCTTTGCACCGCCAAATCTTGGGTCGCTCCCACCGTTTCTTGTGAACAGTACCGTATACGTGAACAATGCCGTATAGGTGAATAGTACCATATACGTGAACAGTACCATATACGTGAATAGTATCATATACCCAAATAGTACCACTCCCACCGTTTCACGTGAATAGTACTGTATACGTGAACAGTATCGTATACATCAATACACCGTACGTGAACAGTACCTGACTCCAAAAATATAACCAATAGCTCTAATACCACTGTTAGGAAATTGGTGGTGAAAGCAGACACGCAGCTAAAGTAAAATTGTAATAAAATAAAGAACAAATGTAAAAGAGAATACCAGAAATTACGTGGTTCAGCTTTTAGCCTACGTCCACGGGCAAAAACAGAAGGAAATATTTTACTAGTGAAAAGGAGTTACAAGTATTGTAGTATTTTAACTCACTTCCCAAAACTCCAATATACCCAAACTCTCTAAATCACTGTAACAAGGACTTATTAATTCAAGCCCACAAAACTTTCTCTCAACTCTCCAATTCTCTCTAGGGAATTGCTTGGAATTGGAATTGGATGCTAAATGCATTCGGAACTCTCCCTTTTATAGTAAAAACCATGGCTATTTAAATATTTTTTTTTTCCTTTTGTTCTTGGTCAAAGCCGTGTAATTCATTTGGGTGGCTGTTCTTTTGGCTGCTGTCAAAGCCAATTTGAAGTTGGCTTTGACAGCCTTGTTGCTGACCATCTAGATGGTGATACCATCTAGATGGCCGCCCCCTTTTACAAGGGCGAACATAACGTGAAGAAACTGTGATCGGTGGCTGATTATTTGCCAGCTCCAGAATCGAAGGCTCCACCAGAGAACTCCCAATAACTGTTGCTTTGGTCTCCATGTTATATAGATTTAGATTAACTGATTTCTAGCTATTACCTTTTTGTTTCTTTTCTCTACTATAGACTCAGCTGGTCTGTGTTTTAACGAGAAATTCATGTATAAATAGTCCTCAGGATGTACTGTATTGTAATTATGTGCATTAAAATATCAATTTGAATATGAAAATTCAAGAGAATTTTGACTTTTATAAGGACACTGATTAGTGCAACATTAAGACGATAAAGATAATCTTAGAATGAATTATTTGCACTCTACATTTAATTTTGAATATCATTTGATTTTTACACTCATTTAATAAACTTTAAAATTAATTTTTATTCTATACTCTTTTATGTATGAAAACAGTCTTTTGTTTATATCTTATTATATCTCACCCAATTTAATTCTTTATCACAGAACTACATTGTATACAATTCTATTTTTTTTAAAGTGATATTTAAGCCTCTCTTTAACAAAATATCATTATGATACCTTTAAATGAAATAGTATTTTTTTTTTAAAAAAAAAGAGAATTTTCTCTTATCTTTACTAGAGAGTTATGTACTAGAATCCAATTCATGCTCTTAATTGATAATCTTCAAGCAATAGAATATGCAACTGATTTGTTTTTATTTTTCATTTTTTCAATTGGGAACTTACAATTTTATTTTTTATTTTCAAAACAAAACAATGTTACTCGTAAATATTTTTTATCCAGTTTCTGGAGTTGGTAGCTTGTTGGGTATTTATGAAACCTTTAATATTTTATGAGGTGTAACAGTAATAGGATTAATATTTTCACTTCTTTTCTTCACCCTGCAAACAGCAAAGTATGCAATGAATGTTTAAAGTTAACAATATGTAAAGTCTGGTCTAAATTTTGCTCTAATTAAATATCATAATAAATTATGAAGAGAGGTTAGAATAGAAGATCTCCAACAACTAGATTCAAAGAGATTCTTCATTACATTATTTTACAATCATTTTTTCGAAAATGCCATTCCTGTTATAACAGAGGTAGAGAAACAAATTGAGAGTTAACATTATTTTAAGCAAGTGAAAGTTAACAATCCTCTGTTAGATGCAATCAACCAGGTACCTTTATATGCCAAATTTTTAAAGGACCTATACACGGTTAAAAGGAAATTGAAGGTAAAAAAGAGTGCATTCATGGCTGAACAGGTAAGTACCATTCTGTCTATTAATAATAAGTTAAAATATAAAGATCCTGGTTGTCTTACTATTTCTTATATTATTGGAGATCATAAAATTGAGCATGTTTTGTTAGACCTTGGTACTAGTGTTAATTTGCTTCCACATTTAGTTTTTCTTAAACTTTCTTGGTGAGTTAAAATCAACTTCAACTACACTTTTGCTTGCCAATAGACCAGTTAAAATACCAAAAGGAATAGTGGAAGATGTTTTAGTACAAGTTGATAAATTCATATATCATGTGGATTTTATTGTTTTAGAAACTGAACTTGTTGTGAATAATTATAAACCAATTCCTGTAAATTTGGGTCGATCATTTTTAGCAACTGCTAATGCTTTGATTAATTGTAGAAATGGTTTAATAAATTTATCATTTGGAAACATGACTCTCGAATTGAATGTTTTCAATATGTGTAGGCAACTTAATGAGGAAAATGAGAATGAAGATGAGATTAATGAACAAAAGGAATTGCTTGAATCTTGTATAGAAGAGAATATTCAAAAATGGAGTTTTCCTGAACTTAGTGATATTTGTTTGGTTAATTCAATTGAATCAAATAAACAACTTGAACATGATACTTCAATATAAATTTGTTGTTTGATTCTTGTCAGACTTTGCAATTTGAGGAGCTTGGAATTATTGAAAAGATTGAACAACAAGAAGCACCTAAATTGGAATTGAAACCTTTGCCAGAGAGATTGAAGTATGCTTATCTTGGAGAAGAACATATTTATCATGTTGTGATTTCTTCGACCTTATCATGCTTCCAAGAAGGTAAGTTACTATCTGTTCTTAAAAAGTATAAAAACGCAATTCGATGGACTTTAGATGACATTAAAGGTATTAATCCTTTAATTTGCACACATAGAATCAATTTGAAAGAAAATGCTAAAACATGTCAACAACCTCAAAGAAGATTAAACCCACATGAAAGAAGTAGTAAAAACAGAAGTTCTTAAGTTACTTGATGCGGGAATTATCTATCCTACCTCTGATAGTAAGTGGGTAAGTCCTACACAAGTAATGCCTAAAAAATCTGAAATCACTGTAGTTAAAAATGAAAAAGGTGAATTAATTCCAACACAAATTACATCTAGTTGTCGCATGTGCATTGATTATAGGAAATTAAATGAAGCCACTAGAAAAGATTATTTTCCTTTATCATTTCTTGACCAAATTTTAGAAAGAATGGCTGGACATCCCTACTACTGCTTTTTAGATGGGTATTTAGGTTATTATCAATTCCTATAGCACTTGAAAACTAAGAAAAAACCACATTTACATGTCGCTTTGGAACATTTGCATTTAAAAGAATGCCATTTGGACTTTGTAATGCTCCTGCAACATTTCAAAGATGCATGTTAAGTATTTTCACTGATATAATTGAACATTGTTTAAAGGTCTTTATAGATAATTTGACAGTGTTTGGGAATTCTTTTGATGATTGCCTTGATAATTTGGAAAACGTTTTAAAAAGATGTGTTGAAAAAGAACTCGTTTTAAATTGGAAAAAATGCCATTACATGGTTACTTCTGAATTTGGGTCATGTTATATCTGTTAAAGGAATTGAAATTGACAAAGCAAAAATTGAAGTCATATCTAAATTGTCACAACCAAAAACAGTTAGAGTTGTACGATCCTTTTTAGGGCATACAGGATTTTATAGGATGTTTATAAAAAACTTTAGTGTCATATCTAAATCACTTTGTAACCTCTTATTTAAAGATGCACCATTTGAATGGGCTGATGATTGCCAAAAATCTTTTGAGAAAATAATTTTCCTTTTGACATCTGCACCTATTATGCAATCTCCTCATTAGTCTTTGGCTTTTGAATTAATGTGTGATGCAAGTGACTTTGCTATTGGTGTTGTTTTAGAACAAAAAATGGATCATAAGTCGTTTGTGATTCATTATGCGAGTAAGACTTTGGATAATACTCAAATGAATTATTCGACAACTGAAAAAGAATTACTTGTTGTGGTGTATGCATTAAACAAATTTTGCTCATATTTCCTTGGTTCTAAAACTATTGTTTTTACTGATCACACTGCTGTGAGATATTTAATGACTAAACATTATGCCAAACCAAGACTAATTCGCTGGATTTTGTTACTTCAAGAATTTGACCTCACCATCAAAGATAAAAAAGGGTGCCGAAAATGTCGTTGTTGATCATTTAACAAGACTCACATATGAAATCTGCACTGATATAACACCCATCAATGATTCCTTTCCTAATGAATTTTTATTATCTATTACTTCAATACCATGGTATGCTAACATTGTTAATTTCCTTGTTACAGGTAAAATGCCCTCGCAATGGAATACTCAGGAGAAGAAGAAATTTTTTGTTGAAGTAAAGAAATTTTGTTGGGATGATCCTTACATATTCAAATATTGCTCTGATCATATTTTTTGACGATGCATTCCTGATAATGAGGTAAGTAGTGTCATTAATTTTTGTCATTCTAAAACATGCGGTGGACACTTTTCTTCAAGAAAAACTACGACTAAAATTTTACAAAGTAGATTTTATTGGCCTACCATATTTAAAGACACATATGAATTTTGCAAAACTTATGAAAATTGTCAAAAATTGGGATCAATTACTAAAAGAAACATGATGCTCTTAAATCTTATACTTAAAATTGAAATATTTGACTGTTTAGGAATTGATTTCATGGGTTCATTTCCGCCATCTTTTGGATTTGTGTACATATTAGTGGTAGTTGATTATGTCTTAAAATGGATTAAAGCAATGTCTTGTCGAAATAATGATAGTAAAACTGTCGTTAAATTTTTAAGAGAAAACATTTTAAGTCGATTTGGAATCCCTCGAGCCATTATTAGTGATGGAGGTAGGCATTTTTGTAATAAGTCATTTGAGTCTTTAATGAAAAAATATGGAATTACACATAAAGTTGCTACCCCTTATCATCCTCAAACAAATGGTCAAGTTGAATTAGCACATAAGGAGATAAAACAAATTTTAGAAAAAACAGTTAACCCAAACCGCAAAGATTGGTCTCTTCAATTGACTAATGCACTTTGGGCATACCGTACTGCATTTAAAATGTCTTTAGGAATGGCCCTATCGATTAGTTTATGGTAAACATTGTCACTTACCTGTTGAACTTGAACATAAATCATTTTGGGCTATTAAAGCTTTTAATTTAAATTTGGATGATGTTAGTAATGTGCGGAAATTACAATTGAATGAACTTGAGGAATTAAGAAATGATGCATATGAAAATTCAAGAATTATTAAGGCAAAAACAAAAAATTTTCATGATAAAAGAATTTTTTGAAAAACATTTAAAATTGGTCAAAGAGTGCTGCTTTATAGTTCTCGTCTTCATTTGTTTTTAGGAAAGTTAAAGTCAAAGTGGAGTGGCTCATTTATTGTAAAAAATGTATATCCACATGGGGCTGTAGAAATTGAGAATCCAAAAAATAATGTCACATTTAAAGTTAATGGTCAAAGAATAAAGCCCTATTTGGAATACCAACCACGTGAACCAAGCATCGAAATAAATTTGAGTGACCCACAAAATCTTGATTAAGTTTTTAATGAGTATTTTAACTTTTCACTGTTGTTTTACTATTTGAATTGTTTGACTGTCTTGAATGATACGCATTGTGATGTTTTTTACTTAAGTGTGTTTAATAATTGTGTTTTCTTCATCATTATACATCATGAGTACCTCAATAAAAAATATTTTGTTTACACATCTTAAAAGACTTTTGCAAATAAAATTTCACTTGAGAAGATTGATACAAAGCTGTAAATCACATCCAATTTGGGAACGACAACCACCAGAATTAGTGGCCTACTTTGAGGATCAAGAAAGACAACTCAGAGCAATAGAGCGTGGCATATATGAATTTCAATTGGAGCTTGAGGTTAACTCAATGAGAGGACGAATGTAAGTTCATTTTCTTTTGTACATATTGTGTTTTTTTATTGTTCGCTTTCATGTTTGGTTTGATTTTGTAGATTTGATTTTGGTGTGTTTTGATTTATTTTCCCGTATAAGTGGCAGATAACGGTACTCCGTGACTTCTTAAGTCGGTATCCTCAGTTTCTCACAATAACTGAAATCTCAAAATCAAGCATGGAAGAAATACAACATAACTTGCATAAGCGTTTTCCTTATCTCCCTCAGAATGCCCTCAGGAAAATTTACAAAGCTCGTTATGAACAACTGCGTTTGTTAATAATCAATCGCATTCGTTCTGACATTCGTTGGTTAATTAAAGCAAAGGTCCGATTAGCTGGTGAGTTTTCTGATCCATGTGTTTCTTACATGCCTGGTTTTGGTAAAAGTACATTTGCTAAGAAAAGTAGAGCTAAACAACTTGGCTCAAAATGTCATAATTGTGTACGACTTAGTTGCAGACTAGAAGTTTGTAAATCTTTAAGAATGGTTTCTGATAGTCGATAGGGTAAAATTAAATTCGTCAAAGATGGCATGAGTAAAGAATCGTTGGATGATATCTTACGATCTCTTGAGACGCATCGAAGCGGACATGTGCAATACGAGATACACAGGTTATAGAGACTATTCCAAAACGAAAGTGCACAGTTTAGTCTTGGGAATCTGACTTAAAAAGATCTTGTTTGTTAGTTTATAAGAAAACTGGATGAGAAGCTATCCTCAACCCATAGAGGGCGTTCAAACTGTTACTGGACGTAAAACCAGAGGAATATGTGAGCCACAATCACAACTACTAGTAAATATCCTTTCACTTTATTCCTCTTTGATCATTTGCATTATTGCATCTAATGATGTGATTTTGTATTTAATCATGATTTGTTTTCTTTTACTTTTTCTTTTCACTGTTTGCTTTTTTTTTTAACTGTTTGCTTTTGAATATTTGAGACATGAGCTTTACTCATCATCTGACAAATACACCAACTCATTTACAGCTATTTCTCATTTTGTCTGTCACTCAAATCTTTAAATAAGAACTCTTTTTCCAAACCACTCACATCTTGTTTTTTAAGATTATTCTGATGGCAGCATCTTCAAGTAGACAATTCAAAAAACAATTGTATGCTCCCTGGATTTCATTATGGAAAATGCAAAGAGTTCGTTCAAGCAGCTGTAGATCTTGGTCGTACCATAGCTGAGAGAAAACTGCACCTTGTATATGGAGGAGATGACCGTGGGTTATCAAAACTTATCTCAGAAGCTATTTTTGTTAGAGGAAACCAAGTATTAAGTATCATTCCACAAGCCTTAAAACCTCTAGGATACAGGTCTGATGTACTAATTAGAGAAGAATTAGTTGTCTCAAGTATGCAAGAGCAAATAACTGAGATGTTAAATCATGCTGACGCTTTCATTTTCTTGCCAAAAGATCTTGCAACTTTAGAGATATTGATTACATTTGCATCTTAGGCCCATTTAAACATCCATCAAAAACCCATCGGTTTACTAAATGTTAATAATTTTTTTAATGGGTTGCTCACATTCATTAACCATACAATTAATAATCATTTTATCTCTGCAAAAAATATTTTTGTTTATGTTTCTACTACTAATGAGTTACTTGATCTTTTACAAACTTACAAACCAGAGCCAGATCCTAAGACCTTGGCCTTGGAATAGTTGACTAATGATGGTAACCCTAGCCCTAGTAAAAAGTACAAATTAGATTTAACTCTTCGGTTGTAACAATCTTCTTGGAGCTATGAGGTTGTGTCTTCTAAACTCTACTTCTTTCCTTTAAGCCATTGACGACAATGTCTTATTCAGGTTAGGGGGAGGGAATAGTTGACATATATGGAATATAGGAAATCCTAGTAATGCTTTTGTCGAAGATGGCAGAATATGGGGTGTAGGGATTCCAGAAACGCATCTTTAGCGGGTTGTTCAGGTGTGATCTTTCTTATTTCTTCTTCTATTATTTATGTTTCCTTTATCTTTTTCATCTTTCTGCATGTATGTAATGTTTAAATTAGGTTGGGGGGAAGGGATAATTGATGTAAATTGTAAATAGGTGTGTTTAATTTTATTTTAAAAAAAACAATCAATAATATTTTTTTTTGTCTAGGATGGTTGTGTAAAGAGTCACAACTCTTGAGATGCATTCTAATAGTCTTGTTGTATTATATTTTGATTTTAAAATTCATAATAAGTTTTTTTTGTTCCCTTTTCTTTGAATTACTCAAATTTGTGAACTCTCCTCCATTTGTTATAAAGGTATTTCGTTGTTTACTTATTTAACAGGTATTATTAAATCATTTTTCATACACACACTATGACACATACTAGTAGGTTGTAAGTTAAGATTTTTGCAGCATTTAGTTCTTTTGATTTATTAGGAATAATATCTAAGGTGGTAGAAATTATATATTGCAAAAAAATAAAAAAATTGAATGAATTTAATTTTGTTATATCTAGAACCCGAGTAATTAAGTCCGTAGGGGTGTTTCAACATCTAGTGCCCTAAGGTCAATTGGTCTGGGAGTCACTGGCCTAAAGCTCGCTACATGGATTATAGATATATTGTTTGCTTATTTATTAAAAACCCCAGTAATTAAGTCCGTATGGGTGTTTCAACACCTAGTGCCCTAAGGTCAACTGGTCTGGGAGTCGCTAGCCTTAAGGTCGCTACATAAGTTATAGATATATTGTTTGCTTATTTATTAAAAACCCAAGTAATTAAGTTCGTAAGGGTGTTTCAACACCTAGTGCCCTAAGGTCAACTGGTCTGCGAGTCACTAGCCTAAAGCTCGTTACATGGGTTAAAAAAAAATCTTGAATAATCTACTGCCTAGAGATAGAATTTCTAATGAGTTTTAGAATGAAAATATTATTTTCTTTTAATAAAACCCCATGAGTATTGTGTTAATTACTTGAATACAAAAGAAGATTTATGATATTCTGGATAATGAGTGGATGACTAAAAAAAAAATTGGAGAGTTTAATTATTTGATAGTTTAAAGGATAGATGAACAACTATTAACTTACATATGAATTTTGTAAATCTTAAGTTAATATAACGCTTTAATTGCTAGGGCCTAGCAATAAGCTAGTTGGGGGGTGTGATTAATGTTAAAAATTGTATGCTTATTAAGGGATTAAAAATGTTATTTTGTTTTATTAATGTAATTTATATTTGTAATTGTATAACGTATTGTGAATTTCTAATTATTTTTCTAAATACTTGATTTTGTGTATTTTTTATGTTTATTAGGTAAAAATAATAATTTCATGCAATTTGAGGCTCTAAACAAATGCATGGATGTCAAATTTGGATTCCGAAAGTCCGAAAAATTATGTCATTGTCGAGGAGGATCCAAGACTTTTATTGTAATTTTTTATGTTTTTACCACGGTAAATGTGGTAATTGTAAAATTATAAGTTTTTATCATATTAGGTATGGTAATTGTTAGTGAAATGTATTGGATATGCTTAAGTAATCTGAACAAATATAAGGGTAAGATGTAATTAGATTTTTTAATTTGTGTAGTGTGGATTTACCATGTATTAGTATAAATAGAGAGGGGTGAACACACCTCTTCACACCTTCTCTTCTCTTCTTTTCCCCCAAATTCTTCTTCTCATCTCTCTTTGTAATTTATTTTCAATGAATAAAATTAGTTTTATTTCAATTTTCAAATTCCATTTTTAATTATGTGTTTTTCAATTTTAGTAATTTCCTTTATAAAAAAATCGTTTAGCTAAATATTAATAGTTAGGGAAAGCTGAAACTCTTAGGAAATAAATATGATTTAATGAAATTCTATTTTTAATTTTATAAATTAAATTATTTTCTATTTAATTTTATACATATTTTATATTATGAGATTTTGATTTATTGTTGACAAACAAGGGAGTTTGGCACAATAAATTCTTTTTATCTAAATATAAGATATGGTAAACTGGTATTTTGACTTATTGTAGACAAATTAAATTTTGGCACAATAAATACTTAATCCATCATAAAATTAAAGGAAAAATAATAATAATTTATATAATTAATCTTTTGGGCAATAAATCTAAAAAATGGCAAAAAGAATTTATTAAGTTTTATTTACTATTAAGAGTAAATCCACAACCCTAACTGATTCAATTTCATAGTTTTATTTAAATTAAGTTGTTTATATTTAAGTTTTATTTTTAAATTTTAGATCAAATAAAATAAACAAATTAAATCTTTTCTCTATGGATCGACCTCGGACTCACCGAGATATATTATAACTAGGCACCCTTATACTTAAAAGTAAATCAAACACTTTTAAGTCGTGTCAACTAGTTATCTTGCTTATTAATCTAGTAGTAGCGCAATCCATTAAATGAGCTAATTCGGGAATCATTTGAGAACATACAATAGTGGCTATAATAATTAGCCCTGTAATTAAACTAACCCAATTAATTAATTCTAAATCTATTCCACTAAAATATTAGAACTGGTCTCCATAATTGTATGCTCGAATAATAATTTGTCTCAAACCACATTAATTTTTTTACTGCTCAATCATTTGTACCACATCGTTAATTAAATCGATATCTCAACTGTCCAATCAATTTAATTACATCTTATTTTTTTATACTTACTGGTTTTCTCTAATGATCATTTTCAACATACTAAATATGTTGACACACTCTGGCTAGAGAATTCTATGATCAAGTACCGAAAACCCATCAAGAGATGTGTTGTACAAATTCTATATTGTTAATCTATAACTTCAATACTCATAATTGCTCCCACCAAGATATCGGATAATCTTGATCTCAATTGTGTGTCTTGCCCATTGGTAACTCAAATAGAATAACAATTATAAACATGAAATCATAACTAACTCAAGATTAAGATTACAGTAAAATCAATGTCTATGAGATTTAATAAGTTTGACAGTCATTTTAAGGTTAATTAAATCTCATATGTGATCCAGCTCAATGTAGTCAAACTACATCAGTAAGTTCATATATGATTAAGATAAATCATTCAATGAATTTACTACAGTCTAAACATAAATAGAGCGTCTAACTCTATTTATCAATTGTGAACCAAATTTAAGTAATCATAAGATAACTTGTATTTATGTCTTCTGTGCATGCATATAATGATCACATAAATATATATAGTATGATTAAATAGACCTTATTCAATATATATTTATGAAATTAAAAATATCCCAAATATTTTTTTAATCAGAAAATAAATTAATATGCTTTAAAAGAGCATATAATCCCAACACCAACTCCTGAATCAAAGGCTTCACAAGAGAACTTGCTATATATCGTTGTCGTTTTTGCTGCCGTAGCTTGCGATTAATTATCTTTCTTTTTATCCAAACTCTTGCGACTAAACAAGACCACACAAAATTTTCAAATATTGAAGTAAAGGATAACCTTTTTTTATTGGGGTCATCTTAAAAATATTGCCGTAAATAGTAAATAAGAATTTTTACATTAATTGATAAAATGGACAACTTATTAGCTACGAGTTACGAAAGCCAATAACTCCCTGAGGAAGAGGGAAGTGAAGGAGAGTCTATTAATTTATAGGGAACTGCTAAGTCGGAGGTGCTCTTAAGTTAGAGTCTCTTCTGTAGCTATTTGATTTAAAGTTAAAATGAGTGTTGGTTCTTTGAAATTTATATCTAGTGGCTGCAATGGATGCTCTAAGTTAGAGCATATCCAACATAATTGGACCCTAATTTATAATTTTTTTGACTTTACATTTTTAGGATGGATTTTACTTCAAATATGTCAAGTTAGGTCTCTAAAGATATGTTAGGTTTTATTTATTATAAAAGCCTGCAAATTTAATTCACACTCAAAAGATAGCTCAAGAATTGAGCATTATCTCAAGGTTTATATTATAGCCCAGTAATTTTTTTCAGCCAATGGCCTAATGTTAGATAATTTCATCAAAACTTCTTGTTATATGCAAACCGTTCTTTTCACATAGTCCTTGTCTGATGAAAAGGTAGTGTGAGCCTACTTTTGTATGATTTTGACTTTGATACTATACAAAAGCCGATGGTCCTATCTTATACTCAAACTAATTCAAGGGTTGAGGTTGCATCAAGCTTATATTATAATCCATTAAATATTTTGAGCCAATGTGTAATTAAATCCTTAAAATTTATCAATATTAATACTTTACTCTTTTCATAACAATATCTTGAAAAAGAAAAAAGAAAAACATGTCTTGGAATATATCGGGTGAAAAGTAAATGCAAAACTCAAGCATTTTTTTTAATTTGGATGGTTGAGCAAACTTTTTCGGCCTAAAGGATATATACTTCAGGTTTGCACGTGGCTTGATTTGTTTGTTGGAATTTTATTGAACCTTGATCTGTTACATGATAATGTAAGTTATATCAGCTATAGAATTACATAAAACAAGTCGTAAGTGTAGTCTACCTGATATAACTTTGTACTTGTCTGGTGCAATTGACATAACTTAAACCATTATCTAAGGGATGTCTTACTTTTTATTGATATTTTGAAATATTAATGTCTCACATTGGAGGAAAGTGAGTACTTGCTTTCCCATTTGATTTGAAATTAGACATATATTATGTTTAATTATAAATTAGAGTTAAATAAATCAAATTTAACTGTGATTTTAATTATTTAGATTGAATTAAACTATAGGACACATAGATGGTTAGTTCAAATTAAATTAGAAAAAAACTGTAGAGTGCTTTTCTATATAAGAATTGACTACTAAACAATGAAGAAAGAAGACAACGGTCCGATTATTCTATTTACCGCTCTTTACTTATATATCTCATATTTTTTCATCAATTCACTTTTGCTTTTTCAAACTATGTTGGATATTTGATTCAACTTTTCAATAGAAGCTGAAAGGATCAAAGGAAAAATAGAACACGAGGAGTGGAAGAAAAATAAAAATGAAATAGAAGTTGTCTTAACATTATAAGGTTTTCGCATGAAACAGCACCATGTGTTGTACCATTCAATTAGTATGACTTTCAAGGGACCATCACAAACATCATCTTTTCAGAAGGAAAATTGAAAACTGAGTCATTTTCCAAACTTTCCAGGAAAAAATCTTAATTTTCTGGGCCAATAAAAAGAAGCCCCGTTTGTTGAAAATAGGCTGCGTTTGGGGCAGGCAGCGCAGCTGCTTCCCAACCTATATTTTGGGGAATATTCCCCCAGAATAAAAGATGGGGAGCAGCTGCCCCAAACGCATGCACATAATCACTTCAAGTCATCGTACCACAATCTCAATTATAGATTCAAAATCAGTTTCTCTGACAACAATTGAGGCTGCAGATATATATAGATCCACAAACAAACATAGAATACACACATAATTTATTAGGTAATTTTATTTTAATTTTTCTTCTAGTTATATTTTACACACAAATACAGATACAGGTTGTACAACTCCGTAGACTTATTTAACTTTTATCCATTGAAATACTCACAGCCCAACAAGTGCTAAACGCAATCTTACAGGGTACATAAGTTCTCAACTTTATTATTTCACTTATTTTATCAGAAAAGACTCCATATAAGCTCCTTATATAACCGGAAGCAATAAACAAATTTTAACTGCCGGGATTTTGAATTCTCAAGAAATCAACAAATGACTTTCCGCGCAGATCGCTTGAAAAAAATATTTTCAAGTGATCTACCACACTTATCCGCTTAAATAATGCCGGAGTCTTTGGAGCAATAAGACTTGTTGCCGGACCCAATTCTCCATCTAATTTTGGGCTGTAAAATGTAGCTAAAGATAATCTTTCCTTCACAGAGTTTACAGTTGCGCGATGTTCAATACTAGGATAAGTTCCATTGGTAAATATCTACAAGATCATAAAGAAATAAATGAAAAATGAGAAAGTATAAAAAAGAGGAGGACAAAAATAGATGAAACCAGTTATCAACTATATATCATATGCTAACAAGTAACAACATAATTATTTTTGCAAGCGACTTGTTATCAATTATTTTTTGTTATGAATTTGGTGTGTGTCTATTTTCTATCATTAATACGTCAATCCTATTCTACTTATTAATGAAAGATATGTCAGATGTGACATAACATTACTAGAGATACAAACTATGGAGGGATGTAGCATTACTGATCAATGGTTATAGGCTATAGAAAATGACAAGTGTTACCTCTAAAACGTCACCAATGTTGACTACAAAGGCATCCGGAATGGGTTTAACAGCAACCCATTTTCCATCTTTCTTAATTTGGAGACCATCCATCTCATTGATTTGGAGGAGGACGGTGAGTGCGGAGGCATCACAATGAGAATTATGGCCGACAACTTTTTCTGGTTGCAGACAAGGAGGATAATAATTCATCCTGAATGATTGCGTCCCGTTTTCAAACAACTCTTCCATGTCATTGGGATCCATTCTTAGAGCTTTAGCCATTTGGTCAAGGATTTTCAGGGTAAGATTTTTAATTTCTGTTGAGTAAACTTCCAAGTCATCTCTGCATGGAAATAACAATATATAGTGCAGTAATTATCATAAGATTGAACATACTATATAGCAAAACTCTACGCTTTGAATTTAGAACCTGAATGGAAGAGGCAACTTAGGGAACAAGTGGGGTTTCCTCAGATGAGTTGGGAGAGTGAACATAGTGAAGCCGTATCCCCAATCAAGCTTCTGCTCTTCAGACGCAATAAAGTGCTGCCCAAATCCCTCAATATCTCCTGGTTTTTGCCAAAACTTCTTTTTCTCATCAATTGGAAGATTAAAGAAGTCTTGAATCTCTGCTTTCACTTTCTCCACCAATGAACTGCTAACTCCATGATTAATCAACTGCATATATGCAAATTAAAGCTAGATGTTCTTTCCATACATCGTTCATATAGGAAATATAAAGCTCAGGAAACAAAAGATTTTAATGGAAAATGCTAAAGAAACTGAGAGCTGATAAAACGCTCACAAAAACAATGATAACCTAGTGTCGGTTTTCTTTATTTGCACTCGAGTGAGTATTTTATTATCTGAATATCACAGCTCAATTATTGTGTACCTGAAAGAAACCCCACTCTTTACATGTATGGTCAAGCTTCTCAAGCTCTGAGTCATCTCCAGAGAGCAACCTGTGCATGTCGATAACTGGAAGTTGTTGTGTTGAAGTATCGTCGTTGCGAATCAAGGGATGGTCTATCTCAGGGCGAACGTAACGTGGCGGAACAGTGGTCAGTGGCTGATTATTTGCCAGCTCCAGAATCGAAGGCTCCACGAGAGAACTCCCAATCACTGTTGCTTTTGCCTCCATATTGTGTAGATTTAAATTACCTTTTTGTTTTCTTCCACTCTTCGGCAGACTCAGCTGGTTCGTGTTTTAACAAGAAACTCGTATATATATAGTCCTCTGGATGTACTGTACTGTAATTGTGTGCAATAAAATATTAATTTTATTATGAAAACTCGAGGGAATCTCGACATTTATGTATATGTTAAAGGACACTGATATATTAACACCAATGCAACATTACGACGCCAAAAATAATTGTAGGATGAAATTATTTGCACTCGAATTTTATTTTGGAAACTATTTTATTCTCTGCATTTATTTAATAAATTTTAAGAATTGATTTTTATTCGACCATTCTTTTAAATACCAAAACAATCCTTTTTTTATATTTTATAATATCTCACACAATTTAATTATTTATCAAGAGAAAAAAAACTTCATTCTATACAATTATATTATTTTTAATGTTAAAATCAAAACCAAATTAATTGGCTAGAATAGCTCCTTGAACAATCCAAACTGTTCTCTGGCACAGTCAGGTACTCCAAATCAACTCCGTCGCGGAGCGAACAATGAAATATTAAGAAAAGTCTCACACAGTAGTAAACAATAAGAATAGAAAGAGAGTAAATAGAATAACACATAATATTTACGTGGTTTGATTTCGTTAGACCTATATCCATGGGGACAAACACACACATGCAGAATTTATTAATCACCAAAGATTTTACAATGAAAGTGATTCTTAGAGGTTAGCGAGCTTTCAATTTCTCCCTCTCCCCCGAAAACTATTCATCTAGTTGTCTTAAGTGTTTCTAAGCCCCCCTACCACTTTGGTTTGCAGCGGCCCCTTGGCCTGCCTCCTTCGGCTCCTAGTTGTACCTTGGCCTGCCTTCTGGCTGCCCCTTCAGCTTCCTCCTGGCTGCCCGTTTGGCTACCTTAGCCCTTTCAGCTTCACTTTTGGAGTAACTCCCTCATTGATGTAAATACCTAAATAGCTACCATTGTTATATCTCTCATCATGGTTAGTTTTCCAACCATTAAGGGCTCAGGTAGTTATCTAATCATTATGGGCAGTTCCAACACGGGCTGGCTATGTTGCAATTGTATTGGATCCACTTGGATCCACTGTTGCATCCCTCATCCAATAACCGGTTGTAACTTGTGGACGATACCATAATTGTAACATAGCCAAGTACTCCAACCACATCACAAAACCTAAATAACTTTTGTAGTATTTATTTAACCACTATGTGCCAGTGGATTAAAAATCCAATTGATCTGCTTCCAGTGACATAGGTGTACCCCAACTATCCCGACAATACATCTCAACAACCCATCACATCCTTAGGGAAGCTAGAATTTAAGACTATAATCTTATAGTTAAAAGAATATTCAAATCTCTCTTTGACAAAATATCACTCTCTTCTCTTTTAAATGAAATAAATTTTCTTAAAAGAGAATTTTTTTTTATGTATACTAGAGAGTTAAAGAATAGGTTGTGTTTTTAATTAATAATCTTCTAGCAACAGTAATATGAAGCTGATTTGTTTTTCTTTTCTTTTTTTTTTTCCGTTTCGGAACTTGAATTTTTTGAAATTTTTTAAAACAAAATAATGTTACTTAAGAATAGCGACTCCCATACTCCCAGCTCAATCTGTTTGCAAATTCATATTCATACATACAGTGGCGGACTCAGAAACTAAAATAAGGGGGGGCTTAGTTCAAAAAAATTTATTTAACTTAGATTTTTTTAATTTTCACTTGAATACATTTTAAATCTTATAAACTCAAATTTTATTACTTTTTTTAAATTTTAAAAAATATTAGTAATATATTATTATTTTTAAATACGTGAAAATATTATTTTTTGAAGTAGTTTCTATAAAATATTTAAAAAATAAAATAATGTGGCTTATAGAATTTGAACCAAAATTTTAAAATCATTAAAAACACTCATACCATTAAATCATAAAATTTTTAATAGATAAAAAATATGTCTAAATTATTTTATCTAATATTTTTAAAAAAGACTTAACATACATTTAACAAAAAATTTTAATGATTCAGGAGGGACTGAAGTCCCCCCAAGCCTTAATGGAGTCCGTCCATGCGTACATGCGAATGGGACCGTATTTCTGTAGCATGAGAGTCGAAATCAGCAATAAATGAAAGGTTCCAGAATTCAACGCGCGTGCTCTGCTTCCCACTACTTTTCGCTCGTCTTTGGTATTGGAAAAGTAAACAGGTAAACAACCGCTAGGCATGGGAATTACACTCCACGTCTCCACCCATAAATTGTGGGTTAAATGTTTTTAATATTTAAAAAAAATTATAAAATACGAATGGAGTATAGTTATTTTTTTATGAAGAATTATTTATTTAGATATATATTTTATAAAATTTAATATAATAATATAAATTTTAATTATATATATTTAATTATAAATATTAATATAATATATTTATTATAATAATAGTTATTATAAATATATATGTAATATAGTAATTTGATATCTAATTAATATTAAAAAAAAAAACTTTATCATCCTTCCTCGCCAGCCCCCGCAAGTGGATGATAAGTTGAGGCGGCTCCAAATTCCAACTTGGCGTTCGCCCCTTCTTATTCAAACGGTCAAATGTTGAAAATAAAATTGTGGCTGCCCTTATTGGTTTGATCAATGTCAATTGTCACAGGTTCAGCTCATGCCATAACATGGCAACTAAACAGCTCTCTTATTAGATAGATAAGAACTTCATTTCAAAGAAATTAAGTGGCTCTTTTGAAATGATCGTGATTGAAATATTTGTACCATCAAGTCATTTTTTAAAAAGGACACGAAGATTTTTTTTTATTATAATATCCTTTGAATATAGGAGCTAATAAATTAATTTTAAGTTTTATTTATATATACAACTATAATATAAATAGTATAATTTGTCTAGAGACTAATAAAATTAAAATATTTTTAATAATTTAAGTAATTTTAAATGTGTAAATTACTATATTTATGTTAATAATATATTTGCATTTATTATGAAGATTTTAAGTAAGTCTTTGTGTTAAATAGATTTTACAATTAATAAGATATATCAAACATTAGTAATATTAAAATAATTATTTTACATAATATACAAAATAATTCAAATCCTAACATATTTAATTTACTATTATGGTTCTATGTATTATATAAAAAAAACATGTCTAATAGATTGTAAAATATTAAAGTATTAATACATTTATTTTAATATTATATTTCCATTATTATAAAATATTACAGTTAAATTTTTTTGTTAATAGAGGTAAAGGATATTACAGCCAAAAGAAAATCCTAGCATCCTTTTATTAAAATGTGAAAATTTGGGAATATTTGTGATTATTTTTTCAAACCATAGGATACAAGTGTCTACTCATTTTCTTATTTTAATATTTATTGGGTTTTTATGTCGGATCAGGATTCTCTCCTGATCTGATTATGTCCTGAGCAAATAATTTAATCTATCCTGAGCAAATAACTCAATTACTGGTTGGTTGTTAATAAATAAAAAAATAAAACAAGTTAAATCTTACCTATGCACTACTACTAAAAGACACATGGCAACGGATACTTAAAAATTCAGTAGTGCTCAGATTAGGAAATGATCATGTTCCCTCTAAGTCATGGTTATTTAGTAAAAAAAAATTAGTTTTACACGTATATTATTTTTGTGGAATTTTTTCCAGACACATGGTAAAGTAGCAGCTTGGATGTCAGTTGTTTCACTTAGAAAATTAAGGTCGTTGATTGACCGGCATAAAGCTTTCATTTATCAATCATGAAGTGGCAGATTTTCAAGATAAATGATAAACACTGCGTCCCTTCCGTTGCCCATGAAGGTCAAGAGTGCAATCATTTAATATCAACAACGTCGAAAAGGCTGCACGAAATCGCGTTTAGCCAACAAAACTACAAACACTAACACGGAACTTTCTCGGATACGTAAGTAGGAGTTTGAATATGTGTTCTTTCACTTAGAAAAATAGCTGGTGGGGTGACTGTTAATAGCTTTCTGTTTATCAAACTCATGGTGTGGTTAGATATAACGACTTTCAAATCAAATATTCATGAACCCCTTGCCCCTCTCTAACTCAAAAGACCAGATTTGTAGGCGGACTTGAAGCATTGACTTCTTTCAAAGATTCAGTGAGTAATCCAAACAGTAGACAGTAAAGTCTTTATAATTTAATATTCAGTAAATTAATAATTTTTCTTATATAATAGTTTTAGCGATATCACTTAGGCCAAAAGACTAAATTAATAACATATTACTTGCTTTAACTAGCTATATTTTGAGATGAAAGAAATAGGTACAAAAATCTAGCTAAACACAATAAATATGTATTAAGATGAGGGGTTGTCTGGGTAGTGGTACGGGTTTAAAGGTGCATCCCACAGTTTGAGTCCTCCCTAAGATATCTCGCGGTTAAAACCAAAAAGTAAAGGTGGAGGGCTGCCTCATGTAATCGAGGTGTATTGATTATTTTTGACCTTTCATGGGACTTGAGAAAGAAATGGAAGAGGTGAAATCGTGGTGAGAGGCTTAGATCTGGATTGAGGTGACTTTGATACCTTGCTTAACTTGCAAAATGGAGAAAAGAGGTTAAAGATGGAGTTAGTAGTGGCTAGCAACCACACTCCGACACCAAAATTAGTTTTTGGGTTATTTTTCAAGTTGAAAACTTGCAAACTCTCAACAATGGTAGCTAGAAGTTGAAAAAGTGCCTGTACCTTGCAGTGCGTATGTTTCGAATGAGTAAGAAAAATAAAACATGAGTGTCTTTACGTAGCATGCCCTGGGGTTTTGGTCACCATGCCACCAGGCTCACTTGTATTGGTCCTTTTGTCTCTCAGAAAAAGGCAC
The DNA here is from genome assembly GCA_029633175.1 of Citrus glauca. NCBI lineage: Eukaryota > Viridiplantae > Streptophyta > Magnoliopsida > Sapindales > Rutaceae > Citrus > Citrus glauca. The sequence goes on from JAQOOD010000005.1 coordinate 25,348,242, forward strand.
TCCTATGCTTTGGCATTTGTGGGCATTCATGCCCTTTTGGAGCTCGCTTGAAGAGAGAGATATTTTATTATTTTATAAATTTTTCATACATAAAGGTGTTCGACTCTGCCGAGTGGTCCAGCGTGCCTCTACAGGGGCTGTCCCTGTAATCGCTAGCGTGCCAAGTGAGGGCACATAGTCCCAACTGTTTTAATGACCTGTTTCTGGCTTTTCGTAGGTGTAGGAACTTGCTGCTTCCTCTTTTCCAACTAGGTATTTCTATTTTGATTCCTCATTCTCAATCAAGGAATCAATCGCTTTTTCTAGCAGCAGTGACACCATACGCGCCTGATATTTTTGGATATTTTCTTCAGCCCTCTATGCTGGAACCATGACGAAATCTGCATTCTCCTTTAATCCTTTGTGTAGTGGGTGTAAGCCAACCTCCTCTATGAGACTTTGCCATTATTAAGCACCCTTGACACGTGGCAATTTCTTACTGGCCTCTCATTTCTTCCTCAACAATACTTTTTTGAAAACTCTTATACAATTCTATCTTACTATTTATATAATACATTACGAATTTGCTAAAAATACAAATTTAGTTGTGATATTTTATTAGATAAGATAGTAAGAACTTATAGTCCTAGGACAACAATTGAAACTGTAGATACATATAAATCGTCAAAGAAACACAGAATATATACACGATTTATTATGTAGTTTTATTTCAACTTTTCTACTACTTACATTTTTACAATCAAATACAGGTTTAACTTTTATCCATTGAAGTATACACAGCCAAACAAGCAGTAAACACAATCCAACAGCGTTCATAAATTCACAACTTAATTAATTCACTTATTTTATTAGAGTGGACACCACATAATCTTCTCATGTAATTGGAAGCAATCAACGACTTTTAACTATCCTGGTTTTGAATTCTTGACAAATCAACAAATGACTTTCCACCCTGCTTGTTTGAAAGAAAATCTTCTCAAATGATCTACCACACTTAGTCACTTATCCTCTTAAACAATGGAGGGAAACGGTGAGCAGGTTTTACGGCCACTAATTTAATTTGTTTTGTAAATTAACTATGATAGGTGGTTCCTTAATCAGTATATGCTGGAAACAACACATATCATCCTTGTCTTCTTCAAAGGAAAAAAGAACATAAGGTGGCATTCTCATGTGAAGTTAAATAAAATTCTTCAAGTTAGAAAGTTTAAAGGAAGAAGGTTCGAGACTAACCAAGATGTGCAGAGAGGCAACCAAAAATCGCACATTAAAAGCTTTACCAGCTATACAGGATGCTGATATCACATAAACATCTATGATCAGTCAATATTAATGATAAATTTGATCCATATGATATGATGCATCAGCATTTGGAATTTGGATTCTAAAAGTGAAACCAATAAGAAAATTAGTTCCCGCTGAAAGAAGGAATCCAAACAGGCAAATAGACTTCTGAAGATGCACACACAGGTTCAGCACTAAGACAATGTGATTGTAAAATGAATTTGTAAATTGCTTTTAAAGACGATAATGATTATAAACAGACTAGAATTTCTTTCTTCTTTTCTTAGCTTCTTTTCTCTGAAGCTGGAGTTGAGAATGCTTAAGGTCAAGAGCAAGAATGTAAACTAACAAAATGATGTTTAAAAAATTTCTGCAACTTCCTTAAACAAGGAATACCTATTAAACAAGAGTATATCACTATCCATGAAGTTGACAGCTGCAGCAATAACTTAAACTACAATGAACTAACAGTCTTCGGCAACACTGTTGACTTAACATCCAATCCTTCTGCCATACAATTAAACAAGAAAAGTATTATTTACCAAATCAGCTAAACAAAAAGAATCATCCAAGAACACAAATCTATTATAAGAACCAAAACTCAAAGTCTGTTTACCACTACCATTTTCCTAACTCTGTTATTCAGATGTTGTGAATAGGATGGAATACAAATGATTTTTTCCTTTTTTTCCCCAATCTTCGGTTTTTATTGATTCTTATTCACATTCATGAAAAGCAACTAAACATGGAAAAATGTGCTTCAAAGAAAACCAAGGTGACTATTTGAGTATTTGGTTACAAGGTTATCTCGCAGCGGATACAACACCACTCTTCTGATGTATTAGAAATTAACAAGCTCATGCGAAAACTCCATTGATCTAAGATCATAAATCATATTTCATGTAAATCAACAAAATTACAGATTTTCAGGATATACAGTATCAATTGCTTTAACAATAACCAATAGAGACGCTAATGATATTTAAGCCCTTCAATCAAACTTATATAAATAGAGATTTATCCACAGCAAGGCAAAAACAGAACCATGAAGTCCATGCATAAAGACATTCCAAGTAAATTTCCATTTTCCGTGTTAAATTCTACTAAATTAATCATTTGGACTCATATCCATGTTACAGAATAATGTTTGACAAAGTCATGATACCAAATCATTTGTTCTTTCACACAAAACAATACAAATGTAACACCCAATAAATAAAAAATGCCGAAACTACGAACTCCCAAAGAAAGAGAACATTACACGTTGAACTAAAGATAAGCAATTATGTTGCTTTATTCCACATACCTCTCAAGCCCAGGTCTTACATCCGGAAGATTCATTTCTTCTTCATACAAATTCAATAACTGAGGAACTTTCACCTGAAATTTAGTTACATAGCTCTCCTTAAATTGTGTCTCCCCAGGTACTAAGAGAGAGCACGGACATAAATCCTTCTTGATCAATCCCTCGGATAGCAGAACTTGAACAACAGAACACCTAGGAACAATCCTTTTCTCCAGGCTATATAGGAGAATTTTTGGTCTTTTTGCAATATCTTGTGATAACCAACCCTTTTTGTAAACAAAGAAGTCCATAGTTTTTCTAATCTTCTCCTCAGATATTCGCATACAGTAAGGATGCCTTCTAAATGCATTAAGAGTCTCATCTTTGGACCAACCCCACCTCCGATAAACCTCAATCTTGGATTCCCAGTTCAATTCTGTCATTTGACCAATCACTTCGATAGCTTTAAGAAACATTCCCCGCAAGGGGTTAAATCCCATTGCCTTAACCTTATTGACAATCTCGCAGAACTTAGAAGATATAATGGATGCTCCACATGGATTTCTAATTACAAAATTGGAAATGTTAGATGCAGGTACACCAATCTCTCTCAAAAATGCAATATTTGGTGCTAAATTACTATTAAAATCGCGTAGGAATGCCCATTTCATGCGCTTCATCACTCTAACAACAACTTCATCGAGAACAACTATATTCTTGAGGAAACTGTAATTCGGACTAAGACGATTCTTCAAACTCACAGCTAACAGATGTGGTGTGAGGATGATATCAGCTTTGGAAGGTCGTCACTCAAAACTCCAATAGAACCGAAAAACTCAATCTTGGGCAAAAGATTCCTTTCACAATTAAGTGCAATGATTTGGGGGCATACTCTCACAACTTTAGAGATTTGCAAATTAGTGAAACCATGGTTCCCGAGAAGCCTAAGCACCGAGTCTGCTCCTTCTGTGTTCTTGATACTGACTTTCTTAGAAGCAGCTAAAGCAGATTTTGCTGACAACCCACATGAGTTCATGAAATAGGAGACCATAGAGGACAGTTTTTGTCCATTTTCTTTAGTTTCTACTGATCTATTCTCTAAAGGCAAAGATGAAGAAATCAACCTAACAATAAAAACTAAGTTTTGAACAAAACCCAGATGGGTCTTTGAGTTTGTGAGACCAAAATCTTTCTGAGAAACTATTGTTCTTTGCATTCTCCTAGGAAAAATAAACAATTATGAATGATTAAAGCTCATGGCAGAAACAAAAGAAGCAAACCTTGTGCAATAATAACACGATGAAGCTGTGAATAGAGCCATCATCCCTCAAAACAGTGAGCCACAATATTCGTGATGTTCTATCTTTTTGCCAGCCACCCGCAGTTCTCCTTCACCGCGATGCAGGCGCTCTGTTTGATTTCACTTTTATTGTTTTTCATTTTTTCCCTTTAACTTCTGAAAGTTAAATGGATAGCTTGTTAGTTTTTAATGCTCTAAATGATCAGCTTATCTATTCAAATGGTTTTAGTTTTATCATTTCGGATTATAGAGTTTTAGTTTAGTCCTTAAGATAAGTGGCGTTCTTTTTTATCCGTGGATCTATAAATTCTGCTGCTCACATTATTATTATTCGAGTGGAGAGTTTTAAGCCAGATTCAAGAGTGCAGAGTTTTGTTACTCCTCCCTAATTATGTAATTCTTTGGCAGTGAAATGAAATTTTCTCTTTCCAAAAGAAAAGAACCTTCTGAAAGTTAAAGTACAAACGACATGTCATCCATTAACATTTTCCGATATGCCGTTGAACTTGAACAGAATAAAAAATCATTGCGCCACCACTATTTACTCACATAACACTAAAACGTCCACATATTTTTCAAACTCATCTGTCGTCCTCCAGTTTCGTTGACCATAGTAAACTGTAATTAAAGATTGTTTCAAAAAATTAAAAAAAAAAGCATTTATCAGTAAGTCAATTTATTTTAACAGTGGATTTAATTTGATGACCTAGAGAGAAGAGACAATTTAACATTTATTTATAAAAGAATCATAAAACAAAGTATTTTCAAAGAATTTTTTATGAGTTAAGTCCGATCGTAGTTCAACTTAACAACCAAACAAGTTTACCCTCGAGTTAAAACTAATAATTTCGTATATCGAACTAATACCAAAGTCAATACTTAAATTAAAACCAGCCTATACACACACACACACACAACTGATTAGTTATTTCAAATTTTGAAACTTAAAACTTGATGAGGCGAAAATTACTAATTAAAATTGTTTACGGTTTGTCTTTATTTTTTATATAAGAAAATTTGATTAATAAAAAAATGATTAGCAAACTATTTTATATTTTTTTAATTTATAGAGAATGGTTAGTAAACTTAAGAGACATATAGGAAAAAGAAAAAATAAATTATTTATAAATCAAATGAGATTATTTATTTTAATCGGAGGCTCAAATAATATTTTTAAATATCGATGGTTCTAATAGTGTTCACATTAGTAAAATGTAAAAATGACTTTAAATATCGGTACATATTAAATTTAGAGTCATATTTGAAATGTTTGTAAATTACGGGATAACTTGATAATTATCTTCTCCAGGGAACTCTGGGTGAATGCTTGGCTTTACAAGATCACTCATTCCTGAGCCTGAAAACATTTCTCAGCCTTTTCTATTATCTTCCGCTCACAACTCCCGCCACCGCAGCCGCTATCTCAATTACCAAGAAGGTCAGTGCTAGGGTTTCCGCAGAAAAATTATTTATTTTTTCCCTGATGCAGTCAGTTCAAATTATCGTGAAATTATAAAACAAAAATACCAGGGCTTGTATAAAAATGGTTCTTATTGTTTATTCGACCAAACAGCGATATGGTGACTGACACGAATTTGTTTTTATTGTCTGAGTCTTCTTTTTTATTATTATTAGATTTAGGTAGCATTTGGGCCTGAGAATGTGCCTTCTTTAGGAAGCACTTTTGACTAAAAGCTCTTGGTAGCGCTTCGTCGGGAAAGCAGTTTTACAGCTGCTTTGTCAACTGTTGTTTCAAATGCAAATTGAAACACATTCGTGTCAGTGATGTGCCCCGGCATGGTTCTGCTTCGATCTTCATTTTGCAAGGTTTTGTTCTGTTCTATAAAACGAATGAATTGGTCTCATCAGATGGTATGCATTTTAATTGAAAGGTGAAAAAAGTTAAGAAATTGAAACAATGTATGAGAATCTTTGAGTGTTTTTGTTATAAAACATAGTTCTTGATCGCCTTCCAATTTGTCAATGCTTGTTCATTTATAGAAATGTTTTACCATGATTTGAAATTCCAAAGATGGATTCATAGTTTATATTGGAAGATTGAATGTAGAAACAGCCTAAATTTATCCACCAAGTCATTTACCGATTAGAAACTAAACATTCGGGTATTGACAACCCTGTCTAGAAATTTTGCAGAGCAAAAGTCTTCAACGAGTCTCAGCATTAACTATCGTAGGCCGTACAGCTTATTTTCATTTTCCTTCTTATCTTTAATTTGGGTGATTGAAATTTACGAGTCAAATGTATATAAAAATTGTCAATTTTATTAAAATGTTCTGTCAATTTCTTAATCTTGAATTTGAGTGACTGAATTTTTTAATTGATGTCTATAATAATGTTTTTTTTTTTTATTTTACAGATATGAGTTCATCTACTGATAGTGATGATGATTTAATTGATTTGATTACATTACCGATAATTATGTATCAATATCTCAACTATATGGTCGAGGAATCATGTACTACTGATGACGACACATCTTACGGCAGCACTGTTGTTTCTGCACCACAGAAAAAGAGACAAAAAGTTTCAAAAGGAGTCGGAGTTGCTCAAAATTCTTCCCGTAGAGCTGTTGTTTCTACCCAAGTAAAAAAGACAGAACTTCTTTCTCAAGGAGTTGGAGTTGGTGATGCTGCGTCACGTAATACTGCTGTTTCTACACGAGGAAAAAAGAAAGAAAGCACTTCTTCCCCTAATGATGTTGTTGCCACACAAGAACAAAAGAGAGAATTTGTTTTAAAAGGAGTTGGGGTTCACAATTCTTCCCGCAATGCTGTTGTTTCTACACAAGAAAAATTGAAAGATGTTTCTGAAGGAGTTGGAATTGCTGACACTTCTTCACATAATGCTGTTGTTTCTGCGCAAGGGAAAAAGCGACTACAAGTTTCAGAAGAAGCTGAACTTAAAGTATCTCAACAATTAGATGTTCTTTTAGATGCTGTAGCAAAGAAGAGTTTTAAGGTGATAGATAAGCCGGGTTGTAGCATTGGGGAAGTGATGCGAATGGTAGAGGGGATGCCCGAAATTGTTGAGAACGATGAGCTATTCATGAAAGCTGCTGATATCTTAACTGAAAGGCAGAACAGAGAGATGTTTGTTGCACTAAGGGAGAAAAACAGGCAAATTATGTGGCTTAAGCATAAGAAAGTCTGATGCCACAGCTCTGTCAATTGTTGACTTGGTTATAGGATCAGTGTGTTCCGTTACGTCTACAAATGGTGTCAGGTGTTTCTGGGTTCCTATCCCGTACATCAAGTATGTGAATAGATGGTTATCCTTTTGGTATATTACTTGAGGTCTATAATCTCATTTCAAACTCTATTATGCTCGTGCCATTATGTAAGTGCAGGTTTCCTAGTATAGCTCTTGCATATATTGATGGAATTTTAGTTAGAAATTTCTTCTCGATCACCTTGTTACCTGGTAATGACACTATTAGGTTACATAATCAATTAATCATCTTAGTCATTGATCTCTTTAAACCTTAATCGTCGGCTTCTGGTTCCGATGCTAATGCAAGTTCCCATCTGGGTTAATATTATTCTGTTTCTGAAGGTATGGAACTCCTTTGAGTTTTGCTTCTGTTTCACATTTTATATCAATGGCAGCGGACTTAGCTCGTTTGTAGGGAGTTATTGCATGATCCTCAGGCGGTTAACTTGTCAGTGATAATTAATCTAAGTGATTGACATACAGTAATCTGGGGGGAAAAAATAATAGAAGAATGAACAAAACTCTGCCGACTGGTTTTGGCTATTGATAAGTAGAGCAGGTATGAAATGACAAACCATTTACTGAAGGCTGTATGCATGCAATAGTGACGAGTTTAGGGATTTTCACCAACTTAAATGCAATTACTGATCTTGATTATGAAAGTAATGAAAATGATTACGTATTCTAATATAATATTTGTCTATTTTGGCTACGAATCTTCACAATTTTGTTTCCAGATACACTTCAAGATGTTACACTTTATTTATGTACTTTTTCGAGTCTTCAGGGATTAGGACATTATAAACTAAATTTTACCCTGATATCATTTGTAACGACCAACTGAGGCACTCAATCATTGGATAAAACCGTCTTTTTGACCTACATCGTAAATAAATTTTACTCTCGAATAATAATTGTAACCATCAGCTCTCATATAGTATATAGAACTCAATCTACAAGGTAACTGTATTATAGAGCACAGAGCATCTTCTTGGAAGATGCAAAGACGATGCAAAAATCATGAAAACCATGAGGCCAGCAATGCTCTCCTTACATTAATTATCTATCTTGTCTATTTCCCTGGAAGCATCTTCAGTCAGAATCCAACAATCCTGTACCACAACAATCACCTACCAAACTCACTTATCACTTATTATTTTATAACTCACAGCCACTTATCTCTAGACACAAGCTTTCAAGTACAGAAGCTACCACGCTGCTTATACTGCGAAAGCTTAAGAGCTTCTCATTCTCACTCTCTGAAGGCCTTGCTGCTGTCAACTTTTGACCTCTCGTTCCCCACAAGTTTACTACAACAAGAGTTCTCTTGAGTTAGTAAGCTATCTCTTCAACTTTTATTGAAGTTCTTTTATTTGCTTATTTTAAGTAAAGAAGATTGCTTCTCTACTTTTACCGTCAAATTTTCATCATGCGGGATATTTATGCCTTTCCAAAATTTAATGTAGCAGGTGACAAAGATCAACAAATATAGTACTGTAAACAATCCGGAATCGGATTCCTGGGAGATTCACAGCAAGAGGAAGTAGAAAATGGAAACGGTAATTTTGAAACCTGCTGTAATTTCTCTGCTTTCAGTTCTTGTGTTGTACATTTCATGGTCTTGGAGGGTAAACTCTCACGAAAGCTTTCACCAATGCCTTCTGGACAATTCTCCGCCCTCCCACCCAATTTTTCAATCAATACATACTCCTCAAAACTCTTCATATTCATATGTACTGCAATCATACATCCGAAATCTTCGCTTCAACACATCCTCAACTCCAAAGCCTGTGCTTATTGTGGCTGCAATGCATGAATCCCATGTCCAAGCTGCCATAATTTGTGCTAAAAAGCACAACCTGCAAATGAAAATTAGAAGCGGAGGACACGACTATGAGGGACTATCATATGTGTCCAATGTCCCATTCTTCATCCTTGACATGTTCAATCTCCGCTCCATTGATGTCGATATAGAAAGTGAGACTGCTTGGGTTCAGGCTGGAGCAATTCTAGGTGAAGTCTTCTATCGAATAGCGGAGAAAAGCAAAACTCATGGCTTTCCAGCAGGGGTTTGTCCTACAGTTGGTGTTGGTGGCCACTTCAGTGCAGGAGGGTATGGAAATATGATGAGGAAATACGGATTATCAGTCGATAACATTGTCGACGCAAAGCTCGTGGATGTTAATGGCAGAACACTCGACAGAAACTCCATGGGGGAGGAACTGTTTTGGGCTATCAGAGGAGGGGGAGCCAGCTTTGGAGTTGTTCTTGCTTACAAAATCAATCTTGTTCCTGTTCCGGAAACAGTCACTGTCTTCAAGGTTGAAAAGACCTTGGAACAAGATGCTACCGATGCTGTGGACAAATGGCAACACGTCGCCCACAAGCTGGACGATGGTCTATTCATCAGGCTGGTGCTGGATGTTGTGAATAGCAGCACACGGACTGGGGAAAGGACGGTAAGGGCTACGTTTATTGCCTTGTTCCTCGGAGGGTCCGAAAGGCTACTGTCAATCACTGACAAGAGATTTCCCGAACTGGGATTAACTCGATCCGACTGCACCGAATTGAGCTGGATTGATTCAGTTGTTTTCTGGGGCAGCTTCCCTGCAGGGACACCGGCAAGTGTGTTGCTCGATCGAACGCCACTGACGCTGAGCTCTCTGAAGAGGAAATCAGATTATGTGAAGGAGCCAATCCCGAGGGAAGGCCTCGAAGGGCTGTGGAAGAAGATGATTGAACTAGAGAGACCGTACATGAACTTCAACCCCTACGGTGGCAAAATGCATGAACTTCCGGCAACGGCGAGTCCATTTCCGCATAGAGATGGGAACTTGTGGAAGATTCAGTACGTTACGAATTGGAATGAAGAAGGAGTTGACGCAGCAAATTACTACATAGATTTGACCAGGCAGCTCTACGATTACTTGACTCCTTATGTGTCCAAGAACCCAAGGCAGTCATTTCTAGCCTACAGGGACCTTGATTTGGGTACCAACAGCCACAATTTTGAGACAGGCTACTCGGAGGGAAGAGCTTATGGGATCAATTATTTCTTGGAAAATTTCGACAGGCTCGTTGAAATTAAGACCAAGGTTGATCCTGATAACTTCTTCAGGAATGAACAGAGCATTCCAGTTCTTCCCCCACTACATGATGTAGAATAAATTACTAGAAACTCACTCTTTGTACTGCTTATAAGAAGAAAATTAGCTTAATTTGTTCTTAATTTTGTAGTTCAAAATAAAGCATTACCATCAATAATATGCTTTTTTTATTCTTACAATCAGTGTGCTTCCTCTTCTAAATTATTAATGCACTTCTAATTATATTACTGAGGTTGGGGTAACCTTTAAAGCTTTTAATAAATATTAACAAAGTTGATTTAATTTATTATTTATATAATAAAAATTTAATATATTTTTATTAAATTATTTTTTTAAACTCATATTTATGCATATGCTTAATTTTTATTTTATAATTATAATTCTTTTTTCATAACTTAAAAGTGACATGCACCACAATATTAAATTATCACTTTGGCATCTCAGCAGAATTTTCAATTTGTGCAATCATGTAATTTTTCCTCACACCTCTAAAATACAGTTCTTTATAAATTTTATAAGCGGTGGCTGGAGATTTTTATGAATATTGTTTTTCTAAACTCCTTTAATGCATGATTTGGACCTGACAGGGGACACCGTGACAGCAAAAACATGATTCATATGAAATAACTTTTGTCTCGTTGTCAATAAAATATTTAGTTATATTGTTTACCCACCACTTTCAGTGAAATTATATTTTAAAATGCTACTCTGCTTCTTCAAATTTTTTTTCTTTTTACTTAATTCCCAGTAAATATGAGAAGCTTCTCTCTCTACCAAATAAAAGATTTTGAATGATCCAAATGTACACCTACACTTCAACTGTACAAAGAAACAATTTCAATTTACTAACTTCATTGTATATATAAAAAAAACTCAACTTTTACAATGTAAATAGAAAAATAAATATACAATTTTTTGCTACATAAAATGACCAGTATATACTAACCAAATTTGCATAGAAAAGTTGACAGAAGCATTTCCAATTTTAAATAATAATAGGAAATTATAGTCATTTACCTTATATTTATCTTGTTATTAAAAAAATAGTATAAAATTTTGAATCTATTTGATTTTTCACCGTAAATTTATAATTTATATCAACCATCCACAAAAAAAATATAATTACTCTCATAAAATAATTATTACTATATTATGTATTTAATTTTATTTTGTCATTTCAATAAGGGCAATTATGTTCTTTTGGTGGATGGTTGATATGAATTACAACTTAGGATGAAAAATTAAAAAAAAAATTTATAGTATTTTTTTATAATAGGGTGAATTTAAAGTGAATGACTAATAATTTTTTCTAATAATAAAAAAAACCTAATGTAATTTAAATTACATTATAAAAGGCATATTTTATAAAGGAAAGGTAAGAGGTATTTACTAAAAAGGCTTGTAGCTTCTCCAAACAATTTCTTGTTGGCGGCTGTTGAGATGATAATTTCAAAATAAAAATTTTCGTCTTAAATTTCATCTGCATCACTTTCATGACACTCGCAAACTCCCATTCCCACTTAGGGATCGCAAAAATTTCTACGGGAACGAGTATTTTCATTAATTTTTTTCATTCAGGGTATGCAATAATTTCATACTCAATTTTTTATTCAGAAAAGGGACAAGAAAATTTTTTTACCCAATTTCTTATTCAAAGAGGGGGCGGGGATAGGTAGAATCCTTATCCCCTACCCATTTTCCGATTTTATTTTTAATTTAATTTTTATTTTTTAAAATTACTAGTAAATAAATAATAAAATTTGAATTATAAAATTATAAGTATTGGTAAAAATAAAAATTTATCAAAATATTTATATTATTAAACTTTTAGGCTTAATTAACTAATTAAAGTCCTAAATTTTTATTTAAGACATTAAAAAGACCGGACATATTTTATTAGCCCAAAACTTTTATTTCAATTTTAATAATCATTAATATTTTAAACTTAAATCTATTTTTATTTATTTTTAGATATTATAATTGCCCACAGCAAATCACAATTTTAATATCTAATCTAATCTAATATTTGCTCTTGATTTGTTTCGACTTAACTATTGTATTGTAAAGGGAATAGTCCACATTTATAAAGTGCCCACACCACCATTGAAAAATTAATTTTGAATCTAAATTTGATTTTATTTGTAATAATTTTGTATTAGACTATTAATTTGTTCATGATAGTTTGTATCTCTTGCATGCTGCGTTACTTACTAATTTAACGTATGTTACTTTTGTAATGAATATTAATGTAAGATATATTTCAAACTTTACTTTTATTTAATTTTTTATTTTAATATGATTAACTCAAAATTGAAAACAAAAAATGTATTAGTTATTTAGGGATTGGGGACTCCCGGGGATCCTTTGTTATTATTCGGAGAGGAGATAAAGATTTTCTTAAATAATTTTGACAAAAATAAAGAGAAAACAGGGATATATGCAAAATATTAAGGATGGATACGAAGAAATTGATCCCCTCCCCTTCCCACCCCACCCCCCCACCGCCATCCCTACCCACTTATAGCTAGAAACTTAAGGCAAATCGGTGTAGATTAACTCAAAAATCATTTTTTTTAGACTTTTAAACTAATAAAAAAATGTGGAAAAATGACGCGCATATAAAACTGTTTTGGGTTAAACAGTTCATAATTATTGATCGTAAATCAAGGAGGAATCTCCAAATGTCTTGGATTATGTTTTGTTTTTTATAATCACGTGACTAATAAATTTTTTATGATAAAGATTTATTTATTTTATATAGATATAAGATATATTTTTTTATATAAATAATACATAAATATCATATATATATATATATATATATATATATATATATATATATATATATATATTATTTATATGAGAAGAATATATTTTATATACATATGAAATAAATGCCAAAAAAATTAGTGCCATTATTATTTGCCAGCATCTGTCTCGGAGCGTTCCGACCGCCAAGTCAACATCAACGTGCTATACCACATAAAAAATAAAAAAAACATGTGCATATGGTGCAGTGGGTTGGTGGTCCCAGACGGCTGTATGTGGTCAGTTGACTCCGATGATTTTATTTTATTTTTTTAATATTTTTTAAAAGAAAATGACCTTTATGATTGAAATTGTAATGCTTGTACTTTTAGCATCCACTCGTGAACTCACAAGTACTACCATCTGGAAGATTCTTTGTGAAAATTAACATGGATTGATTTTCCTAACACGACCTGATTGAGAATTACTCAATCGGCCCCAGGCCCAACATCCCACTGGGCCACTAGGCCTAAACACCCCGGTGTGATAATTTATTGTGGCCCACACGTAATAGTGAAACAAAGCTCTCAACTTTTATCAGTAACATTTTCTGGATAAATATCAGAAGAGTTTAGAGTTTGATTCTTTGAAGGCATTGTCATTAAGCACAATACTTAGGAAAATAAATAATCGATATAGTCAGCATTTATTAGCGTTGCTTAATTATTCATTAGGCTTGCACAAAAGACTTTAAAATGGTGGTGGCCCAAAATTATATTTTAAAATCAAAATAAGATTTGTTGCCGGGCAAGCCACCATGAAGTGGAATCTATTTTTTAAACCACAGATATAACTTGATGATATTAGTTTCTTGGAATCCGGAATGGCAAAATCGTCCAGGAACTTAGGGTTCTATGGAGCCCCACCTCAAGTAGAGAAAATTTTTAATAATTTTTTTTGGAGTGGAATGGGAAGTGAAGGAAAAATCATCTCTAAATTGTTATGCTGTGAGGTTTGGTATTTCACTCTCCACCCCAATCCCCATTATATATAAATATGTTTTTAATTCTTATTTAATAATTTTATTTTATCAACTATAATGTCAATTAATAATTTTTTTATTTTTTATATAATATAAACATGATATGAGTAAAAGAAAACCTTACAATATTTTTTAACTTTATATTATTATATTTTCTTTTATCTTTCAAGGTACTGCTCTTTTTAAATATTTTTCACTTTTAATATAATTTTAAGATATTATTTCAAACTTTTAGAGATTTTAAAAAAATTAAATATTTTATAATATGGTGATGATTTTATTTTAAATCTCTAATTTCTAATTTACTGAAATCAAATTTTATATCTACTATAAAATAAGTAAATGGGAAATGGGGTGGGGATGGTGGAATCATTCCCCACGTGGGGATTCCCCATCCCCAACCCACTAAATTTATTGGGGAATGGGGTGGAGAATGGAGACAAAAACTTTTAATGGGATGGGGAATGGGGTAGGCATCTCCACCCCCACCCCACCCTATTGCCATCCGAACTTAGAATTGACATTCCATCTTAAAGTATTACCAAAAAACTCTTCAAATAAAATTTTATTACTAATTTGAAGAGCCACATCAATATTTAAAACTCCAAAAGACACTATAATTAAAATTTTTCAAATAAGAATTGATTATCTCTCTTCAAATTTGGAGAGTTAATTTCTCCCTCTTCAATTTATATTTTATTACTTTTCATTGAAGAAAGAGAGAGAAGTGTTTTAATTGTTATTAACTTTTTCTTTAAAAAAATAATTATTTGACTAAAATAATATTAATTTATTTCTATTTGAAGAGTTTTTTGAAGAATATCATATTTTTTTCACTTTTTTTTTTTGCCACATAGGTAAGTAAATAGGTATTTCAAGAGTAAAATTTATAGACTTTTAGAGATACTCTTACATGATGCGTACATGTGAAGAATATGTTCTAAAAATCATGTATAAAGATTTTCACTTTGTTTTACATGAATTCAGCCTAACATGGAATTGGGGAAAAAAAGGAAGAAGATTATCATTGCAAGAACTCAAGAGAAACAGACGTAATTTTTCTTATGAAGTATACTAATATATTTTGTGAGGAAAAAGAAAAGATATAATAAATTTTTTTTTTCCTGTGAGATCTTGGAGTCAATTAATTTCTCCCGTACTAATTAAAGTTGTAGTAAACTTAAGACGAATGCTTATTTATTTAAAAAATGAAGTACTATTATACAATGATATAGTCTAGACCGTAACATTTCTACAAAAATTCTGCTACAAAAAAAGGTGGCCAAAAAGAAGGTCTCTTCAAGGCTTCAAAAGCTTCTCTTGTCCGTATGTTTTTCCTTTGTTAACAAACCTAGATAATGAGGGGTTTATTAGAAATTGTCTTTCTATATGATTTTAATGAAGGTTGAAGTTATAAAATAAAGAAAGGGATTTTAACGGGTTTTGGTAGGGTTGTCAATAGTTTTGGTCGTGATTATAATCAAAATAAATGAGAGAGACCTTAGGGAAATAATTAAGGAGAGTTATGTTTTTCTTATTTTGAATTATATCGCATATGAGGCGAGCATGACTTAATTTATGGCTCGATTGGAATTGCTTTTACAAGACCCAAAATTAATTTTAAAAAATTAAAAGTTAATTTTAATGTTTGATAAATTTTTTCTATAAATTATTTTTGGCAAACTCACCACATCTTGCAGTAGATTTAATAAGCATGAAAGGAACAATTTTTCAAAATTTGATTTTGAAAATCACTTTTATACTTAATAAAATTTGATTTATATCCTTATATATATATTATAAAAATCTAAAATTATCTTTATTAATTAGGAAATAAAT
The DNA here is from genome assembly GCA_029633175.1 of Citrus glauca. NCBI lineage: Eukaryota > Viridiplantae > Streptophyta > Magnoliopsida > Sapindales > Rutaceae > Citrus > Citrus glauca. The sequence goes on from JAQOOD010000005.1 coordinate 25,364,078, forward strand.
CATTAACCTCAAAAAAATTATTATTATTACCAAATATAATGAGATAACAAAATAAAAATAAATTAATAATATAAAATATTTATATAATTAAAATAAAATTTTTATATCCATGTTTAGAAATGTTTAAATACATTTTATTGAAAATTATATCCAATTAAGTTATTTACATTCTTATAACATTCTATTAATAAGAATTGCCAAATACATATGACTGTCATTAATACTTATAGTACTTTTAAAAATAAATTTTACCAAACGTTTAACTGATTCTCTTTATAACTAATTATTTTTATCGTACAAAAAATTATTTTTTAAAGATACAATTTTACCAAATTGGCCCTTGTAGCAATCATCAACCAATGACGATTGGTCTGTCATTCTCGGTACTAAGTGAATTATATAGGCAATTTAGCTTAGCCACGTACCTAACTTGGCTTGACCATGATGGCATAGTCATCTTCATGTGATGGCCAATCTATGTTAAATTGCCAATCGGTGCAGGCGGTTTTGGCTCCGTATACTTGCTCGTCTAAAATCTCATGCTTAATTAACTAGACATTCACCACCATGAGGTCACAACAATTTTAACTATTTTTTTACTAAAAAAATATTTGCTTTAACAATCTATTTTCTTATTTTCCCTCTTTTTTTGTTTTTTATTATCATCAAAAAAAGAAAATGATTAGAAGAAAGAATAGAAAACAAAAATCTCCAATAAAGTGCCAGCTGTGAAAATAACTTAATAATAATAGTACACTACTACATGTTACCTCTAAGAATTTTTACTTGGTTAATCTAAATTTCACTTTGTTTATTTTGTAATATTTGGTTAAAAGACACTCATTTGCGTCCCTTCAACGGAGCCTACTGCTTGTATCCTTTCTTTTTCTTATCTAAGATGGTAGGGTCCCAAATCCCTTCGATAAGATTGATGCTTGCTCATTTGGCTAAGTATAAGGGGACATACTCATCATGATTAATTGAATCTCCCTTATAAATAAATAAAAAGCAGAAACTAGTTTTCAAAGTGCTTCACTAAATCATCATGACTGGCCCTAAACACCGTCCACGTACATAATTTTGATGAGATCACATCTACGATGTTTTGGGCTCAGCACACTTTTAACTGGTGAACACATTAACTACAATGTTTGGATTCAACCGTGCAATTTTAATCACAGTTGTCACAAGAAACCATCACATTCTACAGTCAAATCCAATATATATATAAAAATCATTTTTAAGGCCACAAAAGGGTCGCTTAGAGTAATGGTTTGATCAATTAAGAATCTTTGGAAAAGGAAAAGACAATTTTTACAGATCCCCAGTTTTGCGTTAGAGATGAAAAGAATATGTAATAGCTTACTACAAAAAGGAAAGAACGTGATATTATTATATTTTCATGGGTTTTTATTAAATGATTTTAAGAATATTCTTTTAAGGGACAGAGCAAATCTTTTACAAATCCCTAACCTTATGTGTTGAAGATCTTGCAAAATGATTCCAACCAACTTGCCGCTCGTCCATTGTTGTAGTCTATTCTTTCTAGAACTACTGATTAATATAGGGGTGGGCGAAAGAGAAAAAAAGATGATTAATGATTATATTAACTTTGTTACATAAAAATATCATCTTGGACTCCAAAAATGCCAGCCAAAATTGTTTGGAAAAGAGATGTACATGGTCCTAGCTAGTTGTGTGACACAGTGTGCCAAATTACTTTACAAGATTTGGGAATATTTTATCTATCAACATGCGTGTATTGCCATTAAACCAAACTTTAAAAAAAAAATTCATGCATGAGAGCCTAGCTAGGACCATGTATAATGTTTTTATAATCTTTATCTATTGGATTCTCATAACGCATATATATATTACTTTCTAATCATTGATTAAAATGTAACGTGTTAAGAGTGTCAAGAATCTAATGCGTAGTAGTATACGTTGAGAATACTCATTTATACACAAAATATATGTATAATTGTATAGTACTAAATGAATTTAAATATTTTTATAACCTGATCTTTTCCTAAACAGATGTGATTTTTCTTATGAAGTATATTACTATATTTTGTGAGAGAGAAAAAAAAAAGACATAATAAATCAAATTTTTTTTCCTTGTGAGGCATTAGCATCAACTAATCAAAATTATATTAAACTAGCGAGACTGGATGCCTCTTCAAACCCCTTCTCTTTAATAACCTCAATAAAAATAATTCAAAATGGTTACCTTTGATGGTGATTTTGTTATCGTCAAACCCTATGGTTTCTTTAATTTCCTTTTGTTCATAAATTTTTTTATCTTTTTCATTTTTCAATAAAAAACTTTCATTGTCATTTCAATAGTAATGGAGGAATCCTTATTGTCATTTCTCACCAAAAAATTAAAAAAAAATTATTTTTTTCTACACTTTGATGAATTTTTATTTCAGGCACTTCTTTTCATCTCTTGAATCTTTAATCAAAATTATAAATTATGGTATAGGTATATTTGAGTTTGAGACTATAACTGGTAAAATAAATTTTTTATTGTTGGTTCCTTATTTTTTTTTATTTCAAACCATATTTCTCATAAGTGTGTTTTTGACCCGTCCTCTACTTCTTGGACTAAATAAGTTCATATCATAGTGTAATAAATATCTACTTGATAAATAAGATGAAAGGGATGATGTGAATACCATGTGATCTAGATCACTTTGAACTAAGTCGTTAATTCTTCGCATACTAATTGAAGTTATAGTAAACCTAAGACGAGTGCTATTGATTTAAAAAATGAAGTACTATTACACAATGATATAGTCTAGACCTTAACATTTCTACATAAACTCTTCTACGAAAAATGGTAGCAAAGAAATTGATACCTTCAAGGCTTCAAAAGCTTTTCTTGCCCAAACATGTTTCTTTGTTAACAAATCTAGATAATGAGGGGTTTATTAGAAATTGTCATTGTATATAATTTTGATGAAGGTTGAAGTTATGAAGTAATGAAAGGGATTTTTAAAAGGCATTGGGGTGTCAACAGACTAACTCATATACTAAGAAGAAAAACTTAGAAGGCTCAATTGCTCGAATTATATGAAGCCCAATTTAGAATTAGAATGGGCCTACACAGAACGAAAGCTCAACGTAGTTTATCTGACTGGACACACTCTCCGAGAAGTATAAAATAAATAATAATAGATTTGTGATATTTAACTCCCTCTTTATATCCTACTCTCTCTCACCAGTTACTTTTATACTAATATATATTTTATTTGTATATGAAATGACTTAAAAGATAAGTAGTTTTTAAGTGCACACACATGATCATTTTTATTAATATATACTTTTAACTAATCTGATTTCTTAAACCTTAATTTATATTAACTTTTTAAAATTATTATCCATTTTCATATATTGTACATTTACTTTTGTAATCATAGAACAAATTAATGTATAATACTCAATAGAGAATGATGAAAAAGATGAAGAAGTATGAAATTTTTTTATGGTTATGATAACGGTGGATAAAACCTTTAAAAAGAAATAGAGAGATTACAATGATTATTATTTTTTTTTTCTAGTTTACAATAGATTTTATAAGTTTTACACCACGAGTGCTTAGAAAAAAGATAAAAATCATAATAAGGGTAAATTGGGGATTTGGAAGGGTATGTTGAGAGATAAAGATTAATTTAAAATTTTTAATAAAAATTATTTGAAAAGTGGAGACAGTGAGATAAGGGGGCCAAATATCACCATTCTAAATAATAATGTAAATAAATGAAAGGGAGCTGAGGGAAATAATCAAGACGAGTTCTATTTTTCTTATTTTGAATTGTACAACGTACAAGGTGAGCATGACTTCATCTAAGGTCTACTTGGAATTACTTTTGGGAGGTTTAAAATTGATTTTAAAAAGTTAAAAGTTAATTTTAAGATTGAGTAAATTTTTTTAAAAATTACTTTTGGCAAAACCACCTTAACCTACAATAGAGTTTGAAAAGTAGGAAATGAGCAGCTTTTCAAAATCTGATTTTAACAATTATTTTTATACTTAATAGAATTCCATATATATCTCCATATATATTATAAAAATCTAAAATTATCCTTATTAATTAGGAAATAAAGGCATTAACTTCAAAAAGATTATTATTATTATTATTATTATTGCCAATTATAATGAGATAACAAAATAAAAATAAAATTTATAACAGAAAATATTTTTTTAGCTATATTTACACAATAAAAAATATTTTATACACATATTATAAATATTTAAATAAATTTTATTCAACATTATGCCCAATTATCTTATTTACATTCTTACAGTGGTTTTTTTAATGAAATTTACTAAATAAATATCATTGCTATTAATACTTATAGCACTTTTAAAAAAAAATTTACTAAATATATAACCGATTCTTTTGATATCTAATTATTTTTACAGCACAACTAATAATAATTACTTTAAAAGACAGACTATTATTAAACTGCCCCTTGTAGCAATCATCAACCAGTAACAATTGGTCATCTCATGCTCGATACTAAGTGAATTAAATGGGCCACTTAGCTTAGCTACATCCCAAACTTGGCTTGACCATGATGGCATAGTCTTCTTCATCTCATAGCCATTCTTTGTTAAATTGCCAATCGGTGCAAGCGGTTTTGGCTCCATATACTTGCTTGTCTAAAATCTCATGCTTAATGAACTAGACATCCACCAACAAGGGTTCACAACAATTTTAACTTTTTTAAAAAAAAAAAAATTATCTGCTTTGGCAATCTATTTTCTTATTTTCCATTTTGTTAGATGAATGCAATTCTTGTTTATCATCAATAAAAGCAAAATATTAGAAGAAAGAATAGAAAACAAAAATCTCCAATAAAATGTAAGCTGTGAAAATAACTGAATAATAATACACTACTACATGCCACCTCTCAACATTTTCACTTAGTTAATCTAGATTTCACTTTATTTATTTGTAATGTTTTGGTTAAAAGACACTCATTTGCGTCCCTTCAACGAAGCCTACTCTTTTTTTTTTTAATGATCAATGTAAGCATGTATTGTTGAAAGGCAAGCCATGTCGAAAGGGCATAGTAAATTTTTTATTTGAGTCACAGCAGAATATGAAATAACAATCAATAAACTTTGCTCTTGTGGTCTGGGAGCGTACATGCTGCACAAATTCTTTTCCAACAGCGGATCATTATTAGGGCTGGAAACAGAAGCCAGGTGCCGCCTTGTGCAATGAAGTATGAATAATAAAAATATCTAGTGGATGCAAATTTATCGCCTTCCAAGAAAGCTGTTATGAAGTAGAGGGACGACCCATAGAACTGCACAAGAGAAAGCGCGAACTGAAGAATGTAGCTGTATGACTTTCCTTTAGCTATAGCATACACTGCAAGAAGACTGGCAGGGCCAACAAAAAGCACGGCAATTCCTTCAATACCAAGAACCGCCGCATGTCTTGATGCATATCTTGAATCACCTTTGCTGTATTCTTTCCAAACTTCGGCAAGATAATTCCCAGACTCGTCCTTATAAAACTCTGGAGAGAAAACCCAGTAACCCTCGTGAATGATGTGAATGAGGCCACTAACAGCCCACCAGATCATAAGCCATCTGTCTGTTTTAGACAATTTTCGTGATGACCTCCCGGAGACGAGCCAGAGGACAAGCATCACCAAAACGGTAGCGATTCCATTCCAAGCATGTACCTCAGATGTAGATCGTAAATTTGGAGTAAAATCTGGTAGAATCAGATCACTCGGCGAATAGGGATGACTCATTTTTAATTTCTTATCTTCTCCTTCGTCACTTGGAATATTGGAATTGTCGCCTTCAATTTAGCCTACTACTTTTATCCTTTTCTTTATATTATCTTTGGTAGGGTCCCAAATCCCTTCTAGAAGGTTGATGCCTGTTCATTTGGCCAACTGTAAGTGGACATACTCATTATGAGTAATTGAATCCCTCCCAAATGCCTTCAATAAGATTGATGTTTGTTCATTTGGCCAACTGTAATTAAGTGGACATACTCATTGTGAATAATTGAATCCCCCCTGTAAAGAAAAAGCAGAAACTAGTTTTCAAAGTGTTTCAGTAAATCATCACGAGTGGCCCTAAACACTGTCCAACTGCAAAATTTTGATGGGGTCACAAAAATTATTTTGTGGGCCAAGCACACTTTAACTAATGAACAAGTAAACTACAATTTCTAGATTCAACCATGCAATTTTAATCACAGTGGTCACAAGAAACTATCATAGTCATTTCCCCTTTGCCTACCGTTAAATCTAAAATATATATAAAAATCATTTTAAGGCCACAAAAGGGTGGCTTATAGTAATGGTTTTATCAATTAAGAATCTTGGAAAAGGAAGAGACAATATTTACAGATCCCCAGTTTTGCGTTGGAGATGAAAAAAAAAATGTAATAGCTTACTATAAAAAGGAAAGAAGGTGATATTATTATATTTTCATGGGTTTTTATTAATGATTTTAAGAATATTCTTTTAAGGGACAGAGCAAAACTTTTACAAATCCCTAACCTTATGTGTTGAAGATCTTGCAGAAATGATTCCAACCAACTTGCTGCTCGTCCATTGATTCAGTCTATTCTTTCTAGAACTATTGAGTAATATAGGGGTGGGCTAAAAAGAAGAAAGATGATTGTATGAACTTTGTTACATAAAAAGATTATCTTAGACTCCAAAAATGCCAGCCAATATTTGGGAGTGTTTTATGTATCAACAAATGTATTGCCATTAAACTAAACTTTTCAAAGTTCATGGATATGAGGATTCAATGCATAGGAGTATACACTGAGAATACTCATTTGTACACAGTAAATATACATATAATCGTATAATATTAAACAGATTAACATCTTTTTATTAACATCATAGTATAGATAACACAAAATTTTTAAAAACTCAAACAAGCTCAGAACAAGAAGAGAAAATGTTAATTTTTTACTAAAATTAATTACTCATTCAAAGAAAATATTATCAATCGAACATGCTCAAATTACTTGACGGTGATATAGAAACTCCCTTTTTTTAAATATTTTAGTCATAAAAAACGCCAACAGAAATTAACACTGTCAGTCTGTCAAGATCTCAAATATTGTAATCAATAGTCTTTCTTTTTGAGCATTTTCGGGTCCATACAGCTACAAATTATTATTAGGGTTACTTGCAGGAAGGAACATGACAGATCAAATAATGGACTCAATAAATTTCCCCAACAGTAAGCACATGGCTTTGTTCTGTATCTTATTATCACTTTGTCAATGGATCTTGTACTCTTGCCTCCTCAACCAATCACACTATTTATAAAATAAAATAAAAATAATAATACTTTATGAAGCACGAGTGTACAGATAATGCAGAGATTCTAATGAATATTATGAATATGTTATTTTTTATTTTAAAAAAAGATCACTTGCAATATTTAATTAATACAAAATGGTGGAGGGAACAAAAAACAAACAATAATGCACACAAGTCACAACTAGAAATAAAATAAAATAAATAATAAGATATTATTATTATTATTATTGGACAAGTCATAGACAATAAACTCAAGTTACAGAAGTGGGAAGTTGGAGACTTATAAACATGTTCTAATAATATTAATTATTGCTTCTTGTCACTAAACAAATCTCTCTCAGAATATATTCCAACTCTCTACTAATTACTAACATTTTAAAAACAAAAACCCAAAAAAGAGAAGAGAAAAGAAAAAAAAAAAAGCATGATACATAAGCACATCCAAACTCCCAGCTTGATTCCTCAACAAGCCGGTTTGCCCTTTTGGTTTTGAAATCAGCTTTTTTAACAAGCTGCTTTTGGCAAAAACTTGCTGATCATAATCAATCTTCAGCTTCTGTTCTTGCACTTCTCAACTGCCCTTGGTGCTGCAAAAATAATAGCAAGAAATTATATTCTCAACATGCTAATTACATATGTCAATAACATTATATCTATTAATCATATATGGTATAAAATGTTAACGAAGGTGAATATTATATATATATAATTACCAAGTCCAATGGCCTCGGATCCTTTCATTATTCTTAAGCGTTTGCATGAATCAACAAACATACTGTCAATCAAATCAAATTGAGAAAGTATCATCAGCATACTGCAAGGATGTACATGCGTACCAAGATACTCACTTGTACTTTTATTGAACTTTACAAACAACCAATCAACACATGACATCGTGACTGTTTTTATATACATGTCATGATTCTATTGGTTGGCTGTACTGACTCTAATGTAACGCAATAGAAGTGAATGAACTTACTCCCATGGTACATCACCAACAAGCATCCAATCTCCATCTTTGTCTTCATAAGTAGGTACATAATCTGAGCCATTCAAAAGATCAATCAGTTTGCTCTCATTCATAAAATCCTTCATCCCTTGAGACCCACAGTTACCTACATACATAACAGATGAAATAAATAAACCCACTTTTTATCACTTCTTTAAAAAAAAGCATTTTTTGAGTAGTGTGAATTGTGGGAAGAAATTAATTAAAAAGTGCTTGTGTTAGTTATATGTAGGTACCAATGGTGAAAGAGCTGAACATTTTGCCAAGAGCATCAGAGAGTTCTTGGTAGCTTTTGTATAGCTTCAAATCAACCTTGCGCAAGTATGGGGCACCATCCATGCTCACTTTAACAAAAGCTACATTGCTGCTGCTGCTGCTGCTAGCCTTATTATCACCTTCTTCATTGTCCTTTTGGACGGCCATGATGTTCTTTCTGAATGATCTAACGGGTGGCCAACCCACAACTTGTGCCCTGCAAAAAAAATAGTTCATTTTCATGTCATTAACTATTAATTGACCCCCCAAATAATAATAAATTAATAATAATAACCTACTATATTGAGGCCTAAAAAAATCTGGGTTTTCACTAAAATTCAGTGGTTTTGTTTATATTACGTTTCAAGAATTTGTTATTTCTTCTTTATGGCTTCCGTTTAACCAAAATTCTGATTCCGAAATTATGATATAAAATATTTATCAAATTTTGTGATTAGAGGCATGTTATTTTTTGAAAAAGCAAGTGGCCTTTTCTTATTTGTCTGACCGTACAACTGAGATTTCTTTTTTCCCCGGTGTACAAAAAAATAAGATAAGAAATTTTAATTTGAAAATTGAAATATTGTTTGGTGGGTGAGAAAAGTAAAGATTCCTAATGTTTTGTGATTTTCCTCTTTCCTCCCGACAAAAAACCAAATCCTTGAAATCTCTCTTTAGTCAGAATTGTTTGCTTATGTGACAACAACATAACGTACCCTCATCAAACTCTTTAACGATTATTTTTTTTGGATTCCCCATCAACAGTATTTCTTACAGGAAATTAATTAAAAATGTCAAAAATCAATTTCATTGAATTTACACACACTAACTAATAAGTTTTTTGAAGAAAAAAAAATGTTGGTATTTTGTTATCTTCACATGAAGAAAATTAATTCCTTATTTTCATTATGAACGTTAAAAAAACAAAAAAAAAAAGAAAAACTAATCTCACACTTTTCGGTTTCAATTGAAATAATTAATAAATTAAATTTAACAATTTATTTAACCAATACTATATAACATCTACTCTAGCTAGTAATAACGATATTTCATCTTGATATTAGAGAAAGATATATAACAGTATTTAGATAATTTGTTAGCGTTAATTAAAAAGACAAATTTGCATTCCAAGTAACGATAATTTAAAAAAAAATGAAAAAAATGATATATCAAAATAGAAAAATAACTTACTTGGCCGGAGGCTTTGAAAGCTCTGTAGCCCCAGTAGCAGAAGCACTTTTGCCCTTCGACTTCTCAATTACATGAATCCCACCTGACTCTTTTGTTGAAAGATTTAGCTTCAAATCAACAACGGTGTCTGCAAATCCTCTCTTCATGCCATTAATGTTATTGTTCTTGGCTATCTCACCACCGCCGCCGCCGCCTTCACTGCTTCCGTCGTTACCGCCCGGTAACCCTAGCCGAAGCTCCGTTGCTTCGAAGTTAATCATCTTAATGAAACTTTCAAATTTACACACTAAGCACTCCTTAAACTCCTCTCTTAATTAATTAATTATCACTCTCCTGTTTTTTTTTTTTTTTGGTTGGTTGGTTTGTATTTTGAGAGGGTATAGAGAGTAGTACTTATGGTTTTTTTTTCCTTTTTTCATTCAAAGAAAGAGCAAAGTTTGCTAAAATGTTGGATGATATAAGGTCATGTTGTGTATTGTGTGATGTGGGTGGGAGGTTTTGGACGGTTGTGATGATACCACGTGGATGAGATGGGTAAATTTGGACCGTCTGCGGGTTGTCGGGAAAGTGATGTCATGAATGATGTAAATGTTAGAATGATTGTGGTGAGGTGAGTGGACATACCAAGTTGGCCTTTTTTGCCTTTTATTTGTTTCTTCAGGCTCCACCAATAAAATAATAATTGCTGGCTCATAACAAAAATGTTCATTGCATATTAAATAAATTTCGCTCAAAAAATATATGGAAAAAAATCCGTTAGTAAAAGATTAACTTTGTGGTAATGACATGTGATAATTAGCTGATACTTTTGATAGGATAATTTAATTTGATATTTATTACTATCCCAAACATACTTGTCATTGTTTATTAAACATATTAACCAGTTGAAGATGCATTAATCTAGAAGCAAGGTTTAACTTCAAATGATAAGGAGTGGCTTCTTAGGATTCACGTCTTGGGTTCGAGGTTCAATTAGTGCATGAGTTATAAACAAAAAATTGAGAATATATATAAAACTTCCATTAAAAAGGGATTCAAACATCAATCAATTTTAGGAAAATGTATTTTTAAAAAAAAAACTAAAACAAAATGTAGTTCGAGTCTCTTTTTTAATTTCAAATCAAATATTTAAATTATTAACTACATATACAATATAACATATGTATGCTAGTTTATTCAATCGATAAAATCTCTTGTATTGGTACTAATACAAAAATTTAGGATTTAATATGATACACGATTTACATCTAAAAATTCAATCGTGCAATGAAATATGTGTTTTTCTATAACCTTGCATAATCAATATTGTTTAAAACTATTTAACTAAATTTGTTAAAAGAAATTGAGTTTGTCAATGAAAAATGAAAAGCTATATATATGCATCCTTATCTTTGCCATTGTGACTCCAAGAAGATTACCATAAAGATCTTGTCAATCCACCTAGAGTTATCCACTCGCCACTATGTGTGGTGGCAATTCAAAGAAACCAAGTTATTTCATGATGGGCGCCACTACATATGCACAAAAATAGCAAGCAAATAGAAAAGTGCAAAATGCTTCTCATAAAGCAAGAAATTTCTCGTTCAGCAAACAGGCATTTGTTCTTGAATGACAAGCATAACACGAGAACACTTTTGGGATTGCTTCAATGGATGAGATTGAAACCCACTTCTTCACTTTTACAGCTAGTGTTGTTTCCATCATATAGTGATTGAAAGGTAGCGAAAACACTTATAATACTTGAATTTTGATATATTAAAACAAGAAACTTACATGTTGTCTTAATCTTTGCTTTTATTTTCAAGTGTGTGTTTGTGTGTGTATGTATAGCTTCACTCTTTGGGAAATTAAAAAAAAAAGAATTTCGAATTTTGTATTTTCAAGTTTGATGTTAACCTTTTTTTTTTAACTTTAGATTTATTAGGTGACATGATATTATTGGCATACCATATTTATTATAATACACACAACCATAATAAAAATAGTGTGAGTGCTAATTGATTCATCTAATAAATTTATTTGAAACAATATAAAGGTTTATTAATATTTGGGGGTAAATTGATAAAGATGTAAGATTCTTGTACATTTCAAAGTTAAATTTTTTTAATTTTTAAAATTCTAAAACAATATATTTATTATATTCGATTTTTTTTTATATTTTATATACCATAAAATTCACGCCTTACAAATATGAATGCTCCTAGCTATATGACGGGCGGGAGTTAAAAAAGCCCACCCGGATCGGATCCTGCCAATTTAGTCCGGATAAAATTTGGATTGCATGTATATAAAAACCGGACTCAGATTTAAAATTCTCAAACTCGGATATTTTTGCGCCTGGGTTCAGGTTCAACACAAAAACCCATAACCCGGACCGGTTTTTTAATAAATTTTAAAAAATAAATATATTATATATAAATATATAATTATGAATTTATGATATATTGGATGTTATTTAAATTTATTGTGTGATTATTGTGTTATTGAATTTTATTTATTTATTTTATATATAGATTGAATGAGTTTAAATTAGAAATGGAATGAATTTAGGTATTGTGCAAAATTTGCATTGTTAGTGTATTATATATTTGTATTTGACTATTTTCCTTTTAAAGTTTAAGATTGAATGAGTTTATTTGATTATTTTCTTTTTTAAAATTTGTATTGTCAGAGAAATGAAAGAAAAAATTGAAATTATGACATCCGAATTTAAAAAGTCTGGATCAAAACCCAAACCCGAAAAGTGCCGAACTCAAGCCCGGATCAGATTCGAAAAAATTAAATTCTAACCCGAATCTAAACTTGTATTTCTCTCATCCGGTCCGGTCTCGAGCAACACCAAAATCCGGACCGCACCGGGCCGGATTTGCCAAGCCTAAATGACGGCAAAACCTTTGGCGTCTGCCTGGCTGTGAGCTGAGCCTTCAAGGAATCAACGGAGGACAGGTGGCAACACGGGTCCCACAACTGAGAAAGTCAACGAAACCGTGCATGTGCAAAGACTGATTGGTGGAGAGAGTATTAGCTGTGCCCCACCAACTAAACCACTCCGCCCATTGTACATGATGCATCTTTGCATGTTCCTTGTTTCATCCACCCATGACAATTTTGTTTATTTATTTACTACATTTGTATATAAATATTTATTTTCTTAAAAAAATCATCAAATATTTTTTTCTCAAAAATAAAATTTTCTAGTTGACTCGAACCTAATATTATTTAAATCTACAGCTTTTTTTTTTTTGCCTATGTTGTATTCATTAAAACTCGATTACTATCTCAAATTAAATTATTCCATTAATATTCAAAATAACCATATCATTATGTTGAATCTCTAGTTTAATAAATAGCAGAAAATAAAAATGTCGTGCATTATAATGCATTTTTTTATTTTAAACAAGTCAAAATCGAGGAAAATTAATGGTTAAAATTAATGAGGAAGATTCATGGTATTAATTGATATATCTTATAAGCATTGATATGATATTTCAACAACAAAATCGAGGAAAATTAATGGTTAAAATTAATGAGGAAGATTTACGGTCTTAATTGATATATCTTATAAGCATTGATACGATATTTCAACAACTACTCTTAACTAATGAAGAAATTTGCCAAAGGAAATTTTTTTTTTAATACATAGGTGATGACATTACACACACACCAACAGTCTGGTACTTCCCAATTCCTATGTTGATAATGCTAACCTGCAAGTAAATATTTTTCTTCATATTTTTCATAGGCATTGGAAATTTGTGGTCCTAAGGAGCTAGGCATGAATAACATTTTCCCTATCCATTAGTTAATACATTAAATGAGAGTCAAAGTCACACCATATTTCTTATTTGACTATAATGTCTTGCTCTTTCAAAGAATTGAAGAAAATTGTACCTCCACTTTCATCCATCCACAACCATTTAAATCATCAACATCATACACATAAAATAGAAAGATAGAGTGCCCTATTATTTTCATGAGTCTTATTATTTGCTTGGTAAGTGAGTTAAAAAAAAAAAGACAAAATATTAATAAAAATAATGGTATATAGGCTCTTTTGTTAGCATACTTTATCATTTTTGTGCCATAGGCCACAATGCCACTTAGGAAGGCCCTGCATGATGATGGTGATGATGATGATGATGATGGCGAAGATGATGATGATGGCGTATGGTCATGACTTGTTGTGATGTGAAGCAAATGACATGGCAAACAAGAAGCCATATCCTCATTGGATTTCTTTCCCCCAAAAGCTGACAAAACACAGAAAGCAAAGCAAAGGATTGAAAACGACATGCCGTCTACTCCAAAACAAAATTCTGGGGTGGGAAGGCCCACTGACAGCCCAGCCAAAGCCAGACGGACATGTCTTTTCCCCCGTGTGGATACTGGGCCCCACCAACTGTCATCATCACCCCCAACTCTCTACAGCGCCCCACACGTGTGCAGCTGGCTCTGCGATGGTACACAGTACGCGCCCATCACTGTTAGGTGTTAAACTCTTGTCAATATGTCCGTCGGACACCACACGTGAGACATTTAAAACGCTGAAAAATGAAAATAGTATTGAAAGTTCGAGCACAAGTCACTTTCAGTTACATTTTTTCAAGTTTTTTAACTACCAACAGAGAATATCTTCGTCTTTTCCCGTACAGTGCGGTGTAGAACTTATTTTATCCTCCTTATTTTTTTTTCCTTGAATTTCATTATGTATAAATTTTGTTTTCCTTAAATATTTCATTAAAATAAAATTGAAATACAAACTCTTTGTCATCAGCCACAAACTGATGTGGCAAGTTTTGTAAGATTTAACATATGGGTAAAAAAGCAATTTATATAAAAAAAAGTTAATAGTTACAATATTTTAGTTTGATTTATTGAGGGACTTAGATTTTGATTCGATGACAGTATTTGTAGAGAAAAAAAATATGCTTAAAAATGTCATAACCTCGTATCATAATTTTTTGGGAGAACAAAACGTAAATTATACAAACACATGATTGAATGTTATTGAAAACACTTATTTTTCTGAAATTTTTTCAATATAGTTATACCTTAACATATAAATGTAGATTAATCTCTTTATAACTTTCATAACAGGAATAATGTGACAATATGCTTCATAATCCGTCGGATGCCAATCCCATGTACATATTAACCAATTATGTGATAATGAATTATCCGTGGTAAGAATTCAACAAATGAGATAGTATATATGAGGAGCAGCTACGGATGGCAATGGATTAGATCTGATCCAAGATCCAAGTGATCCAAATCTAATCGGATCGAATTTGGATCGGTTTAAAATGGATTTGGATCGGATTTAGATATCGATGTACGGATCTAAGACAGATATGGAGCAGATCTGAATTTATCTTAATATCTAAATTCATATCCATATCCACTCATCTTTTAATTTTATTTTATTTTAAAAATTTCTTAACAATTATGGAATTATAATGATAATAAATTTTATTCATAGCATATTAGCAGTATTTACCATGCATTTAAACTCTTAAAACTTAAAGGTTAGTTTTGTAAATTTAAAGGTCAGCCATCCCCAAAGTATGTACATACAATATTCAAATTGCAAGCCAAGTAATATAATCTGACAATTTATTTTATTATATTGGCCAAAGAATTTTTAAGAATATAGTTATTCATATATTTGTGAAATATAGTTATAATAAAAATAATAAAGGACTGAATATAAATCATATTTAATTTATATGTCATTATCTAATGTTGTAGGAATGAGGATAGGTGTATCCTGGATATTAGAATGATGAAAGAGATAATAGAATATTAGATTGATCATACTCTTGCAATTACTTCTTAATAATATTTTATTATCTTTCTTATTTTGTTGTTTTGGTGTAAAAGTATAAGCTATAATATTTATTATATTTTTTAGAAAAATTATATAATTTATTTGTTATCAATACATTTTAGCCTTCAATTTTCAATTTAAAAAATTATTACTTTTTTATTATTGAATTTTAGAATTCATGACGGATGTAGAGCAGATTTGGATTTTAATTTTTTTTCGAATTTAGAGCATATATAGATATTTATTTCTTTTTTGGATCTGGATATGAAACGAAAAATATGGATTTATGATGGATCTGGAGTGGATACGGATCTTGATTTTTATTATGAATTTGGATCTGAAGCAGAGTAGATCCAACCCATATCTACCCCATTGCCATCCCTAGGAGCAGCTAAGATTTTTTTTTTCTCTTATAAGTCTGATTTGAGTAGAATTTAAATTTCAAGTCTCTTATACTGACTAAAGAAATTTTATCATTTTATGTCTTAAAAAATCATAATTATTCAAAAACTCTCTCGAGAAAAAAAATATTAAATCATATTAATCTACATGCCAGTTCTATTCCATTTAACTAACAACCTGATCATGTTTCCATATCAATCCTTTGTTGAAATTATAATTTAATATGTCATTTCAAATATGGGTGGCAATTTCTCGAAAAATAATTGATGCCATCTAATCTAAAGGTCCATACAAAAGTTTTACCTTAATAATTGCTCTAATAATATCCTTAATTGTCTCCAATAATACAAGTGAAAGCGATGTGATACATGGCTTAACACAGAGAACAAATTGATACAAACTTATCTTCTTGATTAGCTTTGCTAAGCTAACATATATATATGACAGAAATAAAACAATTTATTAGAAATTTGTTTAACATTACACTGATCAAATCACCCTTTAATTAGAAAACATTTCTCATCATGAAACCAAACTCATATTTGGCAATTTACACCTAAACGTGGCAGTATAAATGTCCACGAGCAGACTGTCTCCCTCATACTCCAACAAGAAAATGACATTAAATTTTGAGATTCAATGCATTGTTGAGTAACTTCCAATTTTTTTTACACAAAATATAGTTGGGATATCAACATTGAATGTTCAATCTAAAGAGGAAAGATGAAATTCCTAGATAGAGTTGCCGTGTTCAATGCATTTTTCCCAATGTTTTTCTTTAGTCTTTTTCATTCCATAATTTTCGAAAATGAACTCAGCAAATTCAGGTCTGTTCTATAAAATGGAATATTAAATCGTCTACTAGATGCAGAACTCTCAAACTTCCTAAATTCAGGTTTGTTTCTCGTATTGTGAGACTTAATGATTATCGTTATTGAAAAAATTTTCAACTGCTTAAACACGGGTGATAAAAAAAAAACACATTCACGATCATCCATAAATAGATTATTGGTTTTGATAATGAATTATTTTTTTTATACATATTAATCTAAGCTCGATTAGCTAAAAAAATGAAACCAAATTGAATTGATTATATTAGATTAGACTTAATCAAAACAACATTAATCAATACCATGGTAATATAATTATGTCAACTTGTTGGGACGCAAAAGACAGGATTAAAAAGGTGCCTAAGACAATTGAAAAGAGAGGGGAGATAAAAAGGGATAAGATTGAAAAATGGAAAAGCTGGAGATGTGTGCGATGGGACCCAATTGGTAATTGGTCTATTACAAAAGGAGAGGGCCCAGGCTGTGATGATGTAGGGTCCTGATTGGCTGTCACATAATAAAGAGTATAAAGACCCCATCCAGACAATCATGATGCGGTGTCATAAATCCGCTTGAAGTGGACCCCAGTTCCGCTTTTTTAGGTCCAAAAATTGTGGGTCCCCTGGTGTTATCTGTGGTCCCGTCCAATATTTTTAACTTGTTAAAACTGTTGGTATTTTTGTTTATTTATGAAAAAATAATTTTTAATCAAAGCCTTCTCTCAAAAAGAAATATATATATATAATCAAAGCCAAAGCCTTTTTTTTTTTTTTCCTCGCTGGTGAAGAAGAATCAATAAGAACATTTTTAATCTCAGAAATGACAGTATCACATGGAATCCACGTGCAATTTTTGCTACTATGGTGCAGTCTAATGTTTTATTGTGTTGTCGGTGTAACCCAAATGATCAATTATTTTCAAATTACTGTATCTAAAGACCATAATCTTTTTATCTGATATTTTTTTAATATTTCTTAATAATATTCTTATAAAAATATTCAATTTAAAATTTTAGAATTTCACCTTAATATTATTTTTATTTATTGTTAAAAAAGTAAGTAAAACTCAATTTTATTTTTTATCCTTCAACTCCTTGAAAACTTGAATTCGGATGATTAGTTAAATAAGGTTAATTGAAAACCATTCTATCATATTTTTAGCGTAAATTCATTTATTTCGTCTCAAATAATATGTTATGTGTAAATAGTTGATTATTTTTTTAAAAAAATTATAAGAATTAAGTACATTATTTTACTAATAATGACATATTAGAATGAAATTTTGTAATAAAATTTAAAAATGTATAATATTACTCAATTAAAAAAAATGTTTACAAACAAATTTATTAACAAAAGTAGAAAAGTGGGTGAACTCAAGTACCTACGCACGCACACCTGATTTAGCTAAAACATTATGAAGCTAAATAATGATCAACAAAACCTTTGTTAAACAAAGCGGGGACAATTAACTGTTAATTTTTTGACTTAAATTAAAGTAATAAAGGACTTTCCAAAATATAATCTCTTGATAGATATTGCTGTTAACAGCCATAGCAAACCAAATTAACCTTTTCAATGTTTCTTACAGTTTGGTAGGACACCCCCCCCCCCCCCCCAAAAATTAAAAAAAAGTTGGGTCTCATCAAAATTATTTGAGGAGATTACCAAATCCAAAATTTCGACCTTTCATCTTTACGTAACGTCAAGTCCAGATAAAGTACTGTATATGTAAATAAGAATTTAATCACGATACCTTAAGACTATCGGGTAATTAGATTTTATTTTAAGTTCTGATCATTTGATGATGTCCAGATTACGGCATATGTACCTTTAAATATTATAATTATAGTAATAAATAATACATAAATGACATTTCATTGACTAAGACAAGGATCCTCTAGCTCCTTATTTTTTTTCTTTCTCTAAGTATTTTTTCTTTTAATGAGTGACTAAGATTGAGTTTTGAATTTTATTGTTAACAATTAAGTCAGTGTTCTTTTGTTATTACTTATTTAATGACCATAAATATTTATTTAATCTAAACTCTTTTTTTAAAATTTTATTATTGTTTTTTTTGGTAGAGTTTTTGAAGTTTAAATAAATTATTCTGTTTTTACCATCAAAAACTCAAATTTTAGGCTTTTAAAAATAGAGGTTAAAAATTTTTTAAAAAAAATATTTAAGTATCTAAAATATCATTTACTTATTACATAATCTTATTTCTTTCATTTCACAACATAACTTTAAATAACTTATCTTTTAAGATAATTTTATAATTTTTAATAAAAATTTCTTTGACGGTGAAATAATTGAATTTGTTTTTGTTAAAACTCAACTTGTAAAAAACTCTTTAACAAAAACTCTGCTTAAATAAGTCTCTATTTAAAAAGTAATACTAAACCAAGTCCCTATTTTTTTTCATTTTATTTACAATTAAACTATAACTAGATTTAAAAAATAAGCCAACACTAGGAAGAAAAAAGAAAAGAAAAGGGCCCTAATCCCATCAATTAAACCACCATTAACAGTTCTTTAATGTTTCTTTCTTTCTTTTTTTCTTCTTTTTTGGTCGAATTTATCATATTC
Organism: Citrus glauca; assembly: GCA_029633175.1. Classification (NCBI taxonomy): domain Eukaryota; kingdom Viridiplantae; phylum Streptophyta; class Magnoliopsida; order Sapindales; family Rutaceae; genus Citrus; species Citrus glauca. Next base: position 25,383,500 of record JAQOOD010000005.1, read on the forward strand.
GAAACAATTATTAAAAAATAAAAAAAAGGAAAGAAAAATGACTTGTAGATAATTAGATTGAATGGAATGATAGGTTCTATAAATAGAAGAACTCGTTCATCTAACGGACAAGTTTTATTTTCATGTAGTATGTTTTAATTGAATCTATAAAAATCAACAAAACATACTAAAAAAAATTATATGAAATTTTTTTTTCCCAGTGAAAATGCATGGAACTCCCTAAATGGAAGGCATGGCTCAAGGTGCTGACCACACCAACAACAATTTTAAAAAATGCCCTAAAACTGTGGATCGAAAAATTAAAAGCCACAGCTGTTGAGGCAGGCCACACCATGCTACTGCCATCCAGCGACAAACCCACGTGGGCCCAATTCACATGCAATGCAACCATCCACCACTTGACTTTGATCAAACGGTTCTGATTTATTTCCTTTTGAATGATCAAAGAATGTGGAGCGTTGGATCTACAGTCACGGTCTTCAATATGAGCGGCTAAGGTTTGTCCAAAGCTTGTCCCCAAAATGGAGGGGCAGTTTCCTAAATCGTGCTGCTCATGTGACAAACACATTACCTGCCCTTGTCCCTAATTCACTTACAAAAGATACCTTCCCCTAAGATGCTCCCTCCACGACTCCACGCTCCTTGCCGGGCATCTAAACCTACTCTCCACTAAAAAAATAAAAAATAAAAAATAAAAACCATTTTTTTCAGCAGGTTTATTAATGGGAAATTAAATATCCTTTTCTCAAAGGACGCATCATCTAACTAGATCACTTTCTTTATGATGCAGTGAAAAAGGCTTGAGCTTAATTTATATATTAGTGGAAACACTTTTTTGTTAAGTATTTAAATGAAGGTTTGATTTATTTTGAGCTCAAAAATTTAAATTGTGTTACAGTATAATAATATGAAGAAGTTAGATAGATTTCTAATTATAAGTGTCGGTAGATCAAAAGAAGCTTAACCAACTTTTAACTGTAAATATTAATAAATCAATGTAATATTAAGAATTTTTTTATTTTTTGAGTAAAAAGATACTCAATATATTTGACTTTTTATTAGTAGCTAGTGGATGAAATGAATACTATCTTAAATAAAAAAAAGAATAGATAACTTTATGTTACTATTTTTAAATTTATAATTTATAGGAGTTCAAAAAAATTTTTTTAATTTAAAAAAATTGGAAAAGAATGATAATTGTTTAATCCAGATTTACAAATACAAATTGAAAGCTTTTATTTTTTTAATAGAAAAATGATTCATTTTTTATTATTAATTCTAATAACTTACAAACCAACCATCCATATTTATTAAGTTCTATTTTTTTTATAACTTCATGTGATTTTTTTATGTGAAAGATTTCAATTAATAACTTGTTCGCATTCACCATTTATATTTTTATTACTACAAATTCTAAAAGCGAATATAAAACAGAATAACACATTTTTTCTTGGCACTGCTATTTGAACAGCAACAAGACAGTATGAAAACAAAAATATCGATACTATTTATACTATAGTAATACAATAGCATACAAAACGATAACACTGTTCATACTAAAATTCTATTATTTCTATATTCCTATTATTCAAATAGAATTTTCCATTTTTCATATACATGCATGAAAAACAATAGCAAGTGTGAGCACACGCGCAGTTAAGTGGAGTGGGATATTTCAAGTTCTCTCACCGAGGGCAATATTCCTCTGCCTTTCATCAACCTTATAATACTACTCGGCATGCGTTGCCTCCATATAAACACCATTGAATTTTCATTTTGCCCACCACACGGTTTCTACTTTCATTTTCGTTCGGAGCAATCACCATTTGAAGAAATTTCCCTGCGTCATCGTCACTATAGCTTCCTTGTACGCCATTGCCATTTGCCAACATATAGACACGAGAGTTTTCAAAGTATTAGTTAATCAATTTGGAATTGCTCGTCTAGCAAATTACAAGTAAGGCCATGGCATTTGAGAGAGATCTTAACCTTGACGCCACGGAGCTGCGGCTAGGCTTACCGGGAACCCAAGAATCAAGAAGCAACAAAAGATCATTGCCTGACATGAACATCGTCGACGACCAAGATCATCGGTTAGGATCTTCCAGGGTCATTTCTAATGCATCAAATGCTACAAAATCTGAAGAAGAAACAACTCCGCCTAGCAAGTAAGCACTTTTTTATTTTATTTATATGTAGTTACTTTAGTAACGTTTTAGCATATTATATGCATGAGGCATGAGCTAATGGGGTTGATGTGGTGTATTTGTAATTTTACAGGACACAAGTAGTGGGGTGGCCACCGATTAGATCTTACAGGAAAAATTGTCTACAAGCGAAGAAATCGGAGGCTGAGGCTTCCGGAATTTATGTAAAAGTTAGCATGGACGGGGCACCTTATCTCAGAAAGATTCATTTGAACATCTACAAAGGGTATCCTGAATTGCTCAAGGCATTGGAAGACATGTTCAAGTTCAAAGTTGGTAAGTTTATCTATACTAGCTCTAGCTTTCACTTGTTGCACGTCAGATTTATTTGAAATTTAATCTAAATGAAACAAAAGTGCTATTTTACCCGTCAGAAATCAGATTTAACAACTATAAATGAAAATAACGACACGAGTGTTTCTGGGTAATTTTTAAAAAACTAAAGACTAACTGGATAACTAGTCCAAACTCCAGAAGAATTTTGAATCTAATAGTGTATGTGATGATTATTTTTCAGGTGAATATTCAGAGAGTGAAGGCTACAGTGGTTCAGAGTTCGTACCAACTTATGAGGATAAAGATGGAGATTGGATGCTTGTGGGAGATGTACCATGGGAGATGTTTATTACTTCATGCAAAAGGCTAAGGATCATGAAAGGATCTGAAGCTAGAGGCCTAGGCTGTGCTGTTTAAATAAAAAAATAAAATAAAATAATCCATATATAAGGCCAATAACTAACAGCCGAATGATTTTGTAATGAGAGGGAACCAATTCAGTTTGGGCTCCCGGAGAAGCACTTCAGATCTGGGTTTTTCTTTTTGAGTAATTAATTTCCTTCCTCAGGAATTAAAGAGAATGAAAAAAAAATGCATGCATGTATAGACTGAGCATCATATGTTTTTGCTTTGAACGATGAACTGTACAAAGGAAACGTATATTGTGTTCAAATGTTTTTAATACATCAATGAGAAAATTATTATATTAAGCTGTGCTACAAGTAGGATTCATAATCTGTTACTTTTGTTCTTGTATTTCCTCCTTTATAACCAGTTGCCTTGCCAGCTAGCTATAGAGAAAAATTAGAAATTGGGAGCAACAGATTGAAAAATTCAAGTTGTACGTCGATATTTTAAGAACTAAAAATTAAATGTTCCTCTACAAACCAAATCTGATTAGTGCTCCCTTGAGTAAACCCTAGTTGGTATATTTTCCAGAAAGAAGGGTGATGCAAGAATTAGAATCATTGTTTGTTTTTTTTTTTCATTTTCAATTTTTTGCCAGATCAGAAAAACCTAGAACTCAACCACTATGCTCAAGCAGCCAACACAACAATTAATGTGCTAGTTTTAGTAGTTTTAAAATAGAAGATAAGTGATCTTAATTAGCTCTATTAACCCGTAGTCTAGGCATGTTCGATATTGAGGGTAGATAATTATAGCTTAAAAGTTATAACAGTAAAATATTTTTTTTTATTTTTATTTCATACTTGTATGATAAAAAAATCGATAATATTTTTTTTTCAAAACTATTATTTAACAGTTATTAATTTTTATTTTATAATTATTAATTTTTTAATAATATATTGTTGTAGCTTAAAGACAACAACATCTTAGATACCCAAGAAGACTTTGATATGTACGGAAAAATCAGGTTTTTTGCCAACTGATACAAGAAATAATATATGTGGAACTTAAACACTAACTGTTTTTCGTAAGCATATACACTTAGAATCACTGAGCATAAAAGTTTTTAATGATGTGCATATTTGTAAAGATAAGAGAATCAATTATTTCTATATAAGGATATGTAGTTGAGTTGTTAATTTGCATATCGTGTAGTGCAGAGCTTTATGGATGAACCAATCGTAGATAAGCGGCATGAGAAGACTTGCAAGCAATGGAGCCAGAATTTGGTTCGTTGGGCGCATAATAGAAAAATTATAAACTTGAAATGGATGTAACATTAATGGCCATTTGGTTATAATTAAGAATCATGAGATTGGATAATTTTGGTGTAAAATTATTCTTATCTCTCGTTAAGTACAAAAAGGTAGAGATGAAATAAAAATGATGAGTCCACCATTTAATCTTAAACGGTGCCAAAATTCAACCCGACGGGACACTGGAGATTACGTTTCTAAAACTTTTATTACACAACTGTTCTCTTTATTGCTCAGAATTCTTTATCAAAATCAATTACACAATACTATAGCTTCAACGTTATGAATTGTTGGGTCGATGTTCATAGTATTTTATCATTTTAATGAGTGAACCAAAAAAATAAAAAGAGTATTGTTTCCCCAGTTTATTTTTGTCACAATTTTTGGTACAATAATTAACTTAAGATAAATTAAAAATATTAATTAAAGATAGTTTGATAAAATTAATATATAAGAAATATCAGTTATTAACTAATCGCAAAACATACCAAATAAGAATTGTCTTTAAAAAAACACAAGAATTTATTATTTATATCCTAATTCAATACTGCACCACACATTATAGGATTGCATATAATCCAATGTTATCCAATCCAATGTTATCATATACAATCTTGTCCAGTCCAATCATATCTCATCTCGTATACTAAACAAGCACAAAGATAATAAAGGTGTGACTATTTGAACTAATCAAAATACTCATTAGACTCATTTTCTAATGAAAATATTTATTACTAAATTGTTCATTACCTAAATTGCTGTTATAAAAAATGTAACACAATTATTTCTTTTATTTAAATACTTTTTACCCTCATCTTTAAATCATATGTAATCTTCACTCATCTTTATTTAAAATTTATGAATTTCTTTAATTTTTGTTTCTCTTTCGCACTCTGATTTCATTCACACTCTAGTCATGAAGAAGGAATGACTTTGCCGGTTATTTTGGATTATACCTAAAAAAAATTATGGCCGTTAAAGCTTCTTTTGAATTTTGCAAATGAGTTCTTCTTTACGAGCTTTTTGGATTCAACAATTAATTTTCTCCTTTTAAGCTTTCTATATATGACTGAAAAAACCAAGTGAGAATGGGCAAACCAAGCCCTTGGATTTTGTTGTTTTGTTTATTGCAAATATAACATTTTCGTTTTCCCTATAATCTTTTAAGTTCAAGGAGAAAATTAAAAGTTATTGGAAAAAATAGAGAATTTGTGCAAAAAAGTGGGAGATAAAAGAGTGGAAATAATCGAGAGAGGATTGATGAAAAAAATGAAATATGGAGGAAAAAATGATGAAAAGAGAAAGTGAGAGAAATAATGATAATTTAGTTAACAAGAGTGTTTTAGGCATTAAATGAGTTTACAAATCAAATTTAAATTTTTAAATTTTAGTAATGTGTTTATTTAGTAAATTTGTTTATGGAATATTTTAATAAATTCTAAAAAATGTTAATTGAGTATTTTAATAAGTTCCAATACCCTCACCCAATTATTAAAATTGAGGAAGCCAATAGCAGGAGCCGTGGTAGAATTCAACTTTTAATCTTTTATAATAATAAATAAATAATAGGGGTCAAATGTGAAATAATAGATTATACATTCAAATTGATAAAATTTCCACACTCTTTCATTTTTAAGTAGTTATTGGGCAAGCCCATACCCATGCCCAACTTTGCCGAGCTGGGCCAGGTTGATCTGAAACCTAATTTTTCGAAATTTATTTTGTTAAAAAATTCTTTATTTTAAAATGAAATGTGGATCAAATTTATTTGAAGATGAATAATCATGAATTAGTTTTCTAATTTCAATCCTTAAAAAAGGTTTCTATTTTCGTTTTTTCATTTTATATCTTTTAACTTTAAAAGATATAAAATGATAAAACTATTTTTAAATCATTGTAAAAACAAATATGGTTAATGGGCTTAAAAAGAAAGTAGTCACTCCGTTGGGTGCATTGCGAAATATGTAGGTGTGGAGCCAGTAATTTTGCGGGTTGTAATCGACAAAATATATTTTTGAGTAATGATATTTGACTCCTCAATTCATCTTACCAACTCTCACCTCTTAATTAATTACATTCATTTACAAAATTATCTTTAGTATAAAATAAAAAATATATAATTGCAATTATATATATATTTTCTTTCTTCTCTCTCTCTAAGTTGCAATTTTTTAGCCAATTAGTTAGCAACGGTTTTACAAATTGTCTTTAAATAAAATTTAGAAGAAACTTGAGCTCTTGCAGTTGTCTTGTTGATGTGCAAATCGTAGGGTATTTAGATGATTGTTATGAACTGAAAGCATGCTTTAGATCAAAAGTCTTCGTTAGTTGACTGATGAGGGTTGATGATTCCTCAAAATCAGGGACCAAGTTCTTAATTGGGCAGATAATTTGTTTTTTTCATAAAATTCATCAGCAAAATGAAAATAGAACCCACTTCATAAACTACAAATTAATTATATTTCAATCTGACATTATTAATGAAGACCCTTGACAATCAAACTTTAACAACCCTAACAGGAAACATAAAAAATTATAGAAAACAAGATTCAAGAAACCAACGAACTAAGTTCTTATGGATAATCACATTCTTAAAGCCATTCCAATGGATTTTTTTAATTAAAATTGTTGAGATTCTTGGCTTTTGATGTTAAAGAGGAGAAAAAAAATTTTAAGGTTGTGAAAATAAATAATGATACGAGAAAAATGCCCAGATAGATAGAAAAAGGGTGCAACTGAGAAAAAAAAAAAAGAAAAGAGAGAGAGAGTGTGCAAAAAAGGGACAAAAGAAAAGGGGGATTAAAAATTTAATTTTCAATAAAGTATAATTTTGAGAACAAATAAAGTTAATTGAAAAGTGCGGGCTGATAAAATAAATTGAGGTTTCAAATATTATTTCGTAATAATTTTGTTACCAGGCTCAGGCTGTGGCGGGCTTAGTCTTTCTGTTGTTTCGAACCTTCACAACTGAAGAGGCTGGGCTCGTTTGTGCCCGGAATTTTTGTCAAGCCCACCACTCACCTTATTTTGTTTCTTAACCTGTTAACCTACAATCAAGTCATCAAGCAATATCTACAAAATTCAACCAAAAAAAAAATATAAAATCCATACATCTTAAAAATTATGATTGAAAGAAAAAAAAATCGACCTAACGTAACAATCCATAAAAGCATAGGCATGGATCAAACACTAACATTAAAAAATACTTGAGAATTGGATCTAGAAATTTCTTCTGAATTAATCTCATTAAGAAAAAAGATCAAACTTATAGAATTAAAAGGTAAGTAATTTTTTGTTTTGGCAGTCAAGACTTTGTGTGAGAGAGGAAAAAAAAAAGAAGAAAAAACGTGGAAGATACGTTTGCGAAATTGACAGAAAATGACATTTAAAATAATATTGATAAAATATATCATATAAAAGTATCTGGAAGTTGGCAGATACTATTGTGGTAGTTTTTTAAATACTAAATTGACATATTCATAAATATTGGTAATTTTGCTCATCATAAAATTAGAATATAATTAGGTTTTGACACAATTTAAAAGTGTTATTACTTCTAAATATAAAGGTGTTTAGTTATAGTATAAGCCAGTGAGTCTAAGGTTGAACCACAAAGAATTTAGAATCTAATAGTCAATTTGTTAAATAAAGAAAATTAATTGTAGGAAAAGAAATTATTAGGAATCAATTTAAAACGATGCTAAGGTTATAAGATCCATTCTCAGTATTCAAACTATAATGTTAATATTCTATCATTTTTATCTTTTGCCTCACTTTTACTAATTAATTATTATATGATTTAATTCTTAACTAATTATGTATATAGATAAATATAGAATCAAATACCTAATATGTCATAACTATATTAATGTGTCGACATTATATTAAAAGACTATTTAGATCCAAGGAGATCTACAAATTAACATGACATAAAAATAACTAAAAAAATAAAATAAGCTTAAAACTCACTTGAAAAAATAATTAATTTAATAATTTAAAACTTTGACCTTTACTTTTCACCTCACCTTGGTAAAATTAGTCACACATATTAAAAGAAAACAAAACACTCTTTTTTTATTTGACAAACTTCTGGAATATATTACAAGAAAATTAATACATAAGAAAATAATAAAAGAAAAGAAAGAAAGAAATCCCTCAACTTCACTCCCTTGTTCTCTCTTAGCTCGGCCCTCTTCATGCCTGCATCTCCTTACCTATAATGCATTCTTCTTTATTAAAAATGGCAAAAATCCCCATAAGGACGGGGGTTTTGGAAATTTTCTCTATTCAAGAAGGGCATGAGGACGATTTTATACCCAATTTCTTATTTGGGGAATGGAATGAGACAATTTTTTACCTAATTTTTTATTTGGGGAAGGGACGAGGATGATGTAGAATCTCTATCCCCAACGCATTCCCCCTTTCCTTGTATTAAATTTTTATTTTGATTTTATATTTTAGAATTATTAATAAATGAATAATGAAATTTAAATTATATTAAATATTAGTATAACTAAAAAATATCAAATTTTTATACAAATATGCTATAAAATTTCAAGACTACTTAACTAGTTTTAGTCATGAATTACTATTCAACTAGACCTTATTCTAAAGACCTTAGCCCAAAATTATTTTAAATTATGAGTCATATTGCTTATAATATTTTTATTGTTTTAGATTTGAAACATAATATTATCTCTCAATTGTCACATTCCTTGAGGGAAAACAAGAGGAGTATGAGGTGTAAGAGTAAATACTTTTATTAAAAATATTAATTTAAGTATCTATACTCATTTCATTCATTTAATTATTGATATAAAAGTAATTTCTTGTTATTATAGGATTATGAAGATTGACGAAGATAATTATTCTAATGATTTGTATTTTGTAGTGTGATTTTTGTAATGGATTAATATTAGTTTAAGATATATTATCAAACCTTATTTTTGTTTAAAATTTTATTTTAATATAATTAAATCAAGTTCAGAATTTAAATTTAAAAACGTATTAGTTATTCGGGAATTGAGGACCCCTCGAGAATCCCCTCTTACTATTTAGAAAGGGGACGAGGATTCCCTCAAGCAATTCTAATGGAGACGAGGAGGCGACATTGATATATACAAAATATCAGAGATGGGTACGGGGATGTTGGTTCCTTCCTCTTCCCTTTCCATTGCCATCCCAATCCTTTATTTTTATTTATTTATTTATTTATTTTTATAATATATATGTACGTTAAGAAGTGTATGGCCATCATGGGCATCTTTCACTTTTTTCTTTTATTTTTTATTTTTTGAAATATATATTTTTATTAATTACATCTCTTCAAAAATGCATTTCAAATGGCTTCAATAATTTTTTTTGTTCTCGCTTTCAATTCCAACTCCTCTTTATTCTTGAAATATATCTACAATCTAAAATTAAAATAAAATTAGTATATTACAAATTAATTTAATATAAAAAACATTTGAAGAGTGTTAATATAATTTAAAAATAATGAGCACATTAATAATTTAAAAATAATGAGCACATTAATTGACACAATAAGTGAAAACTGATAATTTTATCCTTATTAAATGTAAATTTTTTAGTGTTAATCAGGTCTTTACGTATCATACCGAAAACCTTAATAGATAATTTTTAATTAGACTTAACCTTATACGACAGTCTACAACATATAATTATTCACATATAAACTTAATGTTGGATTAAGGATCCAACGATATTGGATTTAAAAATCCAACAAAGTTATCATATCAAATTCAATTGAAACAATGTGAGGTTCCTAAAAGTCAGAAAAGAAATTTTGTATCCTAAAGTAATCTAAGATCAATGCCCTAATGATCATTTCTTCGAAACAAGCCAATGACAATTTGTTCAAGAAAGTCAAAAACAGAATCATACAAGGAGAGAAACCACGCCCCTAAGAACTCCAGTGACGGAGCTGTGCCTGTGCAAATTAGTTGATGAAAATTCTACAAGCACCGATGATAAGACTTTTGGTAGTGTGTTTTGTCATCAAATAAAATGTCAAGCAATTTATTCCTTTCAAAAAGTGTACGCATGCATTTACACTACCAACATTATTATTAGTAATTACATCAACAATCACCACGAAAGTTAGTCATCGAAACTTCTATTACCAAAGTATAGATAGCTATAGAAGATTCTATTGAAGTTTTCCTTCAAGATAATGTTATTTGATCCAAACGACGACTTAAAACGTGACTAAAATACGTAACCAGTGTTTGCCTTTGAAAGTAAAAAATATAAATAAATTTGTATTTATTTCTATGAGAAAACTATGGTGCAGCGGTGATACGGTATCACGTTGCACTCAGTCGTTGGATTCCACTAAATTCATTCATCAAAGTGGATCCAATAACTAGATGCAACGGTGATATCGTTGCACCGTAGCCGGACCCCTATTTCTATCACTTTTTTATGTCACCATTTGGGTCAATTATTAGTACTATTTTTTTATGGTAACTTAAAAATGCTTACAATCGTAAATCTACAGACTTCATAATAAATGCAAATGAGCAATGTTTTTAAAATAAATGAAATTTTTAGACTTTTCGCCTAAATTTCATTATTTTTAAGTCCAATTCAATTAGAATTGAATTCAGTTTGGTTTGATTTTAAATTATTTGCTTTAAAAATAGTTTTTTTTAAATTTTTTAGCACTTAACGAATCAATTTTCTAGTTTCAAACTTAAATACCGATTGATTTATAACTTTTAAATTATTTGCCTGAATTAAATTGAATGTCCATCCCCGCTTTTAAAAACAACAAATGAGTTCATTTTGATGTGAATATCTATAAACACACACACACAATTAATATTTGTATTATAAACAAATTAGTGGTTTAAAGAGCAGATTCCCGACCATTTAACATAATTTTTAAACAACTAATATAAATTCATCTCGATTAATAAATTAATAAAGTCGTCAAAATTTGCGTGAAATAATAAAGTGGCGACTTAAGCGTTAAGAGTAAGCAAATTTCAGATTAATTTTTTTATTTTTCATTTTGAAACGTATGCTGATGTGGCAAAAATTCCCCAAATGGGACCCAATCACTCACTCACTTTTATTTTCCTGTCTATAAGAGGTAGGGCCTCAAAATATGATTCCACCTTTCTTCCCCCACGACCGAGGGAGCGAGCTAGCGAATCGAGCGAGAGAGAGAGAGAGAATCGCTCTGTGAAAATAAGGAAAAATAAGGAAAAATAAAAAAAATTTCACTTTCTCTCTCACTCTGTAAGAGCGAAGCCACTTAAGGCAATTAAACGAAACGAAACCCTAATAAATCTCCCATGTAAATCAAAGTTATTTACACGGCACTCAGATCTTAGAGAATTGTAAATTTTTTAGTTAGAAGGAAATTAAAAAAAAAGCCCTAATTTTTGGGAATTTCCTAAAAATGGGGGAGTTAGGGCAGCAAACGGTGCCGTTTTCGACTCTGGTGGGTCGTGCGGCGGAGGATTCATTTGCGTCGCTCAAAGAGCTGGTGGAGAAATCGAAGACCGGCGAGGAGTCCGATACCGATAAGAAGATTAACTTGTTGAAGTATATTGTGAAAACTCAGCAACGCATGCTCCGCCTCAATGTTCTTGCCAAGTGGTGCCAGCAGGTTAGCGACTAATGAGTTGGTTGGTTAGTTAGTTAGTTATTTACTTAGTTGCTGAGTCATTCCCAGTCAACCCGGAAGAATTTTGATAAGCTAGGTTAGGCTTAAAATTAAAATTAAGAATTTTGACCAGTGGTGAAGGTAAATTCTGAGTGATGTATTGTGAATTCAGGCTGTTTAATTGGAAAGTTTATATCTTTAAATATGGAAATTTGAATTAATACATTGTTTTATTGGTTTCGCTTTATTGCTTCTTAGTTAATTTGTCTTAGAAGAAAAGGCAATTTAGCCTTTTTAAGGCTGGTTGATTTATTTGTTCTTTGATTGGCTGTTAAAAAGATGGCGAAGATGAATAATTGATGCAATTTTGAATATACCTGTGTGTTGTGAATTTGTTTTGCTGAAGTGGTTGGGTGTAATGTTTTTGATTCGTGTAGCAAGAAGTTGGTTTAGCTTTTGCTCTTTTCAGGGTCATAATATTTGAAAAGAGTGGAATCACTGACCGTGTTGTCGCTGTTGATAAAATAGGAGCATAGGGAAAAGTTGGGAATTGGAATCATAGATATTCTTCGTTGCTTACCATAGAAAATTCTTTGAATCGGTCTGCACTCCTACCGGTGGCAGGACAGCTTTTTTGTTGAATGCTATTAACGTTCCATAGTTTGGATTGTTTATTTATTATTTTTTAAGACCTTGTGGTTTGTTCAGTTTCCAAGCAGCTGGAATTTGGCAAAATGTTCTTTTACTTATTTATATTCTTTGAACTGCAGGTTCCATTAATACATTATTCTCAGCAATTGGCATCTACTCTATCAAGTCATGATACATGTTTCACCCAAGCTGCGGATTCGTTGTTTTTCATGCATGAGGGGCTACAGCAAGCTCGTGCTCCTATCTACGATGTTCCATCTGCTATTGAAGTCTTCCTTACAGGATCTTATCAACGTTTACCAAAATGTATTGAAGATATGGGTATGCAAAGCACATTAACCAAGGATCAGCAGAAGGCTGCTTTGAAAAAATTGGATACCCTTGTACGGGCTAAATTACTTGAAGTTTCTTTGCCTAAAGAAATTTCTGAAGTCAAAGTTTCTAGTGGTACCGCATTGCTACGAGTGGATGGGGAATTTAAGGTGTTAGTTACTCTTGGTTACAGAGGACATCTATCAATGTGGAGGATATTGCATCTCGAACTGCTTGTTGGTGAGAGAAGTGGACCTGTGAAGTTGGAAGAATCACGTCGTCATGTTCTTGGAGATGATTTGGAGCGTAGAATGTCGGCTGCTGACAATCCATTCATAACATTATACTCGATTCTTCATGAGTTATGCGTCGCACTTGTTATGGACACTGTCATAAGACAAGTACAAGCACTTCGGCAAGGAAGATGGAAGGATGCAATACGGTTTGAGCTCATATCTGATGGAAGTATGGGTCATGGAGCGAGTGGGAGTTCCATACAACCAAATCAAGATGGAGAAGTAGATTCAGCTGGTCTACGAACTCCAGGGTTAAAACTTATTTACTGGCTAGATTTTGATAAAAACCCAGGTTCATCTGATTCAGGATCATGCCCATTTATAAAGATTGAACCTGGACCTGATCTGCAGATAAAGTGCCTCCATAGCTCATTTGTTATAGATCCATTAACTGGCAAGGAGGCAGAATTCGCACTAGACCAAAGTTGCATAGATGTAGAAAAGCTGCTCCTGAGAGCTATATCTTGTAATAGATACACTCGTTTGCTTGAAATTCAGAAAGAACTGGGTAAGAATATTCAGATTTGTCGGGCTCCAAGTGACGTTGTACTTCAATCTTTCATGGATGAACTAGATGCTGACAATAGAAAGGTTGGTTTCAAAATGTTAATGGGATTTTTTTTCTGTTTAATGCATTAGTTTGCTTGATGATTTTATGATTTTGATATGGCTTAATAATTTCTTCATTATTGAATTTTGTTTGCAGAAAGATAACAAATCTGAATTTAGGGACTATGAGGGGCAGGAAGTTCTACGTGTTCGTGCATATGGCTCATCATTCTTTACCCTTGGAATAAATATAAGGTATTTTTATTTGCTCCTGGCGATAGCACAAATTCTGTGTTATAATTTTCTGCATTTCACTGGTAGATTTATGATGCTATATATAATCAAACCACGAATACATTATATCTTTCGGCTATATGCAAACTTTAAGTTCTACCTGACCTAAACCTGACCCTTTATGGGCCTCTCTACCTGTTCATCTGCAATCTGATCACTCCTTTAATACATCCATTGGCATGGCCTGATGAGCTTCAATTTTTTCACTAGTCAGCTTCATAACCAGTTCAGTTGATTTATGGTTTCATGAGAAGGAGTAAATCAAGATTAAGACTGCCAATTTATCACTGTCCCTGCTAACTTTCCTAGGATAAGTAGTCCTCTCTGATTGATTGCCGTTGAAGATGACTCAAGGTCTTTATCAAGATTTTCTTTTTCGATAAGAACATATGAGGAATTGAGTATAGGCATAGGTGGTAACTGGCCTTCACTCAAGATGCAATGTACGACAACCCTGGTATAGTCTAGCATACCAGTTTAGTGTACCCTAAACTCATTTTGGTCATATACTTTGAGATGTGTCATCACCTTGCAAAGAGGTGAAACCAACCAAGATGTATGTCGTTCTAGTCAACCTCAGACTCTTTCTTCCTGACCTATTTGACTCCCTGGCCGCAGCTCAATCTCTATTAATTAGTTCAGCTCTAAGAAGTAGAACTGAATCGTACATGGGGTCGAGAGATTTTATTGAACGTTTAGCTTGTGTCTTCAAATTAAGGGATTGATCTCTTCTTAGATAGACCAACCTTTGATTCAATTCAGATCTATCACCTTTCAGATTAAAAATGTGGATAAAATTGATGTTCTGGCTGAAATCATTTTGATTGAGCACAAAAGAAGTTTGTAGAAGCACTCCTCAAAGATTATAAGAATACCTGATGTTAAAGCAGTGCAATGTGCTTTCATTAGTGAGATTAACACACACACACACAAAATCCAGAAAGGAAAAAGATTTTGGGGTTAACATAATGTGTTGTTCAAGTTTCTTCTTTTTCTTCTGTTTGTGTGCGTGTATGCCTTTTCCCCAGATGATGTTCACCTAGCATCCATTGGATCCTACATGTCAAAAAACCCTTTTGGCACTAAAAAGGAAGTTCTGTTATTTCAGAGGAGAAATGAACACAAACATAATGGCTCTTCACAATATCGGTAGTTTCGGTAGACATCCATCTTCTGTAGATTTCCTCATTTTCTTTTCCAATCTTGCAGGAATGGCCGTTTTCTTCTCCAATCATCTCATAAAATTCTTGCACCTTCAGTATTATCTGATTGTGAAGAAGCCTTAAATCAAGGAAGTACGTCTGCAGCTGAAGTTTTTATAAGCTTGAGAAGCAAAAGTATTTTGCACTTATTTGCTGCTATTGGCAGGTTTTTAGGGCTTGAGGTAATCTTGTTCTCGTTGCTTCTTTCTTTCCTTTTTTTCACCCTTTTCTAGATTAAGAGAACAATTAGATGGACTGCATATTGGATTCTTACTAGGTATTTATCCATACAGATCTCGTTAATGTTTATGAAGCTGCATGATGTGATTCTGGCAGGTTTATGACCATGGGTTTGCTTCTATGAAAGTACCAAAGAACCTGGTGAATGGGTCAACTGTGTTGCTGATGGGTTTTCCAGATTGTGGGAGCTCTTATTTTTTGCTGATGGAATTTGATAAGGATTTTAAACCCATGTTTAAATTAGTAGAGACTCAGCCTGATCAATCTGAGAAAGGTCAATCTTCTAGTGACTTAAATCGTGTGATACGCATCAAACAAATTGACATCAGTCAGATGCAGATACTTGAAGATGAACTCAATTTGAGCATACTAAACCAAGGGAATTTACTCTCCGTTATGCCTAATGCTGATGGTGCCAATCATACCTCGGAACAGGGCCTTATTTCTGAATTCAACCTTGACGGTTCTATGCATATTGTAGGTTGTCCTCTGTCAAGCTTTTCATCTGTTGTTGATGAAGTGTTTGAATTTGAGAAAGGGCCAGCTGCATCTTCTTATACCTTGCAGAATGTTTCTTCATCTTTTACTACATCTTCTGCTTCTCATTTTGGCTCTCTGCAAATGAATCTTCATGGTGTAAAAGCTGGAACTCCCTCTCCAAGGTGGGAGGGAGGTGTGCAGATGTCACATCTTAATGTTGCAAAAGGTTCAATTGGGAATACCCAAAATAATGGTTCTTTATATTCATCAAGCAATGTAAAGGGCCCTGTACAATCTAGTTCTTTTAGTTCGCTATCATCTGGTCTTGCAAGAAGCACAGCTGTAAAGAAACTGCCGGCTTCAAAGTCTGATCAGGATTTGGCTTCTCTAAGATCTCCGCATTCCGTTGAGATTGGCACTGTGGAGGAAGATTTAGTATCTGTGGGCAGGTCATCTCGTCTATTATCTCCCCCAAGAACAGCTTCTGTTCGAGCCCCTCCTCCAAGTGCAAAACCAAATGGACCCAGGAGTTCAGTTACTGGATCCCTTGCTGGGTCCATAAAAGTTGCTGGATCAAGCTCATTGGCTTTGCCTCCCGTATGTAAGATACTTTCTCTGAGTTTATCTGTTTTGGGACATTTATCTAATTATCTTCACGTTTTTTTTTTTTTTCAAAATCCTATTTTTTGATGAATTGCATTTGACAATTAAATATTCTTTCTTCAGCTCACGCAGCAGATACTGATATTGTTTCAAAACATGATAAACATCCACGAAAGCGTACTGTATCTGATATGTTGAGTTTGATTCCATCACTTCAAGATATAGAAGCTGCAACCGGACTTAGCAACAAAAGAAGGAAAATCTCAGAATCAGCTCATTTTCAGCAGCCCTTATCTGGGGGCCTTATATCAGCTGAAATTGTTTCTAAGGCTGAAAGATACAGTTATGGTAATCTTGTTGCTGAAGCAAACAAAGGGAATGCACCTTCAAGCATTTACATTTCTGCTCTTCTTCATGTGGTCAGGCATTGTTCTTTATGCATTAAGCATGCCAGACTAACCAGTCAGATGGAGTTATTAGACATTCCTTATGTTGAAGAAGTGGGGCTAAGAAGTGCATCTTCTAATATATGGTTCCGTCTTCCATTTGCACGTGGCTATACATGGCGACACATATGCTTACGACTTGGAAGACCAGGAAGCATGCATTGGGACGTCAAAATAAATGATCAGCACTTCAGGGATTTGTGGGAACTCCAAAAGGGAAGCAACAGTACCCCATGGGGTTCTGGGGTTCGCATTGCAAATACATCTGATATAGATTCCCATATCCGTTTTGATCCAGAGGGTGTTGTTCTGAGTTATCAGTCAGTTGAGGATGATAGCATTAAGAAGTTAGTTGCTGATATTCAAAGGCTTGCCAATGCTCGAATGTTTGCCCTTGGGATGAGGAAGCTGCTTGGAGTAAGAGCAGATGAGAAACCAGAAGAAGGCACTGCTAACTTTGATGTTAAGGCACCAGTTGGAGGCAAAGGTGCTAGTGAGGCATCTGATAAGTTATCGGAACAAATGAAAAGGGCATTTAGAATTGAAGCTGTTGGATTAATGAGTTTGTGGTTTAGTTTTGGTTCAGTAGTCCTTGCTCGTTTTGTTGTTGAGTGGGAGTCAGGTAAAGAAGGTTGCACGATGCATGTTTCTCCGGACCAACTTTGGCCCCATACCAAGGTTTGTTCATTTTTCTTGTTTCTTTTGTCACTCTTTTCTCTTCTTTATTGTTATAATGTTGTATTTATTTCCTTAAGCCTAAATTTTTTCAGTTGTGTTGTCCTGTGTATCATGTGCAAGTCTTTTTCCTTCAATTCATTTTTGTGCTTCCACATTTCTTTATCTGAATTTTCAACCAGTCGGGTAAAGGGAAAACAATTTCAAGAGGTCTAATGTTATGAAGTTGTTGTCATGGATCCGATGAAAACTGTATATTTGTTATTTTGTAGAGTTGTCTTTGTGATACAGCAGGTGAAAATTTTTCTGATCCAAATTCTTCAATTTCCAGCATTATAACTAAAGATATAAGACTGACAAGATGGCTGGTTTAATTTGGTAATGGCTGCACAATAATAAAATGGAACAAAGAAGATGATAGTTTTAAGTAATGACATGGAAGGGAAGCCCTGTTTTAAGTGTCAGCTTTTAAAAAATCTTTGTATATTCTCTTTTTGATGAAAAATGACAAGTTACACTACTTCTGTACAGGCTACTGTTTCTTCTATCCTTGTATTAGAATTCCTATAATAGGAAACAAGAAGATATTACACTTTATGTGGGGAAGATCAAAATAAAACTACATAGAGAAAACCAATTAGATGACTAAACCTCAAGTGGGATACATTCTTACTGCTAAATCTCCTTTTGGGAGAATCTGGAAACTATGAATTATCTCTAATTCATAGATTTGAATACAAAGGCAACATTCTTGAATCCTTAAGTATACAATGATAACATATAAATTGACCTGAATTTAGTATTTAAGGTTTTGAGTAACTCCCTTATCAGTTCATCATTGAATCTGTTGCCATTTGATCTCAGATGTTTGTTTCAAATATAATGTTGTAATAGCCTTACCTTGAACTTTTCTTTTCCTTCTTTCCACAGTGTTCTTTTATCACAGATATGTATGCTAATAATATGCCTACCCTTTGCTGTATTGAGCAGTTCCTTGAAGATTTCATAAATGGAGCTGAAGTTGCTTCCCTTTTGGACTGCATTCGCCTAACGGCAGGACCTTTGCATGCTCTTGGAGCTGCAACACGGCCTGCGCGAGCTGGTACTGGTCCTGGGGTTCCAGGGGTAGCTACAGCCGTTTCTACTATCCCAAAACAAACAGGTTACTCATCATCCCAGGGGCTGCTGCCAAACGGTTCAACCACAAATGTTAGTCAGGTGACTTCTGCTCCAACGGGGTTAAATGTTAGTCAGGTGACTTCTGCTTCAACGGGGAACCCTGTTGGAGCTGCTTCTACAGTTCCTCTTGGGAACCCTAACCTTCATGGGGCTGCAATGTTAGCTGCTGCAGGGCGAGGTGGCCCTGGGATTGTCCCCAGCTCACTGTTGCCTATTGACGTCTCTGTTGTACTACGTGGCCCCTACTGGATACGAATCATATATCGCAAACATTTTGCTGTTGACATGCGATGCTTTGCTGGAGACCAGGTTTGGTTGCAACCAGCTACACCACCTAAGGGGGGCCCTTCAGTTGGAGGATCGTTACCATGCCCTCAATTTAGGCCTTTCATCATGGAGCATGTTGCGCAGGAGCTGAATGGATTAGATTCTAATATCACTGGTGGTCAACAGACAGTAGGAATGGCGAATACAAACCCAAGTTCAGGCTCACAGCTAGCAAGTGCCAATGGAAGTAGAGTTAACATACCTAGTTCTGCTGCTATGTCTAGGGCAGTGAACCAAGTTGCTGCCTTGAACCGTGTTGGGAATCCTATGCCAGGATCTTCAAACCTGTCTGTTGTGAGCTCAGGATTGCCTATACGTAGATCTCCAGGTGCCAGTGTCCCTGCTCACGTGAGAGGAGAACTGAATACTGCCATTATTGGTCTTGGTGATGATGGAGGGTATGGAGGTGGATGGGTTCCTCTTGTTGCTCTCAAGAAGGTACTAAGAGGCATTCTTAAGTACCTTGGAGTACTATGGCTCTTTGCGCAGTTACCAGATCTTTTGAAAGAGATTCTTGGGTCAATTTTGAAGGACAATGAAGGTGCACTCTTAAATTTGGACCAAGAACAGCCTGCATTGCGCTTCTTTGTCGGGTAAGACCGGAAGAGTTACTTCTAAATTATGCATTACATGAACCAAATCTTAGTTTTAAATCACTGCAGATCTTTCCAAACACTTAAAATTCTTTTTATTATTTTTGGTATTTTAATTTGAAGTGTTGCATGAAATGGAAATTAAACTCCTTCCCTAACCCTGTGAGCGCGCTTCAAACCCCTGACGTCTTGTACTACTTGAGTTTGATATTCTGCTTGAACTAATTAGACACTATCTTAAATTGGGTGGCTTGAGAATTGTATGGAAGGACATTGGATATTTTAAGACGTTGAAGAAAGATTTTGCTATTATAAATTCTTGGAGGAATGAAATTGGTGGTAAACTAGAAGTACTGAAGTAGGTTATGTAAGGTATTTCTGTGCTTTTGTGAGGAAGATAACTGGAATGTAACAAGGCACAAATCCATGTTGTTTAAACAATAGAAGAAAGCTTTTTTTTTTTTTGTTTTTGGTGTTTTACAGATTGTTAGGAAGGAATAATTTGTGTGGTTCTTCAGAAAGAGATCCTAAGCCTTTTCGCTCATCTGCTAATGTTGAAACACATTACTTTTCATGAAAAGATAATCTTGCATATTTAAAAACATATATGCTATCATACGACCTGGCATTTTTTACCCTAAATCTTTGTCTTCCTTGTTCTACAGGGGCTATGTATTTGCTGTTAGTGTCCACAGGGTTCAACTTCTTCTACAAGTTCTGAGTGTGAAACGCTTCCATCAACAGCAGCAGCAGCAACAGCAGCAAAATTCTAGTACTGCCCAAGAGGAATTAACTCAATCTGAAATAGGAGAGATATGTGACTACTTCAGTCGCCGTGTTGCATCAGAACCATATGATGCTTCTCGTGTTGCATCATTCATTACTCTCCTTACTCTGCCAATATCAGTTTTAAGAGAATTCTTAAAACTAATAGCATGGAAGAAAGGATTAGCTCAGACACAAGGTGGCGAAATAGC
The DNA here is from genome assembly GCA_029633175.1 of Citrus glauca. Taxonomy (NCBI): domain Eukaryota; kingdom Viridiplantae; phylum Streptophyta; class Magnoliopsida; order Sapindales; family Rutaceae; genus Citrus; species Citrus glauca. The sequence goes on from JAQOOD010000005.1 coordinate 25,404,107, forward strand.
TCCCTCGCAAAAACCCCGTATTGAACTATGCCTTGAAAATCACAGTGGTTTTAATGTGGATGATGGTTCTGTGAATTCATCAGCTTCTAAAAGCAATATCCACTATGATAGGCCCCATAATTCTGTTGATTTTGCACTTACTGTAGTTTTGGATCCGGCTCACATACCTCATATAAATGCTGCTGGTGGTGCTGCCTGGTTGCCCTACTGCGTCTCAGTGAGGTTGAGATATTCATTTGGTGAAAACCCTAATGTTTCCTTTCTTGGTATGGAAGGTAGCCATGGGGGCCGAGCTTGCTGGTTACGTACTGATGAGTGGGAGAAATGTAAACAAAGGGTTGCTCGAGTTGTGGAAGTTAATCCAGTATCAGCTGGTGACCTTACACAGGGCAGGTTAAGAATTGTTGCAGACAGTGTACAAAGGACATTACATATATGCCTTCAAGGGTTAAAGGATGGTGGTATTGTTACTGCTAGTTCTGTGGGAGTGTGATTGGTTGCCAAACTGCAAGTAACTTGGATTTTTGATGATGGGAATTGTCTTGTTGTGTGGATTTGTCACAGCTCGACTTTATTTGTTACAGAATCAGCAATCTTGTTGCAGAAGTTTAATTGGTGGGAAATGAGGGAAATTGAATGTTTTCGGATGGAATCCTGGAGCTATATTTAGTGGATTCGGAGGCTTTTACTTCAGTTTATTTTACTGATCTAATCTTCTAATGATTAGGATGTATGTCAATTTTGAAGATAAGGGTATTGTAACGGTAATTTTCATTGTAAATATCATACTTGGTGAACACAAACTTTGTAAAAAATGATTTGTTTCCGCTAGAGTCGTTGTATACCACAAATGGACAATTGCAAGCTATTCTAGGTTAATTGCTGTAATTACAACTTTGTAGTTTCCAATTTTGTGAACTGTTTCAAGTTCTTTGTTAGTTGTGGTGGTGAACATTTTGGGCATCCTTTAAATATTTTTTTTCTCTCCTATGTTTTGTTGAGGAATTTGTACATGTTAATTATGGTTGAAACTCGTAGCAAGTATTGCATTCTCTCTCTCATTCCAACAGATACAACCGTGATGTTGAAATATTTGTACTTCAATCTTTTATGGGTAAAAGAGAGTGTACAAGCTGGAAAAACTTTTATTTATTTACATATTTTCAGTAGGCAAGTGCTACATTTTGTACAAATAAAATGATCATATTGATTAATGTATGCAGTTCTGAGATACCAATAAACATGTATGCTCCAATATTGTCAGAGATTTAGGGATCAGATGAGTATTATAATTAACTTACTTCCAGAAACTGTAGGATGAACTTCACAGAAAAATCAGCGGCTAACCTCATTTCACTATTCAGAGAAATCAAAGCGGACTGTATATCTAACCATCTAGTATGCTGCTTATCCGCAGCCACAAAATCATGATTAATTCCATCAACAAAGACGCTACTGCGACCAGCAGTTTTCTTCACTCCCCTGCTTTCCATGATGTCCCTAATCTTATCAGAATAGCTCCACTTCTTGGTAGCAGCATATATGTTGGACAACAAAACATATCCTCCCTCTTTCTCCGGCTCTAACTTTAACAACTCTCTTGAAGCTATCTCTGCCATTTCTAAATTTCCATGAGCTCTGCAAGCACTCAGAATTGCACCCCAGATGGATTGACTTGGTGCCATTGGCATCTTCTCGATCACATCTTTTGCCTGAGCCAATCTCCCTGATCTCGCAAAAAGATCCACCAAACATCCATAGTGTTCAATTTGTGGTTCAATACCGTAATTTTCTTTCATACTATTAAATAATTCAAGCCCTTCATCCACAATTCCACAGTGACTACACGCTGTAAGAACAGCAACAAAGGTCACTTCGTTCGGGGTTACCTCCCCATGCATCTCTGAGAATAGTTCCAATGCTTTTCTTCCATGCCCATGGAATGCTAATCCAGTTATCATTGTTGTCCATACTGTGACATCCTTCTCCCTAACCTCCCTAAAGACCATCAATGCTCTTTCAATGCTTCCACACTTGCAATACATATCTATCAATACAGAACCCAAAAATTTATCCATCATCGTTCCCATTCTTACAACCACTCCATGTATCCATCTCCCCTGGTCTATTGCTCCAACTTCAGCTGCAGCAGACACCAAGTTAATCAGTGTGATATTATCAGGCTTAACATTATCCAAAATCATGTTAATAAATAATTCTCTCATCATCACGTAATCACCATTCCGGGCATAGCCAGCAATCAAAGAATTCCAAGAAATGAGATCTCTATTAGGCATATGATTAAAAAGTGTACTTGCAGATTCCAACTGCCCAACCTTGGCAAGCCCTGACATGATGGTATTCCATGACACAGCATCCTTCACCTCTAATGCATCGAATGTCCTTTGAGCAAGCTGCAACTCTTTGCATTTCACATACATGTCTAAAAGAGCATTGCCCAATATCATATTTGATGAGCTAACTTGCTTTCTTCTTTCCATCCATGCGTGAACAGACTTGCCCAATTGCACATCTGCTAACTGTCCACAACAAACAAGAAGTCCCAACGCTGTAAATTCATCAGGTTCAAGACCTGAATTCATCATTTTATAAAATAGCCTGATTGCCTCTAATGTACATCCCTTCTTGGCATAGCCAACAATCATAATATTGAAAGAGGCAACATCTGGACTTTGCTTACACAGAAACAACTTTTCGGCAAGACTTATTTGGCCATTCTCTATGTATATCTTCATTAGTGAATTCTGTAAATAACCATAGGACAACAATCCTAAAACAACGGCATGACAATGGATCTGCATTGCCTCTGATTTATGATTACTGGCTTTTAGTAAGTAAAGGAGTGTGTGTTTATCTGGCCAAATACAAGACCTAAGTATAGAATTGTACACACGGAATGCTTGACCAAATGAAAAAGATAAAGCAGATATCATGGTATTATAAATGTAAAGATTTGGATTAGGAGTAAAGTGAGTGAACAAAAGGATTGCCATGTCTAAGCTTTCAGGGTCTGAAGTTGAGGAGTACGAAATGAGTCTGCTCATAGGAAATATTTGACCAATGAGATTACTCCTCATCATCTGCCCCAAAATCTGTTTAAAATGGTCCCTTGAACCACATTTTTCTAGCAAAAAAAGAGTTGGATGATTGAGTTCGAGTGATACAGTTGGATCCCATTTTGTTTTTCCAATCGTTGAGGTAAAACTGAGAAAGCGGAGACCACTCCTATATCGAAGCATAGATAAACATCCAACAAATTGGGAATAAAAAAAATTCAAAAGCTAAATAAGCGCCCCATAGATCTTCATCAGTGAAAAAATTGATTAAGTTCAACATAGCCAACTCTTAGAACATCAATTACTATCCATCAAACTACTCATAAGGAACAAAAGCTCATAACAAAATCTAAATTGATTAAACATTATCATTTGAATTCCAAAACCGACAATCCGTCAATCTGCTCGTGAGGAACAAAAGCTCAAACCAAAATCTAAATTGATAATCACTATCATTCAAATTCCAAAAGGTTCTGCCTCCCATGCAACAAATGCATAATTCTAGTTTCAGGGCTCTATCATGAAACAGGTTTATGCCCACTTGATTAAAAAATTCTAGAACTATATATCACCAGATTTGAAAATCTCCACTCCTATAAAGTTTTGATGCATCTGGCAATCTTGAGCCCTCTGTATAAAGAGAAAAAAAAATGTTGAGAGACTGATGCATGGAATTAAGATATGAAAAATCAACAAAAAATCAGCTTAAAAAACTTTGCATGCACCCATTTCAATCTTGTTATGTGGGATTATTTTAAAAGCAATACAGGAGACACTTCAAACAAACAAACAAAATGTGAAAGTTAAAAAACGCTTATTTTTTCAGCTTCAAGGACGCCATGTGGAAGTAAAACAAAAGCAAAACAATTCAGAGACCATTACATCAAAAAGGAAGCTGCTTGGGATGAAATCATAACTGTTACTTACCAATTACTCAACTTGAAATTTTTAAGAGATAATAATAAGAGTTTACGAGTAAAAGCCTTAAACCCTAGCAGTGGGGCTGAAGAAAAAATCACTGCATTCATTGGGATCCCGATTTTGTGGGTCGGGTCACTGATTAGCGATACTCGATTAAAAAAGGCCCAGCCCAGTCCACTAGAGTTTTTTTTCCCTCCAAATAATACTAAAAAAATTGTCCTAAGACAGTATACAATAAAATGAAAAAATATTTTTTTGATAATATATTCGGTTTGAAACTCATATAGATTGGCTTTTACTGTCTGTGTATTTTTAAGTTTTCTCGAGTTTTTTTTTTGTTAGTTTTTTTTTAATTAAATCCTTTGTTTTGCATTTGCTATCTCCATTCAAATCTTAAATTGTGCATTATGGAGAGTTATGTTTTCGATTTAAATGAGGTATTCACCTACAGTGGTGGAGGTGAGTCACAGAGTGTTAAAATTGGATTAAACTCGATAAATTTCTCTTAGAAAATCATTAGATTTTTTGTGGTAGAGTAATTCATTCCATTTAGAATTGTTATTTTAGGCTACAAAGTATGTCCCATACATTAAGCATACATCTAACTTTTACATTCACGTACATTGTTTTTGTATAGAACTTTCTATTTATATTTATGACCAATGTGAGTGACCTACTTTGTAATACTCTCATCAACATGAACAATTCCTTTACGAACATGAAAAGACATTATAATTTGTAAATAAGATGAACTATAAGTTCGATGTTCGGTATAGACGCAAAACCTAGTGTTAAAATGTGACGCATTCTTTATTTTGTCATAAATAGTACAACTTGTTGCATTCTTTGCATATGATATTGAATTATTGATAAACTAAATTTGAGTCACCATCCCCCTTTAGTCGTTACACCTATCAGCTGCATAATTCTATGGGATAGTCATATTGGGCACTAGGCAATGGTCCCCTCTCTCACTCTTTTTCACACAATCATTCGTCAAGTCTTCAAAAAGAAATTAAAGTCTCATTTTTGCTTTTGCAGAAGAAAACAAACCCACCCTATAAATAATCTGAGCATCACAAATATTTTCCCCCCTCAAAACCAGAACCTTCCAACTTTGCTTTTATAAAACAACCGACCATTGCATATGTTTCAACTTGCACTGAATATATTTTCTGCAAATACATCATACACATAGCTATCCATCCCTTTTAAAAGGTCCCACATGGCACTAACCAAAAAGAAAATAAAAGCAAGTTTTTCTCATAACCAGTACTTTTGGTCATCCACCACTAACCCCACCTTATATTTTTTGAAGGGAGCTTCATCAATAGAACTTTGAAAAAATTCCCTTATCACCATTGCATTGCATTACATCATTCACTCCCTTGTTTGCCTGGCTAATTATGGGAAAGAGAATGTGATGTTGCACAGGATTTGATTAATTAGTTGGATAAGAAGACCGAAAGTATACTATAGGAATAGGTACCATGATTAATATTTTGAGTCATTGTGAGCAACTGCTGACTCCAATTGTTGTTGAGGCACTATGAAGGGGTGCCTGATTCAGGCTTGACGAATGCTGGTGCATCCGGTTGGTGGGTGCGATAGATTGCACTGGCAAGTGATATGGGCATGATGCAAAGTGCCTTGGATTGAAGGAACTGCATAGCAGCTCCAATGTCTTCTTCCATTAGCTTGGCTACTTGTTGTTCAGTTCCGTCATTTGACCATTTCTCCCATTCTGGCTGAGTGCTTCCACCATCAATGCTCTCTCCCTTAATCATCAAATGGATCAAAAGAAAAATTTGAAAATACAGCTCAGAATTAAGAAAAAGAAAGACTAGAAAGTGAAGTTTTCCAAATTTTTTCTACCTCAAGAGCTGATGACAGAGGAACATCAGCTACAAGCTGAGCCACGGCACCAGCTGCACCCAGTCTACTCATGCTCAAAACCTGTTCATACATGTTAAATGAAAATGACATGTTAGACCAAAAGATGAGGAAAGTGGTGAGAAGCATATTTCAAAAAATGACATGATTCGGTTTGGATATTCCAGCACCAGACAAGGATCATTTTAGGCTTGACTTCTAACAACTTCAATTGCGGATATATTAACCTCTTCATATATGTTAAGATAAGTCAACATTTAAGGCCCTACCATAGTGCAATGGTATTGGACTTCCTAAAGACTTTAGAAGAAAATTGCTAAGCATCTTTTGGAATTAGTTATAACTTTTGGATGGTGGTGCTGAGTTCAGTAGACAATCGTGACAAAATGTGTGAAAAGAGGTTCGCAAATGCAAAGAACTTCTCAATTATTTGGCGTTTAGTAGATTTCAGTAGATATGTAAAGAACAATATAGAGAGCTACAGAAGATCTTTTTAAATCATTATGTAATTGGGATTTTGATTTACAGTACCTTGACCTGAAGCCTTAGAAACTTCACGTAATCCACGATTTCATCAAGCATGGCTGCCCTATCCGTCTGAAGGAAATGTAGAATGTATTAATATGCATGAAAGCTAGATCTCACAGTGATAGCAAGTCCAAAATGCATAGCAAAATAAATGAAAACAGAACAATTACACAACATATAACAGCATGAAGAAGTCAATAAAGTAACTGCAAAAGAAGACAGTAATTACCTTGTTGCAGCTAGGAACCAGCTCTTGCAGAGCCCTCATTCTATCCGCAATTCTTTCTCTACGCAACTGAACCACGAAGAACAAGCTAAACATTTGTTGGTGGCAGCAGAGGCAAACAGCCATAGAATGTTGGGAGGAGTAATTGTAAACCATGATAAGCATTGAGACTTTAACCATCAACGCTATATCCGATGGCAAACAGTTGGTCTAGAATAATATTTTTGTTGGTTCATAACTTAAGAACGAATATATGTTTGGTAGTTATACCTGTTATTTGCTGCTATTCTATCTATTTGCACATTAAGTTCGAAGAAGCTCTTAATCTATAATGAAGAAATGATAGTAGCTTGTTGTTCAATTATCAAACAACTCACATAGACACTCAGAGAACTTATTGCCTTGAGTGCAAGACTAAGCTAGTATTCTTGTGGCGCAGGATAAACTTGCAACATTAGTTTCATAATACTGAGTCAAACAGAAATCAATATTACCCGCTCGGCAATGCTGTGAGGATCCGTGGCTTGCCCTCGTCTTGCTCGAACCCTTGGACGGACAGCTGGAGGCTGCGGTGCGGCTGCTGGTTGGCTCTGAAACTGCATTATGGTTTGGCAAATGACGCCACAAAAATGATAGTTAAGAGCAATACAAAATAAATAATCTCACATACATTATTTAACAATAGATTCTATCAGATTCCCAAATGGCCTAATGTAAATATTTCTGCTCAATGATAACTCGCTCAGCAAATTTTACAACATACAGGCAACTCCAATGGATTATATCATATATATTATAATATCTTAGCACCAAAACAATATGATATCTATGCTTAGACTAAATTAATGACATGGAGAGCCCAGGAACACCATGTGTAAATCAATTGGTCTTACGGTCTTAGTAAGATATTATACAATATCATATTACGAGCCATAATCATCTGTGAACCATAAGGACAAGTTAATATCAATTCTCCTTAATATCAAGGACATATCTAGAAACTTATTCCGATTGCAGTAAAGATATTCAATTACATCGGATTATGCGTCAATTTTTTAATTAATAATATTTGTTTTCCCTATTGAAATTCGACAAAAATTAAATTCATAGATTCATTTGTAAATCATACATTTCAACATAGAACGCTGTAATAAAAAAACTCAACACATAATAAATATGTATAAGATTAAAAATTGAATCAAGCTGGAGAGCTTAGTTAGCCTACAATTATGCTAGTAAAGTTGGGGAGCTTAATTTGCCTATAGTCATGCTAATAATCTGCAAATATTAATTCAAAAGAGGGTTGTGGACGGAATCGACAAATCCACCGAAGTCAAAAACTTTGACATGGACCATTTCACAAGCGTTTGAAAACTTAGTACAAAATCATTAATTATATCAACATATGGGCGTTTCCCACGTGTTCCGTCAATTCTAAGTGGCCAAAATGACGAATCGGTCCCCTGAACAATATATATATATATATATATATATATATATATATATATATATATCGATAAACATAAGAACGCACATAAGATCACATAATAATTGGCTAATAGTATAAGTTCTCCGCACGTCTGAAATATCTCACACGTGCACGACACATTCTGTCTGGCTTTCCGTCAGTAGTCAATACTCATCACACACTTTGTACGAAAGAGAAAGCGAAAGGCACTATCCCCACGCTCTTCCAATGTGCGTGCACTGCACAGCCTTGTACCCTCGGTTAAATTAAATATTTCTATGAAGTACTCACTGTATCACCTACCTTAATCAACAACAAAAGGGGACCAGATTTTCATTGTTCAACCCAAACGGTCAAAAGTGAAATAAATGAAAGAAAATTACATTTTTCTGGATTTAAAAAATTAGTGAAACTATTTACAGTGTTTAGAAATAATTTGATGAAAAGGGCGTTCACTTGTCAATAATATTTATAGAAGCATAGAACTTCAGAACATTTTGATTTACAAGCATGTTTAAATAATAATAAAAAAATAAAAATAACTTATATAATCTGGCCAATGAGCTTTGTACTCATGAATGGCTGAAATTTTGATACTAACAGTAAAATGAAAAGGGGTATTTTTGTCCAAAAATATACCTGTTGTACTTGAGGCGGACGTGGCGGTGGCGGCCGGGCTGATTGACTTTGCAACTGTCCAAACGCTGTAAACAAACTTGGCATGTGCACGGAATCTCTCTCCTACCACAATGTACAAAACCATGTGTTTTGACTAAATTACCCTCGTTGTTTACTTTATTTCACAGAAATGCCATCCAGGAACATCAAAGACTACCCACCCCATCCCAACATAATATTTTCGGATTTTGAGAATATTCACGGGAAGTATGGAAGATTTATCAGAAAATTCTACCACTAGCTGGAGAAACAAAGCTGATAAATTCCCAAAAAAATATGAATAATTCTTGTTTTTGAAAAAAAAAAAAACTTTATGAATCAATAATGAAAGTTATAGAGCTGGTGGGTTTGCTGATAATTGCGTGGGTGCATAAAACAAAGAAACAGATGAAAAAACGTTTTCATGGTTGCCAAAATTAGCAGACAAAAATCCATATTCTAATCTTGCTAAAACACTAGAAACACAAAATACAAACAAACAAGTCCATGTCATTAAAAAGGAAAAACAAGAAAGAGGTTACAAAAAAAAAAGCAGAGAGAAAAAGAAAAAAAAAAGGAAGAAAAGAGTCATACGTTGATTCCAGAAGTGGCAGCAGAATTATTAGGAGGAGAAGAAGAAGCATTAGTGCTGTTGTTGTTATGGTTACTATTATGATCTTCATGCTGCCTTAAGAAGCTGTGCTCCAAATTTAACCCTAGAGGCATCATTCCCATGCTGATTCCCATAGCCAAACTTCTTATGTCAGCAGCACTGGTGGCGCCTCCTCCGCCTCCCCCGGCGCCAGGAGAAGGGCCGCCGGAGCCCAGCTGTAGGAACATGGGTATGTCATCAGCGGAGTTTGAAGCAGCAGCAGATGGGTCGGTGTAACCGGTTGGGACGGACAAGATTTGCTCGAAGAAGTCATCTCCTAAGCTTTCTTGGCCATTGCCAGTGGTAGACATAATTAGTGTTGTGTTGATATGTTTTGTTTTGATGAGGGATTCGTTTGCTTGTTTGTTTGTCTGTCTGGGGTTTAAGTAAACGGAAGGGCGTCTTGAATGGAGACAACAGAAATATATATTGAATTTGTGTATACTGAGGTGAGAGTTACAAGGGAAAGGGGGAGGTGTAGGGGATGTGGGAGGCAGATCCGGAACCCAATAAGCCGGAAAAGAATTTTTTGGATTCCAAGGAGGAGATGGAGATGGTGGAGGTGGTAATGACTTTTGAATTTAAAGATTGTTTTTGTAAAGACAAGAGGATTCAGTCTTTTAGAGGGATGTGTCTCTGCACTGTGCTCTGTGTGTGTGTGGCAGTGAATGTTTATGTTTTGTGTTGTAGTTTTGTTCTGGCTTTTGGTGATCTTGACGAGTCTTAGTGTCTTACTTATGTTTTGACTTTGAGTGCTTGAAGCCTTGAACCTGGTTTGGTGTCATAGGATGGTAAAATGTCGGGTTCGGGTCGGGCTTGACAAATAGAGTTTAGTCCGAACAAGTGATTTTATGGGAAATTTTTTTATATAGTTATTTTCAAAAACTCATTATCAAAACTAGTTATAAAACAAAATTTCTTAAAATAAAAACTACACATTTTTTATGGATTAAATTACCCCTTCCCCAAACTCATTTTTGTCTTCGTAATTTAAGAGCTTGGGTTGGATTTTGTCAAGGTAAGGCCCAAGCCCATAATAATTTGTAAATAGGTTAGACTCTCTCAAAGCTCATTTAGAATTAGATGGACATAAACTTTTATCAATTTTTAAATAATTTCTTTTAATAAAGTTGTAAGTTTTAAAAATAAAATTATTATTCAATACATAATACTACAACAGACTAAAAACCTTAAATATATTTATCCAATGCGTAATTGTTGGACACAAAAAATACTAACACTACAAGTACACAACATAATAAATCACAATTGCTAATATAAAAAATAAACTAATCTAAAATTTGCGGACCATCTGCTTCCTCATCCTTTAGTTTTTCTCAAGTAAAAAATTTTTCTTCAGAACTCCACCTAGCAAAAATAAATATTAAAATAAATAGTAAAGTAAAAATAATTAGTAATTGATTTTGTAAAGAATATTTTTATTCCTTGATCGCTAATAGTCCATAACTAATGTTGAGAGCAGATGATCGCTTCTAACGTGTCCAAATGTAGTCTGCTCCGATGTGGACTTAATGTTGCCTCGGAGTCTGCTTTTAGTACGAGAGGTAGAACATTAAGTCCACATCGGAGCAGACTAATGTTCTACCTCTCGTACTAAAAGCAGACTCCGAGGCAACATTTGTCACATGTATACCTAACAAATCCTTAGCAATCTCAGCCAAAATAGGATATTTGCCCTTATTCATCTTCCACCATTGTAAAATATCAAAGTCCGGAGTTCTTTTGATTAAAAGATCCTCCAAATACCTATCTCAGTCGGACTTCGAACTAATAGGTTGACAATTTTGGGTTGCATATACATCAAAATCACTCATATCATCTCTATCATCTCTATCATCAAAATCAATATGAGATTGGTCAAAAGGAACAACAATTGAGGTAGAAGACTCGCCAATAACAACGTATCTTGTAGTTACATATTTGGCCTCACAATAATTTATCATTTAATCAAAAAAGCTCTCGCACACTCTTAAGTCGATTTTCAAGACCCACTACAGAAATGTTTGGATAATAATAATTAACCAACATCATCTTGTATCTCGAACCAAGAATAACCGCCATGACCAATATCCCACTAATCTCGTCTCAATACTTCAAAATTTTCAATCATGTTATTCATCATGTTCTTAATTACAGGAACATTTGATGTTTTGCACCCCTTCAATGAAATCCTCATTTTACAAACCAATGGAAAAAATAGATTAGCAGTGGGTATATTGTACCCGAAAACATATCAATCAACCTTGAAAAATGCCTCAAATAATCATTTGCTTAGCCAACTCTCATTCTTCACTACTAGGCAAACACTTGTATTGCGGCTTAAGGGTCTGCAGTTGAGAAAAAATATTTTTGTACTTCACTGTAAGTTCAAGCATAACAAAAGTAGAAATCCATCTAGTTGGACAATCAAGTCCTAACTTTTTCACATCCATTTGCATTGACGGCACGCCAACTCAAACTTTTCCACCTGTTTTGGTGATAAACTCCAATAAGACACATTGTATCTAACACATGCAATACCACTCTTAATCACTGACAACCCATCATTCACAACTAAATTCAATATGAGCCACACACCTCATATGAAAAAAATTATCACCCAATATCACTAACTCAGTTGACGACAATCCCTTTAATCTTTCAACCATTTTATAATTAGAAGAACAATTATTTAAAGTAATTGTGGATATCTTTCTATCCCAATCCAATGCATCAAACACTTGAGCATATAATCTATACATATTTTACCCTTAATTATATAATTGCTAGTTATTATTATTTTTTATTTTTAATTAATTAAATTATTTTATTAAATAGGGATTTAATTGGAGATTATGAACAAAAAGGGCATGAAGAAGTTCAATTTAGGAAGCAATTAGACATGCATGCATGTGGAAGTGAAGCCGAGGAAACTGAAGCTAGTAAACTAATTGATCCAGCCCCGTGAAGAAGAAATTAACCACAACATAGGTGGCTTTAGCTTAATTGGAGTGCACGTGCAAATACCAAATCAAATTAAAAGGCCAATCCTTTTGGCTTTAAAATTGAAAAGGTTGGTGGCCCATTTTGAAGACTATAAAAGCTTAACTTTGGCTTTTGTAAGAGGTAGCCGCTAGAGGAAGCAAGAGAGACGTGGCTGAGAGGCAGAGAAGAAAATAACAGTAGCAACACTTCAATAATTTCCATGGCTGATTTTATTTATTTTTTTGCTCCCAATTCAAGTATGTCTAACTAATTTTCTCACACTGAGATTAAGGATGAAACCCTAATCAATGAAATAATTATCTTTTTATTTAATTAATTCCCTACATGTGTGCTTTAATATTTATGATTCTTGTTTCATATGATTAATTGGATGTTATTAAATTTTTTCACCAATTTTGTCATGCATTATTGATTGTTAAGATTAATATTTGACTAAATCTTTGTTTGAATTTATAAAGTTTACATATGATTATCTTTGCTTCTGTGTCTTTCATTAAATTATTTACATAGAGTGCTTAGAAAAACTTTGACTTTTTATTATTCGATATGTTTACATGGGATGTGTAAATATCATACTATTAAGTAGAAAAAGAACCTACAAAAGATTAATTTTTAATTGAGCTTAATTATTGTATCCATGAGATGACATAGATTGATTTCAAGTTGTCGCTCTTAAACTGAGAATTAATTAATAATTAGATAATTACTAGTTGAATAGTGATGAATTCTGAAATCTTGATAATTTTTGTCTTATTGAATTCTCCTTTTCTTTAATTGTTTTCTTAGTTTAATTAGTTTAATTTCTCTTAAAAACATAATTTGCTCAACTAGGTTAGAATTGATATTAATTTTAGATTTAAATTAGATTTTTTAATTTATAGCAATCCATATGGGTTCAACGTCATTACCATTATTCTATTTTTATTTCATGCGCTTGCGAGTATATTAAAATTTTTCACAGCACACTTCACCAAAATTTGGGAAAGGCAATTGACTATATGTAGGGATTGCACATATATACACCTATTGATTGAAAAAGAAATTATGTGAAGTTATAAAAAAAATTAAAGAAAATTTTTTAATGTTTAATAAAGTAAAAATACCTTAGGATTAGACTTTGCAAATGCCAAAAGTTGTCAATGAAGTGTCCCATAACAACCATATAACCTTTCTTTTGATTACAACCAGTCCATATCTCTATAGTAATTTCCACCATACTATTATTAATCTCTAATAAATTCATTGTCTTCACCTTCTCAACATTATATAACCTAAAGATCTCATTTTTTTAAGTGTTTCTGGACACAGGCTTCACCAATGGATTGCAATAATCAACAAAATCTTTAAACGCCTTATATTCCACACAAACCTAAGAGAAAGATTATGCTTTACAACTACTGTTGTAAGTTTTTACGGGTAACCAATGGATTAAATGATTGAATTCCAAGCTTACCTTTTTCCGTCTTCACCATGTTTTGCTTATTCTCAAGAACCTCTTCTAATGTCAATTGATTAAAATAGTGAATTTGTCTAACATGTCTATTCAAGGGACTAGTTCTTGATCCACATTTAAGAACTATTCCACTATGATTGCATTTTGTCTTTGCTACCCCACCAACATTTATTTTGTGAAATGGTCCCAACAATTTGATACAATCCTCTATTTTCTTTTTTTTTTGTTACTCTATGTTTCTTCTTCAACATTTTCTGTCTCCGCAATCGAATTTGGAGTTAAATTACAAGATTCAGAAGCATTTTATATTATAATCCACTACAAAATTAAAGGATATAAGTTTTAGATTAATACAATTATATTTATACCACCAAAATTGTAAGCTCATCCTAAATTCTAATATTATATAAAAAAATCTATAATATAAAATTATGAAAGACTTTAGCATGTTCTCAACTGTCAGCAACTACATGACAATAAATTAGAAATTGATAATTAATTTTTATTAATGACCAATTAGATGTATTGGTATAACAACTGTAATTTAGCTTAACTTAGTTCACATAGAATGAGTTCACACATATTATAATTTTTGAACAAAAAGTTTCTTGTATTGTTCGGATATTGTCTGATGTTACACACTTTGACATTGATCAATTTTAAGCTCGACATATCATATTATAATGCTTTAATAAGTTTCAATAGATTTTTCAAATTCTACAATATTTTCTCAAAATTTAATTTCATACAATTCTACAATAAAAAATTTCTTTAATAAAAAAATTTAAAGCTTAGCAGCTTACTTGAGGAGTTGAGGTGGAGTTGTCGGTTTGCTGCTAGTTCGGGTCAAGTTAGAGCTACGTTCGTTACTGCTGCCTTGTGGAAGTTAAACCATTCGAGTGGTTGCAGCAACATTTAATGCTACTGGGTTTGCATTGCATGTTGTCATGCTGACTGCTGAACAAAGTGGCTGCAATTGTTGCGTTTTAGGTGGGTGTGGGTGTGACGGTGACGCAACGACCAACGATACAAAGCCGGAAGGTGCGGCTGTAATGACTATTGGCTGGGTTCACTTGGATTTGGGCATGAGTGTGAGAGACGTGTGAGAGCATTCAGGATTTAGGGTTCAATTGTTCAATATCAATGCTATGTGTTTTCATTTTTTAAATTTAATTTTTTATTTATATATTATAAAAGCCTTTTTGTTTAAGGCACTTAACCAAGCCCGTTATCTAAGGACTTTACATTTTCAAAGCCCTTGTCCAAGATTTCACAAGCCTGTAGGCCAGGGCTGGCCTAAGCTTTTTTGCCAAGCCTACTCCTCTCTCATTTCATGCCAACAACTAAACACAAACTATTTCACCTCAATAACTAAACACAAACTCCACAAAACTGCCCTCATTTCACTTCTTAAACTCTCTCCAACAACTAAATACAAAATTACTCTGATTTCATATGCATCAAACAACAATTGTTAACTAGCACTAAACCCAAAATCAATCAACACAAAAAAAAGCTCAGGAAGGAATTAAGGTTAGTATTTTTTTGAAATGTAGATTGTAAGATTAATTAAATTTTATAGATTGGTTATTTACATATTTGTAGAAAAAAATATTTTTAGTAATTTTTATTATAATGTGGGTAGATATTTGATTTTGTGAATCTAAGAATTAGGAAAAGTCTGGTAAAATTTTATGTTTCTATGATTGTAGAGGAAACCTAGATCGTAGATAAGGATTTGGTTCACCCACCCTTCTCGCGGGCTAAGTGTGGGCGAAAGATGCCATCACCCGTGAGAAGTGCGGGCAAAGGCATGCATTGCCTAGGTGATGGTCTCCATCAATTAGGTGATGGCATACATCGTCCAAATGTGATGCACCTCATGTGGTTGTATTTTTAATATTAATTGTTTGTTTTAAATGATATTTTTAAAGAAATAAAATTGTATTTTAGTAATTTAATTGTATTTATTTTAATTTGCATCATGTTTAATGGAATCAACAATTATGCTTAAGATATGTTATGATAGATCATATAAAGCATTTTTACTTTGAAATGATGTAACTTTCGAATAATTTATTGCTAGGATATATCAAGTGCTGAAATTAAGTTTAGATGAATATTCTATGACAGTAAAATATTTTGGGCAATAATTGTTCTATGCAACTCATTACTTCTTTACCGATAGACATACTGGATGATAAAATGGTAAGCATTATTATAAACATAAACTCTGATCCAATAAACTATGATAGGACTTCTATTTGTAACTACATTGCCTAAAGTTATTATAATCAATGCTCTTTTGATGTCGTTTCAATAAACTTCAACTCCTTTGATATTGTCAACTTAATCATCAACCTTTGGGTGCACATTTGGCTATGGATCCATGTCAAACTATGGAAATGACTTCTTCCTGATACAAAAGAACAAAAGTTTCCAACTACAAAAAGTTACTCTCCATTCCATAACTGTGATGACATAGATTGTGATCGTTCAATAGATGATATAAAAGCGATGCCTTAATTTTAGAAAGAAAATGATTCACGTCAAAGTAAACTCATTACCCTTAGGTCAGGTAGTCGAAATCGACCCTCAGTATTAATTGTAGTTGACCTGTTACAATTGAAGATTCTAGTTATGCCATTAGATTGGGCAGCATTAGAATATTTATAGTTGTAAGTTGTAATTCAAGTGGTATTTATGCTGGGTGGCAATTCAACACGAAGGAACGATTATACACGAAGCTTAGCATTGTTGTCATTAGAGAAAAGTTTGAGTTCAAGGTGGATAAGTCCATAAACATATGTTGGGAGGCTTGTTATACTATGAAGACAATGTAAATGGTGACTTTGAGCAACGAGGACGAATGACAAAGTTAATGTGCAGTGGTTAGTGAAGCGATATAACATGGAGCATACTTGTCAAAATGATATTTTTCATAATGGTTATCGCCAAGCAAACAATTGGGTTGTCAGTGAAATTATCAAGCAAAAGTTTATTGATGCTAAGTAAATATACACTCTAAAGGATATCATTTGGGATATAAAGAATGATTATGAAATTAATTTATCATACTAGCAAGCATATCAGAGTAAGGAAAAGGATTTGAAGTCAATACGAGGAGATCTTAGAGAGTCGTATAATTTACTTCCTAAATGTTCTCATGTTTTGTAAGAGCTAAATGATAATACAATAATTCAGCTTGCGATGGATGATGATAATAATTTCTTTTATTATTTTCTTGTTCTTGGATCTTATATTAAAGGTTTTATGCAGCGAATCAGGCAAGTGATCATAGTGGATGGATCTCATTTAAAAGATAAATATCGAGTAAATTTGTTGATTACAACATACTTGGATAGGAATAACTAAATGTATCCTATAGCTAATGGGATTTTAGATTCATAAAACAATGCCTCTTGGGAATGGTTCATGATGAGGTTGCATGAAGTTATTGGAGACATGGCAAAGTTGGCATTTACATGAGATCATTGCACATCTATCCATAGAGCGGTTTATACGGTGTCTCCTACTACACTACACAACCTTTGTTTTTATCATTTGGAAGGTAATCTAAAATCACATTTCAAGAATCTTGAAAAGCTATGAAAGCATTCTTTTAGACCAGCCTTTCTACAAGCAATGAAATGTATTGTATTGATAGGCTGAGCAAAATGGGAATGAGCCTAGTCCAATAGATTCTTTTGAAATGTTTCTTGTGCGAAAGGATAAAAGTTGGCCTATTGATAAAGCTAAAGAACTACATGTATGTTATTTTATTTGTTTATTTCAAAAGTTTATATTATTATCATTATTGGATATGTTATATTTATCAAATTATTGTGTTTATATTTTGATTAGGCATAAATGGTATCAAAGATGGATGAATTAAATGAGTCATCTGATGAGGTCCTACTGAAAAAACAATGGGATATATATCTTAATGTAACAGGAGATGTTAAGCATGGTCACACTCTTGGAGGCCTCAAAACTAAAGATGTATACAGATCCACTTCAAGCCGACCATGCAACAAAGAGACATGCATAATGCATACAACATTGAGGATTTTTTGTGAGTACTTTAAAATTGGTGCAAGAGCAACTAACTATTGTACAGAAAAAAGTGGAAGAGTTAAAAGCAAAGTAATCTCATTCTCAAGTTGTTGTGGATTCCTCTTCAATGGTATAATGTTCTTTTCAATTTTTTTTTTAATTTACACAATTCACTATAACTTAATTATTTTAAACATTCATTTAATTTTTCTATATAGGATCCAACTGGAAAATTGAATGCAAATGATGATGGTGGTGCAAATTCTAAAAACAATGGTGGTGCAAATTCTAATGATGGTGGTGGTGCTAATTCAGATGACAATGTTGGCGCTGATTCAGAGGACGAAGTTGATGCAAATTTAAATGGCGATGGTTATGGTGATTCAGAAGATGATGCCGATATTGATTCAAATGGTTTTGATGATATTTGATATTTATATGATTTATGGCATTTGAAAATAATATAATAATACTTTATTTTTTATTATGAAATGTTTTTGGACAATATGAATGCTGACAATTTCAATTGAATTGTTTAGAGAAATTCATTTATTTTAATAATAGTGTTGGTTTAATAAAATCTATTCTCAATAGTCATATGTTCTTGAAAATTGTATTAGATAGTTGAAACAATTGTTGTTCTAATTGTCCATGGCAATTAATAAAATAAATTTCAACTGCATAGATTATTTTCAATTGTCTATCTTTCTTAAAAGTAGAGAATTTCTAACAAAGATATATCATAAAAAAGATTACTTTTCTGACTATGATACATTTTTTATGATGAAATAATTCAATTGCAAATATTAGCTATTTCGACAAATATGTAGTATTTTCGATTGCAAAATCAATTAGAATAACATGTATTTCTAACTATAGTCTAATATTTTTGGTCGTTTTAGCCCCTCAAAATTAATTTATTTCCAACGGTCATATTAATCGAAATTGCTATTACAAAAGCTACAACAAGAGTCAATTGAAAATAGTATTTTTGATGACTCAAAGTGATTATAAAAATTATTCATTAGTTGTCTGTCCATATTATTTCTAATATGCATTTATCATTTTTCCATGGCTAATGTAGCTTGAAAAAAGCATATTTACAGCGGTTGGTTGAAAAAAAAAGTATTTCTACCCAAGCTATTATCGACGGTCAATGCCTACCTTCAACCGTTGAAAAAACACATTTGCAGTAGCATTTTACTCATTTTGATTGTATTCAACAATCACAAAAAATTGTTTTTCTTGTAGTGTTCTGTATTGATTTTAGCAAGATCAACCTTAAGCTTATTCAGTTTATAACCGACGTAATCATATGATTCTTCAACCTTGATTGAAAAAAAAATTAACTCTAGTGCAAAATTCCTCAATTATTTGTGACTCTAGATTGCACATAAAATACCAAACAAATCTAACCTCGACGGTATCCAAGTCTTTTGATTCATAGAAACTTTTAGGTGGATCACGTGGCCTAAAGCCATTTATAAATGATTGTCGATAGTCATTCGATGGCAATGTGATATTCTTATGTTTGTCTTTTTCTATAAATTGCTTAAAATACACAAATTAATTTACAGTTTTCAATTCAACAAAATGCATGAAAAGTAGTCAAAATTGTAAAATCTTCTCAACTTATCGACCCAAGTTGGAATCGTAGTGCAATATCTCCTCACAAATTGATAGTTTGGTTCTTTGTTCTTTTTATCAGTCTTTTTCAAAACTTGCTTCGACTCCATCTGTGTGAGCAATTGAAAAAATTAAGGTTGCATAATTGTAGACAAATGTATACGCAAAATTATATGTTTTGCCTACACTTATAGCAGGTGCTCTAAAGTTTTTTAATAGTTTTGCATGTTGTATGTTCTTTAAGACCGTCCATTTAAGGATCCAAGGACGATTCAATTTTCTTTGGGTGCCATACTTTAATGTTATTCCTCCAATTGCTTCAAAAATATGTGCAAACATGGAAAAAAAATACGTTAAATCTCATGTCTATGCTTGTTACTGGCTTCTTTCTTAAATTTTTCAGCCTTCTCATTTAATGACTCATTCATTTGATCATAAACAATATTCCATGAATATGTTTCCTAAGAAAAGCAATCAAAACCTTTCAAATTTGCAACGACATACAATATAAATTTATGAATTGACCTCTTATTGGGCTCGCACACAAAACTCTATTTGCAAAGTAGAACAGACAATTCTCAATGCATCATTGTCATTGATTTTATTGAAATCAAAAGCTTCAAACCCTGTATCTAATTCATGAAGCTGAAACTCATCATTGTCATCGAAATAAACATCACGTATTCGTCAACTACTGCCCATTTTTTTGAACTCTTCTAAATATTGCAATTCACCACATTTAAATCATGTTATGAGGCATCGTTCTTAAATCAAGAAATGCAACAACTCATCACCAACACAAAATCGCATTTGATATTTATCAACTTCTTGTACTACTTGTCTAAGCATCAAATTATGCATGAGCATGCCACTAAATCCAATTTCCTTTATAGGGCTAAAATGCTCGAATATTAATTTCTTGAACAACCTTTTTTTGTTTATCGGTCAAATTTCTTTGCATAAGGCTAATTACTTTTTTCATTTTCGTCAAATTTGTGAGAACACTTGGGCGGTGATCTTCAATTAGTATCTTTAAAGTTCAAGGCAACATTTTATTGCAGGACAAATCTGAAAGTTAAATACGATAGATATTAGATTATTATTTAAATAAAAAAATTCATTTGGGTTAGTGCAAAGAAGTGTAGGTAATGCTAAACTTGGGTCGGCGATGACACCTCATTGCTCGCAAATGTTGTTAGTGATGGGTGCTGACAACCAACATAAAAAAAAAAGTAAAGTAAAAGTTTATGAAACAAGTGTAAACTTCATATTAGTAAGTACTTTTGGTATTAAAAAGTGTCTCAATAGGAACTAACTCGACAAGTTTATTGAGATAATTGAAAAAAAATTCTTATAGACATTTTAATGAACACCTAATTTTCCATATTTTGCAAACATTAATCTTAAGAAATTTTTGAATTTTTTATGCCAATATTTATCCTAATGTGCTTTTTTTATCAATAATAATCCAGCAAGAGAGTCGTACCTATAGATCGAATCCTCATGCCATTAACAAAGAGAAACTTTTTGCTAATGGAGGCTGTGATAATAAGGGTTGTGATGGTGATATTGTGATAATAGGGCTATGTAAAGAAATTTATGAGATGACGTGCGATGGTAGGAGATGTTAGGCGATGATGGAATTTAAGTGATTTAGGCAATTTGGGCAATGGTCTTTAGGGAGGGGTAATTTAGTCCATAACAAGTGTGTGTGGTTATTATTTTAAGACATTTTGTTCTATGACTAATTTTGACGATGAGTTTTTTAAAGTGGCTATATTGGAAATTTTCCATTTTTTTATTGAGCTAGTCTTGGTCGGCTTGCATTGGGTTTTTTTTAAAACCAGCCTAAAAGTCTGAACTTTATACTTTGTATTTTTTAAAAAAATATTTTTGTTTTATAAATTTATAGTTTTCAAAATTCTATTAAATTGCATTTTAAAATTTGAACTTAAATGATTTAAAACTTTAAATATAAACTATGAGTGGGTGTATTTCTGATTGAAATAGAATATTTTTTATTTTTTTTAATATTCATTGGGATTTTGGGATGGACTTGGGCTCATTAAAAAAAGCTCAAGTTTGGCTAAGTATTAAAAGAAAAAAAAATGCTTGAATTATGTTAGGTTTGAGTTTTGATCAAATTAAATTTTTCTACTATCTCAATAGATGAAGCATAAAGTTTTAATCATTTAATCAATCATTATTTTTGTGTGAAATTAGAAATTATTAGGGAAAATTTACCCATTTAACAACTTTCCAACTTTTAATATAAAAAGACCTCACTTTAGTTTTTCTTACAATAGCAATCACTTACAAAGCTGTCGGACCAAACTACCCATAACTTTTTAAAACAAAACACAAACATTTTGCCCAATATTCACCTAAAAGCATCTCCTACCACCCCACATATTCCCACACAAAGTTCCTTCACTTCCAGCAATAATTTCCTTCACTTTTAGTGGCGTGTGTGAGTCATTTTACTTCCAGCAAGTTTCTTCACATAGGGTTCAGTGGCTTAGATACTTTCTTGATTTTTTTTCATGAATTTAGAATAAAGTTTTGTTTGTATTGACTGGTTGGTTCATCATTGATCATAGTTAATCATTAAGATGTTTATTAGGTATGAAAATATAAGAGTTTTTTTTTAAGACTAAGATATCTAATAAGTGTCACACCAAGTATTTGTATAAATGCCTCTAAGAAATTATTGATTTAAACTTAAAATTATTTTGAGGTTAAAGAGAAAGTTGGTGTTCTGGCCAATCAAGAAGCTGGATGGTTGCCCGTCTTGCCCAAAATTTGGCTACATCAAGCTTGGGCAAGGCAGGTGGTTTCTCCCCATCACCTAATTAAATGGCCATGCATGGGGTGGGAGGCTGAACAAAGCGAGCGGCACACTTGTGTCGCCCAACCATGTAAATAGGTGACAACATGATTTGGTTGGGCGATACATGTTGTCGCCCATGTACCTTTGTCACATGTTTACTGGGCAACATGAACCAATATAAATGTGTCACTCATATTTGGTTGGGCGATATATCATATCACCCATGTATCGGGTGATGTAGGTTGTTGTCTTCCAAGTTTTCTTATTGTTTCAGTTTTATTTTTTCTTTAAAATATTTATGCTAATGATGTCCTGATTTATTATTTAAATATGTTCGACAGACATATACATCCCTATTCACTGAAGATACTAATCGAGGATCATTTCTCAGGTTATGTTTCAAATTTAACGAGATTTAACTATTGTGGAGGTTTGCTAGAAAGAAGATTGCTAAGGATATCTTTATGAATGAGATTCTGTAAAAAGACATTATTAAACACATACTAGTAAGTAGTCTTATTTTATATTCTTATTATTAATTAACATTTTCAGCAGCCACAAAAATCAAGTAATATGCAACTCTCTGGAAAATCGAGTGACATAACATGTCGCCTAATTTTCCCAAGACCTACATAATGCTTGACTAAACCAAGTAATAGACAACTCTCTGAAAAACTAGGCAACAAACTCTGTCGCACGATCGATGCGCATGTCACCACACTTTCCGTCGACAACGTTATGTGGGTGACATAAGCTGTCGCCTAGGCGACGCTGCTTGTCGCTCGTTTTTCCAAAGAGTTGCATAATGCTTGCCAAACTCAAGAAAGAATAGCTATCTAGAAAATCGGGCAACAAGCCTGTCACCACACTGTCTGTCAACTATTTTACGCATGTGACATGTCCTGTCGCTTGCGGTACATAGCATGTCGCCCTGTTTTTCTGCGTGTTGTCAATTGCTTGATTGTAATCAATAACATGACACCATAATAAATCAACATAATAAAGTCATTCCAAATTTAGATAGTATAAGATTTATATATTAAAAAAAAAAGATCATTCCATAAGTTTTACATGATAAAGTCATTCCAAATTACATAATACAATTTATAAAATTAAATATATCTTTGAACACGCTAAGACATTATTAATGCAGATTTGCTCGAAGGGGATTCTTACACGTCTTATGATTATGGCTACTCTCCCTGGACATAAATAGGAGTGCACCCATAATTAATTGGATCAGAGTTCATAGGTTACGTCGAATGAGTTGATTTCACATTTGTCCTTAATGTGAGGGAATACTTATCTCAACTTTTCTTCAGAATTCCATATAACTTTATAATAAATTGTTCAAATGTTGCATCTTTTTGGAAACAAAATTCAGTAACTTTTTCATTCTCATGCTCCATACGACCATCTTCCAAAATCTCCCACGCTCTATCAAAATTCATCTTAAGAACTACCAACTCCATTAACCTAATGTAAAATAATAATACCACTTTATTAAAAACACTACAAACAATAAGATTGTTATATTAAATAAATAACTAATTATCAATAAATTCGGGTGACAATGCTATCGCCCAAGCAACAATAATAGGTGACGTATTTTGTTGCATGTGTGATGAATACCAAAATCCAGGTGACACGTATCCGTTTCTCAGGTGACAATTATTCTAAGCTTGGGCGACAGTTTTGTCGCCAAGGCGATAGGTACTTATCGCTTGGATTCTAGGTTTCGTCTTCAACATTGTTCGAAACCCATTTTCGTCAGATTTTACCAAAATTTGATTAATTTATAAATCTATGACATCATATTAACCATTTAATGTACCCACACATTGTAATAAAATGAGCAACTAATCTTTGTATAAAACCCAATCAAAATATAAAAGATAAAGATTGAAAAAAATACTAACCTTAACTTCTTACTATTCTTTAGTTTTTTACTTGATTTTGTCTTCAATACTTGCATAAATATATTAGTTTGATGAATATGAGATAGATAAAAGGAAGGTTGAGTGATAGATAATGTAAAAGAGGTGAAATGGGGAGTGTTTTAGTGGTGTGTGTAGATGTTCAGCTATTGCTTGGGAGTTGGATATTATTGGGCCAAATGTTTGTGTGATTTGTTTTGAGAATTTAGGGGTAGTTTGGTCTGAGAGCTTTGTAAGTGATTGTTGTTGTAAGAAAAATTGAAGTGAGGTCTTTTTTTATATTAAAAGTTGGAAAGTGGTCAAATGAGTAAATTTCCCTATTATTAGCCTAATAATAGAAGAATACTGGGTAAGCAACCTTGATTTCAAAATAATTGCGAAATGTTTATTTGGAATATGTAGATTTTTTTTTTTAAGGATAGACTATAGTGTCCCTATAACCATTTCATCAATGACCCATTAAACTAATCCTAAATAAACCGAAAATACATTTATTATCAATAGAAGTATAATACATTGCCGATGTGTCATAGTAAATTAGTTTATCGAGAACTAAATTAATTTATAATAGAGTCAAAGGTAATTCCAATAAATTCCTTCCTACCTCACTAATAGGAGTCCAGCATAAGGAACATAAAAATCTTATCCCAACTATTGATTATCTTAACCAAGTGCTCTTGGAGCTGTAGTTGATCTCTCAATTTGGCTGACCTCATTTGTGATTCAACCATGAGTCTTTCCAAAGATTCAACATACG
Organism: Citrus glauca; assembly: GCA_029633175.1. Classification (NCBI taxonomy): domain Eukaryota; kingdom Viridiplantae; phylum Streptophyta; class Magnoliopsida; order Sapindales; family Rutaceae; genus Citrus; species Citrus glauca. The sequence goes on from JAQOOD010000005.1 coordinate 25,429,194, forward strand.
CTTGGAGTTCACTTAAATTTGTTTCTATCAGCATCAGTCATTTGTTGTTTATCTACGCTCTTTGCAACCTATCCATTTAGCCATCTTGTTGTTCTACTTTTGCATTTCCTTTCAGAGGTCTTCAAAGTTATTTAGCATACTAAAATCATATACATACTAGAATTAGCTCATTAATGAGTAATAATAAATAAAGATAGCAATAATATGGTTGGCAATGGGATAAGATGGGATGAGATTTATCTATCTTAGTCTTGTCTCATAAATATAAGTGGGATAAAAAAAAGTCTCATTCTCGTCCTTTTTTTTGGACAAAAAATTGTCCTAATCCCGTCCAATTAAATGTCTCATCATATCCCATTATCCTGAATAGTCCCAAATATAAATAAATAAATTTGATGCTTTTTTCTTTTGAGGATCATCAAAATTAAATATAATAAAAATCTTGAATAAATACAACATAGAATAATCAAATAACAATTTTATATTGACTACATGTATGTTCGAATACAATTTTATACTAACATTTTTCAATCGCCTAATTGCTTTCATTGCATATTAATATTAAGACTTATACTTTAACAATTATAGATTCAGATAGTAACCAACTTCAGCCATATTAAAATATCAAATGATTTAAAAATATAATAATAAATCAAACCAACAGAAAAAAAAAATCAATAGTTTAAAGTTTCGACATTGAACCAAATCAATCTAAATTCTAAAGTTCAAGAAAAATCAAAAATTAAAAAGAACTTTCAAAAGTAGAATTCAATAGATGGTTTAAAATTGGAATAATTTTAAAATTATAAATATTGATGGGATATATAAGATGGGATGAGATTTTATAGTTGGTTTTTTTCCCATCCTACAAATAAAGGCGGGACATATTTTTTGTCCTTATCCCATTTGACGTTAATTTAGAATGTAAAAATATGTCTTATTCTCATCTCAAATGAGACGGAATCCCACATAATCTCACTTCAACAAGAAAAAATTTCATTCGTAAGAGAATTACCAAAAGACTCTTCAAATAAGATTTTATTTCTTATTTAAAGAACCACATCAATATTTAAGACTCTATAAGACACTTTAATAAAAATTCTTCAAATAAAAAATGATTCTCTCTCTTCAAATTTGAAGAGTTGCTTTTTCCATCTTCAATTTATATTTTATTATTTTTTATTAGAGAAAGAGAGAGAATTGCTTTATTGCTATTGACTTTTCTTTTTAAAAAAATCATTTGATTAAAATAATATTAACTTATTTATATTTGAAGAATCTTTTTGAGAATAATAATTTTTTTACTCTTTTATTTGCCATATAGGTAAACAAATATATATTTGAAAAGTAAAATTTATAGAGGTTTTTGGAGATGTTCTAAACATAATAACACTAAAAATAAGAGATATCTAGTGACAGAAATAATATCAGAATCTTAAATAATTCCAAAAAAAAAAGATGTACTAAGATTATGACATTAGATGTAGTTTATTCAATCAGTCAAGAAATTCTGGAATACTAATTGTAAAACATAATAAGCATAAAATTATGACTAATGATCCATGTTATATTTGATGCAAACAACTCTTCAGAAATAATATTTATTTGTATTCGTTACTTAAGACTACAAGATAGAAATCAATGCTCAAGGCTTATTGTATATTTTGACTGATTTGTGAATAACTCATCCAAACTAAACCAAATTTTGGATTCAATCTGATTCTAACACGGAAATCAAAATTGTCCGCATTTCTCCAATTGAACTAAGTACGTTTTCCACTTGTTTTTTGGTTGTGGTAGGGTTTTCTTTTCCAAGCGACATCTTCATGGATAGTTTGAAATAGAAGTCCAGAATCACGTGGCTGAGGTTGAGAGATAGTAAATCCTTTTTTCACAAGTTGGTGAGAGCTAGGCAGTCCAAGAGCAAATTATTGAGTGTTTACAAGGCCCAAAGGCAGAAGTTGGAAGACCAAAAAGATGTTAGTCAAGTTTTTCCAGTTCGGTGGTGACCCTACTCTGGAAAGAGAGTTGGTGGCAGGGATTTTACATTGTTGTTGGGAATCCAATTAGGACAAGACCGCGGACATTGATGCTTGTGAATGAGGGGCTTTTGAACTACCACTGAACATGGGTGTTTTCAATTGATTTTGGGATAAAGAAATTCCAAATCAATGTAGAACAATGAATTTATTATTTTAGGGGAAACGGGGTACCTCACTAGTTTACTGTGTGAGGTGTGGTGTATATGAACTTCAGGGGAGGTGAGAAGGGGAGTGAGAGTGATAACAACAGTGGAAGGTCAAGAACAAAAGAGGTGTCCTTCGGAGTGAGCTTCACGCTTGCAAAATAATGAAAATAGAGGTTAGAGGTGAAGCCAGGGTACTCCGGCGTTCACACTCTGACGCTCAAGTTAGTAAACTTAAGCTTTTAGGGTGAAAGAGCTAGCTAGCCCTCTGTAAATTAGGGTTTAAGGTTCAAGAAAACTTATTTTTTGGAATGGGAGTGTGAATGGTGAGTGAAAAGCTTTTTTTTTTTCTTTTCTCGGAGAATTAAACCTAAGTGCCTTTATATATGGAATACATCAGCTGCCACGTGACATACCCTTTTTGGCTAACGTCCCTTTGCTGTTTTCATAATTTTTGGGCTATTATGTGCATGCTCGCGGCGTATCTTACCGTTTAGAGACATGGCGCGTGCTGGCGAGTGGTCCTGGGGTATCTCTGCAGTAGCTGTCAGGTAGGCGATTTGGGGCCCACTATCCTTGGGGACAATATCCTTTATTTTGGCAGTGGTGGCAGGCGGCTGCCCCTCTTTTTTGCACGTCGTTTTTTATTCCTATTTCTGACCAAATCAAATAAATCTTTTAGGAGGCGGAGACGTTTCTCATGGTGGATATTTTGGAAGATTCTCTTACATCGTTCTGTCGGATATTCCATGTTATGTGGGGTACTTCTTACTACTTGGGGTACCCCAATTTGTATAGGGTACCTTATATTAAATAGGGTACCCCATTTTATATGGGGTAACTCAAATTGTTCTGGACTCACTCTATTAATCGATACGTGGCGCTTTTACTGCCTTTCCATTTTTCCCTCAAACAATGGGAAATCAAAATTAAAAAGTCTCAACAATTAATTTCCTCCAATATTTCACATATTCTATTTTGAGTCCGTAGCCAATACAACTTACATTTAAGTCAAAATTAATTCTGACAATGAAATTAAAAAAAAAATGATGAGAAGTTGTTATGAAAGAGATTTTTTTATTTTAAAAAAAACGTTTTTATTGTATTCATGCTACATTGAACATGCCTAAGGTTAAAAAAAAGGGAAAAATTACATGAATAATAAGTTAGTCAAAAACTTTATTCATGACAATTGGAAGTTATTGATAAATGAAAAGAATATGAATTATGTGGGGCAAAAAAAGAAGAAAAGAAAATCTTTACATGAAACTTGAATGTCACAAATTTACCTTCTTTATTTTTATTTTATGGAAATCGGTTTTTATTCAAGCAAAGGAAAGGACGTTAAAAACATCGGGTGCTCGTTAGTTGACATTATATTGTGATTTTGAAAGAACAATCTCTCATTGTTATTAATTAGGATCACGGTCCAAACGACAAGTGACTAGCGCTTTCAATTTATTTAAAAAGTGAAAACATTAGGATGTGTCCCATTGAGGACAACTTTCTGATCATTTGACTGAATCCGGCGGAAACTTATTCCTATCACAACATGATGTTTTCAAGTTGAATAGATCACCAAATAAATAGCCCGTTTGGGGCCCACGCTGGAGAAATTTTATCATCAAATATAATTCAACATGTGCTGTTGTCCCAAACAGGGCCGAGGTGGTTTCAACTTTCAAGTTGCAGCCCAATGGTCGAATGGAAGCTCATTATAAGATCTCCTTCCATAATTGCGAATAAGCAGAGACATGCCTCTTCAAATATTACTGGGAATACACATAGCTGAAATACTGGAATCCTTAGCAAGTGGACTCATAAATGCAATACACAGTGGCATCAAGGCCACAGACCTAGAAGTGACACTTCATGCTCATTAAAGTCACAAATTTATGATTGACGCATCAGAAAGTTGAATGGATTATAGTGCTATGATAAATTATGGATTCAAGTTCCTCAGTAAGATGATTGTAATATTTCTGTTGCTCATGGTTTATAATCAAGAGCCAAACATGTAATTCGGTTTCCAATTTCTTGAACTGTTTGATCGAGAAGAAAATCAACCAAGAATGCCCGGCGTAGCCAACACACATTCAAAATGAATTTACTTGTTCTAAACTCATTGATACAAGCAGTGAAAATATTGTCAAATTTTACTAACTAAACAAGATTAATTTACTCTCTCATACACTTTCCTTTGAGCTTGAGACCTTACCTTCATCTTTCCGCTCTTCACTGATTGCTGTTGGCTTCTCCCCAGGAGGATCTGTTTCAGAATCAGGTTCCTTTTTAAGCTCAGACTCAAACTCCTTAGCAGCCTGCAACAATTTAACTGCAATAATTCATACTCCAAACATGCCACAGATAAAATTGATCGGAGATTTCCAAAAGCATAAATTTTTTCAAGTCCAACCAAATAATCAGGCATGCTGAAGTCTCTAAAAGGTATCTCTTATTACATCTTTCTCACAGGTGGTGGGTAACAATTACTAAAGAGTAGAAATTTGAAAAGTGCCAGAACATCTCATGATGTCAATTACACAATCCTGAAATATTCACTAGCATTTCATTCCATTTCTGGCAGAATCAGGAAATAAGAGAATAGTTCTCAATGGCAACAGTTCAAGTCATCACAATGCTTGAAACATTTACATCAGGGTAGCTTGGGTTCAAAGAAAAAACATTCCTTGATATCCTTAATACATTGGTTTCTCCAACTAACTAGTAGTTTCACTAATTATTGACTTAAATTTGGTCTCCAACTGAAGGCTTGATTGATTGAGCCTACTAGACAACTAGTACTTGTTATTACATGAACATGACAAGGTATTATAAGCTTATTGCTTTGGCATAATTTCCAAAGATCTGCTGAAGGCATTCCTCTTTATTAAAAATTTAAATCTGGCGATGGAGTATAGGGGGCCGAACATTCAATGTTTTGAGTATCTTAGCTACAAAATAGTAGAAAAATTCCAGGGCATGATGAATCAGTTGGTCATGAATTTCACCGAAATTTCCAAGATGAAACATTAAAGTGAAAAGTAGAAACAAACAAATATAGGTAAAGAAACAGAATTTGAAATAAGGGAATCCGGCTCTAATATTGGGGAGCAACAACCGTAAGTAAGGGACCAGGCTCACAGTTCAATCATTGTTTCAGTTCTTGAAATTATCCTAAGAAACAAGAGCAGGAAGAGATAGAGAAGAAGCAAAACAACATGTTCTCAGTGAGTGATACAAGCACTAAACATTCTCATAAGCAAGAGATAAGGATAAAACATATATAGTCTTACACAAAGTTTTACTTTCTTGCTATAATTTCTACTTATAACCTAAGCATCTCCCACTCCAATCCTTAACCACATGAGCCAGCAGTGGTAAAGTTAATACATTTGTAGCAGTAAAATCACTAAACAAGCTAAAAGAATGAGTTATAGCCATTCACAAACATCTCTATAAGGGAAAAAACGGTTGAAGGTTTGGAAATCCGATGAAGTCCTAAACTACAAGTTCATTTGAGTGATTCAATTTAAGCATCACCCAAGAAAAGAAACGAACTGCTTTCCAAAGCTAGTAAGATAAGACTACAGAAGGCAGCACATCCATCTGTGATCAGCCTTCAAAACAACTACAATGAAATTATACCAAACTTTGTTATGCCCAAATTCTCAATGTGTTTTCTTTAAACAGAAACCATGCATCTTTGCACACGCAACACACAAACTAATAGATACAATAGAAACAAGCCTTGTTATCCAAACCAAAAAGGATCTAAATACATAAGAAGAAACTCAATATACCCAAAACTTTACGAGAAAAAGGGATATAGTACTAAAGGCTAGTTTAGTGATCTGCATTATTCACCACCAAATTAAAATCAGAAGATATATTAAAACTCGGCCTAGTTAACAATTTTCATCTAAACTTCCTCACAAAAAACAGTCCACATAACTTCAAATATCCTCTTCTCTTCACCTCAATTTACTTGGTAATCAAAATCACTGTTGATCACCATAATATAGAACATTTTATCTTCTCATCAGTTTCCTAAGCTTCCATACAGAGTCTACGTTAAAATTCAATCAATTGATAAATTATTCCACTAACTTAAGCTAAAATTATGACTTATGCATCCATATACCACAAACCAAACTAGCACGAGAAACAACAAAAAGATCAAAATTTTCCAATCATTTTATCCATTTCTCAGACCCAGATAAAGAAACCAACCTGTTGAAAGCTCTTTACAGTCTTGCCAATACTCTTGCCAACTTCAGGCAACTTCTTGGGACCAAAAACTAAAGCAGCAACTCCAGCAATAACAACCAGTTCAGGCACTCCAAGGCCAAACAGAGCATAGCAAGTAAAACCCTTCCTGCTCTTTCCACTTCCTCCCCTGGGACCCACAACCAAAGAGTTGGTCTTGAGGTTGGTGAAGAAACTGGAGCCGGAAGAAGAGAGGGAGAGAAAATGTGGTGATGGGGGTCTTGTTGACAGAAAAGAAGAGGACGAAGAGAGTGAGAGAGCTAAAGATGAGGAGATCACCATTTTTTATTATTTTGGTTTTCCTTTTGTTTACAGGGTTTTTTGGTCAATTTTTTTGTGTTTCGGTGTTGATGAAGATGGATAACATTATTGCTAAGCATGGATAGCATTATTGGTAGCGAGGGCTGCTGTCTTGGATGCATTTTGGATGCATTTTGGATGGGGACTAAACACGGACTTGGCTTGGGCTCGATGATTTTTTTTTTTGAACTTTTCTAATATTTTCAATTAACCCCTAACTTTGAAGAATTTATCCAATGGTTTACGAGTCATTAATATTTTTTTAATAATTGCAACCTATAGATATATTACAATTTAAGTACATTTAGGCTCTATTTGGTATGTTGAATCAGATTAAATATGGCACGACTTGATATACTTAGACTAGATTATATTTAATGTTATTTCGTATTTATTGATTGAATTAGATTGGATTATATTAATGTTTGTCTTCTGTTTAGTGTAACAAAGGATCATATAACTTTTAACATTATTGAATGAAAAATAAACAAATATTAAATAAATGCATGGATATTCATTTAAATTTTATTATAATTTATAAATATTATTTTCAAAATAATAAATTTGAAATTATGTAAAACTATTTATACTCTATCACATATATAAATGTCACCCCACCTGATATTACAAAAGTTGAGATAATTTATGGGAAGATATTACACTATTATTTATTTATTGTGAAAATAAATAAATTGTATAATATTTATTTACTTAAATTGTATAATAATATTTACTTAAATTTTAAATTTAAAGAATAGATAATAACTTAAAATAATAGTTTATGAGAGAATTATCTTATGAAAATTAAGACTAAATTATTTTGTAGGGCTTCTAAAAGTAGCCCTTTTATCCTACTTTATTAACATGAGATAAAATTTGTCCTCATTCCCTAAAAAAACAAAAAGGCCATTATCACATGATAATTTAGTGATCTTTAAGTTGTGTTATCCTTAATTTATTTTTTGTACCAAGCACTATATTGTGATTAAAGTTTAGTAAAACAAACCTATTCCACAGTCTTTGATCCCATCCGAACAAGTCTTAACACAGCCCAAAAATCTACCTAACTCTGGCTCGAAAATCAATCTCACTTACGGTATCAAGGAGCATGCAATGATGCACCCTCTATTCAGTGGAGATGGGAAGGAGCCCTCAAGCAAGTCATGAATGATCACGAAAATTATGAAAACTTGAAAACTTGTTCACGTTATCTAGGGGTGAAAATTTTACGTTAACTGTTGAGAGATGTAACATCACTACTTCATTGAAGCCTTTCGTCTCATTTTACAGAGTTAACGATAACTATGATAAAGGAGTATTTGTAATTCAATAAGAAATAAATATTCAGTGTTGTGGTCACAAACACAGAGTCACAATCTCATTGGTTCCAAGTTATAAATAGATCCGCGCTAGCAGGCATAAATCAGTTAACACATGCTATCTCTTCCGGGACACAGATGCTTCGCACTTCTGAAGTTCAAAGCCATCACCAACCCAAGCCACATCAAACAAATCCATGCCCAGTTAATCACTAACGCCCTCAAATCACCCCCTCTTTATGCCCAACTTATACAACTTTACTGTACCAAAAAAACATTCCCACAAAGCACCAAAATTGCCCGCTTTGTATTCACTCACTTTGATCCCCCAAACTTGTTTCTCTTCAACACTTTGATTCGTTGCACTCCCCCACAAGACTCAGTTCTTGTTTTCGCCAACTGGGTCTCAAAGGGTCTCTTGACTTTCGATGATTTTACCTATGTTTTTGCGCTGGGCTCTTGTGCAAGGTTTTGCTCTTTGTCAACACTGTGGCTAGGTAGACAAATTCATGTACATGTAACAAAACGTGGGCTAATGTTTAATGTTTTGGTGGCTACTACTTTAATCCATTTTTATGCGAGTAATAAGGACATTAGTTCAGGGAAAAAAGTGTTTGATCAAATGCCAATAAGAAGCAGTGCTACATGGAATGCTATGATTAATGGGTATTGTTCACAAAGCAAAAAGGCTAAAGATTGTGCCTTTAATGCTTTGGTTTTGTTTAGGGACATGTTGGTTGATGTTAGTGGAGTGAAACCTACTGATACTACTATGGTTTGTGTTCTTTCGGTGAGTTCTCAGCTGGGTTTGCTTGAATTTGGTTCTTGTGTTCATGGGTATATGGAGAAGACATTTTACATGCCTGAGAATGATGTTTTTATTGGTACTGCTCTTGTTGATATGTACTCAAAATGCGGGTGCCTTGACGGTGCTTTGTTAATTTTTTCCCGAATGAGAGAAAAGAATGTACTGACATGGACAGCAATGGCAACTGGAATGGCCATTCATGGAAAAGGAAATGAAGCAATAAGGCTTCTTGATTCAATGAGGGATTGTGGCGTCATGCCTAATGCAGTGACTTTCACTAGCTTGTTTGCTGCTTGTTGCCATGCTGGCCTTGTTGAAGAGGGTCTACATTTGTTTGACAACATGAAGAGCAAGTGGGGTGTTGAGCCACATATACAACATTATAGCTGCATTGTTGATCTTCTTGGCAGGGCTGGGCATTTAGAAGAAGCATATAATTTCATAATGGGGATCCCAATTAAGCCAGATGCGATCTTGTGGAGGAGTTTGTTGAGTGCTTGTAATGTTCATGGGGATGTTGCGTTGGGCGAAAAGGTGGGAAAGATTCTTCTCCAGCTACAGCCAGAGGTCACTTTTGTGGATGTGGCTTGTACCAGTGAGGATTTTGTAGCTTTGTCAAATATTTATGCTTCGGCTGAAAGATGGCCAGACGTTGAGAGTGTGAGAAAGCAGATGAAGGTTAAAAGGTTTGAAACTGAACCGGGTTCTAGCAGACTTCAAACCACTACTCATTACACTTTGGATGGTTTTAGATAGAGAATCTAACAGGCAATTTCAAAAGATTGCTGTGAAGATATACTTTCAACCTCTTTTTAGAGATACAAAGCATACCATTTTATTTAATTCTTCAATGTTAATAAAGATGAAACCCTTTACTTGAAAGGCATATTATTTGTGCTTCACTATTTGGTTTTTTGATTGGTAATATTACAACGTGTAATTTTTACACCAAAGCAGAATTCCAAAGACGAATTATAATAACAAATAAAAGAAATAAATTAGAGCAGGATCTCCAGCACGAAACAACTGCCTTGATAAGATTAACAATTTATACCAATTGGAATAAACACAGCAGGGATCACATAATCAATTGAAGGTTAAACAGCAGCCTTAATCGAGATGCAGATTAAAGAATAGGATTTGTTACATACATTTCAGCCAAAATAAGATTGCAATTGAATCATATTTCAAGCATTCCTCCAGCAAAGTCTTTTCCACGCTATGATCAAGCTGTTTGTCCTTACTGCTCTCCACTAGAATTCGGACCACAGGGACTTACGCCTCCACGAATCCGCTTCTGCAGATGCTCCAAGCTAGCCACTCTCTGCATGGAATCAGTTCTTCCTATCTTATTTCCTGATGCTGCTGCTGTTGCTCCAGCATTTGGTTGCACATTTTCAACTGAGGAAATGTCTGACAAAGCATTATTGACTCTCAGGTCATGACTGGACACAGGGTTATCAGGAGGAGGCTGAAAAAAGTGATGCTTTGGGTCATCTTGAAAGGGAACGGTAGCATCAGCTGATGTGTCAGAGTGACTTCCACCAAATGATGACATGCTCATTGAGGACATCTCCGGGGAGCCCTGAAGCAGAGGGTTCAATCCAGTAATTCTTTTGACAGTCTCCTCAGCCATCTTCACCTAGAAAAGAAATGAGGAGATGGAATGAAATTCCAGTGGCAAGTGCCTAACATGAGCAATACGGGTGCCCTATATGTTCTTGATATATGCCTGTCAAAGAGGCACTCAATTCTAAGTTGATATTGATGAATGCATTACCTTTGCTCTCAATGTCTCAACGTCGGCTTTCAGAACTCTGTTGTCAACAGCTGCTTCATTGTACTTTTGGCTTATGTCTGTAAGGCGCTTTAGGAGAGAAGAATTTTCAACTCTTAACTGAGAAACCTAGAAACAACAATAAAAATAGAAATTCAATGAATTTTCTTTATGCAAAGGCACAGAAAAAGCTATGGGTAGGGCACAAATTCACCTGAGTCTCAAGCTCGGTCAAATGGGCCTGCTTCCTTCTTCTAGAGCGTCTAGCTGACTCCCTATTGGAAAGCATTCTGCAAAATACTAATGTGAATCAATGAAAGAATCCATGCATAAAACACATCATGCAAATTTATAACATGTTAAATCACATTCATTTGGCCATTGTAAACATTGAAAATAAATCACTTTTCTTTGTATAAAATGAAAAAGATAATTGTTTAGATTTTTCTTTCTAGGTCCTGGCCCCACTGACTGAAGACAACCCAGTGCTTTGTTAACAAGCTAAATACCACTTTGCGAAATAGCAAAAGAGAGTTGTGGATGGGTGCCCATTAGATAAACAACAAAACATTCATCAAAATGCTAGGTCTATCTCATGTTAACAATAATAGTTTGCTTAAAAGTTTAAAGAATGTACTTTTGACCTCTCTATCATTCGAATTTCACACTGTCGATTATCATGAAGACTTAAAGGCCACTTTGGGATGGCGATGATTGATGAAATAACCTGATTCTGCTGTGCAGATAAAATTATCTGCTAACTGAAAAAGTAGCTTGATGCTTGGTAATCTTTCTTGTTACGGTTGCTGTAAGTTTGAAAAATAGAGTATATGCATATGGTAAATTTTATTATGAAAGTGTTGTTATATTATATAATACCCAAAATAAAAATAAGTTTAAATTGCGTTTTATTTATATGTTAGGATTTATGGGAAAATATAAAAGTATTAAAGTTATAATAGGAACTTTAAAAAATTGTGGTGGCTTATTTAATAAGCTTATAAAAAGCAACTCCTACCTATTTTTAAAAGGCGGTGTCAGAATAGAAAAACTTAGGAAATAAGCAGCTTTTAAAAAATTTACCAAACACCATTTTTGTCAAAACTTATGAAATAAGTTGCTTCCTAAACAGGGCCTTAAGTACTAAAGCACATGTTCTTCCGTAAGATATAGTGCCAAACATCAACAGCCAATAATAAATGAGCCATAAGTGATAGACAACAAAATTCCGTCATCCAAGCAATAAAACAGGAGAATTAGCAAATCAGAACCACAGTGATTGAAATTACCTCCTTACACGTTTTGCATCAACGGGGTCCATATTCTCAGTTGTTGCAGTTTCTCCCTCTGCTTCATCATCTTCAGACAGGTCTCTTGATGACCCACTGGTTGCTGACCTCACTGGAACCAGAGGTTTCTTTAGTGTGGTTGATATGGAGGGAATTCCATGCAGTCCATTAGCATCCTTATTTTGTGACCTGGACAAATCATGCACAGGTCCTACATGGGTAATAACAAAAATAGGAAGATATTATTCTACCAGGAAAATTACTTTTACTCATCATGCCGCAATCATCTCTAAACATGCTCCTCATGATGACTACCCTACGAGAAGATGGTATACAATCTATGAAGAACAAACAAACACTGATCAAAGCAAAGTTAACATAACGTTGACGATACTTGCATATCTAACCATCTTTTCTATGGTTCTAGTTTTTCATTCCTTAAGCCATGACTCATCCTCAATCCACATCTAGCTGGTCCAAAGAAAAACGTTCCCTACATCAGGAAATGTTAACCAAAAGAGCAACCGACAAAGGGAATAACCCTGATAGAGCGCACCCACAGGTACATTGTTTCCCATTCCATTTATGTCCAGGACAAGTAAATGAGTCCATTTTTTAATATTTTTAATGGCCAACATATGCCATGAAATAGATAATATGACCTGCAGGAGCAAAAAGTTTACACGTATACCACTTTTGTCTATATAAAGGTGATCTGTTTTTCATTTTCTCCGAGCATAATGGATCAAGCGCAAAGCATTCAATACTCGCCAGAGCAAAAGTATAGCTACTTGGCTAATAAGACATAGTTTCACAAGATACAAAATATTAAAGAACTTTCAATCAAATGAGAACCTTCAATTCATTTTTCGTTCTGGCTTTCGCAGTCTTTAAAGCATGTTATGTTTCACTTATGCCATTCTAGTGATCAAACTTTTCTACCAGACACAAACCTTTAGGAGCTTGAGATCCCAATTGTGAAGTATTGGAAGATTGAGATCCACTATCAGCAGTATCTTGAGGCCTCGCACAAGATGCCTGCAGGACACAAAGGGAACATATTTAGGTGACCAATTTTTCCCTAATTGCAAGAAAATGCCTCTGCATTTTTTCCCACTAATTACTAAGCAAGAAAGGAAGCAAACTATAAAAGTACTGAATTCCCAAGTTCTCATATTCAATTTTCAAAAAGTTCAAAGGGTAAAGATCAAGGAAAACTTTATATTCGTCTCAGTGACATATTTCCTGGCAAATAAAATTATCTAATCTAATCTCAGTTTGCATGCTAACTAAATCCATAGAAATGAAAGAAACTAACAAAGTTCTCATCTTTTCAGAGCCGCTAACACAATCACCAGCCTTGCTAACCCATTTTTAGCTAAAATCAAGCTGAGCGCTTTTTACTTCCACAATCCAAAACATCATTAAATTTTAAAACATTTACATATAAAAATCCATAAATTAATTTCCTTTTTTTTCCGCCCAATTCTCTCCCAAATATATATCTCACAAACAAATCCAAAAAATATTTAGCATAATGAGTTGAATATTTAAAAACAAAAGCACATAACCAAAATTCAATGAAAAGACAAATTTTCACACCTTTGCATCACTTTTCCCTCAATTGTCCCAAACACAAACCCACAACCCAAGAAATCCACGAGACCCAAACTTTCCCACTTCCTGTCAACTTTCCTACCAGCCAAACAAAACCGGCATGTACGAACACAAAAAAAAAAAAAAAAAAAACTCACCCGCGACAAAGCAACAGCGGCACAAGCAAGATTGAGCTTGCTCTTAAGAACAGCCTGGTAGTCCTCAAGGTTTTGAGTCCCATCAAACGACAACGCACTGGTAGCAGCCTTACTAACATTCCCACCACCACCACCAGCCTTAACATTATCATTCTGATTATCAGTGTTGTTGTTATTATTGTTGTTGTTGTTGTTGCTGCTGCTGCTGATGTGGGCACTTTTGATCTCAACGACACTGTCGTTTTTGCTGTCTCCGGAGGAAGTAGGTTGCTGAGCTTCTTGAAGGAATTGCTGAAAGGCCCACTCCGATTCGCTCCGGTTCATTTTCGACGATGCGTTCGGTGGATTTGACCAGAATTGCTCCGAAATTTCACCCACTGAAAAGACCCTATCCATTTTTCTCCAAATTTTTGTTACTTTTGTTATCCTGGCCGTCTTGTTTTTCGGTTTTGATGTCTGTGGATGTGTTAAAAATAAAATAAATAAAATTCTAATTGGGGTCATAAAATTAATTTATCCATTTTAGTTTTTTTTTAAAAAAAAAAAAATTCACCTGTGTTTGGATGAAGTGATCTTCTGTTGAAATTAAATAAGAAGATTTTGGGGTCCCCATTATGGTCTCGAGTCACGTCAAAATCTGATTAAACAGTTTCCAAATTGTTGGCTGAGATATGGTCTCATCTCACCTCAATTTTTTAATACGTTTATAAAGTAAATTCAATTTTAATAATTTTATCACAAAATTTTTAGTGAGATTTTATCTAACTAGTTATTAAATTTGGGTTAAGTGGTCATTGATCACTGCTTTCATTATAATTAAGGAAAGATTGACTTCATCCACAAAATAAAGTTAATCAAATTGAAATTTTTTTAATTAATCAAATTGATCTGATTTTTTTGAAGTAAAATTAAATCAATGAATAATTATTGATTTTAATTGGATACGGACATCGAATCTACAAAAGATCAAATTAATTAAGGCAATCGATTGGTGTGGGCTTGATAGATCTACTCTTGACAGAAAATTTTAAAAAAAATGCATCAGAGTAAAATCCATTTTTATTTTAGCATAATCACTACTATGATTGGGTGTAAAAAATCATTTACTTAAAAATTTATTCTTTATAAATTAATATGATTTAAATTAATTAATTAGATAAAATATAAAAACTAAAGATAAAACCTATGAACTAAGATTTATTAATTCAATTAATTAAATTATATCATATCATTTTATACAAAGTGTTTTTAAAAAAGAGTTTGTTGCTTAAAGCACCTCTTTTCATGACAACTTTTATTTTAATACGTATGCAAGGTCAGAATGATGGTATGGTGACAAGGATTTTGATGTTTATCCATTAGGGAATTTTCTAATGGCGATTTTTATTTGTGGGGACACGACTAGCATATATATATATGAAGAGCGATCAAGATCCCAATAATTTTGAGGAAATAATTACTATGTCTTCTAGATATTTGTTAGATAATAAAATAAGAAAATTAGTTGAATATTTTTTAAAAAAATGTTCGACTTGTTTAATCATCGGATATAGAGCTCAAATGTTCAATGGATTCAAGGAAAAATTACACGTACATTCGGACAAGTGTCACGAATAAAATACATTGAAAATGTTTGTAAATTGTGATTGGGCAAGACTCATTCAAGAATTTTTGGATAGGAAAAGACGACCTTTTTCAAGATGTAGTGCCTCCGAATTGGCTGGCTTCCGTGTGATGCGGCGTCTGATTCTCCATAGTGGATAAATATTGAATCTGGCCCACTAATTTTTTTTGGTGGGCCACAGTACTTTTAACTTGGGCCCACGACTTTCTACCTTTAAAGGAACATAAAGTTTTTCGTGTTTGTTAATGTGAGGCCAACGCCGTGCCGCCATGGAAGGCAGTTTTGCTGTTGATCCAATTTGGTGTAGAATTTTTTTAATCTGAAGAGACATTTTGTGTGACCTGCAAAAGGGTATGGTTGCAATTTGCAAATGACACCCAATTTGGGTATTTCTTTTGCTTTTATCAGCAGCACTTTGCCCTAGAAGTGATTATATACCTTTTTGCAAGCACTGAAATTTCATCCTGTCGTGCTGCTATTGTTTAATGCGGACTTTTGTTAGTAATGAAGTTGCTGGACCTGTAAAGGCAGTTGATTTGCCACTAACTGGACAATTTCCACTTAAAAATTAATCACTTAGAAGTTGGAAGATATGCTTGTGAGGATTTTCAACTTTTCCTTTGATGATTAAAAGTATATTTTAAACACCTTAGTGCTGCTTTCAGATTTGTTATAGAAGATACTATGGGGGAAAATAACAATAAACAAAAGCTGTTTAAAAATAATTAAAGCCAAGATCAAGGTAATAGCCCAATTAGTCAGGCATCACCAAACAATCAACACTTTTTATGGTTTTGGTTTTTCATTGGTGACAGAAGTTTCTTGTAAACAATGACATCAGAAGCAATCTCCAAAGAATTCAAAGAGATCTATGATGATATCATCATCAAAGCCTAAGCCATATCTCATTTCTGCCCGTGTGCTGGGAATTTCGGGCATAGTAAACATAGCTAGAGTCATTGACAAAGCTAAATTAAACTAAATTAAGTATTGAGCAAATGACAATAATCACAGCAATCAGGTCATTTATTTCTTTCTTAATCATAACTAAAGTCTCAATCACAATGATAAATAACAAATGGACGCTAAATAAAAATAAGGAAAATGATAAGTTAATAGGAAGGAAGTTCAGCAAAGTGTAATACCATGCGCACAAAAGCAATTCATTTGGAACTAGCAGTCTTTTATCAGTATCACGCTTAGAATTTGATAAATGGAACATTGTGGGAATCATCAACGCCTTCCAGATGCAACGGACTCTGCAGAGAAGAGGTTTTTCACTCGTGAAAGAACTGAATCATGAGCAGGGTCATACGGATGGTCCTTAGAAGGAATCTCCAATATTGCTGGAATTGGCTTGTTGTAGCTGTCAACTAAGAACCTTATCATGTTCGCAACCTGCGAGTAATAGAAAAACTTCAAGCTTGTATGTGGAGAATTTATCTTACTTGACAATAATATCAGAAGGAAGCATACCGCATCAGTTATAAATAAGTTAATCACTCAGCACCTAGGCAATTTCCAAACTATCAGAGGGGTTATAGCCCAATTTTGCCCAAGGCATTTTGAAACTATGCCATGATACAGTAAGATCATATATGATATACTTCATAAATTCATCACATTTGCTGCTTTATAACAAGTTGCAACTATTTAGTTCAAATCAACAAGAGGTGGTCATACACAGAAATCAAAAGTTACCAAGAACTTACGTATTGACTGATTAAAACAATAGCAATGTCTTCCTTTGTTGTAAACTCTTTGAATGCATCTTCAATTGCTTTCACTGTAGTTTCTGAGTAGAAATATGAAAACCATTAGCAATAAAACCAGCATTAATGAACCAAAAGTTGCAACTATTCATGTGGAATCAATGAAGCATTAATAAGACACATTAATAGTTTCACACTTTCACTGACCAACAATTGCACAAAAACTTCACTGCTTGAGAACAGATAATCACAAGAAGTCTTGCCTAGTTAACAAAAGCATAGTTTCCATTTAAAGTATTGACAAAAGGAGATCCTCAGTAGGCATTCAATTAAAAGAGAGGAGAAGATTGAAAAAGCCTAGTAAGGTCTCAATTGTTCTCTGTGATTTCTAATAAAAACACGACTCTTTTTGACCCATTGCCTGACTGAGAATTGAAAAAGGTTTTGAAGGGTGTGATCAGGAGCTTTTAAATGAGTTTTCAGAATGTGATTACAGAAACAGTTTTAATAGACCTTGAAGGAACGGGTTTTCAAAAGCCTTTCTTATCCAAAACTCTTCTCTTTTTCTTCTTTTATTTGGACTAGGCCAAAATTTCCAATTTAAAAAATGCGTACATAAGAACATTTTTTTGGGTAGTACTATAAACTAAAACTTTAAAAGGCCCCAGCATAGTCTATGGCAGGAATAACTGAGACATAATGCCTGTAACAGGATCTAATTCAAGGAAAATTTATTGAGATTATGGCCTTTAAATTCACAGTTCCATGTCAACCTGATTAAAAACCCTCAAGCATCCACCTCAACCTTCACGGGCATGAGCCTTATATTTTATGGATCAATGCCTAAGTTGGTCATAAGTAATCAAAATCATTTTTCTACCGGGAAGACATTTACCATTTTTAAGTTTTAAAGAGGAAAATACTACACAAACAGAGAAATGTTGAAGTAACTCATTTAAACTCTGGACATATTTATTGGTTACTAAAAAAGTATCTACATTCAAGAATCAAAGAGGTCTGATAGCATACTTGAATCAACAATAAGATAGTTTGTTTTTCTCCGCAAATCAACATTACCCACTCCAGCCAGCAAAAATCCAGTTACAGTATCCTACATAATAAATTCTCATCAGTATGGTCTTCACGAGATGATTTATGATGGAATAAACAAGTAAAGTGAGCATTATGCTTTGAGAGCAAATGCAAGGATCAAATAATACAAAGACAATGATGCATATGGAATGACTAAAACATAAATCTTATTTTTTCACCTTTTAGGCACCCCCAGAAAAAATATGCAAATTATGTAAATTAGGATACCTCTCTTTGTTAAGGATGCTTGGGTCACAATATGGCACATAACCCACAGCCAGAAGTCACAAGAGCCTGACACACTGATTAACCTTTATTTCATCATGATGATTGCTCAAGGAGACATATCAGCTCACATAAAGACTATTTTAAATTCAGTTAAGAAAGACAAGCCCAAATTGTTTTCTGCATTAACATGGAATTCAAATTACATATTTGAACTCATAATAGAAATGTTTATCCTATACGCTCATTCATGTCTAAGCCTTTAATGAACATGAGTAACAGCTAACAACCCATTTCATCATTAGAATGAAAAGGGGGGGGGGGGGGGGACAAGGAGAATCATAGCACCAGCGTCACTTGTCTGTTCTTAAAATGACTGAAAAGTGAAGTTACATGATCTGATGAAGGCATAACCAGATGAGATCAAAAATTTGCTGGAGTCATGAACATTAGTAGCCCAACAAAGCAAAACCACACCAAGCTATATGCAATATGAATGTATTGTTGAGCTACATTAGATGAAAACTTAGAAATAATGAAGTGCCAGCATCAGACATCACAAAGAGGCAGACGCATGACAATCCTCTGGGCAGCCTATTGATTATCTTATATCTATATGACTATATCTTTCAACTCCTATATGTGAGAAAGATGCATTTAAACATAATTGCTTGCAATGAACGGTAACAACGTGATGATATTGCTCCTCCATTCTCAAATAGAATTGCAAGTGATACTCAAAACTATCATGGTTTGTTCCCTTGCATAACTAACAATACAAGTACAAATTTGTAAACTGATTGTAGAATGAAGTATTTTCCATTACCTCATCTGCAATCATGGCAATAAGGGCCGAACTCTTGGTAGGGATTTGAGCTCTGCCAGCCATTTAAATTTAAATTGATTGAAGTATTGAACTGCCAAAGAAAAAGAAAAAAATCAGGAACAAACATGCAATCTTATGAGTAGCTGAAAACCAATATGATCAAAATATTCCAATCCCCACTTCACTCATAGCTAGAGATTTACACAAACAAATTAGATATGGCATTGGGGCAGGGATCACAATCCCTACACCCAATCCGAAGTTTTTAGTAATCCTTCAACCCATCCCTACCACCCAAATTGTGGTAATTGGGGTTGGATCTGGGATATCCAGATAATCCCCGATCTGTTCATTTTGGTTCAGTTTAGGTTCGAGTTTTGGATCAGTTTGGATTGAAAATTCGGGTCTAAATTTCGATTTTGGTTGCAATTCGGGTCACAACCTATCCCAAAATTCAATTTGACTTCAAAATGAATCAAATCCCAGCCAGGCAGCCACCTACAATTCCAAAAATCTCAAATACCAATCCCCACTTCACTCATAGCTAGTGATTTACACAAACAAATTAGAGATGGCATTGGGGCAGGGATCACGATCCCTACACCCAATCCTAAGTTTTTAGTAATCCTTCAACCCATCCCTACCACCCAAATTGTGGTAATTGGGGTTGGATCAGGGATATCCAGATAATCCCCGATCTGTTCATTTTGGTTCAGTTTAGGTTCGACTTTTGGATCAGTGTGGATTGAAAATTCGGGCCTAAATTTCGATTTTGGTTGCAATTCAGGTTACAACCTATCCCAAAATTCAATTCGATTTCAAAATGAATCAAATCCCAGCCAGGCAGCCAACTACAATTCCAAAAATCTCAAATACCAGGCCAGCTGAATGACGCAAAAATGAAAAACAAAAGTGAATACCAACTATCAAGCATCCTCAAAAAGTCTTTTTAAACGACATATGTTAACAAAGAACAAAAAAAATATAAATAAATAAATAAAGGGCAGTCGAGTACCAAGGCACCAAGCTACTGAAGTTACATCTCCAAATGACAAACATGATTAACAACCCATCTCCATAAACACATCTATAAATGGCAAACAAATATTATAGATTTAATAATCAATCACCATCAACACTCAAGACAAAAACAATTACAATGTTAAGAAACCAAATCAGCAACAATAACAGCCATTATATAAAAGAAGATTGAACAGTTTCAGTGCCTGTCACGCTTCTTACCCAAGCCCAAAAGAAGATTGAATTACAAACAGCCATCCATTCACCGTCTGGAATCGCATAAATATACCTTACCTTGTGTGGCTGACGACGGCGAACGAAGCCGTAGGCCTCGATGACAGAGACGACTGCAGCTGGAACGAGGAAGCAAATCGAGAACGACTAGAAGTTGCGGAGTGGCACACTTGGACAGAAGTGACGGCAGCGGCAGCGTGGGCGTAGGTGTGTGTGAGCGAATGTGACGTTCTCTTCTTTCACGATAGAGAAGATGAAGTCAGGAAACTGAAGGGAAATGGGGAATTAGGGATCGCGTTGTGGGTTTTTACCATAACACAAATGTAGACTATGTAGTGACAAAGGCTAACCCGATTGGATTTTTTTAATTCGGTTCGGGTTCAATCCGAACTTTTTTTTTTTTTTGGGTTTCTTCAATTTGAACCCAATCGAGTTTTTAGAGTTAAACTGAATCGAATTGAAAGTGAAATAAATTTTAAGCTCAGGATGGTTCAGTTTGACCCAATCCAAATGCTAGGAAACAAGGGAATCAATACAAGCAAAATGAACCAAAGCAGGATCAAGCTAACAATTAAAATAGCCCATAATATACAAACTCTTGATATAATCCATAATATGCAAAGCCTAGAAAAATTATTGACCTGAACAAAAATCATAACTGAAAAAATTTTAGGGTTTAATTATCTTTATATTTTTCAATCGACGTGGAAATGATTGAGTTTGAGGCAGAGTGGTCACTGGAGTTGATCATAAAAACTTATGAGAGAAATTTTAAGATTTTTTGTTCACAAATGGCAAGCGAGAGATATGTAGGATTCAATTTTGGGTAAAAAAAAATAATAAGGTGGGTAATTTTAGAATTAAAATAGTTAGGGATGACATTTTAGAAATTTTATTGTAAATAATTAGATTTTAAAATAATCAAATTTTTGAAAGCTAGTTCGGCCATTTTTTAGTCAATAGTTATTTATTAGATTCTTAAGGAATCAAATTTCTAAATAATCTGTTATAAAAAGTGTTTGTCAATTACCTTTTGAGTGCTTGAAATTGTCAAATAAGTGATTAATTTTTTAGTCAATAGTTATTTATTAGATTCTTAAGGAATCAAATTTCTAAATAATCTGTTATAAAAAGTGTTTGTCAATTACCTTTTGAGTGCTTGAAATTGTCAAATAAATGAATAATCACTTATTTGACAATTTAAAGCAATCCCAAACATGTTCTTAACTGGAAAGAGGGCTTAACTCTCGGATGCAGCACAAGTGCTGTTCAAACCGTACTCGTTCGGCTGTAGCCCATACTCACTGGACACGTCTTGAGCAAGAAGCCTAAAGCAAATAAGCTGGTAAGATAAAGCACTTTCGAAGCAGCTTCAGTTGGGCCCAGCCTAATAGAGCCTTCAACATTAAGACAATTTCCAAGAATTTTCCCCGACCGCACGTGTTCGGGCCCACGAGTGGCGGCCTTTTATGAATTGGGTTAGCGAGTCCAAAGTTCACAATCAAATAAATATATTATTATAATTCAAACAAACAAAGCAATAAATACTTTAAAAAAGGCAAAAAAAATTGGGGTAATATTTAAAAAAAGCTAAATGAGACATATTTTATAATACCATTTTCAATGCCAATAAGCACAAGATGAATGTTGGATATATAATTTAAAAATAATTTTCCTATTAAATTAGACATTTTAACTCATCGTAATATAATTTTTTGAATGCATGTGTATATCTTGGATATTAATTTTTTATTTTCGTTTTTAAAGATGTATCAAGAAATTGAAGGGAATATATATATATATATATATGAGTAATGATACAGCCACAAACTCTTGTACAAACTGACGTGGTATTAATTCATTGGTTGAATGAAAATATAAATTAATAAAAACAAATCATGTGGCCCAAGTGATATTTAATTCAACCAATCTTATCATGTCACATCAGTTTGTACAAAATAAGTTTGTACAAGAGTTTGTGGCTGTATCATTACTATATATATATATATATTATTAGTTTATCGTTACAAAATAGAATTGGTTCATGAAAGGAAATGATAAATTTGGTAAAGTTTTGAAAGACATTTTTTATTCAATTTTTAAAATATTAAATCACATAATATAATAGAAACATAGACTTGCTCAAAGTATCATAATTAATCTTAAATAAAGATTATATTTCTTAAAAGTTCGCCATGACTTACTTTGGATATATCATGATAAAAGTCTAGTTTGATAATATAAATTTTAAAAAGTGGAAATTTTGTTGTCAAAATATAAATAACAATATTATAAACATTGACTTAAAAAATGAGAGATATCAACCACTCAAAACTACTCACTCAAACAGTGTTTTGTTATAAAGAGAATTATTTATTGAAATGTAAAATAGATTAGTAAAAATATTATCATTAAATGGATACAGCGTTTTTCTAATCCATTGACTAAAATAATAAAATAAATTATATATTTTATAGTAAAATAATAATTATAATAATAAAGCTAAAAATTTTTTAATAAAAACCTGTGGCTTTGTTTTGACAGCTCTAGCTGGGTCTATGAGTCAGTCTATATATAGGAGGTGAAGCGTTAGAGGCGCTCCATTCAATCTTTAATTCTTCCAAAGCCAGCCATTCTCCTCCTCCTTTATCTTCTCCTCTTTCATTAAACTCTCAAAGTTCAGGTGTTTTTCAGGTAACAAAGAAAAAGGAAATCCCCATCTTAGGCATTGGCTCTGCTTACTCTGTTTCAGTGCTCTGTTTTTTTAAGCCTTTTTATTTGCTTTCCACATGTTTCCCTTTTGATTTTGCTGCCTGAATTTTTCTGGGTATGTTTGAAATTGTCTGTTTAGAGGAAGTATGGCCCTGCATTTGTAGAGATCCTCTGTTTTCTTCTTTTTCGTTTTTGTTCTTTGCCTGCTTTGCTTAATTCTTGTTTGGTTGTTTTGTTTCTAGGTTGTTACTTAAAGTGATGCAGAAGTAGAACAGTTGCAAACCTGGGAGAATTTTATTTGTTCATAGTTTCCCAAATATTTGTTACTTAACTGATTGTTTCGTATTTGTATTTGTTCATAGATTTGCATTTATTCTATCCATGTTATCATATTAACATATGCATGAATATTAGGTATTTTCTTTAAGTAGTCTATTTCATGAATACTGGTCATTCTCATTGCAAAAATTTCCTTTGGCCTTCTTGTTGGTTTTTGCGTTATTCCATTAATTTTGGCCATTGCATGAAACTTTAATACCTTTTGGTTCTTGTGCATGCATCATTCTTGTTGGATTTGTTCTTTGATTGAAACACCAAATCATCTTGATCCACTTGTGCTTATAAACTCTTTGTATTTTGTCTGACTAATTCGAATCCTGCAGAATGGGAAGTACTGAAGGAACCTATGGTGCATACACCTATGAGGAGCTTGAGAGGGAACCTTACTGGCCTTCTGAGAAGCTCCGAATTTCTGTCACTGGGGCAGGTGGTTTTATTGCCTCCCACATTGCTCGGCGTCTGAAGAGTGAAGGCCATTACATTATTGCTTCTGACTGGAAGAAGAATGAGCACATGACTGAGGATATGTTCTGTCATGAATTCCACCTTGTTGACCTTAGGGTCATGGACAATTGCTTGAAAGTTACTAAGGGGGTTGACCATGTATTTAACCTTGCTGCTGATATGGGTGGTATGGGCTTTATTCAGTCCAACCACTCTGTCATCATGTATAACAATACCATGATCAGCTTCAACATGCTTGAGGCTTCTAGGATCAGTGGAGTAAAGAGGTTTTTCTATGCCTCTAGTGCCTGCATCTATCCCGAATTTAAGCAGCTGGAAACTAACGTAAGCTTGAAGGAGTCTGATGCCTGGCCCGCTGAGGTTTGTTGCTTTTTAGTGGTTAACAATTTGGAATCTTCTATTATTTTTTATTTTTGAATATTGGACACTCTAATGCTTTTCATATTTCCACTTGGATTTTAGCCTCAAGATGCTTATGGCTTGGAGAAGCTTGCAAGTGAGGAGTTGTGTAAGCACTACACGAAAGACTTTGGAATTGAGTGTCGTGTTGGAAGATTCCACAATATTTATGGGCCTTTTGGAACATGGAAAGGTATGTTCTTTTTGTAAATAGAAGTTTACATCTATGGATGTTTTGTCATCTTCTATGTTATGTTAAATTGTCGTTATGTGTTCTCATAGGTGGAAGGGAAAAAGCTCCTGCTGCTTTTTGCCGAAAGGCTCTTACTTCAACTGACAAGTTTGAGATGTGGGGAGATGGACTTCAAACTCGATCTTTCACCTTCATTGATGAATGTGTTGAAGGTGTGCTCAGGTTAGCAATTGCTGGTTTTGTTGCTAATCTGTCCGAAGCTCACATTTTCTTTGTTGAGGTTTCTCAGTGTCATGCAGTAGGGGATCGTATTGATTGTAGTGTTTCCCTGTCTGAAAAATTCCTCTAGGTTTGTCGAGTTTTAGAGATCAACACAATGTTTAACTGCATGAGTTGACTCAGATTTATTGATGATGCAAACATGGTAAAATATTCGCTAAATGTGTTAAAAAGGCAAGTGTCTTCTAGATTGCTTTCTTGGTGGTTAGAGACCGGAGTGTGGAGGATGGCCGTGTTTCTTAAATTATCTCATGAGCCACAACTGGGAAGTTGTGGGAAATAAATAATTCTTTCTCAATGAGAAAGGAAAGAGGCTTTAATGTGTTGTCTTTTTTGTGTAAAATGTTGTAGCTAGGAATTGTGATTAGTACGTTACACGGTACTAGCCTAACATGGAGACCATAATAAATTATATCTATTTTGTGTTTTAACATGAGATTCAAATTGAAATCAGATTGTTTGACTACTTTCTCATTTTGGAGTTTCTGTTTCAGCTTCTGTAATTGATGTACTATTTTGAATTTAATATCTGTAGATTGACGAAGTCAGACTTCCGTGAGCCAGTGAACATTGGTAGTGATGAGATGGTTAGCATGAACGAGATGGCTGAGATTGTTCTTAGCTTTGAGGACAAGAAGCTACCTATCCACCACATTCCTGGCCCTGAGGGTGTCCGCGGTCGTAATTCAGACAACACACTGATCAAAGAGAAGCTTGGTTGGGCACCATCAATGAAGTTGAAGGTACCGAATTAATGAATTCTCCTCGTCTTGGTAGCAAATTGCTTTGTTGCTTGTAGTTCAGTATAATTTTGGTTACTTCTACGCATTAGAATATTAATGTGGGAAGTTTTTTGGTCTACAAGAATTAAGAACTAAATACTCGTCTTTTTGTCATTTTGGATCGGTCACATCATTTAGCATTGCATCTTCCTATTTTCTTACCGCTGCAAAATCCTAATATTCTGTAGGATGGGCTGAGAATTACATATTTCTGGATCAAGGAACAGATTGAGAAGGAGAAGACTCAAGGTATTGACCTATCTGTTTATGGATCATCGAAGGTGGTAGGAACTCAAGCTCCAGTTCAGTTAGGCTCACTTCGTGCTGCTGATGGCAAAGAATGAAGTGATTGAGCCATACATCTCTCGTAGTTGCCCTCAGAAAACCATGTTTTATTATGCTATTTCTAGCAATCATAATTCCATGTTGTCTTATGATATAAAGCTATCATTATGAGTTAAAAATTTACTTGTGTGGAGATTTAGGAACACTTCGAGTTTGGACCATTCTTCAAATTGGTTTCTAGTCTGTACTATGCTGAAGTGTCTGGGAGAAGCTTTTGCGCTCACATTGTATTTTTCCTAGCTTTTCTGTGGAGGCTGCTGCAGTAGGATGATATAAGAGCATTTCCCTTTTGTGTATTATTTGTCGGTTTGAAATAAAAATAATTTCAATTTTATTTCCAAGTTGTTTCTGAATTTTCTTTAGCCGATGTGATCTGCTTATGCTTTGGTTGCGCACAGTGGGTTTCTTATAAAACACAGTAACTGTCATTTTAATTCTGGATATCATACATATCAGCTGATTTTTACTGAGCACATGGCACAGCATGGTTGAAAAGAAACTTTTCGATATTTGGTGATGATTGATAGTTACAATTAATAAAGCATAAGCTGTCTCTGATAGCTGGTCATATGATAAACTTAGAAGCTTTTTGCTTATCTTGCATCATATAGTGAACAGGGAAATACCTGCTTATCTTGATTGATGGTTGGCCTCTTGATCTAGTGGTCCCTTGATGGTAATGGATTATACTCGAAATATTTTAGATGTGTTTAGTGACTCACTGGAATCACATCCGTCATCAGTTTTAATTTCTCCACTGAGACCTGCTGCACATTGTTAGAGTCGTGCATCAATCCATCATAATGGATATTCTCTCATGATATTCCCAGACAGTGGTGTTACTCCTCTCTTATCTTCATTCTGCATTCCTTGGTTTTGATTTGCAAATGTGGAAGCTATATTAGCTTCCATCCTTTAGGCTTTGCTCAAATTGCCATTGTTTCAAGCTGGTGATGGTACCACTACTTTATGCTTAATTGCTTATAGTCGGCGTGCATTTATCATACATTTTAGTGATTCTTCCTGTTTAAAATAGAGCTAGCAAAATGGATCATCGGGTCATGTTCGTGTTGTGTCAGTTTCGTGTCTTATCAAATTTAAGTCGACCCAAACTCTATCCATTTAATAATCGTGTCAAAATATTAAGACCCAAATCTGATATGGAAAAATAATCGGGTTATCTAATAACCTGCTTAATATCTATATATTAAACAAAAGTTACATTAAATATTTACACTTTGTCATACATATGTATGCACATACATACATACATAATTTATCAATATTATAAAATATACATATCTACTAAAATATTACACGCACTATTGAGGTTTTAATTATATATATGTAAATAATGTTATATATCAATATTTTATACATTTACACTATTAAATCTCTAAATGTATTTAAAATTTTATAAATAAAATTTTATGTCTATATTCATCCTTTTAAAGAATAAAAAAAATCATCTCTAATATTTGAGTTTTGATGACAAGAATCTATAAAATTATTTTAAAATAAAAAATATAATTGGGTCATTAATCGGATAAGTGGGTCAAAAATTTTAACCCTAACCCGACACGAGAAAAAATTATGTTGACCGGGACCCGACCCATTTAATAATCATGCTAAATTCAACGACCCATACTCATTTATTGGTGTTGTGTTCGTGTCGGATAATCGAATCGTGTCAAATTTTGCCAACTCTAGTTTAAAAGGTGATTTTAAATTATTTAGAAGCGCTTTTATTTGGCTTTGTATGCCAAACACAGTTGGTTTATGATACTCCTACTCGTAGGCTTTGCTGAAGTTGAGTTGTGTACACTGAATTCATCATACATTTTAGTGATTCTTCCTCTTAAAAAAGCAATTTTAAACTATCTAGAAGTGCTTTTATTTAGTTTTGCATGCCAAACACAGCTGGATCTATGATACTCTACTCATTCGAGTGCTTTTGAGCTTTTTATGTCCTCGTCTATGGGGAAAAAAGTGCTTTTGGGGCCTTTTAAGTTTTTTTCTGCATACTTCATACAAGGTGATATTCAAGTATAGTGCCACTAATTAATGTGGCATAATTCTTGATGGTGAAAGTTGGCGACGATTGGATTTGGATTTCAGATTCTATGGCTCAAATTGCAGGGGGATCCCGGGATAGCATCTAACGTGGGTGAATTTATAAAAGGCTCAAATTGAGAAAAACATGCCAACCCCATCTTCTTACGTGGCCCAAAAAATAGCTGTAAAAAAGTACTACATGTAGTAACATACACGCACTTTTGTTTATTGCCATCACTTTTTAAAGACTTCGATGGCGACTCAGCGTGCGACGATTGGCTTCTGGCCACCGAGCGGTGGGGGCTCGCTTACTAGCAAGTTGGTCCTTTCCTAAAAGCCTTTTCGTATTCAGCTTTGGTGTGACGTTATGGGGCATGTGGCACATGGTGAGCCCTCTAATGTTTTGTCATTGTAATTCTAACAATTAGTGGAGATGTATTTGGTATTTTTATTAAAATTCTGATCAAGAGCGGGTCTATATAAGGGATGATAATAAACATGGTCCGCAGTGGGTTTGGTATTGTCAAATTCATTCCTACACAAAATTTAAATTATTAAATTTACCCATAATTTATTGTGAATTTTAATTTTTTTTAAAAAAACCACTTATTGTAGGTTTTGGCAATTATTAAATTTGCGATGGTATTCAACTAATTTTTTGTGAGTTTTCATATTTAAAATTACAAAAGTTCAATATGTAAATTTTTAATAATAATTTAGAATTCCACATAACATACTCAATTCTAAATTTAATCAAAATAAATAGAAAATCAAAATTTCAACATCAATCCAACACAAATTCTCAAATTTAAGTATAAAATACACAAATCCATAAAAAAATCATAAATTAGTATCTCAACACAATAATTATCATTTCATATTATCATTCAACACAAGATCTAAGAGAAAATCTTGATTTTATTCACCACCATTAGCACCCATCTAACACGATTCCTATAATAATGATTAAAATTAATTTTTTTAAAGAATAATACTTTTTAGATACTAATCTAAAGAACAAAATTGTAATAATGAAATAATCTATGCATTAAGTTAAAGAATAATAGTGTAGACAAAATTATAATAAGTAAAATTACAATATGTGTATAATAGTTTATGCATTAAGTTAACAAAAATTCAATCAGAATTACAATAAGTATATTTTTAGATTTAAATATTTTTTATTAAAATTAAATTAAAAATAATAAAAAAATCTACGGGTTATCGAATATCCATGCAGGTATCCATCGGATATTTGGCTAATACTAAATCCACTCGCAACCTAGTACGAGTTTCAATTTATAATACCAAATATGTCTGCAACCCACAAAATTACTTACAATGTTCGAGTTTTGGTGGGTGGGTTTAGACAGATTTACAAGTTTGAGAATACCATTATCATCCATAGTTTATATCATTTAAAATATTAACTTGAGGTTCTATAATGACTTAAAATATTTTTTTAATGTCATTGTGTTACAAAACTCTGAATTCACGTTTTAAAATATACGGAGATCTGTTTTTGAGAAAGGCTCATTTTTTCAAAGAGTTCATGTTAATGTTGAACATTCAAGGTTCAAATTTTTATAGGATGTTTAAGATCACATGGTCTTGTTTGCAAGGGCATTGGCTTTATCTTTGCACAAGGCACCGTTGAGAAACAACAAAAAGCTTGTGGGGCAATGATTGTGAAGGAATCTTACTACAAACACGGTGACCACATCCTTCGACAAGAGTAGTGATTATGTTTTCCTTGTTGTTCATGTGTCGAGGGTTGTGGGCACGACTGTTTTAACCTATTCAATTATGTTAAATAAATCCTAAGTTCTGTTTCTACCAGTGAGCTTTTCGGAACCTAAAGATCAACTCTTTTGACCATTCGGAGATAAGCCTTAGGAATGTTCGCGCATTGAATTTTACGGATTGAACATCAATCCATATTCGATCCATGATTTTATGAATTATAAATTTTTAATCCAATCCAATTCACAGATTAATAAAATTCAATTCAAATCCAACCCATGTGACTGTGAATTGGATGCGGATTTAATCCAATTCATATTCAACTATCATTTGGTAGATTGATTTGCGAATTAAATTTTTTTGATTTTTTCCAATCCACAAAGTAATTAAATTTAAAAATCTAATATAAAAATAATTTATTAAATTTAAAAAACTCTAATGTAAAAATGATTTTACTACCAATAAAATTTAAAATTGAACAAGATTTAAATAAATTAATTATTTAAATAAATCTAAAATAATGCATTTGAAATTTCAAAATATAACACACTGACAAAAAATTTCATTGGTTTAGATCAATACATGAAAATTAACTAAAATTATGAATTTAAATGTTGAAACTTGAGAGTTTGCATATAACAGGAAGAAATTAAAAAACTTGAAGAGTTTGAAAAGAAAGTAACAAATTAAACTTAATTATCTCAAGTGGTGAAGCCGCTGAAGCGAAACAGTGATGGCTTGTGTGTGCGGTGGGGTAGAGATTTGGTGTTACATACCAAAATTTTTCGTTTGGCTTAGGGTTTTTGTTTTGTTTTAGAATTTTTAATGTTTAGGGAACTATATTTTCTTATTTAATTATTTTATTTTATATTGTTATAGAATAAGATATAATGTTATGTTAATTTAGCCATACTTTAATTAATTTATTTATTAATAAGTAGCATTGCTACATTTATGAGTTTTATTTTTTTAATTAAATAAATATTTTTTTTTGAGGATTCATGAATTTTTGCAAATTTACATAAATAAATTCATATTCAATCCATCGACTGCAAATTTTTAAATTTTAAATCCATTCCAATCCACCAATCCACGGATCGAATTTTTACGAATCAAACGGATTGAATTGATCGGATTGGATTATGAATACCCCTAATTAGCTTAGATGAAAGGGTTTATGCAAAAAATATCACCCTTGTTCTGAACATTAATAGGCTTTCAGTATCTGAAATCCCTCCAAGATGCTTCTTATTTACCATTCTAATCCGAAAACACTAACAGTAAAAGGCTTAAATGTACCGCATAAAACCACATAAAGGTCCCAAATTGCATCATAGATGATACATAGATATATGGTATCACGTAACAGCATTAGTATAAGCTGATGCTTCATTGTAGAATTCATGTGTTCATATTTGCCTGTAAGGGGTACATATGAACATAAATCTACGGGTAACACGTAAAACCTGGTAAGGTCAAGCTCTGGCAACCATAGAACCAGGCAATACCGACCTTCCCTCAATTTTCAAAATCATGATAAACAGGGTTGGCATCAAGCTGCTCTGCAAATTTCTCCAGAATGTCCTTCACGTGTTCCCTAAACTCATCCTCTGTTTCCACAACATTCTTTCTGTTATCAGTATCTGCAAATACAGCATCATAAAGAAGAACCACTGCTTCATTGGCTTCTGAAGGTGGCAAGCCAATATCTTTCCAATTTTTCTCAAGGAAACCCCTGATTATAGTTGTACTCATTTGATCACCCTCCAAGTTTTTCTTTTCCTTTAGCATCTTCTCAATGACACCATTCAGTTGCAATTCATCTGCCAAAAGCTGCAATATTCCATTGAGAAGTTATTAGTATTAATAAAAAGAGGAATCAAGACTAGAAATGTTAGAAACTTTTCATAGTACTCTTATGGCAGCTAGAATTAACTTCTGACATCTCAAAAGTCCTGAATGATGTCCAAGAATCCATGACGGCCAATGCTCTTTAAAAAGATTGCACATTCTCAAAACTAGAAAGAATCTTGTAACCAAAGTAATATCAACTAGTATATGTCAAATGACTTTAACTGATTATCTGGAACCGTCAGTGTTCCAATAGCCATAACGAATAATTTTAAATCATTCTTGACACATACTGCAGTAATTTTTTTTTGGTTAAAAATATTCCAGTTGACAGTATATCATTCATTTATTCAATTCATAATAATAAAAAATTGTATATTTAGTGAACCAGAATTAGTCACTGTGAGCAAACATAAATCAATGTGGAAGAACAAATGTGCAATTGTATCAATCTAACATGGGGTCCAATTTCAGTATCATAGAAATTCAAAGAATCATTCTTCATGATTTCTCATCACTCTTACGAGAGTACCAAAACAAGAGAATGATTGATGACACGGGAAAACAAGATGCTGAATTACCATTCGAAGCTTAGAACCATTAATGATCTTGATGTTCTGAATGATGATGATATGCTTCTCGGCCAATGCATCAGCGATATCTTGTAGAACTTGCTGCAGTAATTCAGCGAATTGTGCTTGGCCCAACTCTTCCTCCCCTTCAGCTCCATGTTTCTTCAAGATGTCATTTAGCTGAGGAAATTCTGTCGAATTGACAATTTGCATATCAATTATATCAACTTAAGAACAGTTCTAAGTGATTGATGAAAATAAATTACGCTTTAGTGCAGGATCAAGGATTTGGTGATGGTCATGCTTCTAGGAATTACATAAGAAAACGCGGAATACAAAAACTGATGCAACTTCTACAACCTTAACAAGGAAATCTACTCCACTACCATCACCAAAAGCTTAAGAGTGTTCTTACTTGTGTCAAATACTAAATAGTTATTGTCCCTCGAATCAAACTTTTAGCATTTATACTACCCATCCCTACCCAACAACCCTAACGGGAGTTTAACTTGATCCAAGATCTCTCGTACATCCCCAGGAACCTTACAAGCAAACATAGAAGATAGAACCCACTTTTTAGCAGGGGTTTTCTGAAATAGGAAAGGGAAAACATCTACACCCATTATAAAAAGGGCAACTATCAAATTTATCACCGAAAGTAGATCCTAACCAAATGATGCATTATTCCATAGCATCCCGTATTCAAAGAGGTCTATAGTTGATGTTTGCCAAACAAAAATCTTGAATGATATCAAGGAGCTCATAAACAAGGTGCGCAAAAGTAAGCAATATTGAAAAAGAAAAAAATTTGGCACTTTCTCATAGCATTAACTTCTTGTTAGGTTCCACCAACAACTTGTTGATACATAGACAAGAGTTTAAAAAGAAAAAAAAAACTTAATTTTGCAGTTGGAACTAACTACATTATAACAAGAACATTTGATCAAATTACTCATATATCAGTATAAGATGTCAATGCATATGTGAACCTGATCTGCATACAAGCAAAGTAAGAACCCTAGCACATCGAATATATGCACATCACAATTCAGAATGAAAAGGAAATGAACCTGAAAACGGAGGGACACCCAATTCAACTCCCATATGACCAAGCGCATTGCTTATCTCGCCTTTGCAAACCTTGCCCTTATCTTCAGTATCCAGATCAGTGAACAGATTTTCGGCTAACATGGCGAAATCATCTTCATCCTCCAAAAACAACTTCAGTGTGTTCCCATCCAATACGGACACCACTAGCGGATCATCTAAATTTAAAACCCGCATGGGAAACAACGTTACACATTCACAGCAAGTTTTAAAATCAATCAAAATTTAGAAATTGTTTAGTATTACTTCAACTGAACCAAATAAAGTTTAGCAGCAAAAAAACTCATACCTTTGAGTTCATCGGCGATGGCAGTGATGTAATCTGAGGCTAGCCTGGAGGCGTGATCTCTATCAAAATCCTTGATTCTGAAAGTGACGTCATTGTCGGAGCCGGCAATATGTTTTAGAGCGGTTGACTTGAGGTTTTGAGGCAATGAGAGGCCGAAAAGAGAGGAAGATGCTTCGTTTTCAGCGAAATCGAGGAGCTGAGCTCCAGTGACGGTGCTGCCGTCGGAGATGGGGAGGGCGAGGGGATGAGAGAGTGATCGGAGCTGGGTCCCGTCGACGACCGTTAAGCCTCCGGCGGACATTTTGAGTGTTTGATTTTAGAGTTTGAATGGGTCTGTGTTTTTGAGGTTTTAAGACAAGAAACACGACTAAGAAATTGAACCAGTCTTGTCCGAAGGTAGACTTTATTTGTTGGGAGCTGCTAAGTTACATTAACCGTAACTTACAGCTCACCTAGAATTAATTTTCCACAGCCCTGAATTGTTTGAGCAGCAATAATTAAAGGCTTAAAGAAACTAATTTTTGGGTGGATGTATGTTACAGCTAATGTAACATATCAAACTACTTATTTGATTTGTCACCTAAATTTTTTCATTAACTTTCCAAAAATACCATTTATTTTTAAATAATAATTATTTTTCTATTTTCAATTTTTTAACAAGGATAGAAGCACTATTTATACATTTAAAAAAATAATTATGGATATGTCTGGATGATGTATTTATTATTATTATTTCTTTGGAATACATTCTTTTTTAAAAAAAAATTGGATACATTCAAATATAAGTAAATGAAAACTTATTATTTGATATTTATATTCTTTGAAAAAGATTTCAAGTTAAATAACTTGAAAAATTAAATAGAGGCAACTGAATAACATAGAAATAAAATATTATTAATTTTTAGCCGGTTATATTCAGTATAATTTTTTCAATAGAGTTTATTTATGTTGAGCTTTTACAAGTTGAGTTTTATAAGAAATTATTTGGTTATTACTGAAAACTTTTATTAAAATTTACACAATTAATTTAATAGACAAGTTTTTAAGGTTATGTTATAAATAAAATAAAATAAGATTGTAAAATAAATAAAAGACATTTAAGATGAAAGCTCTCAAATCTTTATTCCCAAAAAACTCAAATTTTACACTTTTTCTAATAAAGATCAAATAGTTTATTTAATCAATTAAAAAAGCTTATTTAATCTTAAAAGCTCGGCTCAAAATACAACTAGTTAATACTAAAAATTTAAAAGAGAACTTTAAGGATCAAATAAGTATTTTTGTCCATTGGATAAGACATACTACGTATGCACTTAATTATTTATAAAAAAAAGTTAAAATTTAAGAATAAAACTATCATATATGTTATTTATTTAGAGAAATAATACTTTTTAGTTTCTTTAATTGACAGGACAAATGTTTTCTTTATGTAAAAATTGATACACTAAAAATTTATGCAAGGGCTAATTTTGACAGTTGAAGATTAAATAACCTATTTAATGCTTGAAATATATAATAAGTTTTGGAGATGTAGAAAAATGATTAGAATCATCAAATATAAGGCAGCAAGAAGACCCAAAATAAAAAAATTATATTTTTAAAAATTATATACAAGGGCAAAAAGTAAAAGTGAGCTTGCGTACACTGCACAGTTTAGGCGTGGAAACCGGGGATTTGGTGGGGCCAATGGGGTTACGTCTAGTGGGACCCGTTAAATAGATTTATCGCCTTTGCCGTTGGGGCGTTTACGCGTTTACGACGAATACAGAGTTGATTTTCTTTTATTACGGGATTTAATGGATCCAACCCCGTATTATGCAAGCGTATATGGACCCTACCCGTGGCACTCCTCTTAAAATGACACGTCATCAGAAAGCCAGCAGCCGCAAAGATTTCGCCACGTCATCAGAATTCCTGCAAATCACCACTCAGCCTCCAGGACTGCTCCAGTGTTGTCATCGAAAGCGTGAAGCAATTGCAATCCCTTGGTTTTCCTGATTCTAACACCACTTCAAATAAAATTATATACAGATTGTTATTTTATATAATCATATAAGATATTATGATTCTTTCATAATTATTTGATAAAAATTTAATAATTATATAAATATAAAATAATTAAATTATATTATTTTCATAATTATTAAATTTTTATCTAACGATTATAGAATAATCATGTATTTTACATAATTAATTGATTATATAAGATAACTAAAGCCAAATTATATTTAAAGGCAAACGACAATTAAACATACTTAAATTTTTTTTTAACAGATTACATATGTTCATAAATCATAATTAATTTACATTTTTGGTCTTCTGATTATAATCCAGTTGGTCCTGCTACTCCATCTTACTCACCTTCAACCGCAGGCTACAGCTATACCTGATACGTCCC
Source organism: Citrus glauca (assembly GCA_029633175.1). Classification (NCBI taxonomy): domain Eukaryota; kingdom Viridiplantae; phylum Streptophyta; class Magnoliopsida; order Sapindales; family Rutaceae; genus Citrus; species Citrus glauca. The sequence continues at coordinate 25,465,157 of JAQOOD010000005.1, forward strand.
TGAGGTACAAGTGTAAAACCCAACCACTACAAGTTACAGCGCCGCTTATATTAATATAAATAGAAATATAAACTTATGGGCACCTGTCCTTTACAAATCAATTTTTAAGAGTGAGTTCTACCTAAGAGTTTCTTATCATATGGTATCACCACTATAGCCGGTACTGCGTCGATTATGGGATCTGTACAAGTACAACTTTGTGACTGACATTACAAATGAGGTGATCCAGGGAAGGCTGCTACTCTATACAAGACGGGATCCATGAAGTCACCCTACTGCACATGATGAAACGCTGAGGATGTCTGTTTGCGGAATATTTAATCTCATATTAACTAATTATTGATTTATATAGTGAGTATGCTTTATAGGAAAATGAAAAATTTTGATATTTATTATTTTATGAATAGGTAAAAGCTTATTCAGTTTTTATATTTTAATATTAGTACTATTTAGTTAATGTATTTTTAAAAATATCTCGAAACATCTCTGCCATTAAAGTATTGATATTACTACAGTTACTTTTTATTTTTTTGGCTTACTTTTACAATATTATTTTTTTAATAATTTTTTTGTTTAGTCATTAATAAAAAGAAAATAATTAAATTAATAATTTGACCCTAAAAAAATTATATTAATTTTTTTGCAAGCACCATTTACACACTTGGTAGTTTGCATATAATTTTTGACAACTAAAAATTAAGATATATATATATATATATATATATATATATATTTCATTTTTTGGGTTAAGTTGGTAATTTAATTATTTTTTTTATTAATGTTCAAACAAAAAAAATTATTATAAAAGGGTAATATTGTAAAAGTAAGCCAAAAGAAATAAAAAGTAACGGTAGGGGTATTAATAATTTAACGGTAGGGATGTTTCAAGGTACTTTTAAAAATATAGAGACTAAATTGTCACTAATATTAAAATATAATGACTAAATCAGCTTTTATCCTTTATGAATTTAATGAAATATTAATATCCAAATCAAAACCAATAGAAATTATTGTTAATTGTGATTATTAATTTATTAAATATTAATTTATGGAGGATTATTATATTTACCATTTTATTTAAAATTATTTCTTTTCTTTTTACGTGACAAACTGCAAATTTTAGAAGAAATTATTGGAATCGTAGAGGAACAGCTAAAGCCTGTTGCATGAGCTTTTCTCTCACTCTGTTATAAGTGATACTATCCTAATTACTCTCATCTCAAATCTTTTATGTTAGTTACCTTTGATAATGTAAGGTAGCAAGACCCTATATAATTAATCAAACTTGACATTATTTTTCAAAAAATATAAAGCAAAGAATAAATTAGTGACTTGTACGTCTTTGACTAGGTCTCTTGACCACTAAGATTACTTTAAAATAATTTTAAGGGAAATTTACAACCGTCTATCTGTTTGCTTTGTCATTTTAAAAAATACACAAATATTTTTTTTTAGCGCACCACCTGAAGTTTGCTTTTTGTTGCATTCGTTCACTTCCGTCTAATTTCTGTTAGCAAATTTAACGGAATGACCTTTTTACCCTTCAAAATTATAATTTAACCCAAAATAAATAGAAATTGGAGATAAATTGGATGGATTTAATTTTTTTTCAAAGGTGGATGCTAGAAATTGGAGGAAAATAGTGTTTGTTGCTTGCTAAATTTAGAAAATTTGTATTTATTTTTTGTCTATTAAATCCATCAATTTATCTCCAATTTCTATTTATTTTGGGTTAAATTATAATTTTGAGGGGTAAAAAGGTCATTCCGTTAAATCCACTAACGGAAATTAGACGGAAGTGGACGAATGCAATAAAAAACAAACTTCAGATGGCGCGCTGAAAAAAAAGTGTTTGTGTATTTTTGAAAAAGACAAAATAAATAGATGGACAATTGTAAATTTCCCTAATTTTAATTATACTATTTTATTATGCCAATATAAAATGATGAAATTGCCCCTAAAAACATGTGTTACAAATGTTAAAGCACATCATAGATTGTAAAAGAAACGTAAGTAAAAAAAAAATTGTTACTTAATTCTTCAAACTGCTTACTGCTCTGAATGTTTTAGAAATAATTTAATTTTTTTTGCAATTTTTTTAAAATAAGTGCATATATAAAAATTATGGGAAAATATCACCGCCCTAAATAAAAGGCTTATTTCATAATAAAGGGTTGTTTTGTATTATCAAACGATTAATTGATGATTTGTCAATTTATTGTATGGTTCAAAATAATTAATCCCCCCTCATCGGATTTCCACCACTTATCTTTTTGTTTCATTAAATTTCATCCGTCAGCTTTATGTGTTCATTAAATTTCATTCGTTATCTTTATGTCAATAAATCTATGTCAGCAAATCCAACCAACGAAATTGGCGGACTGTAAAGTTACAAAAAAATGTATGTATTATCTTTCTTTACCAAATATATATTATTGACTCATTTGAAAATATTGTAAACAATTACTCGATATATTATTTAGGGAAAAATTGTAGTCCTTCAACTAATTTTACTTAGGGTTTGACAATTTTTTTTTAACTCACTCATTTTATCGCTGGTGAGGATATATTTTATTTTAGATGGAGATGACGACATGAATAATTAATGATAGTAAATTAATAATTTTAATCTTTCAAAAATTACTTTATATCTGTGGTCGTAATTTATAATTGGATTTGTAAAATAATCCTATGAGCAAAGAGTTGAATGGGTAGTACAGTTCGAGAAGGAAAAAAAAATTGTAACAATTGAAAGAAGAGCATACGATTCTTACAGTATGACCGAATTCTCACCTCAATTCAAACAGTGAAATTCATGGGCAACCACGATCAATTGTGATCTCCCTATTTATTATTTGTTGATTATGTTCATCTTCATGGTTAACAACACCCCTATCTTCCATATAACAAGCTGACTCATCTTATTTGTTAGGAAATTGGTGGATGACGCCGACACGCAGTTAAAGTAAAATTAGAAGAAAATAAAGAACAATCACAATAGAGGACACCAGAAATTACGTGGTTCGCCTTTTAGCCTATGTCCACGGCGAAGACAGAAGGAAATATTTTACTAGTAAAAAAGAGTTACAAGTATTGTGGTATTTCGGCTCACTACCCAAAGTCCCAATACACTCAAACTCTCAAAACACTAATCACTTAAGAGTTTATTAAACTCTTAATATTTTCACCCCTCTAAAGAAAGGAAATTCTTCTCTCACAAAATGGAATGAATTTGCTCATTCTCTTCATTTCTATTTATAGAGAAAGCTTTGACACTATTCATCAATTATATATTATTATTTTTTTCTTCTCACCGTCATTGAATGTCAAAGTTTATGTTCCTTCCTTCTTCAAGAAATGCTGCTGCCAACTTCTTCTTCTTTTTCTTTGGACGGCACCAAAACCTTCAACATTTTCTTTGGCCGGTTGTCAAAGCCAACTTTGCTTATTCAAGGTTTATAGATGCTGCAGCCAATTTTGACATTCTCTCACTTAAAAATTAGATTGAGAATCAATCAATTTCCACACTATCTTTTTTGCTTCGCCGTAGTCATGTTGCTTACATTGCTGCTAGGCCACAAGAGGATCTACTCTAGATAAACTTGTCAGCATTTATCGACTTGGACAAAACATCTGCTAGGTTCTCCTTAGTATGGATTTTCTGTAAATCCACACTTCCATCTTCCATTACTTCTCGAACGAAGTGATACTGAACTCCTATGTGCTTTGTCCTAGAATGAAAGGCTGGATTCCTTGCAATATGCAAGGCACTCAGACTGTCACAAAACACAGGAATTTTCTGTTGTTTGTGCCCGAGCTCCTCCAATAACCTTCGTATCCAAATAACTTACTTGCAAGCTTGTGTAACTGCGATGTACTTTGCTTCTATTGTAGATAAAGCCACAACGGTCTGCAATTTGGAAACCCAGCTTACAGCTGCTCCCGCAAGTGTAAACACATAACCAATAGTGGATTTTCTTTTATTAAGATCTCTTGCAAAATCTGAATCCATATAGCCTCTGACAGTAAATTCTGATCCTCCATAATATAATGCAACATCTGAGGTTCCTCTAATGTATCTCAAAATCCTCTTCACAGCTATCCAATAATCTTCTTCAAGATTCGCCACGTATCAACTAACTGCTCTCACTGCTTGTGCAATGTCCGGTCTTGTACAAATCATAGCGAACATTAAACTTCCCACTGCTGATGCATACGGTACTCGAGACATCCTTTTCATCTCTGCTTCATTGCTAGGACACATAATTGAGGATAATTTGAAATTAACAGGAAGTAGGGTAGAAATTGACTTACAATCTTGCATATTGAAGCGCCGCAAGATTTTCTTTAAATAATTCTTCTGCGAAAGCCAAATCTTCCTGTTATTTCTGTCTCGATGAATTTGCATCCCTAAAATCTTGTTTGCTGGTCCCAAGTCTTTCATTTCAAACTCCCTAGCCAACTGAGCCTTCAATTCTTGGATTCGATCTTTGTTGGGACCTGCTACCAACATGTCATCCACATACAATAGCAAAATAATGAAATCATTATCTTCAAACTTCTTGTAATATGCACAATGGTCTGAACTGAGTCTGTTGTATGCAAGGCTTATAATAAAGGAATCAAATCTCTTATACCAATTTCTCCTTTCCTGTTTCTGCAAAACCTTCTGGTTGGAGCATATATATTTCTTCTTTAAGTTTTCCATGAAGAAATGCAGTTTTCACATCTAACTGCTCAAGATGCAAGTCAAATGTAGCACACATCGTTAAGATTACTCTGACTGTTGTGAGTTGAACTACCAGAGAAAATATCTCGTTAAAGTCAATACCTTTTTTCCGAGCATATCCTTTCACCACCAATCTCGCACGATACCGCTCCACTTGATCATTGCTATCACATTTGATCTTGTAGACCCATTTGTTTCCAATGACTTTTCTTCCACGTGGTAGTGGTACAAGTTCCCATGTCTTGTTCTTGTGTAGAGCTTCAATTTCTTCCTTCATTGCCGTCATCTACAAAGCAATATCAGAGCTGTCTAAAGCTTCATGGAAAGTTGAAGCCTCTCCATCCTCTGTTAGAAGACAGTATGCAACATTGATCTTTGTGACATACTCTGAGTGCTTCATTGGCGGTCGTCTCTCACGAGTTGACTGACGAACTTCTAGAGCCTAGGACTTGACTGGTTTTTGTTCCTCGTGCTTTGGTGCTGCTTCAGAAGAATCTGAATCTTCTGAATTATTTTCTACATATACTGGTACAGTCTCTGACTTTTCTTTTACACGGCTATCATCTTCATCTCTCCTTTGCAGTTGATCTTCTATAAAGATAACATCTCTGCCGATAACGATCTTGTGGGCAGTGAGGTCCCACAGACAATATCCCTTTACTTCATCAGCATATCTCAAGAAGATACATATTCTAGATTTTGGATCCAGCTTTGTTCTTTCTTGGACATTGTACATCACGTACACAGGACATCTAAATGCATGTAGATAGGAATAATTAGCTGTCTTTCCAGTCCACATCTCCATCGCCGTTTTCAATCCAATAGCTGTAGATGGCGACTGATTTACTATATAACAGACGTTTTGGCTGCTTCTACCCAGAATGAATTGGGTAGACCAGCAGTCCTCAACATATCTCTTATTCTTTCTGTAAGAGTTCTGTTCATCCGCTCTGCCAATCCATTTTGTTGAGGAGTATAAGCTACCGTGAACTGTCTCTGAATAGCTTCTTGCTTACAGAAAGCAAGAAACTCACCGTCTGTATATTCTCCACCATTATTTATCCTCAAACACTTGATCTTTTTACCAGATTCAAGTGCCACCGGTGCTTTGTATTCTTTAAACACTAGAAATACATATGACTTTTTCTTAATTGGATACACCCAACATCTTCTGGAATAATCATCAATGAAAATCACCATGTACTTTGCGCCTCCCATAATATATCCGGTGATTCCCAAACATCAGAATGAATCAAGTCTAGAATGCATTTACTTCTAGCAATAGATCTATTGAATTTTAATCTATGCTGCTTACTTGTAACACAATGCTTGCAAAATGGTAAACTTATCGGTTTGAGCCCCGAAAGCAATTTTCGCTCAGAGAGAATCTTCAAACCTTGTTCCGACATATGGCCAAGTTTGAGATGCCACATCATCGTTGACTCTTCTCCATTTGACGCGACACACGCATCAGCCTCCAGTAGTGTTTCTCCTTTAAGTATGAATAAATTAGCACCGATCTTTTTTACCTTCATCAATACAAGCGCGCCTTTAACGATTTTCATAATTCCATTCTCCGCATAAGTTTTGTACCCATGACTATCCATTTGTCCCAAAGATAATAGATTTTTCTTCAGTTCGTTGACATGTCGTACCTCCCTAATTGTGCGAATTGTACCATCAAATATTTTTATTTTGATAGTACCAATACCAGCGATCTCTAAGGCATGATCATTACCCATATATACAGATCCTCATAAGATAGGTTTATATGTGTGAAACCATTCTCTCCGAGAGGTCATGTGCTAGATAGCTCATGAGTCTATAAGCCAGACATCAGATAGTTATTTTCTGCCTTCTGAAACAGTTATTGCCTCGCTGTAAAGAATTTCGCCATCATCCGAGGTACTTGCTACGCAACCTTGATCATTTGATGACTCAGGTTCTTTGCCCTATTTTCTCTTCTGGTTACTCCAACACTCTTTCTTGACATGTCATTTCTTGCCATAGTTGTAGCATTTAACATTCTTCTTACTTCTGGATTTTGATTTACCATGACTTTGACTCCCATTAGGGCCACGTTCTGTTGATCTCCCTCTTGTCATCGATAGCGCCTCCGCTTGCTACGAACTTGCTTGTCTGTTTTTCTTATTTTTTCGCTTGCTCTCCTTATTTAATACGGAGGCTGCAACATCGTCGAAAACTAGACTGTCCACTGGATTGTTGTTTGTCAGGTTGATGATGAGTTGATCATACGAATTTGATAGACTTTGAAGTAGAAGCTCTGCACGTTTATTTTCCTCTATATTATGACCCAACGTACGTGAATAGTACCATATACGTGAACAGTACCGCTACCACCGTTTCATGTGAATAGTACCATATACGTGAACAGTATCGTATACGTCAGTACCCCTTATGTGAATAGTACCCGACTCCAAAAAATACAACCAATAACTCTGATATCACTATTAGGAAATTAGTGGGTGAAACAGACACGCAGCTAAAGTAAAATTGGAAGAAAATAATGAACAATCACAATAGAGGACACCAGAAATTACGTGGTTCGGCTTTTAGCCTATGTCCACGGGCGAAGACAGAAGGAAATATTTTACTAGTAAAAAAGAGTTACAAATATTGTGGTATTTCGGCTCACTACCCAAAGTCTCAATATACCCAAACTCTCAAAACACAAATCACTCAAGAGTTTATTAAACTCTTAATGTTTTCAACTCTCTAAAGAAAGGAAATGCTTCTCTCACAAAATGGAATGAATTTGCTCATTCTCTTCATTTCTATTTATAGAGAAAATTTTGGCACTATTCATCAATTATATATTATTATTTTTTTCTTCTCATGGAATGAATTTGCTCATTCTCTTCATTTCTATTTATAGAGAAAATTTTGACACTATTCATCAATTATATATTATTATTTTTTTCTTCTCACCGCCATTGAATGTCAAAGTTTCTTTTCTTTCCTTCTTTAAGAAATGCTGCTGCAACTTCTTCTTCTTTTTCTTTGGACGGCACCAAAACCTTTAACATTTTCTTTGACCGGATGTCAAAGCCAACTTTGCTTATTCAAGGTTTCTAGATGCTGCAACCAATTTTGACATTATTTACCATTGATCATATAAAATCTCATGTGTTATGGAATTTATACCCATTGCATTGCAGCTTGGTAAATATTCTAGTATTTTGATACCTTAAATTTTCCAAGTCATTTCATAAAAGAATCAAATAAGTATTAACATAAAAGTGATTGGTGGGGATTAGTAAGGTATAATAAGGGGCCAAATATCACCACTCCATTAGATATTCATACATTGTTCAAGTCCATTTACAGCAAATATCTTCGAAATTTGAGTCATTCCAAAATGATTTGATTATCTCCAATTTACGAACATTCATATGGAGCTGAGAAGAAAAACGGAAAATTGAAGGAGTTAATCTTTGTAACAGAAAATTGATGGCTTTTAGTTATCTTATTTATTTTTTTCTTTCGCTAATTGGAAGTTGCAACTGTAACGAATTGTTCATTTACAGCTGCATACCAATAATTTTTTCTGTGTAATCATGCCCTTCTCATGTTGCATACTGCCATTATCTTGTTGTTATCACTTTCCTCTAATTTCTTTTCAAAGAGAAAATAAATTCTAATTTCGATGCATTGGCTGCTAAGAAATAGCATCATTTTATTATTTATATAATACGGTTACATCTTTGGACTCAAATTTCCTAGTCAAATTTGCTCACTAATTTACACTATATATAGCAAGAGATCCAAACTTGAGACTTTTAACATCTCAACTCTTATCATGGGCCTTTGGCCCAATAGTGAACCTTTACTTTCATAATTAAATATGGTTGTGAGGATAAGGGTTCGGGTCTCTATGAACTCAAACTCCCTCAATTAAATATTATTTGCAAGTTTTTTTCCTTTATGAAATATGAGTGGAGTAAATATATTCCTTGTTTTTTATACTTCATAGCAATTACTTCATATTGTAAGTCTCAGTTATATGTCTGACTGTGAATATCAGTATAGTGTCTGCTGTAATAGCTGTTATAAATATATGATGTAATAGCAATACTGTAATAACAGCTGTAAATATTTGATGTAATTTAGTAGTAGTATGATATGTAATTAGTATTAAAAAAAAATCTCAACTCTTCACTCTTATACCAATACAGACATTCTTATAAATATTCGATGAAGCAAGCCTAAAAAAAGAAGCATATTTGCAATTCGACCCGAACACAATTCACTATAATTCGTTTGTGCATCATGAAGTGAGACTATATGTAGGATCCGCCTATGGTACCACAGTGGTACCATAGGTATGCCCCTATATGTAATATATATGACAAAGGAAGTAATCAAAGAATTAAAATATCATTTCAAAGTACAAATGAATAAATCGAATATGAAAGCCCAACTTAATGCAAATGCTAGCTTAAATTAAAACACCATAATAGCCTATTAAAAATTTAGGTGAACCTGAGCTTTTAATTTCTCGTAAAGACCATCATCATCATCATCATCATCAACTGAGTCCGGAATCTTGGCTAAAGCTCTCTCCCTCATCAAAGCATGAACATAGCTGAAAGTAGAAGAGAAGAAATAAGAGGAAAGCGAGAAAATTCATAAGAACGAAAGTTTCCCAATATTAATTCATTCATATCATCCATTACAATAAGCCCTGTGCCCTCTTTATAGGGAAAGGATATAAAATCAAAAGTAATGTTATTACAAAAATCCTTAACCCAAAAGGAAATGGATTATTATAATATTAAACCATAAGTGATATTTATATTAATAAAAATATCTCATAATGATATATTATTACAATAATACTGTTCCAAAAGATTCTAATATGACCAGCAAAGAAATCTAACTAAATACTAAGTTCCTCGCCTACGTTTTGAATACACAGGTGTATCTTTAGGATGTCCTACATCAATCCCCCCTGTTGGAAAGAACTCGACTCCGAGGAATAGCGCTGCAAATAAGAGTCCAGTAACATGGGATCAAGACAGTAAAGCTTGTCCTTAGTAAGCCCTGCATCATCAATGTCAAGGCGATTCTTCCATCGGACCAAGAATCGGCGATAACTTCCATTCGGTAAAGTCACAAATTGATCATTAAGATATCTGCTATATCATCAGCAGATCCAGGTAAAAATGGAGGTAAATGAGGTGCCGGAGCAGATGATGAATCTGTAGACAGATCAGGGAAAAAAAAAAAAAAAGAACTGGAGGCTGGAAAGTGACCTGGTACGGAAACAAGTCTGCTACATCAATGCTGGGCTAATAGTCAAGTGCGGAGGCAAGTCTAGTAAGTAAGCGTTACTTCCAAGCTTTTTAAGAATGCCAAAAGGTCCAGTGGTTCGTGCATGTAATTTCTTTGAGAAGTGTTTGGTAAAATGTTCAGGACTTACGCGAACCATAACATAATCATTTTCCTGAAATCCTACATGCTGACGATGTGCATCAGCTGCCAGTTATTTTCATTACAAAGGGCAATATTTTGTCTAACTTCAGCATGTAATTCTCGCATGTGTTTAGCAAAATCAGAAGCAAATTCAGAAGGGCGAGAATCATGTGGTATAGAGACAAGGTCAACAGGCTGACATGGTGACATGCCATGAACAGTCATAAAAGGTCTTTTTCCAGTGATCCTGTGGACAGCATTATTATATGCAAATTCAGGCATAGGAAGAACAAGATCCCAATTACCAGGCTTACGAGTTACCACCTACTAAAGAACGTAAAAGTATCCCAAACTATGGTTAACAACCTCAGTTTCACCATCAGTTTGTTGGTGAAAAGCAGATGAAAATTTTACAATGTTCCAAAGTGTTTTCCAAAAATAGCTAACGAATTTAACATCCCTATCAGACACTATGGTAACAGGCAGACCATGCAATTTAACAATCTCCTTAGAGAATAACTTCGCATCATGCGAAGCATCAGCAGTCCTAGCACCATGAATAAAATGGGCCAGGCCATGGCCATCTAAGAATATTGATCTACCACAAAAAAACCAGAATCATGAATACGAGCAGTTTTTGGCAATCCTAAGACAAAATCCATGCTTAAGCCTCGCCAAGGAGTGTAAGGTACAGGTAGTGGGGTGTACAACCCTTAACTACGTTTCTTAGCTTTAGCTAGTTGACGAGTTCTACACTGAGACACAATCTTGGCGACATCTTTTCTTAATGAAGGCCAATAGAATCTATCTTCAACTAAATCTATTGTCTTATCTCTACCTAAGTGACCAGTAGATCCTCCGGCATGCATTTCCCAAACAAGCAAGTCTTGAAATGAGGCATGGGGAATGCATAGGTGAACTCCTCTAAAAATATCCATTGTGAATAAAATATCCTAATAAATTATCCCAAATTCCGGACAAGAGAAGTAGACAGATTTGGTCCTATCAAAGCCTAGTACTGGGATGCCCAAAAGTATGCAAAAGGTTAGCCACGTGGCTAAGAGCATCAGCAACTTTGTAATCCTCACCTGGGCAATGCCTAAGTACAAATGTAAAGGTCTGAAGAAACTCGACCCATGACCCATCTATCAGTTAGCCTTTTTTGAGACTAAAGGTACTTGAAGGCTTGGTGGTCAGAGTACAAGACAAATTCATTAGACAACAAATAGTTTCCAGTGAGTCAGTGACTCATGTTTATAGCATCTATTTTTTTAATTTTTCCTGCCAATTTATTTTTATTATTAATATTTGACGGATACAATCTTCAAATCTTTTCCCGGCTAAATCACCCAAGCATGCACTATACAAAAATTGATGATAAATCTTTACATTAGATATCTATGCAATGGATCTCCTACAAACAACCTGTACTGTATTGCCTTTCTTCGAAAATCTCTTTTCTCTGAAAAGAGAATCACGAATGGAAGGATAATGGGGTCCTAGTGGCTCAGCTTTGTCACTCCCAGTTGAGTGAGTGGGTCAGTTCTGTTTTGTGTGTATTTCGAGCAGTCTAAAAGTGTGAGCTGCAATAGATAAATCGTTTCCCCATTAATCGTTAGGGGTTTCAGCGAGTTAAAAATCATAAAGTGTGGTTTTTGAGCTTAATTACTTTTTGATTGAACTACTATGGAGACAGAAGAACTTATTAAGAAGTGTAGGGCCATTTCCTTAGAAGGGGAAGAAGAGGATAAGGTTTCTTTTGTTGGAAGCATGAAAACAAAAGGTGCTGAAATTGCTGCAGGATGTCTAGTCGGGAAGATCCTGACCACAAGGGGAGTGAGTATCGAAGGGCTTAGAGCGGCAATGCACCAAGTCTGGAGAACAATACGTGGAGTGAGAATTGAAAACCTGGGGGAAAACGTCTTCTTGTTCAAGTTTGCATTGGAAGCTGATAAAAGAAGGGTGTTAACAGGGGTCCTTGGCACTTTAATAGAGCTTTGTTAGCTCTGATTGAGCCAACTGGAATAGGAAATATTGCGAAGCAAGCCTTTACTCATGTTTCTTTTTGGGTTCAAATCCTAAATGTGCCCATCATGGCTATGAATACAGACGCTATCTCAAGGTTGGGAGCCATTATTTGTACAGTCGAGGAGGTGGAGACAGGCGAAAATGGGAATGCATTGGGGAGTATGCACGAGTCAGAATCAAAGTGGATATCTCAAAGCCTTTAAAGAAAATCATTTTCTTGGAACCAGAGGGTGAGGAGAAAATATCAATGCCGATTAGGTATGAGAGATTACCAGACTTTTGTTTTTGCTGTGGAACCCTTGGCCATCAATTTAGAGAATGTATCAAATATAAAGATCAGAAACAAGAAGATCTTGCATTCGGCCCATGGATGAGAGCAGTTACAATGGCTGAGCGGGCTAATTCTCATGAAGCCAAAAATAGATGGAATGGAGGCAACAATTCAAGGGAGGAGGAATCGGCAAACCAAAAAGGTCATGAAAATCAACAACAAAACCAGAAATATCCCAACTCAGACTCAGGAAACGGGTTAGAAACAACCCGGATTGAAGTGGGTGGAGCTACAACACCAACGAGTAAAAGCCACGTGGCTGAGATGGGTGCAGAAACATTAATGCTAGAGGGAGCAAAATCGATGGAACAACAAGTTGGCTGTGATAATCTGACCACACTAGCTGGCAAGAATCAGATGTTGGGGAATGTGGAAAAGGAAGCAGGGGGAAAGTGGCGGGAAATGGAGAATACAAAGGAAAGCCAAAGTTTGGGGTTAATGGGCTTAAAAAATAAAGCCCAAACAATTTCAACTGAGGGAGAAGTAACAGCCAAGAAAAAGCCCAAATCAAAAAAATGGAAGCATCTGGCCAGGGACATATGTTCTAAGGATGAAAACAAAATGGGTTTACTTGTAAAGAAACGGCCTAGAGGAGAAGCGGGAAAACGGTACCCAGAAGCAAAGAAATTAAAGATGAGTAGTTCGGTGGAGAAGGCAGTAGCACAGGATGGAGTGTTTTTTTTAGCAACACTTAATGCAAGTGCAAACTCAGAAGCATCAGATATGGAAGAAATGGAGGTGATAGGGTCAACTATCGAAGACATATTGGCGGAGGCTGAGGGTTAGCCTCGCTGGGAGTCATAAAAGTCCTTAGATGGAACGTCCGGGGCTTGGGGAATTCCCGGACGTCACTCAAGAAAATTCTCCAAACACATAGGCCGCAAATTGTTTTTTTATGCGAAAGAAAAATGCTACCTATGCAGATGAACAATGTTTGAGTTGAATTAAATTTTGAGAATTGTTTTACCGTAAGCAGGAATGGTTTAGGAGGGGGTCTAGCAATGTTATGGAGCTCTGACATAGATGTAAATATAGTCTCTTACAGTCAACACCACATAGATGCTGAGATCTATAATGAAGGAGGACCGAATTGGAGATGTACGGGGGTTTACGGACACCCAGAAACTGCTCAAAAGAGGCACACATGGACTCTAATGAAACGGTTAGCAAGCGTATCTTCCTTACCGTGGTTATGCTTTGGTGATTTCAATGAAATTTTACATTTAAGTGAGAAGAAAGGAGGTAATGCTAAGGATGTTAATATGATTTCTGAGTTTAGAGATGCTATTAGAGAATGTAGCTTAGCTGATTTGGGGTGCACAGGGAGATTTTTCACTTGGTTAAACCAAAGATATGGGCCAAACTTTATAGAAGAGAGAATAGACATATTTTTATGTAATAAGGAGTGGGGTAATCATTTTCAAGAATTGTCAGCTACAAACTTAGGGTCATGGACGTCAGATCATAGCCCCATTATGATGGAAGTGGTTAAGAAGGGTGTAGAGCAAATTTGTAAACGGAAGAGTTGGCGTAGAATCCACTATGAGGATCTGTGGAGCTCTTACGATGCTTGTAAAGAGATTGTTAAGAATGAGTGGACTAAACATGGAGGGTGGACAAATGCAAACCCAGTGCAACTTTTCAAAAAATTAGCCACGACATTAATGGTTCACCTGAGAATCTAGAGCAATGAAGAGTTTGGGGAGAGAAAAAAGAAACTGGAATTATTAGTGAATGAGTTGCAGCTGATCAGACAAAGCGAGAAGCCTTATGAATGTGGAGCTGAGATAAAAAAGATTGAGAAGCAAATTGATAACATTCTGATCGATGAAGAAATATACTGGAAATAGAGATCGAGAGCGGATTGGCTGAAAGAGGGAGACAAGAACACAAAGTTTTTCCATTCAAAAGCCTCCTCTAGAAAAAGAAAGAATAAGATCAGAGGAATTGAAACTAAACAAGGCAACTGGATCAAGGATGAAAGAGAAGTAGAGAAGGAGTTTTGTAACTATTTTGAGGGGCTTTTCAAGTCTTTGAATCCTACTCATGACCAACTAGAAGCTGCCCTGGCAAGTCTAGTTCCAAAAGTTTCAGATGAAATGAATGAAGAGCTACAACAGCCCTTCACCGAAGATGAGATAACAACAGTCTTGGCGCAGATGTGCCCCACCAAAGCCCCTGGACCTAATGGACTACCAACGGTGTTTTTTCAAAAGCATTGGGAAACTGTCTGTGAAAGGGTGATCACTGTATGCCTCTATGTGCTCAACGAGAAAGGTACTCTTGCTCCACTCAATCACACATATATTGCACTCATTCCTAAAGTTGAGAAACCAAGGAAAGTGACTGAATATAGACCCATAAACCTTAATGTAATATATTGATTAGTGGCAAAAACCATTGCAAATAGACTTAAACACTTACTTTATACGATTATATCCCCACTAAAAGTGCTTTTATTCCCAATAGACTCATCACTGACCATGTTATCATTGGGTATGAATATCTTCATAAAATTTGTCATAGCAAAGGAAAGAAAAATGGTCTAGTGGCTCTAAAATTAGACATTAGCAAAGCCTACGATTGAATGGAGTGGTCTTCTGTAAAAGCTACAATTAGGCTAGGATTTTCCTCTGGTTGGGTTGATCTAATTATGAGATGTATTACCACCACATCTTTTTCAGTTCTTATTAATGGGGTTGCAAAAGGGTTGATACGACCTTAAAGAGGGCTTAGACAAGGCTGTTCGATGTCTCCATATCTTTTTATTTTGTGTGTTGAGGTGTTCTCTAGCTTACTAATGCAGGCAGAAAACCAGAATCTTATACATGGAGTGAGTTTTGGGAACACCATCACGGTGTCCCACTTGTTGTTTGCAAATGATTGCCTAATTTTCATGACGGCAACAATAGATGATTGTAAGCATCTCAAGGCAATCTTTGACTGTTACAGCATGGATTCAGGACAACTTTTCAACCTACACAAATCCTCAATGTTTTTCAGTTGCAAGACCAAAGCTGATCAAGTGGCTGCCATTAAAGAAATTTTTCAGTTGAAGGTCGTTTCCAGACACAAAAAATAGCTAGGGCTGCCATCCATGGTTGGAAGAAACAAAAGGAATTTTTTTGATGATTTAAAGCTCAGAGTGAAGAGTAAGATTTCAAATTGGCAGCACAAACACTTCTCTAGTGGTGGTAAAGAGGTCCTCATCAAAGCAATAGCCCAAGCTATTCCAACTTAATGCCATGAGCGTGTTCAAAATTCCCCTGGGGTTGTGTGAAGATGTGCAGAAAATTATTGCTAGATTTTGGTGGGGATCTAGGGAGGATAAGAGAGGCATTCATTGGGCTAAGTGGGAGAGGATAAGTAAAGCAAAATGCAGAGGTGGAATGGGATTCAAGGAGTTCTCGTGCTTCAATCATGCTCTAGTCACCAAACAAGGATGGAGGATTTTACAGTTGCAAGATTCTTTAGCAGCCCGAGTTTTGCAAGCAAGATACTTCAGGCAATCTGACTTCTTGCAGGTAAAACTAGGGTCAAATCCTTCGTATATCTGGAAAAGTATTTTGTGGGGGAGACTTGTAATCCAAAAGGGCAGTAGATGGAGGATTGGTTCAGGGAACAAAGTGCAAGTTCACAATAGCAACTGTATCCCAAGACCAGAAACGTTCAGACCAATCTCTTCTCCAACTATCCCAAATGAGGCTGTGGTATCTGAGTTGATTGATTCTAACCAAAACTGGAATGTGACTAAAGTGTTCCAATATTTTATAAAGGAAGATGCATAATTAATTACCAGCATTCCTCTCCCTCGAAGACCCAAGCCAGATCAGATCATGTGGCATTATGATAAGCAAGGCCATTATACTATCAAAAGTGGATATAAGATAGTAAATAAAATTCCAGGACTCCCTTAGTTGCTCAGTTATGGATCCAAGTATTTGGAAGGTTATCTGGACTTGTTTGCTGCCTGAAAAAATTAAAATCTTCATGTGGAGAGCTGCCCGGAATTTGTTACCATCAGCTGAGAATCTTTGGAGGAAAAAAGTGATCCCAGATCCTACTTGTCAAATGTGTAAAAGGACTATGGAAAGCATCTCTCATGCCTTGGTCGATTGCAAAATGGCTAGGAATGTATGGAAAATGGTCTTCTGTGCAGATAAGGTTTACACATTTGCAGAGCAAAGTATGTCGTATGTGCTGCAAGGTATGACAGAAATGCTAAATCGAACAGATTTTGAATTCTTGGTGGCTTGTTTTTGGTCAATTTGGCATGCAAGGAACCTTTTCTATTCGAAGGAAAGAAGGTGGACCCTCTGGTTTCCATGGCAAAAGCTGAGGCTGTGTTGGACTCATATAAACAAGTCAAAATTCCCAGCTCATCACACTTGGAGAGCAAGATAACTGTTAAGCAGCAGCGGTGGAAACCACCCCACAAGGATGGATTAAAATTAATGTAGATGCAGCCACAAAGATTGAGAAACAAGCTGCAGGATTGGGAATTGTCCTAAGAGACTTTAATGGGAGTGTGGTTGCTGCTGTAGTAAAGCCATCTAAGTTTTATGGAGATATAATCTTTGCTGAGGCGGAGGCTGTAGAATGGGGTCTGCAGGTTGCAAGATCTATTTCTATGGCTTCGATCATAGTGGAAACTGATTCTCAAGGTGTTTCGGATCTGCTCAACAGCAAGAAGAGTAATAGATATGAAGTCTTCTGGGTGATATCAGAAATTCAAGAGCTAGTCAAGGATTTTTGTAATGTTAAAGTCCAATATACTCCAAGACATTGTAATTCCATTGCACACTCTTTAGCTAGATTAGCTTTAGCTAGATTAGCTCTAGGTTGTGAGGAGTCTGTCATATGGGAGAACCCATTTTTAGAAAATATCTTGTATTTGTTCACGTCTTCTAATGAATAAAGGTTATGATTCCTTTCCAAAAAAAAAAAAAAAAAAACAAAGATATCTATGCAATGCAATGGGCATTTTGAGAGTTGGAGGTTAAATAATCGATTCAACGCTTGAAATATAGAATAATTTTTGGAGACATAGAAAAATGATTAGAGTCGATAAGGAACCATTAAGATCGAAAAAAAATTATATTTTATTAAATTATAATATACAAGGGCAAAAAGTAAAAGTGAGCTAAATAGATTTGAGTTATGCTATTTACCCCGGGTTAAACCCCGAAATCAATAAACGAACGATGCCGTTTCAATCTTTTTTTTTCCTCTCATTTAAACTAAACGATGTCGTTTTGGACAAATTGTTGCAGCCGAAATTGGTTTCCCAGTGTTTGTCTCACAACTCATTTCCCCTTCGTTTCATCTCGGTTGAGACAAAATCAACAACAACCCCAACTCTCTCTCTCTTCTTTTTCTATTTGTCTCACAACAGCCCCAAAATAACCCCAATTCGCAAAGCTATACAATCACTTCCACAACAGTTAATTATGAACCAAAAATATGCCCAAAAACTGCAATTCGCAAAGCTATACAATCACTTCCACAACAGTTAATAATGAACCAAAAATCTGCCCAAAATAACTCCAATTCGTAAACTTATACAATCATTTCCACAACTAAAAATCTGCCCAAAATAACTGCATTTCGCAAAGTTCAAATGTGTTGTTATAACACAAGTTATCACATTTCAGTCTGGTAATAAATTACATATTCCAGTCAAGAGCAAATGGCACGAAGCTGAAACGAAGCTGTTGATTTCAGTTAAGAGAAAGAGAGCAATTTAGGGATGTTGTTGATTTTGCCTTGACGAAGCTGAAACGAAGGGGAAGAGAAATAGAGAAATAGAAGGAGAAAGGGGCTGTGAGACGAATATAGAGAAACCAATTTCGGCTGTAACAATTTTTCTAAAACGACATCGTTTTAGGGCTTGGTTAGGAAAAAAAAAAAAAAAGAGATTGAAACGACGTCGTGTATTGCTTTCAGGATTTGATTCGGGGCTCGACTCAAGTTACTAGAATTTTCCAATAGATTTGGACGTGGAGACGGGGGATTTCTTGGGGCCAATGGGGTTAAGCTAGGGGGACCCGTTCAATAGATTTATCGCGTTTGCCATTTGCGCGTTTACAACAAATATGGAGTTGATTTTCTCTTAGGATGGGAATAGGGGTGGACAAAAAAATTATAGTCTTAAAAAAATTGAATTGAATTAGTGATTTTTTTTAATTTGGTTCGGTTTTTATTTTAAAAAAATTAAAATATATTGTTTGTAAAAAAAAATTAAAATGTCGGTTCGGTATTCGGTTCACTTAGCTGAACCGAAAAATCGAATTATTTTTTGATTTTATTCAAATCAAACATGTGTTAATAATTTTATTCAAATCAAATATATGCTATTTCTCTTTATAATATTATGATTGTGTTTATATAGATGGAGTATTGAAGTTTGGTTATATATTTTAAAATTTTAATATTTCATATTTTGGGAGTATCTTATTAATAGTTAGTAAGATATTAGTGATAAAATGTGTTTTGAATACTTTGTATTTATTGTTAATATTTGTAATAAAATTAGGATAAATTAATTGTTGAAAAAAATTATTACATTCATGAGGTCCAATGAGCTAAAAATTTAAAAATTCAAAATAGGCCCAATAGGCCCAGAAACGAAAAAACCGAACCGAACCGAACCGATCCTAAAAGAACCGTTTGAGTTCGGTTCTTATTCAGCTCTTTTTATAAAATAACCGATTTAAATTGGTTCTACTTAATTTCGAATCGAACCGTGCCCACTCTTAAATGGGAATTGATGGATCCAATTCTGTAGTGTGCAAGCATATGGGCCCTACTTGTGGCACCAGCTTTTTAAATGATGCGTCATTACCAAGCCAACAACAACAAAGATTGCACCACATCATCATAAGTCCCGCGAATCCCCACTCAGCCGCCAATACTGCATCATCATCAATGCTGATATAAAAAAACTGAAGCTATTCGCACCATTTCATTTTTCTTATAAAACTCCGTTTTGGATAAATTTAAATTTAAAGACAAAATAATAATTACACACTTAAATTTTTTTCAATAAATTACTTGCATTCATTATTAATTTTTTTTAATCTCTCACTTTAATCTATCAAATTAAAATAAGCTGTACAAATTTCAAATAATATATTATTCTTTTCTTATTTTTAATTAATTAAATATTTTTATACTTATTTTTTTAAATTATAATTTCAAATAAGTACAATTTACTTTAATGGTTGAAATTAAAAATTCATCATCTATAAAATTTCTTAATTTATGTGTAGGGCGACAACAAGATTACTAAAAAAACAAAATACTAGTTGAGGTTTAATAATTAAAAAAAAATAAAAGCTAGATGAAATATTTTAAAATAAAAGATACTTTTTTGGAATAAAATAAAAATAATTTGAAAGGGAGTTTTATGAGGAGAATCGAGGGTTGCTGATAATCACCGCCCACAAGGATTTCCTATTGAGTATAGGAATCCATTCGTTGCAATGAAACCAGGAATATATATATTAAGTGAGCTTGTGAGACCTTCTTCTCTTAATTCTTTCATAAGCAGTTCTCTAATTTCTCTCTGCGATTTTTATTCATTCAGTCCCCTCGATCGTTCATCTGATCTCACCCAATTCTCTTTCTCATCGATCTCTTTTGATTTTAATATTAATCTAAGAAATCAGAGCATTAAGCGTCGATCCCTTTTGAGTTTAATTGTCATGGGTTTATCAAGAAACATTGATTTTGAAATTAATCTAAAAAATCAAAGCATTAAGCGTCGATCTCTTTTGTGTTCAATGGTCATGGGTTTGTCAAGAAACAGGAGGAGCAGGGAATATGCTGAATCCATGAAATCCAAGTTGCCATCAGATATAAAAAAAGAAGAGAAAATTTGAAGAAGAGGAGCATGCGGCTTTTACCTGTTACAGTTTCTAAAAATGAAGAGTTCAAGTGTTCTGATGTTGATGCTACACATAACCAATTTCGTGAGCGTCTTGTAGAGGGATTGTCTAAAGTTTATGAAGAGACTAATGAAGAGATGATGAAGGAGCAATTAGGAGCTTGTGACCTAGTTGGAGTTGCTGCATCAGTAGAATCGGTGCTGTTCAAAATGTTGGGTCCTATCACTGGGTCTAACAGACCCCAGTATAGAACCATCTTGTTCAGTGTTAGGGATTCAACAAATCCTGACTTTAGAAGAAAGATTCTTCTTGGAGAAGTGAAGCCTGAGAGCATTCATACCATGACCAATGAAGAGATGTCTAGCTATAAAGTACAAGAGGAGATTCACGAGATTAGGGAGAGAGTTTTAGCCAAGATTCCGGACTCAGTTGATGATGATGATGATCCCTATTGGAGATTAAAAGCTGATGATCATTGGCTCTTTTATAGGTCTTATATAGGTTAATTAATATGATGCTTTTAATTAAGCTACTACTTTGAGTTATTGGGTTTTCATATTCATTTTGTTCAATTGTACTTTGACTTTGAGTTATTTGGTTTTCATATTCATTTTGTTCGATTGTACTTTTTTTTTTTATTACTTGTTCAATTGTACTTTGAGATGGTATTTTAATTCTCTGATCACTTCCTTTATCACATGACAGCAAAAATGTTTAATCTCGCTTCATTCTTTTATCATATACATAACAGCTTCGCAACTTCCATCTATATATTTGAAATCATTAAACTAGTAACAACGCAATTGTGTAGGAACCTATATTTGTCTTTATATAATTGAAACAGGCGCAAAATTGTCAATTAGGGAAAAAAGAAAAAAACATAACAGACAATAACTATCAAAGTCATTTTAGCATTCACAGTTCACATAGGATTTTATCCTTCGTTATGGGATGATATAGGCCTGTATGTTGGACTTGATCGAGAATATGAGGGGGATGAGGCTGAATACGAAGTTGATGTCGGACTGCACACAAAGAAAAAGACAATTTCGGATTACAAAACCATAATTCATCGGATAAAAAAAATTTAACCACCTGTCCAATACCAACCTATAGGAACAAGAAAACTAGTATAGCCACAAAGATATTTCATGTGAGTAGAATCCTATCAAAAGCAAGGCCTAATAAACCATATATGACCCTAAATACAAATATTAGACTTGACCTATAGATTTGCATTATGGCTTACCTGTACGTTGGACTTATGGACTGGCAGGTGACATTCTTGCATTACTTGGTGAGTAGGCCAGCGATCGTTTGTATGTGGTTGACTGAGGATTATAACTTTGGGATGTGGGGCTGTAGGCTGGTGCAGTTCTTGGTGAAGTTCAGCTGTAACGAGGAGAAGTGGGGCTATAAGCTGGCAAAGTGGGGCTGAATGATGGTGATATAGGGCTGTAGGATGGTGAGGTAAGCCCGTACAAAGGCAATGTTGTGCTGTACAAAGGAGATGTTAGACTTGTGCTGTACAAAGGAGAGGTTGGACTATAAGATGGTGTGGCAGGATTGTATATGCAGGTGGGTGTTGTAACTTGGAGAGTTTAGGTTGTAGTTCGGGGAGGTATGGCCGTAGCCTAGGGAAGAAGGCGATTAAGATGGACTTGTAGGAGAATAAGCAGGACTGGTTGGACTAGAACGAAGAATTGGTGAGTTAGAGATATAACCAGGGGAGGTGGGACTGTATCTAGTGACGTGGGATTTTGTCCAGGAGATGATGGATTGTAGCCTGGTGATGATGGGCTGTATCTTCAAGGTATAGTAGGAGAGAAGCCTAATGCACCAACATAAGGAGAAAAGGAAAATCGGGCATCTATGTTGGGGGATTGATAGATATTTGGGCTTAATAAGCAACTTAGAGACATCATGCCTACATGATAAGGAGTAACAGAGAGTGGAGATCGAGTGGGTGTCATCCCTAAATCCAGAACATCCATATAACTTGGAAGCTAAAGTTCGATGGTATTTTTGGCATCTCATCATTAACATATAAAGGACAGTATCCAGTTCCAATAGGTGCGAGCTGACCTAACACAATATTCTCAGTGACCCCTGCAAATAATCTGTTTCAGCATAAGCTGCAGCATCAAGAAGAATGTCAATAATTTCTTTAAATGAACATCTCATCAAGGGTCCAGTATTAATCCTATTGATGCCACGATGAGTGATGGCCATCAAGTGGCCTAGATAGGTCATGGTATCACAAAGGATAGCCAGATGCCGATAATGCACACAAGAGCCATCAAAAGATATGACTGCTCGCAATTCATGCAGCAGCACTCAACGAATTACCTCAATCTCTAGCACTTCAATAATTTCAACCAAGTGATTGCTTGTTGTCCTTCTCGCATCAACTTCTTCATGATATATAACAGCTAAAAGATTCACACCTTCAGTGTCCAACATAAATTCCTTTTCCGACTTAAATCGTTCATTATCATCATACTTGGTTGATTTAACCTTTTTAATGAACACCTTGTTGATATGGGGGATACCTTGGAGAGCCATTTCCAGCAGCATGTTATTCTCAATCCTTTCCAAGAAAACATCATCTTCAGCTGATTCATCATTCAGTCCTTTTATTGGAGCTTCATTATTCATGATACGAGTACGAAGGATGAGCCTATCGTCAGTGCGGCTATTGCATATACAAGTCAAATAATCTCCAAACTCCTGCTTTATCTTCTCAGAAACAGCAGCCATGCTTAATTTTTTATCAGCCAACATTTCCCAGTTCA
Source organism: Citrus glauca (assembly GCA_029633175.1). Taxonomy (NCBI): domain Eukaryota; kingdom Viridiplantae; phylum Streptophyta; class Magnoliopsida; order Sapindales; family Rutaceae; genus Citrus; species Citrus glauca. The sequence goes on from JAQOOD010000005.1 coordinate 25,488,365, forward strand.
ACTCTATGCGCAGCAACCATGGAGATATTTTTTCAGGTGAAATTTCCTCATCTGGCATCTCATAGTATGACTTCATAAATTCAGCATCCTCTTCAATAATTGTGCCTGTAGGGTCTGGGTCATACCATACTTATATAGCTTAAAAGTAGCTGCAGTAACACTACGGAGAGTAGTGTACTATAGAGCATTAAACATTCTTGGCGGTCTCTTTTGTTGAGCTAAATACAAGTTTCAAGTAAATGGAGAGTCAAGGTGTTTTGATTTTCTTAGCCACATTAATAATTTCCTTTGGTAAGCTTTGTTTGGTGTCTGAATATCAAAAATTTAGTAGTACAAGCTTAAGGAACCAAAGTAGAAAAGTAAAAGAAGGAATTCTAGTTTGGCACCTTATTCAATTTTTTCTCAAATGTCTCCATCGTAGTTCGTCCAGGCTCATGCTTCAAGCATTTTTCCTGGGCTTTCCAAATATATACTTTCACCACATGCTTTGCAGTAGAAATAATGTGGTCGATTTTCCAAATGTAAGTGTCGTGGCTGAGAGATTCACACGCTTTACCATCAAGTTACCCTGATCCGTCATTCCTTTGCCTTAAGCCTGTAACATATTGATTTAATAGGTCCACCTGATCGCTGTCTAGCCTGATCTACAAAGAAGATACCCCAGCAATAAGTGGAGAATTAACAATATGTAATTATGTATATGCATACAACTTATGCATGTGCAGGTAAGCAATCCTACCCTAGGCTACCCAGGCAATTCATTGTCAAAATATGTGGCTATGTGAAATTGTAATACTTGTGAAAACTCGGATATGAGATGTGCAGGTACCCCTTTCTTCACTTGGCTCCTCAAATTCTCATTGGGCCTGATGATTATCGCCAGCTGATGAGTCAAATCACCTTATAGTCGACAACAATAAGCAATCAGAACTCATACACACACTTGTGATGAGCTATATTCACCTAAAAATTACTCAATATTCTGTTTTGCCATCATAAAATAGGCAAAAAGTTTTTATAACTAGTTTTAAATAATTAAGATGAAAATCTAGCATAAATGGGAAAAGAATTATAAAGCAGGAGCTTACCTCACTCTTGAAGGAGGTACCTATTGCCACTGAGGTCCTCACAGAAGGCGGAGGAATTGGAAGGACCTGCAGAATCATCCAATCCGGACTGGTATACTGAGAATTCAATCCCAGGAGTTGGCAGTCCTTATCATTTATTCTTGCCAGAACTTCAAGTACCTGAAATATAGTTAATAAAGTTAGCATCATGAAACAAGCAGGTGATAATGAAACCACGAATGTGTTGCCTTCAGAATAAGTTACCCTTTCTGCAGTAAGTGTCTGCTTTTTTTCAACAGGTTCAGGAAGTTGTCCCTGATCATCATTATTTTTTCTTATAGCCTTGTACTCTGCAATCATATTCATGCCGTCAATTGTCAGCGTTGGTTGCAGAGCACCACAACCACTCTTTCTCTTTCTAAGAGGTTCTTCACCATTATGACCAAGGAGACTGAGGACATCAATTTCATCATTGCCTTCACATTTGTTTTTGGTTTTACATGCACACAAAATCTGTTCAAACCTGCTCTTGGGGTTCCTTATTTTCAAAGCTAGCTTAAACTTGTCATTTTCTTGCTTAAAAAAATAAGCAATCACGTATGAAGCAGACAATAATCTACTAGAAATTTTAAGGATGGACGAACAATCAAACTATAAAAGAAACAACTTTATCTCATCTACCCTATTGGAAACCAAATAGAATAAGAAAGGGAGGATTAAAAAAACAGTTCAGATAACCAAGTATCATGGAAAGCCTACTTCAAAATGCATATAAAAAACCTACAAGGCATCTATCATGAAAGCAGAATTTGTATCCAAATCCTATTTTTCAATGGGAAAATGGAGATAAACAAAATTGACTACATCTATACTTTATAAAATACATGACATTAACAATACATGCACGAATAACCAATGATTCCCTGATGCTAGTAAAGAATACAATTTACAACTTATGGTAGTATCAAGTTAGTACTCTTTCAAAATTTCTTTTCATTTTTTTCCTCCTTCATCAGTAACCAACCAGACTACCAATAAATTACAAGAGAGAAACGCTAAGGCCAAAGGAAAATTACAATTTTGTCAGGGCTGAGAATGCTGAACTGGACCAATCGGACCTTGGCGACCTCGCCTGGAGAGTACGTAAAGCTATTTTCCATGGCGACCTCTCCAAGCTTTGAGTAGCAGCAGAGTGGCAAGCTTGAAGTGTCAGCTAGACATGTAGAGCAAAACAACGTAATAAGACCAAATTACCCTTTGGAGTTGCTCGGCCGTCAAGACTGAACACTAATCGATATCCTTATAGTAAGAATATCACAATAGATATCCTCATAGTAAGACCCTATTTTGGGAGGAACAATACATCTGTCAATGACTAGTAAGAAAGTTGACCTACCTAAACAACTCTAAAAGGAAAAGGACAAGTTTATGGCTTACGCTAAACAAATGTGCAATGCTATCAATCTAAAATGGTGTCCACTTTCATAATCATAGAAATTCAAAGAATCATTCTTCATGATTTCTAATCACTACTAGGAAAACAATAGAATGATTTATGACAAGGGAAAACAAGATGTTGAATTACCATTCGAAGCTTGGAACCATTAATGATTTTGATGCTCGAAATGTTGATGATATGCTTCTCAGTTAATGTATTAACTATATCTTACAGCACTTGCCGTAGTAATTCAATAAATTTTGCTTGGCCCAACTCTTCCTTTCCTTCGACTCTATGTTTCTTCTAGATGTCATTTAGCTAATGATACTTTGTTGAACAACACTTTGCATATCAATTATATCAACTTAAGAATAGTTCTAAGTGATTGACGAAAAAAAAATACTTCTTTAGCACATTTGATCCATAGACAAAAGTTAAGAAAATGTGATTTGGCAGCCATAACTAACTACATTATAACAAGAACATTTGATCAAATTACACATATATTTACAAGTAAAGTAAGAACCTAGCACATTCATTATATGTACATCATAATTCAAAATAAAAAGGGAATGAACTTGAAAACGGAGGGACATCAAATTCAAATCGCATATGCCAAGCGCATTATATATCTCGTAATTTAGACTCGAGCATCTGTTAAAATGAGTATAACACTATATTAGGACACGAGTATCTCCTGAAATGAGTACAACAATATCAATTATTTCTTATAGATTTGTTATTTTTTCCATGCATTTTTATGAACGTGCACTTTTATAAAAGTGGACGTGCACTTTTATATTGACCATTAGTGTATTATATATAAGTGTACACTTTTTTAATTTTTAACTTATTTGTGAATGATTAGTTTCTACAAAAACCAATTAAATAAAAAGTACACGTTCATATATAATACGCTAATGGTTAATATAATTAAATATCATAGTTAAGTATTTTTTATATCACCATTATGTGAACTTAATTAATTGAAAATCATATAGGAGTTGACTAGCTTCAACTTATAAGATCCTTAGTGTTATGAGATCAAAATCGAAAGATAAGATGTATTTAATTTCAACTGCTAAAAATTTTACTTTGCTTAGAAATATGGTACAATGGCCTGCAGAACTATTCGGAGTGATTGTTGAACATAACCCACCACAGCCACCAGTACAAGTTGACAGGCCAATCTTAAACAAATTTGGTGTTTTTACAAGAGATATTTCTAACTAGTAATTACAACATCACTAATCACTATAACATTGATTGTACATAAGGTGTGACAGTAAGTAACATATATGATAAAGAAAATTATGAAAGAATTAAAATTGAAAGGAATTTAGATCTATTGAAAATAGATGTAGGCAATTAAAAATAAAAAATTAATTACTTAATTAATTTTTTTAGAAGTGCTGTTCAATGTTATTGTTCACCGCATCAAAAATTAATTTTCAAAAAACACAATAAAATGCAGAAATAAATGACAGATATTTTTACGTGGTTTGGATTAATTAATCCTACATCCATAAGGACACGCCTAGATGAAAGTAATTCACTAAGTTGAGATGTTATAACTTATGGATTTACCAAACTTAAAACTCTCACGTAAAGCTTATCACCATACAGTTTACTCAACTTTTGAATGAATATGATTCTCTTGAATTAATGCTACCCCTCTTGATCCACGATACTTAAGACACTTCGCAAAGTGATCAATAGTAATTCTTCAATGTCTAGTGATCCAAGATCCATATAGACTCTCCACATAGATGAAAAGAAGATAAAAAATAAATCAACACCACATTATGCGCAAATCTGGATTCTCTAGGGAGGAGGCCGAATTTTGTTTCTCTGCTTTATGCTCCGTGTTGTGCGATCAAACTTCAATTGCGAAATACCTCTCTTTATATAGGCACTAGGGTTTCACCAAAATAATAAGTCTTAAAAGACTTGGATTCTTTCCAAATAAGAGTTTCTTTCTTCCTATAATTCTCATGAATCTGAATAGGATTAAATATGATCTTCTTGCCTTACTTGTCTCTTAAGAAATATATAGAACATTTAATGACTTCCTATTTGAACCAATTTCTTGCTCTAAATAGATCTCATGCGCTAATTATAAAATCCCACCATTAATTAACTTGCTAAAATAGACATATAATTAAATTAGGAAACAAATATTCCTAATAAATTAGAATCTCACTAAATTAGGGAATTAATAAATTAATTTCTATTACAAGATATGCAATAAATAAACTTCCAATTTAACTAGACTTGTCATAAAATGCCAACTCTATAAATAATGGACTTAACAATCTCCCCCTTTAGCATTCTTGTGGCAAAAGCAATCCAACACAATTCTTCCATGAACTTTGGCGCTAAGATATGAACTTGGACAAGTATAAACAACAAGAATGAACTAACCAAAATAATTGACAATTAGCATATTAGTTCATGAAAATAAACCAAGGCAAGAATTAAAATAAAATGCTAATTTTAACAAATGGAAAGACAACATTAAACAGAAAATTAAGAGCAATAAAAATATATACTCCCCTTAAGAACTAGAATCAAAAAATTAAAAATTCTTGAATAAAATCTCTCCCTAGAATGGAAAATACTACTTCCCTTAACTCATTGCATTGAGCAATTGAAGACTTGAAACTTTTGCCAAAATATTACAAAAGGGAAGTAGTTTTGCATGCAATTTGGCCAAACGAGTAGAAAGATTAGCAATATGTTGCCCTTATTTCAAAATGGTGGCCTCAAGATAGGCAAGATTAGGAGCAAAATAGGTAGATGGAAGAGAAGAGTGAACAGAGGTTTGCAACAAAAGAGGCTGCAACAAAAGTAGGAAGATCATGAAGAGTAATAAGAGGAGCTCTACTGGTGACGGCGCGTGAGGGTTCGTGTGGCGTTGGTTGGTGGTCGGTAATGGCAGCATGAACAATGGTGGCATTGGGGGTGATCCTAGGGTTAAAGGAGGAAGGGACAGAGTGAAAACTATCTTCATTATGATCACTTTCCATGTAGTCACTGTCACTTGAATGCATGGATTATTTAGGAGGTATTTGTCCAAATTAGGGACTAAAATCCTTATCATCATCAAGTATATGAATCTCATGAGGTCGTCGACAACCAGAACAAAGGTAAGATGTAAGAGTGAGCATGAGAGCTCTCACCAATGTTAAGCTTATAAGCCATGGAAGAGGAATATTAAGAACAAGGGAAAAGAAATTAAATAGGAAGAACGAACAAAATTTGGACTAACCGAAAGAAAGGAGAAATAAGCCATAAATTTGAATGCAGAACAAGGATCTAAAAGCTGCCTTATATAAAAGAACTTGACTTGTTCAAATAAGGTTTGGAAATCCAACGAACATAAGAAAAACATTAATAAAGCATATTGTATTCTAATTTAATGCACGAACCATCATAGATTTTATTCTAGATCAGTAACTAAATATAAACTGACTCAAACAAGTCAGAAACAAAGAGGAAAATATCAAAACGAAATCCCATACATGATACTTTATGAAACAAACATATAGTGCAGAGTAGAGAACTTCAAAATTAAACTAGAAATGAATGAGCTAGAATCAGAATATGATCTATATACTGCTGGAAAGCTTATTGAATAAGCTTTTCACAAGATTTTACAAATTCAAATTTGGAGTTCTGTAGACAAAGTTAAGACCAAAAGATCGCAACATGCTCAGTTGTGACGTGAAAAGCTTGTCAATGCACTATTCTCGCCACAACTGAGCATGTTGCGATCTTTTAAGAGTTATAGATAGCTATTTCTGACTACAATGTCTGCATATATTTGAGGTCTTATGAAAAGATAAGAATTAAGAAAAATAGTCATAACTTAAGTTAAATATTCTCAACAAAGACCATGTCAATATCAAAACATTAAGTCAAAGTAGAGATTGAATTTTCATTCATGTGCTTTTGAAGAAAGGTTAAATACCTCTAATTACATGGAACACACACTTAAAGATTCAAATCGTTTGGAGTTTAAAGTTTTTGTGAAAATATCTATAAGTTATTTTTTTATATCAATGTATTCTAAGAACACGGTCTTGCTCTCAACTAAATCCATAATGAAGTGATGACGGATATCAATATGCTTAGTTCTAGAGTGTTAAACATGATTTTTAAAAATATTGATAGCACTCGTGTTATCACAAAACACAGTCAAAGTATCCTAAACTATACCATAATCCGCAAGCATTTGTTTCATCCAAAGCAATTGGGTGCAATAACTTCCAGCTGTAATATATTCAGCTTCAGCCGTGGAAAGAGAAATTGAATTCTGTTTCTTATTATGCCACGATACTAAGTTATTTCCAAGATAAAAACATCCTCCATTGATGCTTTTTCTATCATCAGTATTGCTAGCCTAATATGCATCATTATATCCTGCAAGACTTGAATTATTGTCATTAGTGTACCAAATTCCATCATTAACTGTTCCACTAACAAAACGAATGATTCTTTTGACAACAGCTAAGTGTAATTCCTTTGGATTTGCTTGGTACCTAGCACATACACTAACACTGAAACATTTATCTGATCTACTTACAGTTAAATAAAGTAAGGTACCAATCATGCTTCTGTAAAGACTATGATCAACACTAGAACCATTATCATCAACAGTCAACTTGGCATTAGTACTTATAGGCGTTCTCAAGTGTTTTGCAGAATCTAAAACAAACCTCTTGACTAAACTCTTTGCATACTTACTTTGATTAATAAAAATTCAATTCTCTATTTTTTTCACTTGCAAACTCAAATGTAAGTCAATTCTCCCACCATGCTCATCTTAAATTCCTTTTTTATTTGGCTCACAAATTCTTGCACATGATTAAAAGATGTAGAACCAAACACTATATCATCAACGTAGACTTGAACAACTAAAATCCTTGGATCGAGTTGCTTAACAAATAGTGTTTTATCTACTCCCCCTCGCTTATAGCTATTTTCAAGCAAAAATTTGGTCAACCTTTCATATCAAGCTCGAGGAGCCTGTTTTAAACCATATAAAGTCTTTTTCAATTTGAGAACATGGTTTGGGAAATGAAGATCTTCAAAACCTTTAGGTTGTACAACACAGGCTTCTTCATTTAAGATGCCATTCAAAAAGGCACTCTTAGCATCCATTTGAAATAATTTAAAGTTTATTAAACAAGCAATTACAAAAAAAAAAACGAATAGATTTGATTCTAGTAACAGGTGCAAAGGTTTCAACAAAGTCAACACCTTCAATTTGCGTGTAGCCTTGTGCAACCAACCTAACTTTATTTCTCACTATGTTACCAAATTCATCAGTTTTGTTCTTAAAAATCCATTTGGTTCCTATAACATTAGTGTGACTTGGTCTAGGTACTAGCATCTATACATCATTTCGCTCAAATTGTTCTAATTTTCTTGCATAGTTTTGACCTAAAATTCATCAACTAAGGCTTCCTTAACATTCTTAGGTTCAATCAAATATACAAAGTAAATAAATCTTACCATATTTGCATACATTTTCCTTGTGACCATCTGTTCATCAAGATTACTTAGAATAAGCTCATATAGGTGATTTTTCTTAAATCTTGATGATTGTTCCTTTCTGATTGGGTCTTGCAGGTCCACGATTGCCTTGAGTTTTGAAACTTTCTCTTTCACAGTCTCTGGTATTTCCTTAGAAGTGTTTTCTTCAACAGATTCCTTTTCTTTCAAAGGGTTCACTAGACTGACCTTTCTCAATAACTCGAACTTCAGGAGTAGCTGTAACAACATTTGGTGTTTCTAAAAGATTGGTTATCTATTCCTCAATTGAGTAATTTGTAAAATCTTGATAATAATCAATAACAACATTTGCAAATTTAATAATATTTTGAGTTATTATATTATAAACACAGAATGCTCTGCTATTATTAGAGTAACCAAGAAAAACACCTTCATCACTTTTTTAATCAAATTTACCAAGATGTTCGCGATTATTCTCCCAAAAATATGAAAGTAACCTAGATTAGGTTTTTTAACATGTCCATAACTCATAAAGAGTTTTCTTAGTACCTGGATGAAGATAAACATGATTAATAGTATAGCAAGCAGTGTTAAGTGCTTTAGCCCATAATTTCTTTGAAAGTTTCTTGGAGTTTAACATCACTCGTGAAATTTTTTGCAAGGTCTTATTTTTCCTTTCGACAACACCATTTTGTTTTGGAGAAATAGATGATGAAAACTCATGTGAAATTTCATGTAAATTACAATATTCTTCAAAATTGAAGTTTTCAAATTTTCTTCCATGATCACTCATAATTCTGACAATATTGCAATTTTGTTCAGTTTTAACATTTTCACATAGTTTTCTGAACACATTAAATGTTTCTGATTTTTAATTAATGAGGTCAACCATGCATACCTTTTCCCAGCCAAACTTTCAACTTGCATTGGTTTCATAAGATCCATATGAAGTAGTTGTAGCACATTTGATGTTGCTTTATCCTGAATGGCTTTATGCGACGCCCTTTATTGTTTTCTAGATTAACATGAGTCACATATTACAGGTTGTTTTTTTTAAGCATTGGAACTTTTTTAACAGAACATGTTTTCACAATTTTAGTCAAAATCTATAGTTCAAGTGACCCAACTTTTGATGCCACAATTTTGTGTCACTAATACTGGTCTTATGATACACAATTGAGCTAGTCAATTTATAACAATGATCAGATGATCGATGTTCTTCCAAAATGAAATTTCCATCAACATCAAGAACACGATATTTGTTTCTGTCAAAGTTGACAAAAAAATTTTGATCACAAATTTGACTAATGCTGAGTAAATTTGCTTTGAGATCCTTCACATGTAGAACATTGTCAAGTTTTAGAAATCCTTCCACATTTAAAGTTCCATTTCTGAGCACTCGACTTTTCACACCATCAGCAAAGGTTACATTTTCTCGATCAAGTTTTTGATAATTGGTCAAGGAATTTCTATTACCTGTCATATATCTAGAATAGCCACTATCAAAATACTAAAAATCAATAGTGCAAGTTCTCAAGGAAATAAAGGAAACATAAGCTTTATAATAAGTCTTTGTTATCCAAGTAGTTCTAAGTTTATGTTCACTTGTCTCAACCTTAGGTCTAGGTGTCATCTTAGGTTTTCTATAAGTATAATTAAAGAACATAGCCTTTTTCATATATTTAATGAGCTTGAAACAATTAGGTCTTATATGTCATTTCACATGAAAAACATGACAAATGGGAATAAACTTGTTGTTCTTACCTTGATCAACCGGTGAAGAATGTGCAACAGCTTTAGCTTTTTAAAGATATGTAAGTTTAACTATAGGTGGAGAAGATGTTTGTGAAGAAGCTTTAACAAACACACCATGATAATTCGATTCTTTACCATGTTGATATCTAAGACCATGATGATTTGAGCTAGATTTGCTAAGTGACAAGATATGGTCTAACTTCTGAGTTCCAGAACTCATCATCTTAAGTGACTTTTTGGTATTCTCTAATTCTGTCGTCATTGCAAGCAATTAGTTATCTTTGTCAATAAGTAAAGACTTGTAATGAATTGCCTCACTCTCAAGTTTCGCCTTATCATCTAAAAAATTAGATACTTGAGTCATCAAGGTCAAGTTCTCATTGTAGACTTCTTCCCATTTAGCGAACATCATCTTCTAGCTTTCATGAAATGCTTTCTTGTCATTTATATCGATGTCACTTACGTCACTATCTGAATCATTATTCTGGTTAACATGTTGCACAATTGTGTTAAGATGATGATCAATGTCTTCTTTACAATGAGCTAAGTGAGAGGCTTTTGATGTGGATGCATCTCTAATGTTTAATTCTTGTTTACTGCCATCATTATGGACAACAAGTCCTCCAACAAGGTCTTCTTTATGAGCCCCATGTTCATCCTTGAGTCAAAGGCGTCCAAAAATAAGACCTAGATATAACATAATGGACATGTTGTTGCAGCAACTCTGACATGTACTTTGAGTGAGTAATTGGGTGTCGTCATTACAAGTGATATGCATTCACATAAAAGCTCAATGTTGTATTGAAGGATTTAACTAACAAAAAATGATAATTATGTTTTTTGTAGCACAATTTGACTTTATTTGTGAATTCTGCTCCCCCATATGTGAATACATTTGTGTTCTACCTTTGAATTATATATGTCTGTGTAATTTGTAGCACCTTTAGAATTTGATCAAAGTGGCACACATACACTTTGGACAGAATAAGACCTAAGTCTAAAACTGAACTACTAAGGCTATTTTGCATGATTAAGAATGTGATATGAGAGTGGAAGAATTCTTGCAAATTTAATAACAGAGCTAAGTTATTTGTTGCATGACTGTGTGATTGAAGTGTTAGCGTTGTTGTCATTACTTGAGGACAAGTAATAATTTAAGTTTGTGGGTGTGATAACTCTATGAAATGAGAATTATCATAGTACTTTTAGACTTAAATCAATATTACTTAGAGAGTAAACAATGTGTTTTCATTGCATTTTTGTTACATTTTGCAAAAATATTCATTTTAATTTAGTCTTAATAAGTTTTGCTTAATTTAAAGTAATTTGTGCTTAAATTGTTTGCATAATTGTAGGGTTTCAGAAGCTTAGAATTCATGGAAGAAATGTTGATGCAATAGGCTTGCAAAAATAAGGAAAGAACATGACTACAAATGAATTAAAACAAATATGGAATAGTGCAGTTGCTATAGTCGTTGCTGTAGCAATCTTAGAATAATTTCGTGCGGGATACGTTCAGAATTGTGATATGTAGTTTCTTAATCTGACTTATGCACGCCCTAGGCTTCCGTTACTTCTAAGTTTCAGTTATAAAATAAGTATACATAATAAGGAATGAGGGTGAGCCGTCACCCAAGGAGAAAAACACAAAGAAATAAAAGAAAAACAAGATTTAAGAGAGAGATTAAGGGCTGTACAAGAGGAGAATTTACAGAAATCAATTGGGAGCTAAATCCTTCTTATTCTTATTTTTTTCGTGTTATTTATTTATTTATGGGGATGTGTTTCATGGCTAAAACTTTGTTCTTTATTTTTCTTTTGCAAACCATGAACTAAATTTATTTGTGGTTGAGTGATAAACAATTTTGATAGTTTGTTGACTGAATATATGTGCTGCTGCATGTTTGCTGTAGCAGTTTGTTTTGATAGTATTTATTTTTATTCATTATTTCAGTTGATCACCCATTTAATAATACAAGTTAAGAGAGAGCCACAAAAGAGCCTATCTTAGTGGAACGTATCATATCAATACTTGGTTTTAAATTGAGTTTCCTGGATTGAGTTTTAACTTATTCGAAAAGGGTCATGCTTAATCTAAAATTAGTGATGAACTAGACATAGGGATTCACCTTGTAGGGTCAATAGAACCTAAGCGTGTAATGTTATAACTTATGTTGGCATAACAACTAATTACTGTTAGGTTACATATAGATATAAGATATCGAACATGTGACGGCTGAGGATACATAAGGATTCTGCCCAGTGTTGTAGCAAATATTACAATAACCAAGCCAACCATTAGAAAATATTCAAGACCATTAGGAGAGTTTATTCACTCGATTATGATATATTCTCATTAATTTTATCCTTGAACTTAACGTGATAGTTTACTTTGTTGCATTTATTTATTGCGTTTTTATTTTAATTAGTACATTAGTTTCATTAATTTTTTATTTTACTTTAGCACAAAATTTGCATTGTTAAGGTTGCTATAGTAAATATGATAACATCAATCCCCGTGGAGACGATCTTGAATACTCATCACTTTATTACTTGTTGTGTACATTTGTACATTGACACCAATAGCATTAGTATTTTTACACTAACAAGTTTTTAGCGCTATTGCCAGGAATTGATTATTATTTGTGATTTGTGAAATTAGTTTTAACGGTGCTAATTTTTTATTTTATTTTAATTTGTTTATTTTGTTGACATAGGTGATCTAATAACCCTAGCATGCGTAAATATAAATATGTTGATTTCTTCTAGTTTGATCCAGAAATTGAAAGAACTAAAAGGAGATTGAAAGAGAGCATCAAGAATTACAAACTGTTGTAGCAATTGATGATTTGCAAGATTTGAGAAACTTGAACAGTAGAAAGGGGATACAACTAATCAATGTATATGAACGTCTGAATGGACAATGTGTTCAAAGGCAACCAAGGAACAACAATATTATTCACATGGTGAACGAAAGAGGCAAAGCCATTCGAGACTACACAGTGTTGACTCCTCAAGCCATTCATCCAGGAATAGTTAGACTCGACGTTCAAGCTGACAATTTTGAACTTAAACCCGTGATGTTTTAGATGCTTCAAACTGTGGGGCAATTTAATAGTTTGCCATCCGAAGATCCTTATCTACATCTTAAGTTATTTTGGAAGTGAGTGATGCTTTCAAGATTGCCGGAGCATCGCAAGAAGTATTGAGACTCAGACATTTCCCTCCTTTTTTTAGAGATCGAGCAAGAGTATAGTTGAATTCTCCACTACCAGATTCTATCAATACATGGAATGATTTAGTTGACAAATTTTTAATGAAATACTTCCTGCCAACCAAGAATACAAAGTTGTGGAACGAGATCACATCTTTCCATCAACTTGAAAATAAGAACTTGTGTGATGCACGGGACATATTTAAGGAATTACTCAGAAAATGTCCTCATCATGGTATTCCTTGCTGAATATAGTTGGAAACTTTCTATAATAGTCTCAACCCAAGCACTAGATTGATGGTGGACGTTTCAACAAATGGGGCATTGTTATCTAAGTCTTACAATAAAGCTTATGAAATTTTAGAGAGGATAGCCAAAAATAACTATCAGTGGCCATCAACCAGACAAGCTGCAGCAAGAGGAACAACAGGAGTTTATAACGTAGATGCCTTAACAACATTGTGAACGCAAGTAACTTCATTAACAAAGATAGTAAAGGCTATGACAACTGCTCTAGCAACCGTTAACCAAATTTCTGATGTGTCTTGCGTTTATTGTGGAGAAGGGCATTTATGCGACAATTGTCTTGGGAATCCAACTTCAGTCAATTATGTGGGCAGCTTCAATAGACAGAACTATGATAATCCATATTCAAACACTTACAATCTTGGATAGAGACAGCACCCGAACTTTTCATAGAGTAATCAGAATCAACTTGTTGTAGCATTCAGTGGACAGAACAGACCTGCTCAACCACCTGGATTTTATCCACAAAATCAAGAGAAAATAAGCATCAACAATGATCAACTCAGCTCCCTTGAAAGTTTGATTAAGTATTATATTATGAAGAATGAAGCAGTTGTCCAAAGTCATACTGTATATTTGAGAAATTTAGAAAATCAAATTGGACAGTTGCTGCACCATTGAGTAACAAACCTCAAGGTAGTTTACTGTTTACCCAGTAATATAGAGGACTCAAGAAGAAAAGGGAAAGAACACTGCAAAGTGATTAACTTGATATTTGGAAAGGATGTCCGTAGTCTCGTTGGTGTACCAAAAAAATGAGCTGAGCCCACTTTAATCTAGAAAAAAACTCAAATTGAAAAAGAGTCACAATCCTCCACTTCACAGCACACTGGTGAGAGCAATCAAGCTGCAACATTTGCTGAAAATGATGATCCAACACATGTGGATAACGAGGCTGTAGCACCAACCCAGAACATGACAAAAGAGAAGCAGTCTGCACAACCTACTACAACACAACAGTTTATAAATCCACCACCATTTCCTCAAAGGTTTTAGAAGCAAAAACGAGATAAGCAGTTCAGCAAAATCTTAGGAGTATTGAAACAACTACATATCAATATCCCTTTTGTGGAAGCTCTAGAGCAAATGCTAAATTATGTAAATTTTTTAAGGATATTTTAACACAAGAGTGTAGCCGAATGCTCTAGAGTGAGATACCATAGAAGATGAAGGATCCAGGAAGCTTCACAATTCCTTGCTCCATAGGCACTAACTACAGTGACAAAACACTTTGTGATTTGGGGGCTAGCATCAATCTCATGTCTTTATCAATGTTTAAGCAATTGAGAGTTAGTGAATGTAGACCAACAATGGTGACTCTACAACTTACTGATAGATCTCATGCCTTTCCGAAGAAAATATTGAAGATATGTTGGTGAAGGTGGATAAAATTATTTTTCCAGTGGATTTTATTGTGCTAGACTTTGAGGCAGACAAAAAAGTGTCAATCATTCTAGGGAGACCTTTCTTAGTTATGGGAAAGACTCTAATTGATATTAAAAAAGGAGAATTAACCATGAGGGTGAATGACCGGCAAGTTACATTCAATGTATTGGATGCCATGAAGAGTCTCGATGAGATTGAATATTTTAATTTTATCAGTGTTATGGACTTTATTGTAGTAGAGAGATTCCACAGTTGCTGCGGTAAGGAAGAAATCAATGCTGTAACATTTGAAGAACTTGATTATGGCAATCATGAAGCAGTTAACATAGCATGGTAAGGGGAGAAGTAATCTTTCAGAATTGCCGAGCAAATCCAGCAAAGGAAACTCACTCTAGACCAACAAGAATTCATGGTTAATGGGCTAAGAGTGAAGCACTATATGGGAGATGATGTAAATAGCCTAAAGAATGATCGGTTCTTGAAGGATTTAGGTTGAGTAAACAAGAAAAGTCAGGCTAAAAGACCTAAAATCAAGTGCTAATTGGGAGGCAATCTAATAAGGGAAGTTGTTTTAAGTCTTTAAAGCATTGAATTTAGCTTTTAAATTATTTATATTTGTCTATTTATTATTTTAAGTGCACATCTAATTTTTGATGTCTTTGTGTTAAATTGCAGCAAGTAAAAAAAAAAGGAGGGAATTGCTGCAACATCCCTTACAGCATGACATATAACAGAAAAATCTCAAACAACATAGGCATTTTTTACTTTTTTAGCAGCAAATGGATTGATCAATTTTTATGATAAAGAGCGTTTGAGAAGTGGATCAAAGAAGAAGTGATCCTTTATAGCCTATGTTGCAGCAGTACTTCCAGCAACAAGGGAGTACCCCCTGCTCGCTAGTTTATTTTACTTCTTTCTGCAAAACTTTTCTTTCATTTAGTTTTAATTTTCTGATCCATTTTACATGTCCTTTTATTTAGTGTATGCATGTCTGGTTTATGTGGTTTTGTTTTATGTGCTTGTGAAAACACAACACCACTCAAGTTTGAGGGGGTTGTGTTTATGAGTGCATGTGTTTATGCTTGTGTTATGTGTTGTGTGAATCTCTGTTATCTAATATTTGTGTATGAATTTGAAAACCTAATGAAGATAAATTGAGTGTTATTCAGTATTTATGAGAAAGCCAAGTAGAGATAGTTATAGATGGAGGTTGAACTTTTGTCCCGACACTTAAACTTTGGTTGAGTTTTATTAGAATGTTGTAGTAAAACTAGGAAACCAAAGGCAACAAGAGTTATAAGCAATGCTGCAACAATTATATATTGAAAAAAAGTAAAAAAAAATGGTGATAAAGGAATGAAAAATAAAAAGGCCCACTGCCTCGGATAATGAGTAACGTAGTCTGTTCATGAGCCCCATGTTTAGCCTTGAGTCAAAGGCATCCAAAAATAAGACCTAGATATAACATAATGGATGTGTTGTTGCAACAACTCTGACATGTACTTTAAGTGAGTAATTGGGTATCGTCATTATATGTGATAGGCATTCACATGAAAGCTCAATGTTGCATTGAAGGATTTAACTAACAAAAAATGATAATTATGTTTGTTGTAGCACAATTTGACTTTATTTGTGAATTCTGCTCCCCATATGTGAATACATTTGTGTTCTACCTTTGAATTATATATGTCTGTGTAATTTGTAGCACCTCTAGAATTTGATCAAAGTGGCACAAACACACTTTAGGCAGAATGAGACCTAAGTCTAAAACTGAACTACTAAGGCTATTTTGCGTGATTAAGAATGTGATATGAGGGTGGAAGAATTCTTGCAAATTTGATGACAAAGCTAAGTTATTTGTTGCATGATTGCGTGATTGAAGTGTTAGCGTTGTTGTCATTACTTGAGGACAAATAGGGGTTTAAGTTTACGGGAGTGATAACTCTGTAAAATTAGAGTTATCATGACATTTATAAACTTAAATCAATATTACTTAGAGAGTAAATGATGTCTTGTTATTGCATTTTAGTTCCATTTTGCATTAGCATTCATTTTAGTTTACTTTTAATAGATTAAGTTGTTGTAGATCATTTTTTGTGCTTAGATTATATGTATGATTGTAGATGACAGAAAAACTCAAGTTTTAGGAAAGAAATGCTGCTGCAACAGACCTATAGAGATAATGAAAGAACTTGGCTACAGAGGAGTTGAAACAAGTTTGAAACAGTGAAGATGATGTAGCCATTGCTACAACAATCCTGGAGTAATGATAAACTAGATTTCCCGCACGATAACTAACAAATTGCGATCTAAAGTTTTCAAAAATGGAAGATATACGCCACCTACTTTCGGTTGCCATAATTCTATGCAATAAAAGGAGCACACAAGAAAAGGACAAAAAAAGAGCTGTCACTCTAGGAGAATACAATAAAGAAACAATAAGAAAACATAAATTAAAAGAGAGATTGAAGGCTGTAATAGAGAACTCAAGGAAGAAACTGAAGAGAAATCACAAAGACCAAGTAGCACTTAGTTCTTCTTTTTATTTTCTTGTTTTTTATTTATTTATGGGAATGTATTTGATGATAAATTAATTTTATTTACTGTTTTATCAAAAATTATTAAATGAATTCTCTTGTGGTTTAGTGATAAACGATTTTAGGTTTTTTTAAAAAAATCAAAGAAAATCATGAGAAAATTAGAAGAACTTTTTAGAATAATATGAAACTATTTGAGAGACCTCTTTATGGCCCAAAGAAGGTTTTCGTGGATCGGTTTTCTTCAAAAATCGTATTTTTTTTCCTCGAACTCATTTTGGACCCAAAATCAAATATTACAAGGTTCTCTAAAGGGTGAAATCAGAATCTCAAGTTGATTTTTGTATGCACATAAATATTGTTAAAACCAGAGCATAAGAGAAAACGAGAGTCCATTTGAGCCTCGAAATAATTTTTACAAAATTTTCAATTTTTCTAAAAAATAAAGAAAATCCCAAAAAAATTATGAGAACTTTCGAAATGATTTAAAAATCGTTGGAAGGCATCTTAATGGTCTAAAGAAGGTTTTATGGAAGAAAAGTGAATTGGTTTTTAAAGAACAATCAAAATTCTCTTCTTGGACCCATTTTAGGCCAACAACTGAAAGCGCACACGGTTTTGGGCCCTTAAAGAGCGATTTTAAAATTTGGAGTTGATTTTTGCCCACCCATAGATATGGTAAAAATAGAATGTTAAAAAAAAAGTGTTGGTTTTGAGGCCCGAAAAAATTTCAAAGGAATTTTCAGTCCTTTTCGTAAAAAAAAAAAATCCAAAAACTTCGGAGCGCTTTTCGGAATGAAGTGAAAGTATTTGGGAGATCTCTTCATGGCACAAACATGGTTTTGGACTTTTGGTGAAAGAAAACCAAATTTATTTAAGAAGAAAAACATAATTTTTCTTCTTAGGCCCAGGGCCTCTAAAGATGAATTCTGAATTGTGAGTTGATTGTTTGCATGCACATAAATATTGTTGAGACTAGACCATAGGAATTAATGGGAGCCGATTTCGAGGCCCAAAATAATTTCTATGAAATTTTTGTTCTTTTTTCCAAAAATCAAAGAAAATTAGAAAAAATTAGGATAACTTTTGGAATGAATGAAATTCTTTAAGAGGCCTGTTTATGGCCCAAAGAGGGTTTTGGTGGAAGAAAATCAAATTTATTTTTTAAGGCTATGGCACAATTTTGGGCTTTTATTGTTCGATGTCAAAATTTTAAGCCCTTCTACTATGCCCTATCCCTTGCCAGTAGGGAATCTGCTGTGGGTTTTGCTATGTTGTGTTTGGCCCGTCCTCTAGGCACCTTTGAAAGGCGGCGAGTGTGCCAAAATGCATGTAGATATTGGTGAAATTAGACCAATGCATGTATGTATTGGTGAAATTAGACCGTAGGACAAGAGGCGAGTGGATTTCGAGCCTCAAATTAATTTTCATGGAATTTTCAATTCTTTTTTTGAAAAATAAAAAAATTACCAAAAAAATTTGAAAAACCTTTTGGAGTAATGTCAAACTCTTTAAGTGGCCTATTTACGCCTAAAGTGGCATTTGTTGGAGAAAATTGAATTAACTTTTGAAGAAAAATCCAACTTTTCTTCTCAGGCCCATTTTGAGCCAAGTATAGTTATAGCGCATGATTTTGGGCTTTCAGAGGCCAAATTTGGAATTCTAAATGGATTATTTGCACGAAAGTAAATATTGATGAAACTGGACAATATGAAATTTTTAGTCGTTTTCTTTTTAAAAAAAAAATCCTGAACAAATCGGGAGAAATTTTCATAATGATGTGAAAACTCTTTGGGAGGCATCTTTATGGCCTAAAGAGATTGTTGTGGAAGAAAACAAGATACATTTTTGAAAAAAAATCCCTCAAGCCTTTTTTTGGGCCCAAAACTTAAGGCTATACCATACGTTTTTTTCCCCCTTTTAAACGATGATTTTAGAAGTTTGAATTGGTTTTTTGCATGCATATTGATGGTGGTGAAGCTAAAGCATAGGTAAAACGAGAGTCAGTTTCAAACCTCAAAATAAGTTTTAGGAAATTTTGGTCTTTTTTAAATCAAATAAAATCTTAAAAAATAGGAAAAATATTTTAGAGTGATGTGAAAATATTTGAGCACTTTAAGTTTTAAAGAAGGTTTTGGCAGAAGAAAACTAAATTGATTTTTTAAGAAAACCCAAATTTTCTTCTAGGGTCCATTTTGGGCTCAAAACCAAAGGCTATGCTCACGGTTTTGGGCTTTTAAAGGATCAGAAGTTTTTACTAATTTTTTGTACACATGTAGATTTTGATGAAACTAGACCATACTAACAAATGGGAGTAGGTTTCAAGCTCCGAAATACTTTTTACAGAATTTTTGGTATTTTTTTTTCTAAAAATTAAAGTAAATCCCGAAAAATTGGTTGAACTTTTTGGAATGATGTGAAACACTTTGAGAGGTCTCTTTGGCCCAAAGAGAATTTTAGTTTCAGGTTTCTTATTTTTTTGAAAAATTAAAGAAAATCCTAATGAAATTGGGGGAACTTTTTGAAATGATGCAAAGCTATTTAAGTGTTCTCTTTATGGGCCGAGAAAGGGTTTTGGTGAAAGAAAATCGAATTTATTTTTGAAAAAAAAAGTCAACTTTTAAAAGCGAAGGGTATATCACACAATTTTGAGCATAGGAATAAAAAGTAGTTGGTTTCGAGCCTTGAGTTAATTTCTATGAAATTTTTGATCTTTTTCTTTTAAAAAGAAAATCCCAAAGAAATTATGAGAACATTTTCGAATGATGTGAAACTACTTGAAAGACCTCTTTATGGCTCAAAAAGGATATTAATGGAATAAAACTGAATTGATTTTTGAAGTAAACCCAGCACATGGTTTCATAACTCTAAAGGCTGAATTTAGGATTTCGAGCTAATTTTCTGCTTGCACGTGAAGATTGTTAAGATTAGAGGATATGAAAAAATGTGAGTAGGTTTTCAACCTCGAAATAATTTCAACCAAATTTTCCATCTTGTTATCCAAAAAGTCAAAGAAAATTCCACAAGGGGGGGGGGGGGGGGGGGGGGGGGGGGAAAGACTTTTGGAATGCTGTGAAATACACAAGTTGACATCTTTATGGTTCAAAAAGGGCTTGGTAGAAGAAAACCGAATTAGTTTTTGAAGAAAAATAACTTTTTCTTCCTAGACCCATTTTGGGACCAAAATTGAAGGCTATAACAAATGTTCTTAGGCCTCTAACGGGTGATTATAGAATTTGGAGCTGATTTATTTAACGCATAAAAATATTGCTAAATAAGGCATAGGAAAAAATATGAGCCAGTATCATGGCCCAAAATAATTTCTAGAGAATTTTTAGTCTTTTTTAAAAAAATTGAATAAAATCCTAGAAAAATTGGGAGCTCTTTTTAGAATGATGTGAAATTCTGACAGCCCGTTTTATGGCCCAAAAAGGATTTTGATGGGAGAAAATCGAATTGATTGTTCAAGAAAAACACATATTTTCTTTTTAGGCCCATTTTATGCTTGAAACCTAAGACTCTAGCACGTGGTTTTGGCTTTTAAATGGCGAATTCAGAATTTCTAGCTGAGTTTTTAGAGCATTAGAAAAGGCGAGAGTTAGGTTTAAGCCTTGAAATAATTTTTGTAGAATTTTTCATCTTTTTCCCAAAAACCGAAAACCCCAAAAAAATTAGGAGACTTTTTGAAATGATATGAAACTCATTGCACCTCTCATTGGTGATTTTGGAATTTTAAGAATATTGTTTGCACGCATGTTAATATTGTTGAAATTTTAGGATAGGAAAAAATGAGAGCTGATTTCGAGCCATGTAATAATTTCCAAGAATTTTTCCATTTTTTTTTTGAAAAACTAAAGAAAATCCCAAAAAGATTGGGAGAGCATTTCTAAATGATGTGAAATTTTTTAAGAGGCCTCTTTGTGGCCCAAAGAGGGTTTTTACAGAAGAAAACGAAATTAGTTTTGGAAAGAAAAACTCAACTTTTTTCTCAGGCCCATTTTGAACCCAAAATTAAAGGCGGTAACACATATATTTAGACGTTTAAACGGAAATTTTAGAATTTTAGGCTGATTATTTGCACGCATGTGCATATTGATGAAACTAGAGCACGGGAAAAACAAGAGTCCGTTTCGAGCTCCAAAATAATTTCTATGGATTTTTTGGTAATTCTTTGAGAGAGCTCTTTATGGCCCAAAAAGAGTTTTGATCGAAGAAAACTGATCTGATTTCTTAAGAGAGAGTGAAGTTATTGGCACCCCTATATTATTCTTACAAAACCCTACTTTAAATAAAATTATAATTAAAGATAATTAAAAATTAAATATATATATAGATTTTTTTTCAGCAAATTACTTAATTCATTTTTTTAAATTTATATTTTACTTCCTATTTAACTAAAATAAATTGTATAAATTTGGAATAATATATTATTCTCTTTTGATTTCTTATTGATTAAATATTTTATACTTAAAATTGCTTTGAAATTATAATTTAAAATATATGTTATTTCAGCCAATGATTAATACTAAAAAACTTATCACCCATATAACTTTTTAATTTGTATGTAGATTAATAATAAAATTAAAAATAATTGAAAAACAGCACAATAATATTTTGAGTTTTAACAATAAAACAAATCAAATAAAAATTGAAAACTTAGAAAAGTATATTTAAAAAAGACATTTTCGGAAATAAAATAAATATATCTAAAAAGGAGATTTTATGCGGAGATGAGAAGGCTGTCAATAGTTGAACTCTAAGAGAAACATAATTTTTCTTCTTGAGCCCATTTTCGGCCCAATACTAAAAGCAACATCCCACAGTCTTAGGCCACTAAACAATGATTCAGAATTTCAAGCTAAGCTTTTAGACACATAAAAATCACTGAACTTAAGTATAGGAAAAAAAGGAGTCAGTTTTAACCCACAAATAATTTTATAGAATTTTCTATCCTTTTTCGAATAAAAAAAAGGAAAATGCAAAAAATTGGGAGAACATTTTTCCAATGATGTGAAACTCATGGATAGTCTCTTTATGGCCCAAATTTTGAAGGAATAAAATTGAATTGATTTTTGAAGAAAAACCTAAATTTTCTTCTCTAGACCATTTTAGACCCAAAACTAAAGGTTGTAGCACACGGTTTTGAGACTTCAAATTGTGAATTTAGATTTTTTAACTGATTTTTTTCGCATGCATGTAGATATTGGTGAAATTAGACCATACGAAAAAAATGAGAGTCGATGACGATGGGTATATCCAAGGTGACGTGGGATTGTGTCCAAAAAAGGGTAATTTTTAGGGACTTCCCCTGAGATTTGATGTATTAACACTTAGATGGAATGTATCCATGTAATGACATATACCTCCCTTGCCGTTAGTTACTAATTATATTGACCGTTAATAGACATTCGAAATTACTAAAATATCCTTCTTGCTGAAATAATAAATTATTAAATATAGTTTTGAGAATTCCATTGGCAATGAGGATTCCGTTGAAAATCCATTTCAACAAAATGGCTCTTGGTGGTGTGAAAAAAAGTGCTACTTGGTTTGGGTTGTTTGATGGAATGGCAGCAACAATATGGAACCATCACTGTCCTCTAGTTGTTGCTTCGCTGGCCTCCTCGAAAGTGAGCGAAAATGGTTCAATGTCTCACACACTGTACATGCCACAACTATGCCACCAAGTCCAACTAGCACCGCA
This sequence comes from Citrus glauca, assembly GCA_029633175.1. NCBI lineage: Eukaryota > Viridiplantae > Streptophyta > Magnoliopsida > Sapindales > Rutaceae > Citrus > Citrus glauca. The sequence continues at coordinate 25,511,292 of JAQOOD010000005.1, forward strand.
TCGTCAAAACCCTTGGGGGGAAGCTGCTTTACCAGAGAACCAAGAAGAGAGCAAGTGGGCCTAAGTGTCCTGTCACTGGAAAAAGGATCCAAGGAATTCCTCACTTGATACCTACTGAGTACAAGAGGCCTAGACTATCTCGAAATATGAGGACTTTCAATCGTGCCTATGAGGGTGTATTATCTGGAGGTGCTGCTAGGGAGAGGATTATTCGGGCCTTTTTGGTGGAGGAGCAAAAAATTGTGAAGAAAGTGCTGAAGATACAAAAGGCCAAAGAAAAGTTGGCATCTAAGAGTTAAATTGAGACAACAACTTTTGTTCTGCAGTTTTAATTTTCTTATGAAATTTTGATTTGTATGAATTATTTACAATGGCATTTTGTGCCGTTCTATTTAAATGTGAATGGGCATTTGGTTTTTGCTTGGAAGTTTCTTTACCCAAAAAAAAATTGTAATCATCACTGTTGGCAGAAATTGCGGCTAAGGCATGTGGCGTGACAAGCCATGTATTTGGGTTAATGTGTGTTGGTGGACCCAGTTGATTCAAAGTCTGCCGTGAATGGGGTTGGTCGCTGGCGTGAGGGGGGAACTCCAGCATTAGTAAAGCACCACCACCAACCACCGGTGGAGCAATGATCAGCTAGTCAAAGTTGGGTCAACAAGGGCAAGTGGTGGTCAACATTTTATTGATCTAGTAAAAGCATATATTTTCTTTTTTTAATATATTTTTACACATTACCCTTCCATGCTGATATTATACGTATTTTTATACTAATAGCAGGGGAGGTATATATAGTTACATGAATACATTCCATTTAAGTGTTAATATACAAAACCTCAGGGGATGTCCCTAAAAATTACCCGTCTAGGAAATGATGGACTGTAGCTTGATGATGAAGGATTGTGTCCTAGAGATGAAGTAAGATAGAAGGCCAGTGCACCAACATAAGGCGAAAAGGAAAACTGGTCATTTATGGTGGGCCGTTGACAAGAGATTTGGGCATAATAAGCAACTTGCAGATACCATGCCCTCATGTAAGGAGTATTGATTAATGTTAAAAATTATATGTTTATTAAGGGGTAAAAATATTATTTTGTACTGATAATATAATTTACATTTGTAATTATGTAATATATTATGAATTTCTAATTATTTTTCTAAATATTTAATTTTGTGTATTTTTGTGTGTTTATTAGATAAAAATAATAATTTCACGCAATTTGAGACTCCACACAAATGTATGGATGTCAAATTTGGATTTCAAAAGTTTGAGAAATTAGGTCATTGTTGAGGAAGATCCGCGACTTTTGTTGTAAATTTATAAGTTTTTAGCACGTCAAATATGGTAATTGTGAAATTATAAGTTTTTACTATGTTAGGTGTGGTAATTGTTAGTGGAATGTGTTGGATATGCTTGAGTGACTTAAGTTATGTTTATATTTTATTAGTAGGATAAATGTATGGCTAAGATGTAATTAGCTTTATTTATTTGGGTGGTATGAATTAATCATGTATTATTATAAATAGAGAGGGAGGGAACACACCTCTCTATACATTTCCTTCTCTTTTTTCCCCTCAAATTGTTCTTCTCATCTCTCTTTGTAATATATTTTCAATAAATAAAATTAGTTTTATTTTCAATTTTCAAATACTTTTATAAGTATGTTTTTTGTTATTTTAACAATTACATTTTTTTCAAATATGTTTAACTAAATACTAATAATTAGGGAAAGGTAAAACTCTTAGTAACAAAATATGATTTAATCAAATTTTATTTTTAATTATAAAAATTAATTTATTTTTATTTAATTTTATTCATATTTTAGTTTTTGAAATTTTGATTTATTGTAGACAAATATGGGAGTTTGGCACATTGAATTCTTAATATCTTATTATTAAGTATGGTAAAATGATGTTTTGACTTATTGCAGACAAGTTAAGTTTTGACATATTAAGTACTTAATCCATAATAAAATTAATGGGAAATAACTGTAATTTATACAATTAATATTTTTGGCAATAAAAAAATAAAGAGAATTTATTAAATTATATTTATTACTAAGAGTAAATCTATAACCTTAACTAATTTAATTTCATAATTGTTCTCAAATTAAGTTGCATATATTTAAATTTTATTTTCATTTTTTAGATAAACTTAAATAAACAAATTATATCTTTTCTCTATGGATCGAACTCGAACTCACTAAACTATAATATAATTAAGCACTCTTATACTTGGGAGTCGTGTCAAGTACCAAACAATGCAGATTGAGTGGGTGTCATCCCTAAATCCAGATCTTCCATATGCCTTAGATGCTGAAGTTCGGTGGTATTCTTTAACATCTCAGTACTGAGATACAAAAGACAGTATCCAATTTCAAGAGGCCGATCTGACCTACCATAATATTCTCAGTGACCTACCATAATACAAAGGACAATATTCAGTCCTTACTGATAAAGATGATGACGATGCCTCTACCATCCTTTTTTACTCAAATGACTAGTGCATTTAGAACTATTTACACTTGAAAAAACAATCTATATGATGTTAATTTTGCATGAATAAATGCACTAGGAAAGTTTCCGGGAGAATGAGGGGGGTCACAACAATCCAACTTAAAACCTAGACTTTTTAGGCTCTTATTGTCTTATTGACAAAACTTTCCTAAATATGCATAAGTATACACTACTTATAATAAGTTATCTCCTAAGTACAAATGATCGTTTTCACTATATGCGTGAACAATATTGTATAGTAAGCATTATCGTATACGTGAACAGTGACATATACCCCAAGTATGAACCTCCGACTCTAATACCGATTGTTGCGGAAGCGCGGGTTGAGCAATTATTAATATTCTAGTGACTGCAGCTTCTTAAAGAAATATAAATGGGGTGATAAACAAATGAAAAGAAAATAGGATACTGGAAGATAATTTTACTAACAAATTGAAATTTATAAAAGTAGAAAAAGATCTCAAAACTCACAACCCCAATATTCTTTATGTGATTTTTGACCATTGAGTCCTCTCAAAGAAATTAATCGTCCATTTGTTCTCACCTAGTTCCATTTCTCTATTCATTCAATACCTTATTAACAAAAAATTAATATAAAAAAATTAAAGAATTAAGTATCATCCTTTTTGAGTTTAATTGGTTATAGAAAGTAACTTCTCATTTTTTATTTGCACGAGCGTAACCTTGAAATTAGTGCACTATTACCATTTATTTCTTTTCGATTCACTAGTTTTTTACCATATACTTTTATGAACATGCATTTTTATGAACGTGCACTTTTACATGCAATTTTATAAAAGTGAATGTGCACTTTTATTTTGACCATTAGCATGTTATACATGAACGTGCACTTTTTTAAATTTTAATTTAGCTTCCAATGACAAATTTCAATAAAAACCAATTGAATAAAAGTGCAAAATCATATATCACATGCTAATGGTTAAATAAAATAAAATGCTATCATCAAATAGTTTGATAACTAGCGATTGCATTTCAAAAAATAATAAATAAAATACCTCACTGGTTCTTTATTTTGCTGTATTAATTTGAGTTTTGGTCACCTCTCTATTTTTAAAAAAAATTAATAAATGGTTACACCACTTCAACCTCAAAAGGAATTTTGAGTTTTAGCACACTTAAAATGCAGTCATAATCCACTTTCCACTCTAGCTGCGCCCAGGTTGCAACTACTACTCTTCGGTCTTCATAGAGAGAGGACACTGCCTACTACTGCAAGAATGTCACAAATTGTTTGGGGCATGTCCGACTTGTACAATTTTCATTGGTCTTAACATACAAATTTTCATACAAACTAGTCATATATCTTGGATTTCTTGATTTGTACTCAAACTCTACTGCTTTTATGGGAGTTCACAGAAGCTACTTATGTGTTTGTTGTTGAAGCTGAAGTAATGTCCCAAGGCTTAATTGGCTCAAGTTCCTTTTCATGTTTTTTTTTCCTAAACTTTCTTCTTGGTGATGTAATAGGTTGCTGCCGTAAGAGATTCAAATGGTATGCCTCTGGAAACTTATAGTGGAGATTTCCAATGGTTGATTTCCTATTGTGTTTTTATCCTGTTTCTTTCAGAAATATTTTGTATTTTTAGCATCAATATGCTTCTGAAATTTAGTGAGCAATTTCCTTGAAACGTTATTTTAGTGTTACATTAAGTTTCTGAATTTTGGGGACTTGTCTTTAGATAGGATGTCAGATTTTACATATTCTATAAAATTATTAAAAAATGTTGTAATTTTCACAAAGTTACAAATAGCATTGTTGCAACCTTGCACTTAACCAATAGTAACTTTGAAAGTCCTAAATTGTTATAATCTGCAGAATCTCATACATAGTGAAAGCAATTACCAAGAAAATTCCTACACTTGCTGCACTAACCTAAATTTAAAATAACACTATAAAACTTAATTTTTTGAAAATATTTTTGCAAAGTAGCCTCAATTAGTCCCTAACAACCTGTAAAACCACATTTTAACTACAGAACCTCAACAAATTAATAGAATTGAGGTGATATACGACATGTCAACAAAGATTTGCTTGAAGAAATATGTTTACTCAAATGAATGTATCATCAAGTTTTCTCTCAGGCATCTCACCTCAAGTATTCAAGGCTTAAAGTAAGATTTTAGACATTTTTCATGCTCTTCTCATCATCTTTCATTTTCCTATCATCTTTTGTATCTGTTTATGGACTGTTCTGACTAGCTAATGGAGGAGAATACAATAGTGCACTAGGAGAGTACCTTGCAGTTGGACTTTACAAAAGAAAGAAAAATTATAAGAAAAACTTAGATGTAATGCAATTCCAGTTTTAGTCAACAACACAAAATTTTTGGAACTTGGATTGTATTACAGGATCAGCTTGCTTATGCTGAGGAGAACTCGAGTTGCAGTCTAGGTTTCTACCACCATCATTATAAGGACTGCAAAATAAGGGGCAAAAAAAGCATTAACACACACTTTCTAATCAGTAGAGATGCATCTCCTATAACTATGTAATATTTTGGGGACTATAATCGCGATAGTAAACCAAATAGGAAAGCATGCATGTGAAATGCAGTCAACACATGCAAATAATTAAAGAATAAAATTACCTACTAGGACTGTATGTTGTGCTTGAATGAGAATATGAAGGAGATGTTGATGAATACGAAGTTGATGTGGGACTGCAGAAAGTTAAAGAAAAAAGGTTTCTTAAAAATTACATCAACATAATTCATCGAAAGAATTAATAATAATAACAATGATGATAAAATTATTAACAATTTAACAACCTTCACCAAGAACACAGAAAGCTAGTGTAGCTATAAGATACTTCAATATATAGAATTCTATCAAAAGCAAGGCCTAATAAACCAGACATGACCCTAATGCAAATATGACTTGACCCTAAAGATTGCTTCATGGCTTACCTGTATTTTGAAGATGAGGTACTATATGGACTGGCAAGTGACAATCATGTGCTACTTGGTGAGTAGGTCAGTGATGGATTGTACGTGGCAGATTGCGGATTGTAACTTGGGGATGTAGGGCTGTAGATCAGAGAAGTTGGGTTATACCTTGGCAAAGTGGGGTTGTAAGATGGAGATGTAGGACTGTAGCTTGGGGAAGAAGGGCTATATGAATGTGATGTTGGGTTGTACAAAGGAGATGTTGGACTGTAAGATGGCGAAGTGGGGCTATATGAAGGTGATGTTAGGTTGTACAAAAGAGATGGACTGTAAGATGGCAAGGTGGGGTTGTAAGCGGGAGATGTGGGGCTGTAACTTGGTGAAGTTGGACTGTTGCGGGGAGAAATGAGACTGTAACTTGGGGAAGTAGGGCTGTAGCTTGGGGAAGAAGAAGAGTAAGATGGACTTGTAGGAGAATAGGCATGACTCATTGGACTATAACCAGGAGAACTAAGACTATAAGTCGGTGAGGTAGGGCTATATCCAGGAGAGGTGGGACTGTAGCCAGGTAAAGTTGGGCCAGACCCAGGTGACGTACGACTGTATCCAGGAGATGATGGACTGTAGCCTGGCAATGATGGGCTGTACCTAGGAGATGAAGTATAAGAGAAGGCAAATGCACTAATATAAGGAGGAGAGGAAAACTGGGCATCTGTGATGGGGGATTGACGGAGATTTGGGCTAAATAAGCAAGTTGGAGACATCATGCCTTCATGGTAAGGAGTCCCAGACATTGAAGATTAACCATGTGTCATCCCAAAATCCAGATCTTCCATATAACTTGGAAGCTGAAGTTCGATGGCATTCTTCTTTAGCATGACCTCATTGAGATACAAAGAGCAGTCTTCAGTTCCGATAGGTGCAAGTTGACCTAACATAATATTCTCAGTGACCCCCAGCAAATAATCTGTTTCAGTATAAACTGCAACATCAAGAAGAATGTCAACAATTTCTTCAAATGAACATCTCATTATAGGTCCAGTATCATTCCTGTTGATGCCATGATGAGTAATGGCCATCAAGTGGCCTCGATAGGTCATGGTATCATAAAGAATAGCCAGATGTTGATAATTCACATAAGAGCCATCAAAGGATATAACTACTCATAATTCATCCAGCAGCGCGCGACGAACTGCCTCAATCCTTAACACTTTAATAATTTCAATCAAGTGATTGCTTGTTGTCCTTTTTGCATCGACGTCTTCATGACATATAACAACTAAAAGATTAACACCTTCAGTGTCCAACATATACTTCTCTTCCGACTTAAATCCTTCATTTTCATCATACTTGGTTGGTTTAACTTTTTAATAAACACCTTTTTGATATCAGGGATACCTCAAAGGGCTATTTCTGCCAACATGTTACTCTCAATCTTCTCAAGAAAACATCATCTTCTGCTGATTTATTGTTCAGTTCTCCCCCTGGAGCTTCATAATTCATGATATGAACACGAAGGATAAGTTTTTCAGCATTATCATCATTGAATATACAAGTCAAATCATCATTAAACTCCTAATTTATCTTCTCAGCAACAGCAGCCATGCTTAATTTCTTATCAACCATCATTTCTCGATTCAACTCTATTCAGAGCAACCATGGAGATATTTTTTCAGGTAAAATTTCTTCATCTGGCATCTCATAGTATGACTTGACAAAATCAACATCCTCTTCAATAATTGTGCCTGTAGGGTCCGGATCATACCATACCTCTGTAGCTTCAATAACACTACGGAGATTAGTGTACTCAAGAGCACATTAAACATTCTTGGCGCTCTCCTTCATTGAGTCAACTCCCGGTTTCAAATAAATAGAGAGTGAAGGCGTTTTGATTTTCTTAGCCCCATTGATAATTTCCCTCAACCTCAGAACACCAAAAGTGACATTCTTTGCACTTACACCAGCAAAATGAAATATATTGAGAGTTATCTGGGTGGCAGGTTTACCAATTGACTGTGTAGCAACACAACCAATCATTTCCCAAAGAGCTATTATCACTACAACAAATATAGTCTTTGGTAACATTATATTATAGCATTTTTTTAAAGAATGTTATCAAATATTAATTTATTGTAATATTTTCTAAAATGATGCTACCTTTGTAGTATGAAAGCCATTACATTTTAGTTTTAATGACACTTGATAATTACGACTGGTATTTTTGTATATGCTACATATAATATTGAATTATATAGCATCTAGGAAATGCTACAAGATAAGATTAAATAAAATAGCATTTGAAAAATGTTAAGGAATAGTAATAAATGTAATAATATTTTAAAATAGCATTGGTAGCATTCTATTGGTAGCATTTTGATTGATAAAATACAATAGCATTTGAAAATTGCTACAAGACAAAAGGATTGAAGTATTAGATCGTCAATGTCTATTGGTGATATGAAAATATGCTAAATAGAATATCAATTAATAATTTAACATTCTAAAAATTCTACAAGACAATATTAAATATAATATGTGTTAGGCATCCCAACATCTAATTCTCAATTTGAGTCTCAACAGATGTGACACTCATCTATTTAATGGTGAATAATTAATTTTGTAAGTTATAAAATTCATCATCGAATAAATGTGCAATAAATAGTATTGGGTCTCAAGTTGAGACTTAAATACTAAGATCCCTAATATTATTGTCAAATATAATAACATTATTTTTTGTGAGTAAATATAAAAGCATTTTAAAAATGTTATAAAATAGTGAAAATTATAAAAATAAAAAAATGGGCTAAAAATTAAGCTAAAGACATGCAAAATGGGTAGTTTTAGTAAAAGGCGGGTACTTTATAAAAAAATTAAAAACGCCCGTTATTTTATTTCATTTCCCACGATCTCTTTCTAGAAAATTCCCCTCTGCTATCTCTTCTCCACGCCCATTGTTCTCTCCAACTCTAATTCCAACTAAATCTATAAAAACAAAAAGATAAAAATAGAAAAAGACGAAAACGATTCCATGGGCACTTCACGAAAGTTTGCTGATTTGAGAAAGATTACTTGGCTTTTTAGATGATTTAGAAGTGGCATCATTGATTTGGTAAGGATTCTTACTCCGTTACTCATGCAACTTCAATTTTAGTATTCCCATGGTCAAAGCAAATGCACATCCCCAATCTGGGTGCTTTTTCTTCCATCCACTTGAGTAATTAATGATTAAGTTATTTACTATTATGTATGGGTCTGATGGTTGAATATTTAAATGGAAAAGTCATGTTATCTTGTTAATTGGTTTTGAATTATTGATAGTTTTATAGTTTATTTTTTTTTGTCAATCCCTAGCATTCTAGCAATATCTTTAATTAGCTGTGTCAATATAAATTTTTTAACTTATATGTCGTTATTATAGATTGGCTGCTTATGATTTCTTTCTCTTTTGATCAAATTGGTCTTGGATTTTGATATATTTTATGATTGTCACTATTAACATAATTTTAATTGCAGAATCTCAAAATTCTTGTTTGGTATGTTTAGTGTTAGCCTTTGATTGAAGAGTTATCAGCTTCATACCCAATAGACTTGCAACAATGTGCATATCAATTCTAAGGCATGTTTGGCGAAGAAATTTAAAGTCAAAGAACAAAGGTGCAGCCAAAACAATTTTGTGGTACTATTTATTTTATTTTAATATGTTTTAAAATTTGTTTATGGCAACATCTTTTAAAAATTATTAATTTGTATTGTGACTTTTATGTTTTGTGTTTTAAAACTAATTCTTTCTTTCTGTGTGTTTTATGTTTGTTTGGGTAATGACAAACAGAATATATAGTGAAGACTTTAATCATTGATGGCTTTTTTCTACATTATATCTAGGTAGTTATAAATAATATCAATTTTAACTGATGAAATAAATCATAAACTGAAAGAGAGCATTATCATATATCATTTAAATTTAAATTTTTTTCATAGTTCATGATAAATGTTGCTCACACATGAAGTAATGATTTTAGATATACTTTCAGATAAATGAATACATGAATTATGTAAATTAAAATGACTCTCAATTTACAGGGTTAATATATTTATATGTATGTAAATTAAAAATAATTTCCAAGTGGTTAAATGATATCTATTTGTGGTACCAGGAGTAGTGAACACATGATGATGAATAAAGATTAGATCCAACTTAACAGATAATAAAAGATTATTTTTAAGCTAGATAATAAAACTATATAAAAAATACACATTATTACTAATATGTAATTAATACTGTGATTTGGTAGAGCTACTAACAAGTATATGCAAGCTGCTTCGAATTTTGTGAATTTAGCCAAAAGAAATGCAAGGAATGCAGATAAGATTTTGTGTCCCTGTAAAGATTGTCGAAATCTAAGTCATCATCTTGCGGAGGCTGTTTATGAGCACTTGATCTTTAAAGGAATGGATCTTACTTACACAACTTGGTTCCATCATGGGGAGAAACTAAGTATATATGAAAATCCTAAAGAAGTGAAAATGTCAGACACACATAATTTATATGCAAATGCACATATGGAAAATGAAGATTATGTAACATCTGTACTAGGAAAAGATGAAGACTTCACTCAAAAATTAGAAGATGCAGAAACTCCATTGTATCCAAGTTGTACAAGATACACAAAATTATCAACCATTGTAGCTTTGTACAAACATAAAGCTGTAAACAAATGGTCTGACAAGAGTTTTGATGGATTGTTAGAACTTCTGTATGATATGCTACCTGTGGATAATGTGCTTCTTAGATCAGTTTACTTAGTGAGAAAATTATTGAAGACATTTGATTTGGGGTATGAGAAGATACATGCCTGTGTAAATGAGTGTTGCTTATTTAGAAGAGAAAATGAGCATATGGATAGTTGCCCAACCTATGGGCTTTCAAGATGGAAGGTAGATAAACGTACAAGGAAAATTAAAAAAAATGTACCAGCAAAATTTTTGAGATACTTTCCTATTTTACCAAGATTTAGAAGGATGTTTAGATCTTAGAAAATGGTTGAAGATTTAATATGGCACTCTACCTATAAAAGTGAAGATGACAAAATGCGACACCATGTCGATTCTGTAGCATGGGACTTAATTAATGATAAATGGCCTTGTTTTTCATCAGACCCACAAAATCTTAGACTTGGTCTTGCTATTTATGGCTTCAATCCGTTTTCCAATTTAAGCACAACATATAGTTGTTGGCTTGTAATGCTTGTTACGTACAACTTGCCACCTTGGTTATGCATGAAGAAGGAAAATATTTTGCTGACTTTGTTAATTCCAGGGCCTAAGCCGCTTGGAAATGACATTGATGTGTATCTACAGCCGCTTATCGAAGATCTATATGAGCTATGGAATAATGGAGTGCCTATTTTTGATACATTGACAAAGTTAGTTGTCAATTTGAGGGCAATCTTAATGTGGACAGTAAATGATTTTCCAGCCTATGGAAACCTTGCTGGATGTAAAACAAAGGGTAAACTAGCATGTCCGATTTGTGGGAATAAAACACACTCGGTTCGATTGAAGTTTTGTAATAATCTTGTGTACATGGGTCACAGAGGATTTTTGCCACATTCTCATATATTTCGGGGTAAAAAAAATTGGTTTGATGGATCGGTGGAAGAAGATCCAAGTCCTAGAATCATTACAGGCACCAAAATTTCAGAAGAACTTGAAGGATTTGAAAATCATTGGGGAAAAGGGGACAAGAAAAGAAAGAAGTCTAGTGAAGATCAAAGGTGGGAAAAAAGATCAATTTTTTTTTATTTGCCATATTGGAAGGTATGTGTGTGAGATAAACTACTTGTTTATTAATTTATCGCAGTTGACTGTAATTATTTACATTACTCTTATGTTACTATGATGAATAAATTTAAGCGAAATTAATTTTTGACATTTAATTTTTAAGAAATCTATAATTGCATTTCTTTTTTTTAATATTCTGAAAATACTTCTTTTTTCTTATGCTTTAAGCAATCCCATTGATTAGTTTGCAATTGTAATTAAATTTAAATAGTCATTTTCATATTCCAACTTTAAATAATTTTTTCCTAATTTTTCAATTATATTTCATAAATTATTAGTGCGTCACAATTTGGATGTAATGCACATAGAAAAGAATATTTGTGAGAGTATTCTTTGCACTCTACTAGACATTGGTGGCAAAACAAAAATGGATTCAATGCTTGCAAAGACTTGGGAGATTGGGACATTCGACATGACTTGCATCCATATGTTGAGGGGATAAGAACATACCTTCCTGCAACTCCACATTCGTTATCAAAGATTGAGAAAAAAATATTTTGTGAAAGGTTATTCAATATGAAGCTACTTAATGGGTATAGCTCAAATATCGAAAATTGTGTCTCAGTTGAAGAACGTAAGATTACAAATCTCAAATCGCATGATTACCATATCTTAATGCAACAATTGTTGCCGGTTGTGATAAGTGGTTTGTTACCTAAGGGACCAAAAATGCAATATTTTGGATGTGTGCATTTTTCAATAAGATATGTCAACGAGTTATTGATAGAGAAAATATATTGGCCCTTGAAGGTGAAGTTTTTGAAACAGTATGCATGTTTGGAAGATTCTTTCCTCTTGCATTCTTTGATATCATGGCACACTTGTCGATTCATTTAGGACGAGAAGTACGATTATGTGGACCCGTTTATTACCGTTGGATGTATCCATTTGAAAGGTAAAAATAGATTTACATACTTTACTTGCAATTATATTTTTAGAACAATTAATTTATTGTTTTTGAGGGTACATGCAAGCATATGAAGGAATATAAATGATATGTCAGAAATTGCAGAAGACCTGAAGGTTGTATTGCAGAATGCTATCTTGCAGAAGAATGTGTAGCATTCTGTAGTGGTTATATCCAACAACGAATTGAAGTGAATACTAAAGAGCTCCATAATAATGATTTCTCCAATGGTATAATTCTTGAAGGTTGTCCAATTTCAAGAGGCATACCAATTACTTTAAGTAGTGATATATTGGAAAGTGCACATCGTTATGTGTCATTCAATACAGCAGTTGTTGAACCGTACTTGGAGTAAGACTTTGATTATTAATTTTAATATTATTATTTTAGCTTTTATTTTGTTTGAGTTACTAACTTGTTTACTTTTAAAATAGGATGCATCTGGAGGAGTTAAAGCAATCAAATAAATGTCTTGCAAAAATTCTAATTTACTTTGGAAGAGACACATACAGACATTTTCAACATGGTTGAAGCAAAAGGTAATATTGCGCTTAATTTTAATTGTCTAATACTTAATAATAACATATTAATATTAGAACTTCTTTGTTGCAACTGTACAGATTTAATTTTAAATATAAATATCTTATTTCTTACAATTGTACAGATTGAATTCCATACTTGTACAAATAAGGACTTTGATACATTAAAGTGGCTTGCATATGGTCCCAGAATCAATGCAAAATGTTATTCTGGATATATTATTAATGGCCAAAGATTCCATACAAGAGAAATTGAAAAGGTAACACAAGATAATGGGGTTTCAATAGAAGCTACAACTGTATGCAGAGCAAGTGCGAAAGATAATGCACAAGTTGTGCATGTAGTTGCGTATTATGGAGTTATAAGATATATAATTTTGTTGGATTACCATAACTTTCAGATTCCATTATTTAAGTGTGATTGGGCGAACAAGGGACATGGTGTTAAGGTTGATGATGGCTTTACGCTTGTTAATCTACATCAAGGGCAAAGTCAGTACGAGAAAGAGCCTTTTATCCTTGCATCACAAGCAAAACAAGTATTTTACTCTAGAGATAGTAATTCTTCTAATTGGTATGTTTTACTAAAGGCACCGCCAAGAGGTTACTATGAGCTGCAGATGTATGATGAGAAAGAGGATACAACTTGCGTGCTTGAAAATATGCTTGATAAGAACATTGAAGATGATAATGATGGAGTTACTTTTAGGAGGATTGACTGTGAGGACATTTTGGTTTGATTTATGTAACTACTTTTTGTTTTGGAGTGGTTAATGTATATATGAACTATTATTTTTTTGGTTTGGTGTGATTTATGTATTTTTAGTTGTAATAATGCTGCTTGTTGGTAAGAATTCATTTTCTCTTAAGTTTATTTTATTTGATTTTTTTAAAAGAGATTTGATTACAGATTTTTTTATATTAATTAAATTTTTGTCCAATTAACAGGTCATTTTGAAGATTGATTGATAACAATGAATGAGATGCATGAGGAAGACTTGCATTCGCCTGCATTCAAATAAAAAAATAAAAGGGGTCCTACCAAATTGAAGAACATTGCTGTGGATGGTGATAAAGTGGAGGTCATATTTAGTAGCAAAGGTCAACCGATTGGCGAGGGATCTATCTTTTTTGGGACCTCTTGTACGAAGTATGTACCGTATACAATTTTAGATTGGAGGAAACTTCCTTTGAATTTAAAAGAAGTGTTATGGGAATGTATTAAGGTATGTAGCTATATTGTAATTTAAGTATATATCATTTGGATGAAAATACATAATTGCATGGAAATTAAAATTATTTTGTATTTTTAATTAAATATAGATTGTAGAAGAGGTAAAAATTGGATGGACAATGGCAAAGAGCTTATGTGTTCCAGGAGATGGCTGGGCTTTGGAGGGCTTCAAAATCAAGGCTAGTTCAGAAGATATTGCAGGCAAAAAATGAACAAGAAAGAGTGAAGTTAAGACCTGATAACATCTCATCAATAAACGAATGGAAAAGTTTTGTGAAAGAAAAAACAAGTGAAAATTTTAAAGTGTATTACTATATTAAATTATGTAATTATGGTTGTAACTATGTTACTGAACAAAGTTTATATTAACTATGCAAGAAAGAAGTGAAGGATTTAAAAAGATTAGGAAGAAACAAATCCCACAAACAACAGGTCGTAGGGGACTCACTAGAATGACAGAAGATATGGTAAAAAATATTTCTTTTATAATAGAATTTTAGTTGAGCAATCATTTCTAAACTATTTTTTGTTGCAGAAAAAAAGTAGTGGAAAAACTGAAGTGCCTCAAGTTGATGTATGGATACGAGCAAATACAAAAAAAGACAATCAACCCGTGAACATTCAAACTGGAGAGACTATTGTAAGAATATCCATTTATTCAATTGATATGCTTGTTTTTATCATCTGTTCTTGATGAATATTACTTTTAAATAAATTTTCAGGATAAATTAAAAGAAACTTTGCAAGATCCATCATGACATTCTTCAAATAATCTAAGAGATGATGCTCTCTCACAAGTCTTGGGCCTGACAATTCTCATTTAAGAGCTATCGATAAAGGAGTCACCATTTCAAAATTGGCCATATTATCACAAAAGGACAACAGAATAGCTAAGTTGGTAGAAGAACATGATGAAATTAAAAAAAGAAAATGCTCAAATGAAACAAGAACAAGATGAAATGAAGAAAGCATTGTCCGATATGCGAAGTTTAGTTGAAGAGTTACAAAAAAGGCAGGCATGTACTATGTTTAACCCACTTTTATGTAGTTGTTATAATATTTATTTACTAACTTTTTATTTTTCATTTTAGAGTCATTTTCATGAAACCGAAGCAAATGGGAATCCTCTGAAAACACCTTTGACTTCTCCAATGGTAAGAACATTATTTACACTTTTAAGTCACAGCGAAAGGATGAAAAATAAAATGCTGAAGGCTTATTACTAATATTTTTTTCTTAATTAAATTGTTCTTGTGTTGTTGTTAAAGAGTGTAAAGGCAATCCCGAACATTACTAAGTGTAAAATGCTTGATTTGGAGGGGTCTGATACAGTTGTGGCTGAAGGGCGTTGGTTATCAAGTGATCCAAATGCACTTGTTCATCACATTCCTCTTGGTTTTAATGCTATAAGAGTTTGGGTGGATATAGCTAGGCAGTCGCTAAAGTTTTTGTGGAAAGTTACACCTTATATGACAACAATTGAAGAATCTGTTGGGAGTACAATTGCGTGGCCAGCTGATAGAGTTATCATGTTTGCTGCCAACTAACTTTTCTAGTCCATCTATTTAGGTATTCTTTTATGTCCTTTTCTTTTTTCCAATGACCTCCTATTTTTAAGTTTGCTTGCAAATATGATATAGTTTACCACTACGAGATAGTAATTTTGCATTTTTCTACTTTGAGAAGGTTCTGATTTTATATATTTTCGTATGCAAAATTATCCTTTTTATGTTATCTACTTGGTTCAATTTTTCCTAGAGTGGTTATTTTGAAAAGTAGTTGTTTTGTTCATTTTTATTAGGAGCCATACGCCAAGGTTTCACTATTGCCATATGTGTTTGAAATGTTAAACTTGGTGGGTTGTGATTTGGCTTATTGCTTATCATTATGTTATTTCATTTTTTCTTGATAAATGAAAAATAAAATATTTTCCTCTTATGATACAAATATTCAGATTCATTACTTTGAATTTTCAATATTGTTATTTTTATTTGTATTTATTAATGAGTCATTATTTTATTTGTCATTCTTAAAGCATCATTATTAATTCTTTTCATTATCATAATGTAACTATGCTTTTGGTTTAATTTCATGGTGCAGGTTGTAAAAATTTAAGTATATTTTGTAAAGAGTAGAAGGCAAGTTGTGGATGTTATGGATAACATAACGGGTAAAAAACTGCAAGTATGACATGAACATAATTAATTTTTTGTGCAAGCCTCTTTGTATATTTTGATGTACATGATCATGTGATTTTGGATGCTTATATATAGTTACAGTGATGAAATATATGGTATCTAAATTTTGTTCATGAAAGGAATAATAGATTACATGTCAAATGGTTTGGCATTGGAGATTTAAAATTATATTTAGTGAATAAACATTTTGATACGAACTTATCAACTAAATTGATGATATTGAACAACCATTAAAAAAATACTTTTGTATTAATCAACATTCATAACTTTTTACAAATGTTACTATATAAAGATTTAAAATCTTCCATAGCATTTACTAACAGCTACATTATATATATATATATATATATATATTAATTTTGTACTAGTTGTAACATTACCGAAATGTTATAATTATTAGTAAAATTGCATTATTAAAGTGCTATCAACGACAAGTGGTAGCATTAGTAAATGGTTCAGTAGCATTTTTTTAATGTTATAAATGTAATTTAGTAGCATTGCATAAATGCTACACATTGCACAATGATAGCATTTGCACGAAGTTGTAAAATAAGATTTGCTAACCATTTTTAAATGCTATATATATGAATTGTTAACATTCAATAGATGTTATTAAATAGTAAAACTTTTAGTTACATAGGCAAATTTAGCGTTGCCTAAAATACCGATCACCTTTGGTAGTATTTTTTGGATGCTATTATGTATCCTTTTTGTTGTAGTGTATTGACTGCAAGAATCACGACTCAATCTCACAATAACCCACTTAAATGCTTTACGTGTAAGCCTATGTTCCTTCAACACCCTTTTATTGGAAAAAGTACTACTAAGCAAGATATTAAAGAAAATAGTGGCATTCTTCTGGGCTTCCAAACTCAATGGATCTTCACCAAGAACAACCTTTAACCTCTTTGGAAGCTTATCAATAGCTTCGACCACTTCCATTGGATGCAAATCAGAAGGCCTTCGCAGGTCAACCTCGAAAGTCTTCTGTGCATTCCAGATAAGTCTCTTAAGGTTAACAAGGAGTGGCCGAGAACTATCACCCGTGGTTGCGATCTCTATTGCAAGCTGGTATTTATCTGCTTCAAGTTTCTCAACTTTAGCATAAAAAACATTTTGTATCTCTTTAATTGTTTTCAAATCACCAATAAATTCTTACAACATGTAATTTGGGTTCCAGTTTTCTTGGTCCATTTTAAATTTGAAAGCCTTTTCAAATTCTGACTTATTCATCTTCAAAGAATCAAGTGTCTGTGGTTCTATCCAGACTGCATCCATACCATCATCACCATAAAGAAATTGGATTACATCACCCAATGAATTTCTTACAGTCCCATCGTATTTTACTATTATATCTTCCATTGCTTTCACCAGTCGCCTCTGGATGTACCCTGTCTCAGAAGTCTTCATTGCAGTATCAATAAGACCTTCCCTTTCACCCATGGCATGAAAAAAGAACTCATATGGGGTCAGTCCTCGCAGATAAGAGTTCTCCACAAACTCTCGACTTTCTGGCCCATAATCATCTTTCGTAAACTGAGGCAATGTCCGATCTATGAACCTAAATGGGATACGCCTACCCTCCATATTTGATACCCCACACAAGCAGTCATCTGCGATATATTGATGAAACTTCCTTTGGATCCAGCTGTCACCATTGCTTTAAGATTATTACTTTCTGATAAACTCTTCTGCGTGCTATTTCCAGCAGCATCACGAGCTGTATTTAGTGACTGATGAAGCAAACGTATTATTACAAACTGAAGAAACCAATAGAAAAGAACAAGTGGAAAAATGTAACTCTAGTTTATCACCTGGTTCACTTTGTTCTCAAATGACTCCATCATAGTTCGTCCAGGCTCAGACTCTAATTTTTTATCGTAGGCTTGCTAAATTAAATTTTTAACTGCATTATTTACTGTTGAAATAGTTTCATTGATTGTTTCCATCATTTTTGCATCTGTAATTGTATCTCTAATTCCAATACTAAAACTATTATATAAAAGCCAATAGTTAACAAGCCACTATATATATCCCAAGAACTTGCGAGTAGCATCTAGACTAACTTCCTCCCTGTACGCATGAAACCAACTTAAAAAGGTTAAAAGTAGTATAATTTGCTAAAAACAACATCAAGCATCAACATTGTGTTGTATCTGCTATTTCACACACAATACTTCACATAAAGCAGCATAAAATATATTTGAGCAACAAGCAGCATTTTTCCTCTTTTACATGTATGTCCTTTAACAAACATATTCTGTACATTTATCTCCCTTCCCAAACTAAATATTAAAGCATTGGATGCTCCACCTAAATAGTATTTCCTTGACAATGAACCAAAAATGACTGATATTGTAGGAGGTCAAAATCATATAACTAGAGCAATAAAGAATCATGGTAATTCATACTTTGACTACAATCAGCAATGCTTGAACATCTCCTATTGACCATATACCCAAAGGACTTACCAAATGACATGAATCAGACCTCTAATTGATGAACCAGGGGTCTTCTTACAAAGGATTCCAAAAAGCAACTCCCCTTTTTCTATTAGTACTCTAGTATCGCCTTTAGTGAGAAAACCATTGTCGCTTTCTGAATGCCAGACAGCTGTTCTGAGTAGATTTATTTGCTTAGGTATGATAAGATTAAAAACTTGTTTTCTAGTCCAAAGAGGCCGGGGTTTCAAAATTATGGGTTGAGGTACTTTCCCATCAAAATCCTCCCACCACATCAAGATGATCATGAAAACATCCTATGAAATGAAGAGAAAATTAGAATATTAAGAGTATCAACAAGGAAACAATAAAATTAAAGTACATATCAACAGAGTGAAAATAGTAGTTACTATCACCTTCTCAATGAATGTATCTCTTTTTGTGAGTTTACGACATCCCAAAAGCGTATCATGGACGATTCCCATTATAGGCCTATTTGATTGAGGGGACATAATGCATTCAGGCACTATCATTAACTCTATAACTTCTGCTCTAGTTTCAAATGACTGAGGAACATGTATATAACATTTCATCACTATTAAAATCAGCATTGTACGGTGATGTAACAGAAAGATTCAGGCAAAAAGTTGAGTATGGCATGATTATTCAACAAGCTTTTTTAACTTGTTGTACAAACGAAAAAGCTTCCAATTCAACATGTATCTACAAAGATAGTAAAAAATATACATTTACAAAATTCGACCTGTATTAATACCTTTCAATGTTATAAGAGGTAATCGTTTCTGGATATGTGAGATTTAATACAATACTCCAAGGAACCCCCAACTGATCAATGTTGATATTCGGATCTAGTGTTATAACTGTCCTGGCTGAGAAATCCACACGACTGTTGGTAAATTTTGTAAGTAACATCTCTCAATGCTAATGTGCACGTATGCACAACAAGTAATAAAGTGATAAGTACTCAAGATCGTCTCCACAAGGATTGATGTTACTTAAAATGCTATAGCACTCGTAATAACGCAACTCCACTTGCAACCAAAACAAACAATTGTCAATTAATTTCTATTGTAACCAATAATTGAAATAAGAACTAATAAGACAATACTGTAATGAAATAACCTAAGTTGAATGTGTTTAAGATTCAGTTGAGAATATAGTAGTTGAATGATCAACCTTTCCTAATGGGTGACTGTTGTTTACCGAATTAGCACCAGTTGTTATAATAAGTGTTGCAGCAATAGTTAGAATTAATATGTATTCGCAACTATCGCATGTTGGAAATCTTATACCTTTAAATCTACTAACAATGATCAGTTGCTCATATATTTATGGTACGGCATAATACCCTTTAATCTCTTTACCCTACAAGGTGAACACCTATATTTAGAGTGTCACAAATCTTAACTTTAAGTATTACCTTTATGAGATTCAAGATAACCTAATCCAGGAAACTCAACTTAAGATCAAGTACTACTTTAATAATGTCTGCTAAGACATGCCCTTTTGTTGCTCTATCTTAACTGCAACTATTAAATGGGTGGTCAACCGAAATAACAGTTATAATCATAAACTACTAGAGTATAATGTTACAGCAATACTATAACAACATATAAAAAGAGTCAGAATCCATTGGATTATTTGTCACTCAACTGCAAATAACTTTAGTTCATAATCTGAATGAGAAAAGTAAACATAAACATATTGGTCTCGGAATACATTAAATCAATTAAAGAAAGAAGATAAATATATGTTGAGCACAATGAAAATTAAAGTCAAGTAATTATGTCCGATTGTCCAAAGTTGCCGAAGTAGCCCTTCTTCAATTTTGATTTTCTTCTCTTTCATTTTTTCTAAATTTTAAAATGATAATTCCTTGCCGTCTTTCTATGTGGTACACGCCTCCTTTTTATATTGTAAATTAGGTTAAACAAAAGCTCGTGAACGTGTATGTGTTTAAATTAAGAAACATGCAGATCGTGATTTTATGATTGACTCGTGCCTAAGTTTTCTCTCGCATTGCTCCCAGATTGCTACAACATTGGTTGCTCTAACAGCGGCCACAGCACTGCTTTATTCCCGATTGTGCTTTACTTCTTTTGTGGTCATCTTTCTTCCTCCTCTTGTTCTTCTAATGCCTCAACATCCTCTCATGAATTTAAAACCTACAATTTAAAACCTATTTTTAGCACAAATTACTATGATTCAAGCAAAACTTATTAAGACTCAACTAAAATGAATGTTTATGCAAAAAGGTTATCAAAATGTAATGAAAAAACCTTATTTGTTCTTTAAGTGACCTTAATTCAAGTTTAGAATTGATGTAATAACTCTCATTTCCTAGAGTTATCACTTACCCATCAAGTGACCCCTGATCTGTCCTTTCTTTGCCTTAAGCCTACTACATATTGATTTAATAGGCCTACTCGATCGTTGTGTAGCCTGATTAACAAAGAAGATACCCTAGTGATAAGTAAAGATTAACAATATGTATATGCATACAATTTATGTGTATGCAAGCAATCAACAGTACCCTAGGCTGCCTAGGCAATTCATTATCAAAATATATGGCTATGTAGAACTGTAACAATTGTGCAAACTCGGATATGATATGTGCAGGTCCCCCATTCCTCTCCTATCTCCTCAAATTCTCATTGTGCCTAATGATCATTGCCAATTGATGAGTCAAATAATCCTGTAGTCAGAAATAACAAGCAATCGTCATATACACACTTAAGATGAGTTGTATTCACCTGAAGAATCCTCAATATTTCATCATGTCATCATAAAAATAAGCAAAAGTTTCTATATCTAGTTCAAAATGATTAAAGTGAATCCAGCATAAATAAGAATAGAATTATAAAGTAGGAACTTGCCTCACTCCTGGAGGAGGCACCCATAATCACCGAGGGCCTCACATGAGGTGGAAGAATTGGAAGAACCTGCAGAATCATCCAATCTAGACGGGCATACTTAGGATTCAATCCCAGGAGTTGGCAGTCCTCGTCTGTTATCATCTTCAGAACACTAAGAACCTGAAATTTGCCTAACAATGTTAGCATCACAAAATAAGCAGTTGAAAATGATGGTAGGAATGTATTGCCTCTAGAATGAGTTACCCTCTCTGCAGTAAGTGTCAACTTTCTTTCAACAGGTTCAAGAAGTTATTCCTAATCACCATTCTTTTTTCTTTGAGCCTTATACTCTGCAATCATTTTCATGCCATCAATAGTCAGCTTTGGCTACTGAGCACCACAACCACCCTTTCTCTTTTTAAGAGATTCTTCATCATCTTTACCAGGGACATCAATCTCATCACCACCTTCACATTTGGTCTTGGTTTTGCAACCTTCCAAAATCTTTTTAAGCCTATTCTTAGGGTTCCTTATTTTCAAAGCTAGTTTAAACTTGTCATCTTCCTGCTTGAAAAAGAAGCAATCACATATGAAAGTGACAACAATCTACTACAAATCTCAGGGTGGATGAACAATTAAACTATACAGAGAATAACAAGCTTCATCTCATCTACCCCTTGCGAAACTAAATAGAACAAGAAAGGGAATATCGACCCAACAATTTAGATACCTTAGTATATAAGGAAAGCCTACTTGACAATGCAAATACAAAAACTACAAGGATCCATCATGAAAGCAGAATACATTTCCAAATCAGCAAATTCTATTTCTCAACCAACTAATTGAATTACACACAATTATCTATATCTATGTTTTTTCCCCAAAAATACAGGGCTTCCACGATACATGCACAAATAACCAATGTTTTGCATTTTACCTAATCAAATATTTTGTCTTATGTGTGCCAAATAATTAATGCTTAGTATCCAGTTTCACATTTTAATTAGTATCTTATAGGTTCTCTGAAGATGATGTTAATGTCCGATTTCAGATACTATATGGCATTCCCCTAATGCTAGTGAAGAACAGAACCAAACCAAAGCACACAAAATAAAGGGAGTAATGTTACCTCATCAGCAAGAATTTTAGAGCAATTAAAGCAAGCACATCGCATAATAGTGAGCACAGTCTTCATAAACCCAGCATGAAACATAGGCTTAGCAAGCTCGAAATGCCCCGGGCACTCTGCCCTGTTTGCAGTACAAGTCTCACACTTCATCTCTCTATTAATTGTACCAAGCCTAGGATTACTCAAACCCCCCGCCTTCGGCTTCCCCTTCTCTGTGGTTTCCCCGTGCTCGATCTGCGCCACCGACATTTGCCTCTGAAACACACCAAACGGCAATTTATTCCACCAACTGTTGGAGAAAATAAAAAATAAATAATAATAATAATAATAAATAAAGAAGAGACTTTTACAATTTCATCAGGGCTAAGAATGCCGAACTTCACCAAGCGGACCTTGGCAAACTTGGCTGGAGAATACTAAAACCTACTTTCCATGGTGCTTTCAATTTTACCAAGCCCTAATCTATTTTTTTCAAGTAGATATACAATACTGTTCTTAGTTAGTTTATGTATACTCCTTTTACATGGAATTAGGATGCTGATTCGTTTTGTTTTTATCTATTGTAATGAGATTATACATTTTAGTGCTTTTTATTTGCAGCGTCTCAACTAATTTTTACACTCTCAGGTTTATCATTCATGGGTCTTGAGTGTTTCTGCAAGTTCTGAGCAAGTGAGAGGGAATTTTGAAGTGTGAACCCCTTATATGGAGCGAAATAGTATATAATAACGAAATTACTCTTCGGGTTTCCTTGGCTGCCAAGACAAATTAAAACGAAGTCGTTTTAGTTCAATCGGATTCTTAATCTGGGCCCGTATGTCACAACATTAATTGGGCCGTTGATACAATCATAACAGATATTTTTATTTTGGAAGTATTCAGATAAATAGGAGGCTTGTAAAATCAATCAATTAAATTATTCTTAATTTTATTTTTGTTTGTTATTTTTTATCATATTTAATTCTTAATTTTATTTTTTGTTAGTTTTTAATCATTTTTTATTATTAAGATGAGTTTAATTTAACTATTTCACTTTTATAACATAAAAATTGATCAAAAAGCCTAAAAGAAGCTATTTTGTAATAATAATTTAGTGTTTAGTTTTATGACCTATGAAATCTAACATTTTAAATAAATCCAGTAATTTTCAACTGCCCATTTTTAATTGGAAAAAAATTGACAATCCAATAAATTCAAAGACATTTTTTTAGTTTAATTGAATAGTAATCATATTAATAAAAAAGTATCGATAAATAAATTATTAAAAAACAATGAACTTGCACACAATTATTTTTTCAAAAAAAAAAGAAATTAAATAAAGTAGAAGAACTTTTGTGGGTATTTTTCATATTTTCACCCATATATATAAGATAAACCAAGTCAAAGATAGTAATAAAAAAGTGTCATTTCATTTTCGTACAGAATTTTACTCTAAATTTTCACATCTCAAAGCCAATCATACCATCTGAACTTCACCTACAGACCTTGAACCTACATAAGAAAATTCTTCAATATCATAAACAGAGTTGTGTTTGGGACTAACTTCAAATTTCTCTCTATCATCAACTAAGGCAAAAGCTTTTTCTCCATGCACTGCTTCATCACCTATATTCAATTCATCCTTAGACAATCTTAATGGAACTATCAACCCAATTAACCAACAAATAATGCTTGTTGTAGCAATGTTCAAACATATTACAAACGCAATGCCTAACAATTGAGCTCCCATTTGCCGTAACCCGGCTGAAGTTCTACCATTTTGTAGCCCGTATGCTAGATCGATATATTTTTCCCAATCAGGCACCATGTAAAAGAGTCTGCATAATTTCGGCATGGCGAAGAAGCTGGTGAGGATGCCGCCTAGGGTTCCAGCAACGGCATGGGTGTGGAAGACGGCCATCGGATCATCGACGAGCCGTAGAAGCCCGATCTTGTTGTGTAGCACCATCATTGTGTACCATGGAACACTTCCTGAGATTAGCCCCATAAATAGGGCTGCCCAGCCTTGCACTACTCCTGTGTGTCAGTGTCATAAAATTGGCAATGAAGCATTTTCATGCGAAGTGCTTTCTAAAGAAATATCAACATCTACTGTTTTTAAGTTAGGATCATCCTAATCTTATATTGAGCAAAAATTTTAGTGGTGATTAGTGATTAAAAAATTAAAAAAATTAAAGAAATTAAATCTTACGTATAAGCTATAATTAAAAAAAATTAAAAAAAATTAAAGAAATTAAATCTTACATATAAGCTATAATTAAAAGATACGTGCATGGTATATGATTCTTAACAACCTAAAAGAACTCAAATAATGAGAGAATTCTCATCCTTTAAATTAAGCATGGGAGATATATAGATTCTGCGAGCATATAATTAATCGTTAGTATAATGCTACACATCCTAACTAGCATTCTAAGAATTCTATTTCAAGAGCAGAAGAACAGGGGTAGAATGAACAGGATTTTGTTTCATCGAGGGGCCAAAATGAAAAAAAAACTACAAATTGAAGTGGAAAAATTATATATAAAGTGGGCCAAGATGCAAATTTTTTTGAAAAATTGTCTAAGTTTCAAATAAAAACCATAACAGATGGAAGTTTTTAAGTTAGGAATCCCAACTTCGATCCGCCACTCATATTAAGATGTGTGACTTTACATATACTTTTAGTCGTAATTTTATAAATTATGGAAGTTCACCATATATTAAATGAACGACAAGTCCTTACTGGTGTGAATTATGAAATCTTTGGAAATATTAATTGGGCAATTAATTGAACCAATCATATTATGAAAGAAAAAGGAATTCGTATAAGCTACAAGAGTAATTAAGTCAACTGACCTGCCGCAGGAGTGATGCAAACGAGACCAGTGATCATGCCTTGTACGGCGCCAATCACAGAGGGCTTTTCATGGAAGGAAGAGTCGAGGAGGAGCCACGTCAGCAGGCTGTGGAAGTGCACACGTGGGTATTAAGAATGGCCAGAGATGCGTCCGTGCTTATCGCGAAGGGTCCTCGGCCGTTGAATCCACTCCAGCCCATCCAAAGCAGTCCTGCGCCTGCAAGCATCAGAATTATGTTGTTTGGAGGGAACTTCTGTCTGTCTTTATCCGATCTGGGACCAACATAACGGGTTAGCAGTTTAAACGTCGTCGTTAAAGAGACTATTCCCGTTCACGATAGAAAACAACAAATTGTATGCTTTATGAACTCTCCCTTTCCTCCAAAATTGAAACTATCTCCAAGAATTATATACAAATCATAAATTAATATATTTTTTAATCAACAACATCAAGTGATATTTTACCCTTTGCTGAAGAATTTGCCATTTTTTTTAATAAATGATTTAGTTTGTATATTTTAACTAAGATGTATTGTATTTTTGTTCTTATTATTATTATCATTATTATTATTATTATTCTTCATAATTAAAAGAATGAATGCTCATGCGAGTAAATTTTAGTTTTATATAATAATAAAAGATTTCACTAATTAAACTACTTCACATCTACTAATTATATTTAGAGTGAATTCCACGATTCTGCAGATTTTATCATATATGATAACGTCCATTGTGCAAATCCGCGAAGCATACTACACTCGATTATCATCATTATTACAAGTATAATTTGAATATCTCGCCCTACTTTAGTATATTTAATGTAAAAGTTTAAACTTTGTGCCAATACCAAGCACTTAATATTCCCATATTTGTATTTATTAATTCTTTCACTATCAAATGTGGTGAAGAACATATTGATGAAACTTACCCAATAAGAGGCAGTGAAACCAGCAACACCAGCTAAAACATGAATCACATATCCACCGGCAAAATCAATAATTCCAAGTTTTGCAAGCCACCCATTAGGGCACCATATGCTAAATGCAGCAACTGTTTATGAACAGGTAAGCCATAGTGGCACAAACAACATCCATGCCCTGAAATTCATTCTCCCTATAAGAGCACCAGCTATCAAGATCAACGTTATACAAGCAAAAACCCCTGGAAAAACACCATTGTCGCCGTTGGAATGTACCCTAAGAAAGCTTGCCCTAGAAGAAACTTCTCGTCCAAGGCAACGTTAGGTTTTCCGAGGAAATTCACTAGCCTTTCGCCAAACGACATGCGGTAAGCCCATCCCACCCAGCATACAAAAACCATGGCGAAGGCGTAAAATGCCATGAAGGCTGAGTTGATTGCCCATTTCTTGTGCACCAAGCTGCCGTAGAGGATGACTAGGCCTGGAATGCTCTGGAGGCCGACGAGCGTGGCTGCCGTGAGTTGCCATGCATTGTCACCTTTGTTCATCCACTCTGGACTTGTTTCATCTGGTAAAAGGTTTTTGGGCAGTTGGTCCATTTTTAAAATTTAGGGTTTTGAACAAATGAAAAATGCTACTGTAAGAAAAGCACTTTAGGGTTATAAGTAAGCGGTTGATGGAAGTTAAATATGGGACAAAAGGTATATAATTTTTTGTATGTTTTTTGCTTGGAAAAGTATGTGTATAAATTCTATTGGGTGTATAATAAGGCCGGCCATGGACTTGTTAGCTAGATAGCTAGCCAGTTTGAACTTTTCTTTAGTCACTGATATTGAGGGCGATTAGCCAATTGAATATGTAATTTAACTTGGCAAAATCCCAATAAACAATAAGCCTTTAGCCATATAGAATTGTAAAAAATAAGTACAGGGAATGTTCTCAATCATTTTTAATTAAATGCTTCTACTTCAATTGAACTCAGTCTGGCTTCTCGCCTTGCTATAATTTCTTTTCCCCCAAAGAGTCAATAGTGTCACATGTATTTTTCTCCTAATGCCGGCTTGCTAACAATAGCCTGCGAAGATCTTTCCAAATGAGGTTTCTTAATTAGATTTGTGAGATCTTCCATTTGCTAATCGGACAAGAAGTTTTGCAATGGGCAAGACATTCGAACTTTTTATGTATTGTTGCGAAGCTGCCTTGTATAAGTTGCATGTTCTAATAATTACAATTTTTTTTTGGGTCAAAGATTACTATTATTAGTTTCAAGTTTAATGCTAAATGTACAATTTTATCTTTTTAAGGAAAAATTATTTAGCATAATGGGAATCCAATTTACCCATATAATAAATGTTTAAATCTCAGACCTCTTATTTTCAATATAAGAAATTTTGCCATCTCAACTTATGCCTTGAATTAGAGTGATCAGTAATGAAAAATTTACAAAATGTAACAAATAAGTTAGAAAATGTAGGGAAAAAAACTTTACATTATGTATTTATTTATTTTTTAAAGGTAGAGGTAGATAAAGTCACAAAATACAAATTAATTTTTTAAATGTACCACTATGTACCTCCTTAGGACTCGAACATAGGAGATCAATCAAATTAAACTGTACAAAAAAACAACTCAATTATTAAGTCCTTGGGGGTGTAACAAAAACCTACAGTTAATTTGTAACTTACAACTGTTATAAGGTAGATGGTAGATATTTTGCATACATGTGAATTAATTGTTTGATCAGTATGTTTTTACGACTATATTATAATATTATTGGAGGAGAGTGACCTATAGTGTTTGATAATTTACTAAATTGACTTTATTTCCGAGTAATATGGGGAAAAACCCTAGTAAGAGAAACAAACCAACAGAAGAAACACTGCTTAGTAGTTTATAATTCACTATTTTAGTGAATTATTTGTTTTAGAAAAACTTTTTTCCTTCAGCTTTAGTTTTTTCTGTTAGTTAATTAAGCTAATTCATAACCATGCATTTGTAAATTTTAAGTTAATTAATTTATGCCATCATTATATATACTAGTAATGCGAAAAAACATTCTGATCAATTGTAACAATTAATTGGGAAAATAATTAATCGGCTGTGCGGATTCCTGGAGAGGTATATCAAAGCTTGAGAGATTATAAGTTTTGCTCCTCACAACAGCGACTGTTCAAGTTATTGGCTTGTGAGTATTAAAAACTCTTTATATTTTCTATTCAGTTTCTTCATTTCCTTGGAAACATTAATAGTGATAAAATTTCCTTATAGGGCATGAAAATAATAGAAATATAAATCTTTTATCAAGAATACAGTTGTTCATAATTATCAATTACGTTTCCAATTAATTTATAGTTACTTTTTTTAAAAAAAAATCATGTTCATAATGAGTTCTTAAACTTTTTTTGGCAGTTGAAATTTTGGTGATGATTAGAAAACTTAATTAAGTTCCATTATTAGTTAAGATTATTCTTAACTAGCAATATCATCCAATTTATTTTAATTATTGTACATCTAAATGGTTTTATATATAAATTAGATTTTAGGAAAATGCATAAAGATAAGTTAGGTACTTTTGATAATTTTTCTTTGAGTGTGAATTGAAGGTAAATAATTTTCCGAATCTGAATCATATATTTGATAGCTCTTTCTAAAGGCAATTTGGCTGCAACAACATGCTAGAATTAATTTGAACGCACGATAATCTTTGACTTGTTATATACTCATGATAATCTTAATAAATATGACCGAAAATTTTGCTTTACCTACTTTCATTGAATGTTGATTTGAACATTAGCTAGCTGGGTCTGGACTCACGTTATCTTGATGGGATATCATCAATATTCACACATTAGATTATCTTTCGATCATATTTTTCAATTTCATAAAAATGTTTTAGATACATAGATAAACATTATAAATTTATTTGCAGTCAAAATGTCCTTTTTATAATGTTCGTTTCTCTTATTTACCCGTCATAAAATTGTACTTGTTAAAGTTTATATTCTATATGACGAAGTAGATCACGTCATTTTGATTAATAACGTGTTAATTAGTATTAGAAATCATATTTTTAGTTAATGTAGAATGAATTAACATGATAAGGATGTTTACTGAATTTCAATTATTTTAGTTAATGTTGAAGGAGATCAATTAAGTTACTAAAACTCACTTGTTAGTTGAACCTGTTCGATATTAGAAAGTGAAAGAAACTTATCTTATGCACCAAACTGATGCTAAAAAAGAGTTTGAAACAATTAAATGGTTCCAAAAATTAGTAAAAGCGAATTGATTACGCGGCTCCATTTTGATATATCGATATTGACATTTGATTTGATATATTATATTCTTGCTTCTAGCTGGAAAAGTCAGCCAGCTTTTGCCGTGTAATTGAATTTCCTTCATTAATTTTTAAACCGTCCGAAAAATGAAAAGAAAAAAAATTAATTGACAATTTGCTTAGTTTTTTTTTTTTTTTGATGGGGACAATTTGCTTAGCTAATTAATCTAAAATTCTAGTTTTCTCAACTGTGTAATAAAAAAGGAAATTTTCGTTTTATGCAGCCATTATGGGTGTTTTCTCTCTCTCTCTCTCTCTCTTTTTGTTCTCTCTCCCCCATTTAGGTCATGCATGCATTAGATTTAGTAGATCATTTTATTCGAACATTATATAATTTGTATTAAGTGAAGAATTTATACAATTCATATACAAAGATCTTTTTCTTTTTTTTTTATGACTTGTTTATTTGTTAATTCCATTAGTCCAAGAAAGATTACACCATCAAGTCATCAAGAACGTGTTCAGTCAATTACTTTGAAAGTCAAAGCAGAAAGCACAAGTTACAAATATGGGAAGTTTATTAATTATTATTAAAATAAATAATTAACATTAGCATTTAAAAATCCCCATGCTAATTAAAATCAAACCACTTTATTTATAGTCACAACCTTTAAATTAAAATAAATTATTAACATTTTTGTCTATGAATGTCATTGGTATCAATATCACTCACATGCATGAGAAAATGGACAAAAAGTCCACCACATTATATACTAATTAGAAAAAAAACAAAGAGTTAATGTGAAGCGCAAATTGTTGAATTTATTTGTCTAAAAGAACCACAACCCAGATTTAATATTTCAAATAGTTTGAAATTCTGCTTGGCCCGTGGAAGATTTTCTACGGAAAAAAAAAAATTAAAACTTGAAACAAACAGGTTCCAGAAAATTATACTATTCAGCATCTTTGACTAAATAACGCTTTGCCTTTGGAACTTCGGACGAGCAACTTTTAGCAATCATTGCGAGCATAAGTAGCTGTGAAAATTAAGCAATAAGCCAATAACAAGTGTGTTTTTGTTTGTCTCTCTTTCTATTTTTTCTCTCAGCTTTCTCTGGAAAGTCTAAAATTTTTACAAGTTCACAAAAAATGTCCAATAATATTTATGCGGAAGATGTCTTGCCTGAAGATCAAATTGCTGAGTTTCAGGAAGCTTTTAGTATGCTCGACAAAGATGGAGACGGTACAGTTTCTTACTTAGTTTTATCACTGGTTATAATGCAACGTTATGTAGATTCCTGTAAAACAATTTCTTATTGCTAAAATGGATATATATTTTATAAAAATGCATCTTTTTTGTTAACCAAATGGTTTTATAATTTGGCAGGGTGCATAACTTTTGAAGAACTGGCCTCTGCAATCAAATCACTGGATCAAAATCCTACGGAGGAGGAGCTCCGAAATATGATCAATGAAGTAGACCTTGATGGAAATGGGACTATCGAGTTCCTCGAGTTCTTGAAACTCATGGCTATAAAAATGAAGGTAAGATGTTCTTGAACTAATATGCAGTATGGCCAATTTTGTTAATTAATCACATGTATTTATACTTTGATGAACATATCTTGATGGAAAATTAATTATGATTGTATGTTTAACAGGAAAATGAAGCCCAAGAAGAACTGAAAGAAGCTTTTAAAGTGTTTGATAAGGACCAAGATGGTTACATATCACCAAATGAGGTTGAATTTTCCATCCCATATATGCATAAATTTTATTCATCTCTACGTATTGGCAACTACTTGAACAATTCTATTCATCTTAATTGTTGGTTCATGCATTAATTTGCAGTTGAGGCACGTAATGATGAATCTTGGAGAGAAATTGACGGATGAAGAGCTGGAGCAGATGATTCGAGAGGCTGATTTGGACGGTGATGGTCAAGTTAATTATGAAGAATTTTCCAGAATGATGTTGTTAGCTGTTTGATTTCTCAAAACTTAGGTTCCCGTTAAACTGTTATTCGGTAGCCACATTTTCAAACCAAAGCTGTTAAAATGTTTGGTAAACATTTTTTAACTTACCGACTTACAATTAAATAATCAAAATATTTTTATTTTTAAAATTGTAATTAAAAGAATTATACAAAAAGGAAATACGAAACCATATGTTTGATTTAAAATTTAGGTTCGTAAATTAGATCATACAAATAATATCACTCTTGTAACCCTATAATGAAGCATTCTAATTTGTAAAACGTGTCAATAATGCGTGGCGTGAAGATTTTTGTAATTATTTCCATGAATTCGCTAAAAATTTGACCTCGTGTGTGTGTCTTTCTCTCTCTCTCTCTCTCTCTCTCTCTCTATAAATTAATTACTTGCTAACTTTTAAATAAAATGAACTATAATTATATAAATATGAACTACATAATTTGTGAATGTGACTCGGCCGGCCATGTTTGTCAGCATTGTCAAAATCCAACCGTCGTGTGGAAAATTCTTCACTCCGTAAAATGGATCAAGACCTCAAAATATCTTCGTCAAAGTACCTAATCTCCATGAATTTTCGGAGTCAAGTTGGTTGTTTAATCGGTCGACACAATATTTTTTTCCATTTCGTTTAGGTGCGATACATGACGATTGTATCCGTATGTACATAATAATTCCGTACGAAAGAATACGATTTGTCCTTGCAGAGAAGACTCGTTCAATTAAGTTTCATAAAAGTAATTTGTGATATTAATTAATTCAAATATAGTGCCCAGAAATTTCTTACGACTCTATTCAAATGTTGAGTAATTAGCATTTAAATTATTGCAAAATGCTATTGGTAATTACTCTTATTTTAATTGTTGTTCGCACATTCTAGTAATTGTCTTTTTCGTTGAGTTTAAAGCTGATGAATTGATCGAGACTTTGCTTAATGATGATAACTTTAAGACCAAAGAAATTGGGTTATATATTTCAAAGATTAATTTTCACCATCCTTAATAAAAATTTAGGGAAAAAAAATAAAAAAGAGAAAAGTCTTACATATAGAAATATAAAATAGATTAGGTCGGCGAGCCGGCCTACAAAGATGACATACATAATTAACTTATAATCTTAACTTAATACAAAAATATATACGTGCAATTAATCATGTCTTTATATGACGAATAAAGACATAGGAAAAACATTTTCCGTTTATTACTTGGGAGAAAATTAAGATTAATTATTTTTTTATAAAATTGATTAGTTACCATATGTGCAATTGGTAATTATATTTTTCTTTTCATATGGTTTATTAATGAAAGAATTCAATGCTGCCGCATTGGCTGATATCAAAACGCTTTATCGTTTCAATAACTGATCAATCATAAGTGTGGTTTTAGGTAAAATAATAAAAGATACAAGAAAATGAAAGTTGTTAACAGAATTTTTTATAAGGCTGAGAGATATTGATGAGTTTTGAAACACGAGGAGAAAATGATGAAATTCAACACACAATTAGAGTTTTGACTATCTTCTCCTTTTCAACTAGCTAAGAAGCATAACTTCTTCTGGCGTAAATAATTTTTAAGCGCTTTCTTTAGCTGGCTGCACATGATGAGTAGGGTATAATACAAGAAAATTGAACAAATTTAACACTTCATCGACAATCTAATTCATTCGTTAATTTATAAAATCTGGATTGGATTAGATTGAATAACGGATTTTACTATTGAGGAGAATATCTGATATATGTAATATTAATTATGTAATAATTGAAAATTGGCAAAAATTCTTCTCTTCTTTGGTAGAATTAGCCATTTCTCAAGCGGAAATTTTCCTTAATGTTTTAAAACTCATCAAAAACCTCTCTGAAATTATAACGTAAAACATTGGGATACACTTTTAGGCGACAAATTAATTTAATCCTTTTGTAATATATTTAATTAACTATATTTGTCATTGTTATATAATTATCAATCAAAAGAATACTCCAATGTTTTTACGTTAATTATATTACATATTACATAATTATCGAGCAAAAGCGTACATCAGCATATTACGTAATTATTAAGCAAAAAATAGCTAATTTAAATATAAATTACGGAATAGTAAATAGTTCATTGTCCATGGACCATAATTATAAACTATATAAAATTTCAAATAGTTTGAATTATCTTCTTGGCCCCTCCAAGATTTTCCATGGAAAATTTTTTTGATGCAAATTAACAGGTACCCGAAATTACGCATGGATATACTAAACTTTTCTTTGTCAGCATTTTTGACTAAGATAATGCATGCGTGTAACTTTTCCTTTTTTTTCCCCCTTTTCTTCTCCTTTTTCTCCTTGAAACGTAAAGAATGCGAAAGTTTATCAGCATTAGCAAGCATCTACATACATACATTTATATATATATATAAGTAGCTGTGAAAGAAAAATCAAGCTATTCCAAGCATTCCCAAGTGTTATATTCCTGTTTCTCCTCTCACTGAGAACTTTACTCTTCTGCAACTTCAACAGAAGAAATATTAACTCAAACAGTATGGGAGATGTGTTGCCTGAAGATCAGACTGCTGAGTTTCAGGAAGCCTTTTGTATGCTCGATAGGGATGGAGACGGTACAGTTTCTCAATCAACTTTATTTGTATTGCTATATTTCACTGCAAAGTAATGTTGTATTGCTTCTATCCATATTTTATAATTAAACTGCGTCTGCTTCTATAATTATATTATATAACATCTATGATTTCTTGGTACCAATCTGATAATGTTTAATTTCTTGTCCAGTTTATCGATGAGATTTTCACGCTTAACTTCTATAATAGTTATTATGGTTTTTCTATGACTTCCATAATTTGGAATGGCATCAGAGAAGCCATGCCTTTAATTTCTTCTCACAGCCGCTGGTTGATTGGGAGCGGTTCTAAAGTTAATTTTTGGTTAGATAGGTGGCTAGTGCAGCCACTTTGTTCTAAAGATCATGCTTTCGCATCTTCTCTATCAGGTTTAGTTTCTGATATCATTAAGGACTCTCGTTGGCATATTCCTGATATTCTACGTCAGAATATGCCCACTGTAATTCCCCAAATTGAGAATACAATTTTACCTCGCTTTCCTACGGATGACAAGTTGATTTGGACTTGTACAGCTGATGGTTCGTTCACTGTTTCTTCGGCTTATAACATGTTGTGTACTTAAAGACTTTGGGGCCCGCATATCATTCCAAGAAATTCTCTGGTTGCTTGGCGTATTTTGCACGATAGACTTCCTACTGATGACAACCTTAGAAGCCGTGGAGTTACGGTGGTGTCTGTGTGTACCCTTTGTGATGCTTGGTTTAGTTTTCCCCATGATTCCTACTCTTTTTTAATTTATTTTTTATTCTATCTTCCTTACCTCTGCAAACCCCCCCCCCCCCCCCGCCCCAAAAAAAAAAGCTTTAGTACCACAGTCATTTTGTATATGTACTTTTTTTTTCTTTTTTCATTATTCAATTTATTTACTAACGGCGTTTGATTATATAGGCTGCATAACTATTGAAGAGTTAACCGTAGCTATCAAATCCTTAGATCAGAATCCTACAGAAGAAGAGCTCCGAAACATGATCTGTGAAGTCGATGTCAATGGAAATGGAACCATCGAATTTGGGGAGTTTTTGAATCTCATGGCAAGAAAAATGAAGGTATAAAACGCCATGAACTGAAATGCCCGTTTTGCAATTTTCCTTAGAGAAAATGAAAATCACAAGCTTTGATGAAGATTGATCAGGGAAGATTTATGGTGATTGTTTCTGTTGCAGGAAAATGAAGCTCAAGAGGAGCTGAAAGAAGCTTTCAAAGTATTTGATAAGGATCAAGATGGTTACATATCACCTAATGAGGTTGAATTTAAGTTTTGATCCCATATTAATTCCCATGTCCGTCAATTTTTGTTCTTCGTGGAAACTTCTATGCATTTGCTTGGATAAAGAAACACAATTAATAAAGCGAAAGAAAGTCTGAACGATTTTCCAACACTTGTTTACTTAGTGGTCAATCATGGATTTGCAGTTGAGGCACGTAATGATGAATATTGGAGAGAAAGTGACGGATGAAGAGCTGGAGCAGATGGTTAGAGAAGCTGATTTGGATGGTGATGGTCAAATTAATTATGAAGAATTTGCCAGAATGATGTTGTTGCCCGTTTGATTGCCATCACAATGAATCTGAAATAATCCCCTCATCAAATATTTTGTCCGGCAATAGTCGCCAACATGTTTTCAGATTATG
Organism: Citrus glauca; assembly: GCA_029633175.1. Lineage (NCBI taxonomy): Eukaryota > Viridiplantae > Streptophyta > Magnoliopsida > Sapindales > Rutaceae > Citrus > Citrus glauca. The sequence goes on from JAQOOD010000005.1 coordinate 25,547,158, forward strand.
AAATCGAAGTCTGTATGTGAATAAATATGTTACAGCACGACCAGGCCTTTAGTACTTGCTAAATCATTTAACTCCGGTACTCGATCGATTAACATGATTTAACCCATAATTTGTTATAATAGAAGTAAGGGAATGTTTGATTAGTTTCCAGGTTTTGTAGTTAATAGAAGCAACACCATATATTCTTAGTTTTAAGGATCATGATAAGTTCATGAGTTCTGTCAAAAACTTCGACCCTACACATGTAACTAATAAACATCATTGGTCCAAATTTAATAACGAATTCACATCTCTGTACTTTGAACCAATTCGATTTTTTTTTTTTTTAACGAGCCTACTCTAAATTTAATAACGAAAAAACTTGTTAATGGTTTGGCGGTAAGTTCTTAAGAGGAGAATGACTAAGACCAAGATCTTCTACTCATGATCTTAAATTTTATCGTAGTAAATACATAGATGTGAATTGAAGAGGTTTAATATACAAATGGTTCAAGATTCTTTAAAATCTAAGATGAATAGATAGATGGACTTTTTTTTTTTGGAGGAGTGATATATATCCTATTTTTCTGTAATTAGATATTGAAGATAAAGTTCTTGAAGTGAAAACACATTCTTTACAATTAGAGTAACATTTTTAACAAATAAATTTTTAAAAAATAACTCAAGCTTTTTTCATCCCAACTAAGCAATGTGGCATTCAAACAGAATTAATTGAAAAGTTCAGCATTACTCCAGAAATTATTACTCCAGAAATTAATGTACATTAAAGTAGTCATCAATCATTGAATTTGACTTCTATTGAGCATTATATCGTTTTTCCTCAAGATATTAATTAAGAAATTGCTTTGTAATTTCTCTTTAGCTCTTTAGTCTTTACTGAAACGATTCTTTCTTTTTCCTTAGTTGGCTAGCTTACACTAATAAGAAATCAACATTGAACAGCTTCTTGAATGAACGAAATTATATATTTATTTTGAGTCAATTAATTGGAGATAGAGAACTTCAAAATATTTTGCTATTTGCTGGTTTTTATTCATGACAGACAAAAGTGTCATTAATACTGAAGAAGAACTTAAGAGGACTTCAACGTATAGTGTATATATAGATATATATAGTTGAACAAACGTGTAAGAGAGATTATAACATTTTTCAATCTTTGGTTTGATATTCTGGAAGAAAACGGTTTGCCATTTTTTGGAGAAAACAACTTACCGTTTAATTCCAGAAAGCATGTTTTCTGTTCTAGAGAAAACGACTAACCGTTTGGAGAAAACAGTTCACCGTTTGGAGAAAACGGCTAACCGTTTTTTACAGAGAGCAACTTATTTGACATTCTGGAAGAAAACGGCTCACTATTATTGAGAAAACGGCTAACCGTTTATTTCTAGAGAGCGTGTTTTTGCGTTAATTGGAAAAGCGGTTAGCAAGCTTGGAATTTCAATTGTCAATCGATGCGAAATCAAACCAAAAAGAATGACTTTAAAGAAATACCTTTTTCTAATGGTTGTATTATTTTAAAATAATCATCTTCTTCATAAAAGAAAGACATACAATTAGATTAATCATCAGATTTTGTAGGTTTCATACATATTCTGGAAACAAATTTTTTTTTTGCTAGAGATTGTATTCAAGATTTGATATATTTTGGGGGTAATTTGCCATTAAAACTCTATAGCAAACCAAGATTGATGAGGGCAAATAAAACGTTAAAGGAAAGTGTGTAAACACGTCTCAAATCCTAAGAAATTTTCTTTATTCTTTGTCTCCATATTCGAAATTCACCAACAATCTTTAAGGTTTTATTTTTTAATGCAAATGGAGGCTGAGAAGAGTTTGACATCATTTCTTAATCCTAGTGTCCATCTCGATCATTTTGATGGAACTAATTTCACTCGTTGGAAGGAAAAATTTTTCTTTCTCTTTACTGTTCTTAAATTGGCATATGTTCTTGATCCGAAATTGGAACCATTTCCAGAACCAAGAGAAGATGATACCGAAGTTGTTAAGGCTGCAAGGAAACGTCGTGAAGATAATGAATTGATGTGCTGGGGTCATATGCTCAATACGCTTTCTGACAAGTTATATGATATCTATAATTCTATAACTTCTCCGGTGGAAATTTGGAATGCTCTTGAATATAAATACAAAACGGAGAAAGAAGGTACTAACAAATTCCTTGTATCTAAATATTTTGAATTTATTATGGTAGACACAAAATCCATTCTTGATCAAATACATGAGTTACAAATTATTATTGCTAAGCTTCGAGAGTTAAAAGTTGAAATTTCTGAATCATTTCAAGTTGGGGCTATTATTGCTAAATTGCCTCAAAGTTGGAATAATTATAGAAAGAAATTCCTTCATAGTAAAGAGAACATAACTTTAGAAGAATTGCAAAAACACTTGGTAATTGAAGAAGAGACTAGGTTTCGCGAATCCAAGGATAAGCATGATTCAACTAAAGTTAATGTTGTTGAAGCTAGTAATTCTCAAAGAATTTTAAAGTCAAGAATGACAAGAAATTCAAGAAGTCCAGCATACAAAAGTTTTCTGCAAATTCTTTCTTTTGTGGTAAGAAAGGCCATCGCTAAAGTGATTATAGATTCAAAAAGAAAAAAGAAGAAGTGAATTCCCATAAAGCTAATGTTATTGAAAACAAATCTGAAGAGATTTGTGCTATGGTTTTTGAAATGCAAATTGGCATGATTACCGAAATCAATATGGCTGAAACTAAGTCCTATGATTGGTGGCTCAATTCGGGTGCAACAATGGTTCTCATAGGGAACAATAATGCAGCCATAGTAGCAGGGAAAGGAGTAGTTGAGATCAACTTCACTTCTGGAAAGAAAGTCACATTGTATAATGTCTTTCATGTACCTTCCGTTAGGAAGAATCTTATTTCTGCTAGTTGTATGTGTAAGCATGGGCTTAAGATTGTGCTTGAGGGTAATACTTGTATTATCTCAAAGAATGGATTGTTTGTTGGGAAAGGGTATTCTTGTGATGGAATGTACAAACTCAGCATTAATAATAATAATATCAACTTAGCTTATATTATTGGGTCTTGTGATGTTTGGCATGCTAAATTAGCACATTTGAACTTTAGATCTATAAAATACATGTCTAAGCATGGTTTGATTAATTGCAATCATGTTAAAGGTCATAAGTGTGAAATCTGCATCCAAGCTAAATTAACTAAGAAACATTTTCCTAAAGCTGAACGAAATACTCAAATATTAGATTTAATACATACCGATATTTGTGAGTATAATAACATGTTAACAAAAGGAGGTAAGAGGTACTTTATCACTTTTATTGATGATTGTTCTAGATACACTAATGTGTATTTACTTAGAACAAAAAATGAAGCTTTTGATAAATTTAAAATTTTCAAAGCTGAAGTTGAGAACCAAAAGGATAAGAAAATCAAAATGGTTTGTAGTGATAGAGGTAGTGAATATTTCTCAATTGAAATTAATAATTATTGTGAAGAATTTGGAATTATTCACCAAAGATCAGCTCCATTTACTCCTCAACAAAATGGTTTGGCTGAAAGGAAGAATAGGATTTTCACAGATATGATAAATTCAATGATCCTTAATGCAAAACTATCAAATAATTTGTAGGGGGAAGCATTACTCACTGCATGTCATATTCATAATAGAATTACATCCTTATAAACACATATATCTCCTTATAAAATTTGGAAAGGAAGAAAACCAAACTTGGTGTATTTAAGGGTCTGGGGTTGTTTAGCTTTTTATAAAATACATGACCATAAGTCATCAAAGTTAAGTGCTAGAGGTATAAAAAGTGTTTTCGTAGGATATGCTGAAAGTTCCAAGGCTTATAGGTTGTTAGATTTAGATTGTAATGTGATTGTGGAATCTAGAGATGTTGAATTTATTGAGAATAAATTTCAACATGATTATAATATTACGAACCAAGGAGAAGTCAACGTGAAAAGAAAGAAAAGAGTTTAGCTCCGGATTTTATTTCATCACAAGCACAAATCTTCTTGGTTGAAGGGGATAGAAATAATGTACTTAACAAAGTACCATTGTTGTTAAATATTGAAAAAGATCCAAAGACATTTAGTGAGGCTATGTCTTCTAGAGACGCTTTTTTCTGGAGAGAGGCGGTAAATGATGAAATGGATTCGATTATGTCAAATCAAACGTGGGTCTTGGTTGATCTTCCTCCAGGATCTAAACCAATTAGCAGCAAATAGGTATTTAAAAGAAAGTACAATAGTGATGGTTCTTTACAAACTTTTAAGGCTAGATTAGTAGCCAAAGGGTTTAAGCAAAGAAATGATATTGATTATTTCGATACATATGCTCCGGTAGCTAGGTTAACTTTTATAAGAGTGCTATTTGCAATTGCTTCATTGAACAATTTATATGCACATCAAATGGATGTTAAAACAGCTTTTCTTAATGGTGATCTTGATGAAGAAATCTATATGGAACAACCTGAGGGATTTGTTTTGCCAGGAAATGAGAAAAAGGTATACAAGTTAGTCAAATCTCTTTATAGTTTAAAGCAAGCACCAAAACAATGGTACAAGAAGTTTGATTCGGTAATTTTATCTCATGGTTTTAAGCATAATATAGCTGATAAATGTATATATTTTAAATTTACGAATGATTTTGGTGTGATTGTATGCTTGTATGTTGATGACTTGCTTATCTTTGGAACAAATATGCAAGGAGTAGATGATACAAAGAAGTATTTAACTTCACAATTTAAGATAAAAGATCTTAGTGAAGTAGATACTATTCTAGGTGTCAAAGTGAATAAACATAGTGGGGGTTACTCGTTGTGTCAATCTCATTATATAGAGAAAGATGCTTCTTAAATTCAATTATTTGAAATTTAAAGAAGCTAATACCCCATATGATTCTAGTATTAAATTACTAGATAATTCAGGCCGAGTAGTAGCACAACTAGAATATGCTAGTGCTATTGGTAGCTTAATGTATGCTATGCATTGTAAGAGGCCTGACATAACATTTGCAGTTTGCAAAATGTCAAGATTCACGAGTAACCCTAGTGTTGAACACTGAAAAGTAATTGGTAGGATACTTAGTTATTTTAAAAGGACCATTAATTTGGGTTTGTTTTATAATTATTATCATGAAGTACTGGAAGGGTATTCAGATGCTAGTTGGGTAACTAATGCAAGAGATAATAAATCCACTTCTGGTTGGATGTTTACAATTGTTGGTGGAGCGGTTTCTTGGGCTTCAAAGAACATGCATAACTCATTCAACAATGGAAAGTGAGTTTATAGCACTTGCAGCTGCAGGCAAAGAAGCAGAATGGCTGAGAAATTTATTGTTTGATATAATGTTGTGGCTACAACCGATGCCATCTATTTCTTTGTACTGCGACAGTGAAGCTACGTTGTCTAGAGCTTATAATAAAGTGTATAATGGAAAATTTAGACATATTAGCTTGAGACATGAATATGTGAAACAATTAATAGCAAATGGTGTTATTAATATTGTTTATGTTAGGACTAATAAGAACCTAGCAGATCCTTTAATAAAAGGTCTTTCAAAAGACTTAGTTAAGGATACATCTTTTGGAATGGGATTGAAACCTTTACATAGTAAAGTCACCAACAACGGTAACCCAACTATGTAGTAGTTATACTGCTACTCCATAGTTAAATGGGTAACAACAAGTTGTTGTTATGTGACCGGTTTGGCACTGAGTAATAAATAATTACATTCGAGATATTTGATGCAAATAGCTACGAGGTGGAGGTTGAGTATTTTACTCTTAATGAAGTTCAAGTCTTATAGTAGCTAAAGACATGATTTGAAACTTCACCTAAGTGAACATAAGAAATGGTGCCTGGTGCCGTTTCTAACAAGATCATGGTTTAATCTTGTAAATGTTCATGAATCCAAGATAGAGCACAAGGCCGGAATAGTGCTAAATATTGGAACATAACTTTGAAATTTAGGATAACTTATATGTGATGTATCTTCAGTAATTACTTAATAGACAAAGTTTAATGCTTAGCAGACTATTGTCTTGTAAATGCTTTGAAATACACTCACTAATTAAAGGTTAAAATCGAAAGATACATTTTTATATGTATAAGTTTATTATTAATAAATCTAAAACATATTACAATCTAGTGGGGGATTGTAAGAGAGATTATAACATTTTTCAATCTTTGGTTTGATATTCTAGAAAAAAAACGGTTTGCCGTTTTTTGGAAAAAACGACTAACCGTTTAATTCCAGAGAGTATGTTTTCCATTATAGAGAAAACGACTAATCGTTCTTTGCAGAGAGCAACTAATTTGACATTCTGGAAGAAAATGACTCACCGTTATTGAGAAAACGGCTAATTATTTATTTTCAGAGAGCGTGTTTTTGCATCAACTAGAAAAACGGTTAGCAAGCTTGGAAATGTCAATTGTCAATCGATGAGAAATCAAACCAAAAAGAATGTCTTTGAAGAAGTACCTTTTTTTAATGGTTGTATTATTTTACAATAATCATATTCTTCATAAAAGAAAGACATACAATTAGATTAATCATCAGATTTTGTAGGTTTCATACATGTTCTGGAAATACAACCTTATTTGCTAGAGATTGTATTTAGAATTTGATATATCTTAGGGGTAATTTACCATTAAAACTCTATAGCAAACTAAGATTGGTGAGGACAAATAAAATTTTAAAGGAAAGTATGCAAACACGTCTCAAATTCTAAGGAATTTTCTTTATTCTTTGCCTCTATATTCGAAATTCACCAACAAAACGTTCTGCCATGTATACAGTTATTTGGAAAATAATAAACAAAGGCACTGCAAGATCATATAACTAATTACGCATGATTGATGAATCCTCAGTTTCAAATCGGACATCAATGCATGAAGATGATAGCCAGGTAGGCTTGATGTAAACTGCTAATTAAGGTGGAAGCGAAAGCATATCAATGGTGAATCTGCACCTTTCAATTTTGTCGGGATATAATTACGTAATAGAAATTTTCGTCAGTTCACAGCCTAAGCCCCCTTGTCGCAATTCCAGGTGATCAGAACATGTCTTTTTCTCTACTTAATTAATTACTGGCGATGAAATTATGAGAGTGTCTATTTCTATAAATGTAACTCTCCGTACATAATGACTTAACAACTACATATAAAAATATTCAAATACAGAATTCTGGATTTGTTAAAATCTAGGAAAGTTATTTAGTCACCTGATTTAATTGTCTAATTGCTGAAAAGCTCTTAGGTCTTATAATTTAATAGTATATTAATGACTAGATCAAGACCAGTATTCTTAATACATACACATACTGTATGTATGTAGCATAACCCTAGCTACTTTCTCTCCACCAACATCCCTCAAAACACTCATTCATCTTCTTTAATACGTGAGCTGGATGGATAACTACTCTTTAAGGGGTGGATATCTGATCACTTCTTAGGTTGCGTCAGTAGGTTACGGGCGACTTGAGGGGTAAGCGGTACATGTCTAGTATTGTCCTAAATGAAAAAACTTCCAGGAGCCTATAGTAGAAAAGGATTGCTAAATGAAAAAACACCTTCAAAGGATAACTAATCTAAGCGGTACATGACCGAACCCACCACCAGTAACTAAAGATTGCTCGGGGTTGGATCCATTCGGTGGGGCCCAGGAACAAGTTAATTAAACGGAACATATGCCTTGTCCTAATTCATGCATATTTGGATCTTTCCATACTCCTTTACCCGATTACGAAAAAGGGCCAAAAAAAGGCCATCATCATACAGTTTGCTTCTTGTTAATTGTTAATATTTACTCACGTGAATCTAGATGATTCTGAAGATAATGACGTGTGTGTGTGTATATAGTCCAAGTAAGATTAGCAATTTTGAACAGATACATGCAATAAGGAACAATAAGCACACGCTACTAGCGAGCTTGTGGAATGAGGTAGCTTTTTATATATTACAAAAACATTACCATATTAACAAGGCTTTTTCACTCTCATTCTCTAATGCTACGTTTTACTAATCAGCAATTTCAATAGGTTAAAATCGAATTGGGCTGAAATTAAAATGAGAAATAAGAATCATAATAAATTGTTTAATATAGAGGGTAAAAGCTCGTTTAATTCTTATATTTTGAAGTTAGTGTCCGTTTAGTCCTTATATTTTTAAAAATACCTCAAACCATCCCTACCATTAAATTATTGACATTCTTGCCATTATCTTTTGTTCCTTTTAACTTATTTTTACAATATTACCTTATTATTATAATTGTTTAGACATTATTAAAAAGAAAAAAATAAATTACCAGTTTAACACCAAAAAAAATAAAAATATATATTAATTTTTATGAAACACTCTCTTGAGTTAAAATATTAATTTTTCTAAAGAAATTGAAATGTAATTTCTTACAATATTAATTTTTTAGACATACTTGAGCTTCCACAAAAATTACTATATGCCTTTTTTGTTTTTATTTTATTTTTGTGTTTAATTTGATAATCTAATTTTTTATTAATATAAAAACAATTATTATAAGAGTATAATATTGTAAAAACAAGTTAAAAAGAATAAAAAATAATGGCATGAGTGTCAATATTTAGCAGCAGGGATCTTTTGAAGTGTTGTTAAAAATATAAGGATTAAATGGGCACTAACCTCATAATATAGGGACTAAACAAGCTTTTACCCTAATATAGGTATAGGAATAAGAATCAAAATAAGTTGTATTACTACGGTTGTGTTTATTGTGTCTAGAAATCAAAATCTGAATGGGATAAATTGTTATAGGTTACTAAAAAGTCCTTAATTATTTATTGTCGTAATTATTATTTTGTATTTTAATTATTGTGATTATTATTATTCAAATAATTAATTAATTAATAATAATAAAATTATTATTAATATTAATTAAATATAATACTTTTTATCATTAATAAACATCATCATCATCATAAGATCGGAACTGAGCGAATTAACATAAAATCTTTGTATGAGAGAAAATACTCAACTTGAATATGAATTTAATATTGTTGGCTTGTTGCCAATGAATGTTTGCGAATGAATGTATATATATATTGTTTTCAATAATTGACATATACAAAAGGAAACAATGACTTGGCAACTTATGTTGGGATCAATTTAATATTGTTAAGAATCTAATATTTGAGTCACAACTTGAATCTCAATATTATGTGTTACTCATTTATTGGATGAATAATTTCATAACTTATAAAATTACTTAACCATCATCAAATGAATGAATGCCACATACGTTATTGATTAATATCACTCGCTTGCATGAGAAAGGGATTAAAATCCACATATAACATATTATAGAATTATTTAAAAAAAAGAAAATAAGAGAGGTAATGTGTGTACACAAATTAGTGAACAGTTGATAATTAGTTAGTCATAAGACCACAGATGACCAGCCCATATAATTGTTTTCCAAATATATGGTTAGAATGCTTCCAGATCGTCCGAGATTTTCTATGGAAAGAAAAACTTTGAAACAAACAGGTTCCAAAAATTACGCATAACTAATAAAATTTTCTTAGTCAGCAATAATGCAAGTACGTGTCTTTGGAATTTAACTAATACAATAGGCAATTATAAGTACCTATCCAGCCATTCAAACCATTTAATTTCCCAAGTGCTGTCTCTCTCTCTCTCTCTCTCTCTCTCTCTCTGCGTCTCTGTCATTTTTTAGGGAAAATATTCCAACAATATGGGAGATGTCTTGCCCCAGTATCAGATTGCTGAGTTTCAAAAAGCTTTTTATTTACTCGACAAGGATGGAGACGGTACATTTGCTTAATCAATTCTTACATTTATGCAAATGTCTGCGTATTAAAATATGTAAATTACTGTAAAATAACGTCTTGTTACTCTAATAAACTTCGTTTAATGATAGGTTTATCACAGTCATAACGTATATTTTTTTAATGATTCAATTTATTTACTAACGGGTTAATTTTGATTAAATAGGCTGCATAACAATTGATGAGTTGGCCGCAGCAATAAGATCATTAGACCAGAATCCTACCAAAGAAGAGCTCCGACTCATGATTGATGAAGTTGATGCCAATGGAAATGGAACTATAGAATTTGAGGAGTTTTTGGATCTCATGGCGAAAAAAATGAGGGTAAAGTTAATTAATACCATGAATTAATCCAAAATTGGTCAGTTTGTAATTAATTAACTAATCAATCACACATATGCCCATTCGTTGATATTCCTTACAAATTATGAAAATCATGTGCTTAATTTCATGATCATTGATGGAAAACTAATCACGATTGTATCGGTTACAGGAAACTAAAGCTCAAGAGGAAATGAAAGAAGCTTTCAAAGTATTCGATAAGAATCGAGACGGTTTCATATCTCCTAATGAGGTTTAATTTTTCATCCCAATGCATTAATTTTGTTCACCTTGGCAACCCTTTTTTATTTCCCCTTTTGGTTAAATTTCTTGGCGGGTGCATGAATATGCAGTTGAGACACGTAATGTTGAATCTTGGAGAGAAAGTGACAGATGAAGAGCTGGAGCAGATGGTTAAAGATGCTGATTTGGATGGTGATGGTCAAATCAATTATGAAGAATTTTCCAGAATGATGTTGGCTGCTGTTTGATTGTCAGAATTCAACTGCGAGTCCCATAATCAAGTTCTGTCATGCAATAACTATCTTAGTTGTCTCTGCTCTCTTCTAATCAATATATAAATTTATTATTATTTTTTTACCATATGTATTGGGGTAGGTTGAAACCCAATCATCTATAAATTTATTATTCTTTTTTTTTTTGCACATACTTGTTGGGTTTAGGACCTTCGATATGGAGATATTCATCCCAACTAATGTATCACCACCTTTTTTAGTTAATATAGCATAATTCGACCATTCAATAATTCCCTCTCAAATGAAACTCACTAGAAGGGAAGCGGGGCTCCAATCCCGACCCCAACCTCAACTAAATGCATTGCTCAAATTGTGTATTTTGATTTTTTCTTTTTGGGATATGACCCGTTTAGCTTATATAACTTGTTAATTTATTCAACCCAATAACCTGATTAACATGATTAATTTAACCCTTTTACGATGTTAATTATGAACAATATACACGTACAGTCTAAAATAATAATAACAGTAACTACTTTTTATAATAATCAATGAAATGTAAATGAATGTTTAGTTTCAATTTAGGTTTTTTAACGAATAAATAAGCTTAATATTTTTGACAGAGAGATTTTTTTTTTTTAAACCCATTTTAATCCTTGCAAACATTAATATATATAAACATTCTTCAGAATCACAAAGAAAAGAATAATCAGCCACCACCAAGGCCAACATTCTGTTGCTGAATCTCGGAACTTTGCAAATATGCATTGTTTGGCCCCGGGTTCGCATTTCTAGCACTCTCCCCATAATTACTTGCAGTAATAGATTCTTGAGCACTACTATCATCATTATTATGAAGCTGCTGCTGTTGTTGGGCCAGCTGCTGCTGCCGCTGTTGCAAGAACCCAATGACAGCCTGCTGCTGCTGCAAAACCCCAATGATGGCCTGCTGTTGCTGTTGCTGTTGTTGAAATCCAATCCCAACTTGTTGTTGTAACTGTTGTAGAATCCCAATCACGGCTTGATGTTGCTGTTGTGAAAATCTCAACGGTGCCTGCTGCTGTAGCTGAATATGCCGTTGTAGCTGTTGTAAAAATCCCATCACCGCCTGCTGCTGCTGTTGTGCCTGCTTCTGTAGCAGTTGTAATGACCCAATCACGGCTTGCTGCTGTTGTTGGACTCGCTGTTATAAAAATCCCATCGCTGGCTGCCGCTGCTGCTGCTGCTGCTGGGCCTGGCTTTGCTGCTGATGTTGCCGTTGCAGGAACCTCATCACGAAATGCTGTGCGCTGCTAAACAGTGGACCCTGACATAAATAGCAAGGGACTCGTTCAGTTGTTGATCCTCCCAACTTCGCAAAGACGTGTTGCTCGGCACAGTACTCTGCAGACCATCAAGACGCAGTTGTACCCGTTGTAAATACTGGATCCATTCTTGCTGGTGTTGCTCTTCTAAAGTCTGGAACACGGCCTGTGTTTTCTGTTCAAAAGCCTGAATCGAGGAGAGAAGTAAGTTCTTTTGCAGTTTTTAAAAAGTTTAGGCTAGCATTAGGACCACCAGCAACATAAACATCGGCAATCCTCTTCGTATTCTTCAAAAAAATCTTCAAAAAGGCCTTCAAAAGATCAACTCTTCCCGGAGGCACAAAGGCTTTCATCGCATTCACTATTTGATCCACGCCGAACACCCTACAAATTTTAAAAACTTCTTCTGTATCAGAAGCATCCCCACCCAAACAATTCTCCAACCCATTATCTTTAAACACCTTAATGACATTCTCTTTTTCTGCATCACCGCCACCGATCTCTTTCTCATATTCACTCTCCCCTGCTAAATTGAAAAAAAAAAAGTTATTGTTATTGTTCACATCATCACCACAGTTGAGAGGTAAAGCATCAGCCCAAACGATTTACAAAATTATTGAGAGGTAAAGCATCAGCCCAAACGATTTACAAAATTATCATTAAAATCAATAAAAAGATCATACCTGATGATGAACGCGCAGACATATTGATAGCTATTTTTCGGGTAAATAAAAAAAAAATCGAAGAGATTGATTTATTGGGTTTTTTTTTTTAATTTGAAGAAGTGACCACAAACTCTTTATAAATAATAACAAGATTCCGACGCAGCGGCAGGCGCAGGGAGCAGGGCGCGGGCAACGGGCGCAATATTTTTGACAAGAGTTATTTGAGCAGTGAAAATTAATATCCTAGCTCCTAGCGATTTATTTTAAAGATTTTTATGTATGTGTTTATGCCTTGAACTGTCAAGTTATATATAATCTACGATTTCTTTTTCTCTGGAAAAAAGTATAAAGCTGATTGATTTATTTAAAACCCAAAAAAAAAGTTAATTACTAGTCATTTTTTATTAAATTTTAGTATCACTACACGTCCACGTAATAACTCAGGTTTTTTGACCACAAGCGATGTGGAATTCTTGATGATGAATTTTGCCCTTCAGAATTTGATTAGTTTCAAAAAATTTTGCCCACTTTGGTCAGTATCAATATGTTTAATTGGACAAGTAAAATTCGAAGGGCCCGACGAAGCAATAATATTTTCTCTTGCATTCAAAATAAAATTTCATTCACGAAACTAATCAGCTATCATACTTATAGATACAAATTTGAACTAAGAAAGTTACGACACTAAGCAAAGACAAAAGGAAATAATATTAACTGATAGAGAATTGATTACGGATTTTTGTGGATTCTTGAAGCTTCTTGGTTGATGGGAAGCAGCTGCTTGCCAGAAACAGGAATGCACTTGATGAGAAAACCAATTGGCCATGACATAGCTGCAATGCCAACGCATGCTGCCCATTGCCCCCAGTTCAGCCTCTCAGTATCAGCAAACTTCTTCAGAAATTCCACCATTACAAGTTGAAGAGCAATGGTAATTCCAATGATTGCTAGAAACAACTTGTTCTTGTGTATCCCTTTGAATATGTTCTTCTTTTCAAGTTTCCTTGCGTTGAACTCATTGAAGATTTGGCAGAGGACAAAAGTATTGAAAATCATGGTATCTTTAACGCTTTCCTTAACGCCCAAGATTGATCTTCCCTTGAATTGCAGAGTTAATAAGATGGCTACCTGATAAATGGCCTGACAGATGAGATTCCTCCACATGATTTTGGTTATAAGAGGCTTGGATCGGCCAACGGGAGGCTTTGACATGAGGTCATTGGTGGGCTGCTCGGTGGCCAATGCCAATGCTCCCAATGTATCCATTATCAGGTTCACCCAAAGAAGCTGAACAGCAGTTAATGGAACTTTTCCTGAAGAAACAGCAGCAACAAAGTTGATGACAAGAGCAGCAACATTGACTGTGAGCTGAAATTGTAGGAATTTCTGAATGTTGTTATAGACACATCTACCCCATCTCAGAACTGTTACAACAGACGAGAAGTTATCATCCATGATGACAATATCTGAGCTCTCCTTTGCAACTTCAGTTCCTTGAATCCCCATTGAGAGTCCAATATCTGCAGCTCTCAGAGCAGGAGCATCATTTGTGCCATCGCCAGTCACTGCTACAACATGGCCTTTTTGCTTAAGGCTTTGTACCATCAGAAGCTTGTCAAGTGGGGATGATCTAGCCATCACTCTGATACTTTCAATCTTTGCTATTCTTTCTTCAGCCGAGAGACTTCTAAATTGCACACCTTCAATTACGGCCTCATCCTTGTTTAAATCCACATCAGGATTCAGGATTCCACAGTCAATAGCTATGGCTCTCGCTGTGTGCACATTGTCTCCAGTTACCATCTTGACATTCACCCCTGCATTTCTACAGGATTCGACTGCTGCTCTGACCCCTGGACGACAAGGATCCTTCAAGCCCACAAGCCCCAACAAGGTCAGTCCAGTTTCTTCAAGCTTCTCTTGAACTTGTCCATCAGCTTCAGCAGCTTTGGTGTGAGCAAAGGCTATGCATCGCAGGCTCTTGGCCGCCATTTCCTGGATAATTTTCTCAATTTGAGTTCTTTCTTCACCATCCAAGATTCTGATTGTCCCACTTTTGACATAATAGTGAGAACACATGGCCAGTATCATCTCTGCAGCTCCCTTCCAGTGTGTGTGAAAAGCTTTTTTATTGATCCTCTTCATCAACACTCCACTTCTCTTTTTCTCTGAATTGAAGGCCTCCACATTGATTACTGTACAGTATTGTTTCGGTTCATCAACATTCATCCCCAAATCAATCACAGCCCAAGAAAGAATTGCCATCTCAGTTGGGCTACCGGTAATCTCAGAAGTCGATAAAGAATTCGATTTGTAAACATTGCCAGTGGTGTTTAAACCAACTGCTTCTTGCAGCAACTCATAGAGATTCTGTGCTAATTCCAAGGAACATGCATCGCTCTTCACTGCTTCTTTCCCAAGCCAAAATTCTGTAACCTTCATTTGGTTTAAAGTCAGAGTGCCGGTTTTGTCAGTACAAATTGTTGTAGCTGAGCCCATAGTCTCACAGGCAGAGAGCTTTCTAACCATAGCATGATCCTTCATCATTCTCTTCATAGAAAAAGCCAGAGTAAGAGTAACAGCAAGAGGCAAGCCTTCAGGAATTGCCACAACAATAATGGTGACAGCAGCAGCAATAATATTGATCGCAGAATTCATCACATCATCGAACTTCGTCTTCCCCCCAACAAATTCTCTTTTCCCCATCCCATCTCTTGTGTTTCCTGTGAAGTACCGAATCAACATAACCGCAAGCACAAGCACAGCCACCGTTAATCCAATCTTCCCAATCCAAGAAGTCAGCTTGTTGAGCCGAGCTTGCAAGGGAGTCTCCTCATTCAGCTCATGGCTAATAGAGCTCATCATCTCACCCCAAGCAGTGCTCATTCCAACAGAAGTGACAAGCATGAAGCCATAGCCATCTGTCACTTTTGTACCCGAAAGCAAGAAAGGATTCTTCTCATCAACTTCAACATGATCACTTTCCCCAGTCATGCTAGACTCATCAACCTTCAAAGAATGGCCATTCAAGAACAACCCATCAGCCGGAATTTGATCACCAGTCTTCAAACAAACAACTTCACCAACGACAACATCAAAGATGGACAAACCCCGGCGCCTGCCATCTCTCAAAACTTTGACTCTTATATCACTGCTTTCATTAGCAAGAGCCTGAAACTGCCTACTCTGCTTAAAATTACTCACAGCAGAGACACTGACAACTAAAAACACAGCAAATATAATGCTACCGCCATCGAACCAGCCCTCTTTTAGGCCAACTTGTTTAATGCCAAACCCCAGAGAGAGTAAAGCACAAACCAAAAGTATTATAATAGTTGTATCTTTAAATGCCTCAAAAACAAAACTTATAAATCTTTTTGCTGGTGGTCTTTTGTACCTGTTTCTTCCGAAAACATTGATTCTGTGGCCAAGATCAGCTTCACTGCCCCTGATGCCACCTTTGGTGTCACAATCAAGAATTGAAGCAACTTGATTAACTCCTCCAAGATTACTCAAAGACTCAAAACTCTTCTCTTTCACCATCTTTGAGAGCATCTGCTTGTCCACCCTGACAAAGGGAACGTCATGATCATTGGTACTAATGTCAATGGCAACATAAGAGGGGGAGCGAAGCAAGACTTTGTTGTTGTTATGAAGAAACTTTTGGGACATTGAAACAAGAGCTCTGGTGAAGAATATGACCCTGAAGGCCATTCGCCACCTTCTTTGATGGCGTTTTGAGCACAATGAGAGGTCATAATCTCCTAAGTCATGTAGCATTGTGTTTTCAACTGGTTTGTTTGGAGACCTTAGAGTTAGAAACATGGCTAAATTAAAGAACAAGAACAATATCAAGAATTGTAACAATGGAACGAGTATATTATTAGTCTGTGAATGGATTCTTTTATAGATACCGTTAACTAGAGGCCTTATTTGCTATTAAATTATTACAGTTTAAAAGTTATAGTAAAATCAAAAAATAAACGTTACGTTTGTCAACCACTTTATTATTTGAACTTAAAAGTTACAGCCGCCTAAAACAGTATCAAACAGGACCCAGTAGAAAGAAAAAAAGTTGCTTTATAACTTCCTCTTTAAAAATTTACAAATAAAGAATTTCTCTATTTCTTAATTGTTTCCGTACGTTTTACCCATTTTTCCGTACGTTTTACCCATTTTAAGGTCTTTAATTTTGCATGTAATATTAATTTAAATTTAGCATATTAAGATTATAGAACAGTCATGGATGCTACCAAAGCATTACTCTTTTTTTTTTTAATTCACTCCTTAATAATTGGGTTTTTTTAAATATTAACTTTAAATAATACAGTACATATCACAATAATGTAGAAATAAATCCGAACAACCGAGGCCTAGATAAACCAAAAAAATAAAGATAAATTCTCTCACATCTAGTGGCGAGACTCAAACCCTATATTAAAATAAGATGGTACTGACCAATCCAAAAAGTTATTGGAAATTAAAAACTGAGACATCTCAATAGTTATAAAGTTTTTAGCTTTTTCTTTCGGCAAAATACAAACTTTTTACTACATTAAAAAAAAGAAACATAAATGACACAGATGTTTCAAAGTTAAAAATTAAGAGTTCTCTAATTCTTTAAAATCGTGAAAAGTTATAAATTTTAACCAACCAACAATAAAAAGTTGGAAAGGTTTTAGAAAGTTATTAGCATACTTATCAAGCAAGGCATTGTTGATTTGTCTTTTTATAATTTTTCTGCCACTCGTGCATCTTGATTCTTGAAAGTCTTCTCCTAAAGTAAGAACTTGCAGCACAAGTACTTCCTGTTTTCTTCCAAGCTTTGCCTGATTTCACATTCTTTAACAAGTCATTAAGGATTCGACGATGATCTTTGGTGATTCAAATTCTGTAAAGATAGGAGTGGGCACGGGTTGGGTTGAAAATTTTTAACCCAACTCAACCCGTTACATATCTCAACCCAACCCGACCCAACCCGTAGTTTTGTGGGTTTGGTCGGGTTGGGTTGATTGGGTTAGATTTTTTTTAAATTTATTTTTATAGTATAATTAAGTAGTAAAAAATTAATTAATTAATTAAAAATACAAATATTAAAGTCTTTAGAACAAATCCAACATTTCAAAATTTTTATATTCATATTTTTTTAATTTTTATATGAAACATCAAAATTTACATAATAATTTTTATATACATACGGGTTGACCGGTTATGTTAGGTTGAATTTTTGAAAAAATCTATTATTATAGTCTAATTAAATAGTGAACAAAAATAAATAAATAAATTAGATCAAAAAAATGTAAATATTAAAATCCTTAAAACAAACCTAATATTTCAAAAAATTTATATTTTTTTAATTTTTATATAAAATATCAAAATTCATATAATAATTTATATACAGGTTGACGGGTTGAGTTAAATAATTTTTATATATAAATCAAAATTAATATAATAATTTATATATATTTATATACGGATTGACGGGTTGGGTTGGGTTGGGTTAAAAACCCAACCCGCAAATAGTGCGGATTGAGAATTTAGTAATACAATCTAACCCGTTTATTTTATCAACCCAACCCAACCCATAAAAAATCACACGAGTTGGGTCGGGTTCACGGATTGATGCCCACCCCTATGTAAAGATTAAAATAAGCACGTCAAAATAAGTGATGTGTTTTGTGAAGTTGGTATAAATGCAGCCCCCAAATTGATTTTGACACAGAACTGTTACTTTCATAATATTCTGCACAACGTTTCTTTGATATTCGTTATTTACGACGTCGTATAAATAAAAGTTGGCTGGCCTTTGCATTGCGGCTTTGCTTTGATTTTCTTCGATTGCGGCTCCAGGCCCAATCCCAAGCCCATACTGAAACAAACCCAAACACAGTTTCTTCTCTGTTTATGTCAATTTTATGTTTTTTTTCTTTTTTTTCCTATATATATATATATAGAATTAATAGGATGATAAAAAGTAGAAATCTACTACGATACTGAATAACTGAAATATATCTTCATTTTCTTTTATAACTAAATTTCCTCCGCTGTCAAATTTGTCTTATATATATATTATTTAGACAAAGGACAACTCAATCCCCTTCCCAATGTGTAATAAAATTCAAATCCTAAACCTTTTATTTCAAGACAAAAGATTTTATTACATCAATTAGATGACACTCAACTCTCCACTTTTATATGTCATAATCTTATATAACATAATATCATGTTAATTACCAGATTGTTCCCCTTATTAAACCAAGCCACTTTATAATAGTTGGGGGAAAAATAAATTATTAGTTAACTTTGATGGCTATCAGCGAATCTTGGGGATATGCTTGGCAATTTAGTCTGGCCCGAATTTTGGTCTGATTAGCCCGACCCTAATTATTAGGGCTTTGGCCCTAATTTTCGAGTTTCGAGTTAGGGTCGGGCTCCAATTTTAAAGCCCGAATGAATTTAGGGTCAAGGTCGGGCTTAAAGCCAGCCCGACCTGACCCGACCCGATTTACAAAAAAAATAAATTGATTGTGGAATTGAATTATGAGTTTTTATTTGTATTATTGTATAAGATTTTTTTTTATGTTGGGTTATGGAATTGATTTGGTTAGAATTGTTGAAAAATTACATTGTGTATTTTTAATTTAATTTTATTATATATTTTTCATTATGGAGTTTGAAAATTAAAATTGAAAAAATTACATTGAAAATTAAATTTTGTTAGGGTCGGGCTACCTTGGCCCGATTAGGGTCAGACCCGACCCAACCCTAACTAAAAATATGTAGGGCTTTTTTAGGGTCGAGATTTAGTTTTTTATTGATCGGGTCGGGTCAAGTTTGGCCAAGCCCGAGCCCGACCCGATGTTTTACGATCCCGAGGCTCCATCGCTCCAAAACTTGTGTTATCTCGCTATAGAATAATAAAATTGGGTTCACTATTCAAAGAGACGGCTTCTCTTTACTTTGTCATATTTGAAGAACTGGCTACAGGTTGCCAATAAGTTGAATTGCGTTTATCAAAGTCCTAAATGAGTTCAATCATAACTATGTATCAAAAAACGCATAACTTATAACGTACACCAAAAATTAAAATGTGCTAATAAATTGGTTTTCATTTTCCTAGTTATTAATTCAATCATTAGCATAACATATATATACAGATCAAAATGAGTCCGAAAAGTCTTCCTTTACAAGAAATATTGGAGTGATGACGAAGAAGTTTTCTATAATTTGAGCAAAAAAAATGCAGGCGCTTATTGAGCCTTTGATATCAAATGACCACGATGATCCTTTGTGTGTTTTGATTTGCTTTCAATGAATATTCACCATGATTTGGTTCCAGAGCTTCAATAGGGGCTCGTGCTTCTTCGTTGTTAAGGTCATATTTAGCATTCAATTCAAAAGTTCCCCACAAAGTTCATTTCTGAGGAAGATTTTCATTGGGAATTAAGTTACCAAGGATTACGTACTGAAGGTGATTAATCCTTAGTACTTTCTTTCTTGGTTATTCTCTCTAGCTCTTTCTTTATTTGCTCTTCTTTGAAACTTAATTTCCACTAATTTCGTATTGCCCTCATTCTTTTGATCATTGACAATTTTGCTTCAGTGTGGAATATCTTCCTTTGTTATAAGTTATATTAGGTTAAGTAAAATAAATATGGACTTTATTGGATGCAATAAGATTTTCTTAGCGTGTCATGTCGAAGGGCTGCAGTCATAGACCAAAATATTGGTTGCAGCCTTGCAGGAAATCTGGAGGACCATAATGAAGAACTAATACAATAAAGGAGGTCACACAAAAAATAAATAAGAAGGAGGGGCAAATATAAATTTTCATAGTCATAGGTTAAATTTCATTGAATACCCATGTGGTTTCTTTTTTATCTTTTCAGCCTGAGGACCCATCCTCCAAGGCCACAACACAGTTCTGCATCTGCATTAAATTTATTTAGACCTCCAGTGGTAACTGATAAGGAGTGCCTGAGTGAATAATAACAATTTTTTTTTAAAAGAATATATTCAAACCTCAAATTCAGACTCATTATGATTTTAAAATAACAAAAGAAACATGTCCTAATTTAGTTTGTCGCATATTTACACTTAACAATGATGTTAATATGTAATAATAGATTTTTCCTGTCGTCAATAATATATCACATCACTTGAAACACAATTTTTGTATCTTAGTTCAATTTTGCAAACACGTTGAAGAACCGACTCTCAGTCATTTAGAGGGAAGAGAAATTAAAGATTCTCTTTATTTATCATATGCAATCCTTGTTTAGGCAAGTTTATATCAACATTTACCATAAACTTTAAAATTAAACTATTTCTGCTCTGCTCTTGGCTTTTGCTTCACAACTTTTGCCAAAACACTCATGATGCCAAAATTTTAAAGCATCATGCATAATAATGGCCACACAATGAAGCCAAATTCTCGAAGTTCCATGAGCAACGAGCAAACTCTCCCCATTAATGGCATGTAACAAACACTATCAAGAAGCCCACCAACCGTACGTCTTCTCTTACTCTTGAAAGAATCAAGACAAAATTACCTGAAAACCCTCGAAGTAGTTTTATGAGAAACAAATAGGTGACGTTTCGAATGGGTGACACTGAAGATCTTGAAAATGTTGGATAGAATCGTTGCCCAAACTGAGCTTCCAAACAAAAGAAAAATACGAACAAATTAAGCATCAACAATAATGCACATATATATAAATTAAGCTAGAGACGAGAGAATATGAAAAAGAGGAGATAATAACAAGAGGTCTTAAAATTGTATCGTCGAAATTAGGAAATTTGGGATGACATTTTTCATGCCGTATAAAGGTTTTTTTTTTTTTTTTTGAGAAGTCATGCCGTATAAAGTTGACTGTTCTAGTATATGAGGAAAAATATATTGTCCTTTTTTAGTCAAGATTTGTCACTGAGAAAATTCAACAGAAATCATTGCAATATTTGATGTTTTATATATCCAAAGACAATAGGTTAAATGTTATGTCAAGAAAATAAATAGCAGCCAGGACCATAGGAAGAAAATAAATATTCATATGTCTTCATTGCTTCATCTAATTACTTTGACCGAAGAAGCAATTAATCATCTACTTTTTCCTTCTTTTTTTTTTTTGTATTTTTAAACCTTGAAAAGACTAGTGGCAGTCCAGAAGATAGTATTACTGTGAAATCGAAAAGTATTATGATGACAAGCATGAAGAGTATATTAAACGCATATGAGCAGGCTTCAAATCATTGGTATGTATTAAGAGAGTATGATAAGAGTTTTAAATCCTGTTACACTTGCACGTACCAGGGAACCATCACAACAACTTGTTTTTCTTTGAAAAAGTATAATTTTAATTTGGTTTTAATCCTTAAGTTTATGTAAATTATTGCCAACAGAAAAAGTTGTTTCATTCTCCACTAGATCCAGCTTCCACTGTATATATAATTGCATGCAGGGATATACAATAAATATAAGTTTTTTCCCCACTCTATAGTTTTTAATAGGATTCAAATTGTACTTTCCTTTTTGAAATTAATCTTTCTTGTTATGTTTCTGGGACAGATCTACAATTGGATTCGATACCATTCATGAAAATTTTTAAAACAAAAATGGAATATAGAATTGTGAACAGATCTAGATTGAAAGACAACAAAAGGAAGTACATACAAGATGAATTGACACAAACAATACTACAAAATGAAAGAAAATATAAAAGCACTTTCTTCAAGGCACGAGGAGGGATCTCAAAAGAACCAACCGCGTTAAGACAGAGAAATTCTGTCACTTAAAACCCTAACAACATCTCACCCTTGCTAATTAGATTCATCACAAAACTTGACATACAAAGGATGAACAGAACGATCCAAAAACATTATAAAAATAAACAAGTACAATTGAATTTGGAACAAGCACAAAAGGGTATTGAGAGATACAGTAAAATTATGAACCACCCGAATGAATAAAAATCAAATGAAACAACATAATATACCTGTTTCTAGGGTTTTTCATCTGCCAAAACCTACTGGGTTTGTTGAGAACGATCTGGTGGAGGAGAAGAAATTAGGGTTTCTGGCCATGCTACCATCAATAGGTGAAACTGCCAGATGATCTGGCCTTTCCCTAGAGATGGAGGTCAAGGAAAATTCAGATCATGCTGGCAGCTTCAACTACTACTAGTGCACGAATATGACACGATGATTATAAGCTTCGTCATAGAATCGCCGTGTTTTCAACCTCTGAAATTTTCTTTTTTGCCTTAGTTTCTCTTCATTTGCGTCTGATTGAAGGTTTAGAAGAGAAGAGTGGACGAGAGAGATATAAATAGAGAGGAATTCATTAAAGATAAGCACATATGACTTTCTTTTCTGCTCTCTCTAGGTGCTTTATTTGCTAATTCCAATCTTGTTGTTTTTTGTCCGGTGTACAGGGATAACAATTACTTTAGTATAAAACTTACCTAGAAATAGACTATATATGGTAAATTATGAGTGCTAGTTGGTTCAACTTATAAAAATATTAGTGATGATATAATTGGTCTCGGATTTGAACCCGGCCCACATGAGTACAGAAAGAATTGAGTTTCCATCATGATTTAAAAAGCCGCTGAGAGAGGAAGTGCATTGTGCTCAAGTCATTTTGGTAATTTGATGATCTTGTAAGTTAGGGATGGAAGCTGTAGAAAAGGAGAACGAGGGAAGGAAAAGCAGAGAAGGTGAAAAAGATGCATGTGGTCCAAAAAGAAAGGCAAATTGAATATAAGGCACGCCTAAGCTATCACATGCATACAGCTTATTGAGAGTTTCTATATATATTTCCCAAGAGGCTTTATTAATATATTTAACTTTAGTTGGATGATCTCTTTCATGCTCTCTTTCTCTATCTTTTTCTTGTCCTTGTGCGTTTGTAACGTTAGCATCAACTGTGCTCAAAATGACCATAAAAAACACAAGTATATATGGGGGACCAATATGCATGGCTCTATAAATGTTGCCTGTTATATAAGGTTCACCCATTTGGGGCCTACGCTACCACGCCAAGAAAGGTTCACAATATTTCTAGAGTGCCTTAAATATGCAACATAGGATAAGATAATAGAATGTGATGGAATATGATAAAATAAGTAGGATCGACTATATTTAATATTGTCTTGTATTTAATGTAATTGAAGATTAGATTTGATTGTAACAATAATTTTTTATTATTATTAAAATTAATTAAATGCTGCCATAAATAAATGAATAAATATATGTGTGTGTATATAAATAACAGATTATTAGTTCAATCATCTTATACAAATATTTTAATCGATAGGATGAGAGAATTAAATCCTGAAGTCATGTGAACCTCGAGAGATCGAGTCGTGAAGATTCCTAAGAGAGACAGGGGTCTAAACTGGGCCAAAAAAATTGATAGAAATTAGTTGACATAAAAGGAACATGTGGCAGAAACTCAATTTGATACTGTACTAGATAAATCTCTTGAACCGGTTCACAATAAAACAAAGAAAGAAACAAGAAAGAGCATCTCAACCTATCAATGAATTGAGTTGCTATCTGCTAGTGCATATTACAATTTCATTCTTCATTGTTTTTGTATTGTATTAAAGCACCTTTAGTTTGTTATAAGATGGTGACGTTTGTCTTTTTGAAACAGAAGGAAACCATTTCAAATGCTTACATGTTATGCATTTGATTGGTGCCAGTTACACATCAGATGCAATTATCAAAGACTATACCGTGGATTACTTAGGTAACAAATTAAAGTTTGGAACGTTAGTCTGCAAAGTTATCCAACCGACTTTTGCAATTAAGAAAATAGACATGTACTTTGATTAAAGTTGTTGTGATTTCGACTTTCTGCTGCTTCTTTTGTCCCTTTTTTTATTCAGTTTTCTTAGTTAGATTATGTCGTTGATTCACAGCAAGATGTTTACCGCAGCAGGAACTGTGTTTCAATATATTAAAATTTTCAAATCTACTTAGGCTAGGCTTCATCTAGAGTTCATTTAAGTGAAACTTTTGTTATTAGAGCTTGTGGCGTTTTTACCAAAAAAAAATTAGTTGTTTGGTTGTCAATTAGGGCCTTAGAGCTTTTATTAAAAATTATAAAATTATCTTAATAGGCAAACTATTTAAAGTTATGTTATAAAAGAAATGAAATAAGTAAAGGGTATTATATATATTTTAATATTTAAAAAAAATTCAACCTCTACTCCTAAATATCTAAAATTTCAGATTTTACTAGTGAAGGTAAAATATCTTATTTAATCTTCAAAAATTCTACTAAAAAAATAACCAAACACCAACAGAAAAATTGAAAAAAGCTTATGAAATAAGTACTTATAGCCATTAATTAGATAAGCTACAGTAAACAGACATTTATTAGAGATGATAAAATCTCATGTTGGAAATTAAAACTCCGGTCACAATGGTGGAGAAAGAATTGGGTAACCATTACGTTAATGAAAATAAATAAATGAATTTTTCATGCATGCAACTCTTTTAAGATTTTTCCATTTTGTAAACACTTAATTAATCCTTGAAGAGTCCAAAATATGGAGTTAATGACTTCCATTTATATTTAATACTGTATGGAGCATAAACTAATTAATCTTGACCTTTTAATACTTAGTTGTCACCGAAACATGTTGCCTCATTATCTTCAAACACAGCTTGCACTACTTTAAAGCGTTTTGCTAATAGAATAGTGATATTCTTTTCACAACCTGTTGACCCTTGCATGTGTGAATTAATTACTTTTGTTGGGTCAATTGATCATTATGTAATAAGAATTTAAATTACTTTTAATTCCTAAAATAATAAGGAGGTCCCCTTTATTAACATGAACAAAGTACGTATTATTGCATCACTGATTACTCTACATTGTGGTCATTGAGGTCTTAACAAAAATTATGAACATGGTTATCAACATTGCAAAAACTCATAACTGCAACCTAAAAATCATCATTACCTTAATTACTCTGAAGTGATTATTGTATTGTCATCTTAATTAACCAGATTATCGATATGAGTTCACCACGTTATGTCAATAATCACATTTGCACATCCCAAGACGTGATTCTACCGCAAGATTTAATTCTGATACATGTTATAGTGCACTCAAGGGCAGAGCTACAATAGGGTTTATTGAGGCTCTAACCCTATAGGCCCAACAAAATTACTTCATCACAATATATTAGTAAAGTTTATTTATACAATAGATATTACTTTCATGATTTGGCTCTTATAACTTAAAAAATTTGATATTTTACCTCACATCTAGAGATGGCTAATAGAGCGTATCGTGCCGGCCCGACCCATCAAAGTAAGGCCTATGTATACTCATGCATGTGACATACCCATGTCCACTATGTATTTCGTGTCGTGTCGTGCCTAATTTGTTTTACTTAATTCCATCCCAGCACACATGCCGTGCGTGTTCGCGAATCGAATTTTGTAGATTGGACATCAATTCATATATGATCTATGGTTTTGCGGATTATAAAATTTCAATTTAATCCAATCCATAGATTAGTGAAACTCAATCCAAAAGCAATCCATATGTCTGCAGATCGGATGCGGATTTACCCAATCCATATCTAATCCACCATTTGGCGAATTCATTTGCGAATTAAAATTTTTTTTATTTTGTCCAATCTACGAAGTAATAAAATTAAAAAAATGTCATAAATAAATAATTTATTAAATTAAAAAAATCTAATGTAAAAATAATTTTACTACTAATTAAATTCAAAATTGAACAAGATTTAAATAAATTAATTGTTTAAATAAAATTAGAATAATATATTCAAAAATTTTAAATATAACACACTGAAAAAAAAATCATTTGTTTAGATTAAGATACTGAAGTGGATGATTGACTCATTCTATACTAGAAATAATCGCATGAAATCATTTGATACCATGGATTCCTAGTTCTCAATGATATCCCGTAATCAAGACAATTGGCTGAATCCTGTGAAATCATTTCATAGAAGTTCATTGATATCTTCTTTTTATAAAGCAAATCGACTTCGATTCTTGAATAATCCACATTGCTTCCGCTTCTATTGTAACAAAAGATTCACTTTTTATGTGGAAAAGGTCCGTATCAATAATTATGATTTTAGGTATGGATAATTCCTCAATATCCTATTCATTCACAACAAAATATTTTCTTTGTGCGGCGGTTAAAAAAAATGCTTTTTTGGAGAGAGATACTATTTCCCCGATCGAGTCATAGGTATCTAACATATTCATACTTAACGATTTTCCACAAAGCGGTGACGAAAGGCATAACTTGTACAAATTTTTCCCTTTTCCAATTCGGTTCGATCTAATAGTTTGTAGAGCTATTTACTCGATCGCAGCCATTTCTGGAACACCTCTAACAAAGGAACAAATAGTCAATTTTGAAAGAACTTATTGTCAACCTCTTTCAGATATGAATCGATCTGATTCATATGAGAAGACCTTGCATCGATATCTCAATTTCAATTCAAATATAGGTTTGATTCACACTCCATGTTCTAAGAAATATTTACCATCCGAAAAGAGAAAGAGGAAAAAACGGAGTTTTTGTCTAAAGAAATGGATTGAGCAAGGGCAGATGTCTAGAACAAGAAGAAATTAAGAAACTTAAAGAGCTTGAAAAGAAAGTAAGAAATTAAGCTTAATTACCTCAAGTGGTGAAGTGAAACAGTGATGGCTTGTGCATGCGATAGGTTATAAAGATTTGGTGTTATATGCCAAAATGTTTTGTTTAGCTTAGGGTTTTTGTTTTGCTTTAGAATTTTAAATGTTTAGAAAGGTATATTTGCTTATTTAATTATTTTTTATTTTATATTGTTATCGAATAAGATATAACATTGTGTTAATTTAGCTATACTTTAATTTATATATTTATTTATTAGTGTGTAGCATTGCCACATTTATGAGTTTTATTTTTTTAATTAAATAAATTTTTTTTGCGGATTCACGGATTTTTCTAGATTTGTAGAAATAAATCCATATCTAATCCATCGATTGTGGTTTTTTAAATTTTCAATTCAATCCAATTCACCAATCTACGGATTGGATTTTTACGGATTGAATTTTTACAAATCGGATGGATTGAGTGGATTGGATTGAATTTTGAACATCCCTCATACCCACTCGTGTCATGCCATGTCGTGCCTAGAAAAAAAAAAGCCCAATAAGCTTTTTATTATTATTTTTAAAGGCGCATTTCAAGCTGTTGGCTTACTTTTTTCAAATTTATAAACTTTTCTAAGGTCTATACCTTTATTCAGATTAATAGAACCGAAAATTCAAAACTCAAGTCCATATTCAATAATAATTTACTAATAATAGTAAGAGAATGTAATATTAATTACTAAATTTGATCTTATAGTATTAGAATTTTTTTAATACTTAACAACAACAATAATAATAAATTTTTGTTAAGGGTTAACTTAATTATTAACTTGGACTTGCATAGAGTAATAAATCATAGTTCACAATAATATTAATACATATTTATAAAATCATGATATTTATAATTTTATTAATTAAAATCATGATATCAATTATTTTATTTAATAAATTATAAATATGAATCAATTATAGTATTTTTTTTAAACCAAGAATTAAACAAATTTAAAAAATTCAATTTTAAGTTATCTGTAAAATCATAAAATTTTAAGTTTACTTTCATTAAAAAAAAAACATGTTTATTGCAGGATTTTTCATCGTGTTGTGCTTAACCCATTTCTAATTGTATCGTACTTTTAAGGCTTGCGTACTTAAAATTCTAAGGCTGGTCCAGTCCACGTGCGTATCGTGCCGCGCCGCATGCCCCATTAAAATGTGCTCGTGTTGTGTCGTGCTATGAGGACATGTGTCGTTCGGCCCATTAGCCATTTCTATTCATATCAGTGTACTATCATTTTAGATTTTAGCTTCGGCTCTTCATATTTTCAATTGTGATTTTACCCTGAGTTTATTGGCTGTACATCTAATCCCTTTGTTAAATAATACTAATATGATAATAATAGTATTGACTGTATATGGTACAATTATTTAGGTTTCTTAAATTATTATAAAATAAAATATAACTACTTAAAAATTACTCAACTAAATCTTTTTATGGTGGCTAAAGAATATAATTAAAATGAAATAAAATTAAAAAATTTTACTATCAAAAAACAAATAATAATAAAAAGAAGAAGAATATTCATTGTACAAAGTGATACCTTTTCTTGAACCTTAAGAAAGAGGTAATGGAATGCTTTGTCAATGGTGCTATGCAGCCATTATGTTCACTCAGCTGGTCCCTTCTTTAACAGTCAATCATTACCTCTGTTTTTAACCATTAAAGTATAGACCATTATGATAAAAGTTGCAGTAAACCATGCATTTTTAATTTGTTGTCATCATTATTATAGTTGAATAAGTACTTGATTGATCTCCTAGCTTTCAGCCTACGGTTTATAAAATAATAACAAAAATAAAATGTCAAGAAGATCCAAGTCGAACGATTTCAGCAAGGGCCAGAAAATTACCAAGATTCGGACTTCGTAATTACAGAGTCCAAGGCTTAAGCTGGGCTTGAGTTCTTTAACCAGCCCAAGCGAGTTAAAAATACATATAAGCCCAGAAGCCACCTTTTTTTTTCTTTCTTTTTTTTTCATTTTCCTTCTCTTAATTACCTCTTTAGTGTTCTAGAGCTTGTCATAATTATGGCCTAACTATCAAGAAAGATGGCGTATGATCCATTTGGAATTATTTTTTGGGGACTTAAAAAATGATTTTAAAAATTTAAAAGTTATTTTTAGTGTTAGGTAATTTTTTTTAGAAATTACTTTAAGCAAAATCTCTTCTTTCTATACTAAATTTTGAAAAGTAATGAGTAACTTTTTAAAAATTATTTTTATACTTAATAAAAATTTCTTGTTAATTAGGAAATAAAATTGTTGACTTTAAAGATATTATTATTATCAAGTATATTAAGATAAAAAAAATAAAATTAATAATATAAAATATTTATTTAGTTATCAATATATAATAATAATAATAATGATGATGATGATGATGATGATGATGATAATAATTTTAATTTTATATGCTTGTTTCTAAATATGTAGATAAATTTTACTTAACATTATGTCCAATTCAATTATTTATATTCCTCAAACAATTTAACATTAAGACTTACTAAGCACACACGATTGTTTTTAAAACTTAGCACCTTTTAAAATAAATTTTACTAAATATTTAACTGATTTTCTTTTCACCTTATTATTTTTACAATACAATTAACAGTAACTACTTTAAAAGATATAGCATTACCAAACTGGATCCACCTATGTTGAAACTGTTGCAACATACAACACTATTTGTCTTTATTAGAAGATACCGTTGGATGTAAAGTGACTGAATCTAACAGTTCGAATTAGATAAGCTTTAAATGAGGTCTTGATTGGCAACCGCTGAAGTCGGTTAGGTATTTATGTATTAGGGAGTGTCAGTTTCATGAAATGCATCCAAAAGAGAACAGCTCTGTTTTATGTGTGAAAAAAAAATTAGGGTTTAATGCATCATGGTTGAGAATTAATCTGGAGGCTCGTAAATAGAAAGAAGACGATCATAAACTCTTAGGAGGAAAAGATTTCATTGATTCACCTATGTTGCAAATTGGGCTCTAAGCCGTATGAATTCAATGGCAATTTTGTTACTCCAGCGGGTGTAACCGTGTAACTGATTTCATTTGAGAATCAATTTGGAGACAGCAAAATCAGAAGAAGGCGATTGCAATTTGTTGTTGGGGGGGGGGGGGGGAGATTTTGATGTTTCACCTTTGTTGTAACCCGGGCTGTAAGGAGTACGAATTCGATGGCAAATTTTGTTATTGCAGTTGGTGTAAGTGATTTTATTTTTGGGAATTAATATGGAGACACCAAAATCGAAAGAAGACGATCACAATTTCTTGGGGGGAAAAATACGATGGTTCGTATAAGAACGTGGCTGGCATGGGTATGAATCCGACTGCGGATTTGGTTCTGTAGCAGACAACTGCAACCCAAACTAAGCGATTGTGAAAGTTTACGAATTATCCATGTCTGAAACCAGAGTGAATACCGTGTCTGTTTGCTCTATTGTTGTGCCGTTAGAAAGTAATGCAGCAAGTAATTCCTGAAAAAAAAATGGTTAATTTCCTTTGAAAAAGTATGGCAATGGTAAATAGCTTAGAGGACGGCAATTTGTTAAAATCAGGTGAGATTCGTAGTAAGGAGTCATTGTTTAATTTTATAGCAAGAAGCACTATATTCAAAGAGCGAGGGAGAGGGAATTAACATCTTGGAGAAGAGAATGAAGAAGGATCCGTCATTAACGTGTGAACAAATTATGCTGGTAGATATTGCTTTCTTATTGTAAGGGTTAAATGTGACCATATCGACAATTTAAAAGGACTTTCTTGTACTTGGGTTTTTGTATTCTCTGCTAGTAACCAATTATGCATGGACAATATTAGGGTTATGAATTGTTAACTTCTGTTAATGACCTGCACCTGGTTGATGAAAAAAGACTTGCTTGCTTATTAAAGGAAGCACGTTGCTGGGCTTTGCGGACGCCCCCCCTTAAAATGATTTATAAACTCACCTAAACAAGGTATATGTTGATGAAAACAAATAAATTTCCTTTTGCATTTTATTATGAATTACCGATTTTTTTTTTGTGAAGTACTACTCTGTTTTGACATAATTCCCCCACTTTTTCATATGGATTTCTTATGTGACATGCATGGGAATCAATGAACAGATGCATTTCTATGCAGATGACTTGGTTGATACAATGTTCAAGTGTATGATATGATGCACATGTTGTCATGATTTGCTGATTAAACATTTCTAATAGTGATTCACTCTCATACTGAGTACAGACATTTGACACACTTTTGTAATTTTAGATTTATGATGAATTGGTTAATGATTATTTTTCATTATCATGATTTGATGATTGCACACTTTCGAAGATGATTTTGGCTTCCTCATGCTACTGTGTTTCCTTAATTTTTATCCTTGTAGATACTTAGAATCAAGTGCTTATGTGCAACACATACTGAAATGCACACAAACTAAGGAATTCCCAGTTGGTTACTAGATCATGAAGAATCATAAACGCTATTTTTTTTTTCAATAGTCATGACCTCATAGATGCATATTCTACTAGATCAATGGGCAGTACCATTCAGTTGGTGCAAATTTGATGCAGAAGATCTTCCACCATGACCTATTAATTTATTCTTTTCAATGCAGAATATTTGTCAATGGAATATTTGCATCGTGCAGTTTGATTGGATATTGGCTTTTTAATTTCCTGGCTCCCAATTTCATATTATGTAATTGCCTTAACACATGGTATCCTGAGAAGTTTTGAATTACATTGTACTCTGAGATGAAAATATTCCATTTGTCTTAATAGCGACTAGAGGCATAACTTTACTCCATTCAAGAATGGAATAATACAAATTCTCATAATGCAATAGAATCATGTTATATGTTATAATTATATGCTATATTATAGAAGTTATAATAATAATTACTATTCTTTTTCTCTTTTTGATTATCTATTTGTTGCGGTTAGCAAGATTCAGAATTTGGCATCCTAACCCTTAAACTAAAGCAATACATTTTTTTTTAATTTGCTTTTATATTTGAACTCACCTTCAGAATAAAACTTAACTTTTTTCGTTAATTTTGGGAATTGCGTGCTGCTTCTGCTCCAAGGCCACAACAACAGCTCAAACGAACGCCATATTCATACTATTTTCACATAATGAGATGTGCTATTTCGTTATCTTCCGGCACCACCAAAATTGTTTCCAATTGGTTGCCACATCCGCATCTTTGCTTTCATGATCGGAATCTCTATTTGGTTTAATTAACATAGTTCCTCACTTAACACACAACCAAATTGAAATTTCGCAATTACAATATCTGAGGGATGTAAAAGATATCGATGATCGGAATTTCCATGGGTTGGAAAATATTTAAATGCCCACAATTTCTACAGTGTAGGATAATTTCAGATGATTGCTTCAAAACAGTCAATAGCAATGTGATTGTGGACCCTTATTTTAATATTTTTTTTTGTACATATTCTTTTACCAACCGGCTCTTCCATTTTTCCATTTTTTTAATTTCAACCGTCAGATTCGTTCACTTTTAATCAAGCGGTATCTCCAAATGAAG
Organism: Citrus glauca; assembly: GCA_029633175.1. Classification (NCBI taxonomy): domain Eukaryota; kingdom Viridiplantae; phylum Streptophyta; class Magnoliopsida; order Sapindales; family Rutaceae; genus Citrus; species Citrus glauca. The sequence continues at coordinate 25,579,986 of JAQOOD010000005.1, forward strand.
ACAAATAATGTTGTATGTTGCATCAGTTCCAACATAAGTGAGTCCTACCAAACTTGCCCATAGTTTTAAAAGTATAGCTACTAATTTTTATTTTGGCAAACATTTTTGGTTCGATATTCCCTTCTACCATGTCATATCCCAATAGATTGAGGTAGTTTTTCTATTATGTTGGTGTGCCTGGCCAATAAAAATTCGTCATATATAATTGAGAAATTTGGTAATTTTTATTTAACATTAATGGTTATCATGACATTAAAGTGTAAGGTTTCACCACATAATTTATAATACAAGCCAAAACGACATATTACTATTAGCCAGGTGCATCATGCCTGACCTAAATAAATATTTTTCCTACCACATATAGGTAGACCTCTCTAAGTGTGTATTTACAATTTTATTTTTTGCTAATTACTTAAATGATGTTTGTTCTCATTTTTTTCATGAATCATTTCAAAATTTTTATATTCATGCGTCTTTATGGATTTTAGATCTCGTAATACTTATGAATATTGAAGGAAGGAGAAAGTCTTAAGTAATGCTAAGACCACCATGACATCTTCTCACCGTTCAATAGAAATCAAACAGTACACACATTATATATATATATATATATATATTATTTATAGATCGTAAGGTAATAGTACCACCTAATACTTACAAAGGCAAGAATTAGAGCAAGCAGAGTGCTTTACATACACGTGATTACACTTAGAGAGGTCTACCTATATGTGGTAGGAAAAATATTTATTTAGGTCAGGCATGATGCGCCTGGCTAATAGTAATATGTCGTTTTGGCTTGTATTATAAATTATGTGGTGAAACCTTACACTTTAATGTCATGATAACCATTAATGTTAAATATAAATTACCAAATTTCTCAATTATATATGACGAATTTTTATTGGCCAGGCACACCAACATAATAGAAAAACTACCTCAATCTTAGAAAATTGTATTTTTCCAACTTTATTAAATAGTTTATCAATGTCAATAAATTTTTTATTGGCAAACATTTCACTATTAGCCGAATTTGTCAATGCATAGTCTATGGCATATGTTATGCTAGCTGAATAAGATCCATCATGCATTATATCAAAGTATTTAAAATCATGACATATGATTAATGTCTTATTTATATTTTTGTCTATGAGACTTATAGAATATTTGGGGTATATTTTAAATATTAATTTTTTATAACTAAGATTTCCATGTATAATTCCAACGAGTTTATGTTTTTAATATATATCTAGAACAGATAAATTTACTAGACTATCTATTCCTCCTTTAAAAATGAGCTTTTATCATAATTTGGATTCTTCCAATATGAACATATCTAATTTTGGGTCTCACTAGATCTTATCTTACTGATTTTATCTTTTCTATCAGATTTTAATAATAAAGGTGTATTTTGATTTCTTCTAGCATGCCTAACTTCAATAGGTTCTTCTCTTACAGTGACACTGAAATACACTGAATTGCTAACATGATTAAATATATATATATAATCATGTTAGCAGTTCCTTGAGCTAACTTATTATCTAAAGGCATAGATGTTTCCAATCCCTTTTTATTAATCTTAAGTATTTTTTTTATAAAAATTAATTCTCTATTAAAAGAACCTTGTTCTTCTAGTTCTTCATCCTAATAAAAATTTTCTATAATCTAATTCTTCTATATACTCATTTTTAGTTTGAGCTATTCAAATTCTCATCAGATGGATAATATATACCATCTTTATCATTAATATCTTCACTATCAGTGATTAATTTTAAATCATTAAAATCCTCAAAACATTTTGATGTTTACTTTTTTCTTTAAGGACAATCATTTGTATAATGCCCTTCTTCATTGCATAACCAACATTTATATTTTTTCAGATGTGTTGGTTTTAGATTTTCTTTTGAATTTATTCCTTTTCAAGAATTTCTTATTATATTTATTTTTCTTGTAATATTTTTTTATTGATTTTAAAGAATTTCTTCTTTTTAAATTTCTTTCTATGTTAGAGGTTTTATTTTAACAACTAAATCTTGGTGGATCTTTTATTTTAGAACAACACGATCCTTCATTTTACTTTTTCATAAGTATTCTATCCCTTATTTCAGCACACCACTCATTTATCCTATTTCGAGCAAGCCTAATCTTATTAAATAATAAGATGTCAGTGTTTGTATTATCTCTATATTCTAGCATAATTTTGTTCCCCATGGGTTTTGTTTAGGGCATATAACGACGCGACCAGCTGCACTCAAGCAAGGATTTCCTTCTCGTGGGCGAGGAGCTATATAGTGTTCATGAGCAGAAGTCTTCAGTTTGACATCGAGGAGTTTTCTGCTAGACACCAAGGATATCTCCTGATGGGGCCAAGGTCAGAAGACCCAATCTATGGCAGTTGCTAGAATGTGTGTCACTCTTCGGGAATCAAGGCACGAGGCCTAGTCAGCGACGATCACAACGCCCTCGCATCCACAATCGAGAAGTAAGGTAGAGTGAAAAACGTGGGTCATGGTGAGTGAATTCTCAGAAGGGCTATAAAGGGGGCCGCCACAAAAGGCAAAGAGGTTAGACGCTTAAACAAAAAACTGACCCAAAAGGATTGGGGGAGTATGTTTTTATTGGCGGACTTAGGGAAGTTTTTAGGATTTTTCCAGTGTTTGAGAAATTACTACAGAGCCACGAGATTAGTACAAGATTTTTCCACAGTAAGCCTGGATTGCTGACTTGAGTGTCGAATGGTTTACACTGAGAAAACCGCCAGCGTTCTCTGACCAGCTTCTATGTGTGCAGAAATTCACAGAGGAAAAGCGACGAGCCTCATAGTTCTACTCGTCCAACAGGAGCAGCATGAAGTTATCCCCCACCATTACAAATTCTAGGGTTGAAGAGAGATCTTGATCGTGAACGAACAAACTCAAAATCTTGTATCAACAAGTTTGATTTTTTTAAAAAAATATAAATCATTATAATATCCTACTACATTTTCATCATTATCAAACTCTCATTTATAACATAATTTTTCGAACCTACATGTGTATGCCTTAAATAGCATAAATCGCATACTTCAAACCTTGTTATCTTCTCTAAATTTTTCATCCTTTTTCTCTTTACTTCTTGCTGAAAATTAGCTTCTCAATCTTCTCCTCAAAATTCTTTTATTATTTCATTTTCAAATCTATTTAAGATTTGGCCTAGATTTTCGTTTGGATTATTATTTTCTCCATATAATATGCTATGCTTTCTAGTATCTTTTAATCCCATAAAATATTGTGCTATTATTCCTATAAACAAAGTTTTACGGAATTTCATACTGTTATTTCTGTCAATCTTATGAAATGTAGGAGCAATTTTCATGAATTTAACCCACGAGGTTATTGTTTTATCTTTATCTTTACACAGACTAAATCTAACCTTGTTAAAAAATTCTTGGTTTTGACTCATTCATCTTTAGATGTTCTATTCTATTTTCAACATCTTGTAAATAAATAAATACATCTTCGTCTTGATTAGATAGTTTTGGATCAAAAAATTCTTTTAATCAATTGTCTGTATTCTCATTTAACATTCTTAGGCTTATTAATTTTTTATTTTCATTTATTAAACATTGGTCTTGATATTGATTGAATTTCTTTATTTTTATTTTTATTATAGTAAATTATAGTATCTTGTAAAAATTTATTTTATTCTTGAATTACCATAAATAATTTTTTCACATTGTTATTAATCTTTTGTACTTCAATCTTTTTGTAACTTTCCATTTATATTTATTGCAAACTTATTTAATTGAATTTCTATCTTAGTTAATCTTACATCTATTGAATTTCTAATCATGACATTGATGATTTCTTGTTTTAACTTATCTTGATCTTCAATGTTGAAGTCTTTTATCAATGGTTTCACTTGATCAAATTCTTTACTTATTTGATCTCATAATTTTTTTATTTACTTTAAATTTTCATCATTAAAATTTTTTACCTCAAGCATTTGAAATACTAATAAGGCAACCCAAGAGGGGGGGTGAATTGGGTTTTTAATAATACTCACACTAAAAATAAATTATCAAGCAAATCTAAAACGAAATTAAAAACAGTAATAAATGAATCGATCACAAATTAAAAGATAGAGAAAGAGAGAATCAAACACAACGATGTTTACGTGGTTCGGCCAACCTCGCCTACGTCCACGCCTCCAAGCTTTCCGGGCTTGAGGTTTCCACTAAGCAAGCCTCCAAGGCTTCAATAGCTTACACTTGACTTCCAAGGTGTCAATAACCTTTACAACTAGAGATTTTCCCCAATCTCTTAACCCAAGTGTATCCCAACACTTACAATCCCTCAAAATAAAAGATTACAATTTGATTTTCTCTCACACTAAATCAAAGATTACAAGTTGATGCTCAAAGTGTGAATAGATGAAATGAAATTTTATTTCTAGCTCTTGTGAAGATTGCAAACTCGAGTATATGCTCAATGGTTGTGTTGTGATCAGTCTTCTTTGAATTTGAATGAGCTTATTTATAAGTAGAGCTGAAAAACTAGCCGTTATTTACTGTCTGCCCGAAAACGGTTCACCGTTAGCTGTTAACGGTTAACCGTTTGTGCTGGACAAAGTTACCGTTACGCCAGAATTAAAATAAACGGTTTGCCGTTTTTAGGTTACCCTTTCGCCGTTAACGTCCAGTGACCTGAAAAAGAATAACGGTTATCCGTTTCAAGTAATCGGCTAAGGCTTTGCACGAAATGACTCTCTGGACGTTATCGGTTCACCGTTTGCAAATAAACGGCTCACCGTTAGTGTACAGTAACCTGCAAAAGAACAACGGTTATCCGTTTAAGTAAACGACTAAGGCTGTGGGTGACATTACTCTCTGGTTGTAATCGGTTAACCGTTTATAAATAAACGGTTCACCGTTAGCGTCCAGTAAGCTATCCATTTCTGTTTTTCACTAATCGGTTAGAGCCTTAGACAAACCTTTGCTCTCTGGTCGTAATCGGTTAACCGTTTAGAAATAAACGGTTCACCGTTTTCTGCCAGAAACATATTTTAAACCAGTTTTTGCAAAGAATCATTTTCCAAATTAAGATCCATCTTTTATAAGCATGCAAGGAATAGTTTTTAAGACTTTCATTTATTTAGGAAATAACTCCAATAATTTTATCAAAAATCATGTAAAGTTTGTTATTATCAAAATCAATATTATTAACATATTTATGTTAACAGCATTTCATTTGCACTTTCAATATTATTCATGGATAAATTTGGGTTTCCTCATTTATTTAATAAATAAAGAGAAATCCAGTTTAACTGATTATTTCCTTACATACGAGGATCAGTTACTAAATTAAATTATTGAAATCTTCCGTATGTAAATCCTCTATGTCTATAACTAAAAGGTGGGAACCCACTAGTTTCTATATTTTGAGAAATTATTAATGGTCCTGGCAATTTATTAATTGTACCATTTTTTTTAATAATTCATTAGATTCAATAAAATATTTATGACATAAGATATTTCTTATATCCCTGTTGTATTGTCCTTTTCTAATCTATTATATATAAGACATAATTTATACATTAATGAATCTTAATATCCAATTAACATATTAAAAAGGATAGTTTTTACACCGATACTGTTATTATTCCAATTATATTCATATATTTGTTTAATAGATAATTGTCTATTATAATCTATCACAAGATATTCAACATAATCATCAACATAAGTGATATTTCATTGTTTCCATGAAAACTTATCTCTAGAAATTTCTTCTCTAACTTTACTTAGTAGAATATGATTTATGTTTAGATTTCTATTTCTAATTATTATGAGTTCTCCAACCCTAAATTTATGAACACATAAAAGGTATAGTTGTTCTAACTGTTTGATATCTAAATCATTTTGATCCAATGAATAATATTGTTTGTGTATAGTTACATTATCCTTGATTGTATTATTATCTATCATTAGATAATTATTTATAAAATAGATGATTGTTTCATCCATTTTTATCCTTGATTTTAAAATAATTAGGTAAGTGGCTTCTTTTATTGATAGTATAGGTTGATATAGTTCTCATTTGGTTAACTATCAGAATATATGTCACTGGTTTTTTACCAATATACCTTGATATTTCAAAATTGGACTCTGATACCATTTTGCTTGCTTAGCTTCGCTTTTATCAAATTATTTTAAGAAACTATTTATTTTCTAAATTGATATTTTTTCAGGGGATTTGACTGAAATTTTCTATTGTCTTCTTTATGTTTCTTTATCTTTTTCCAAATCAAAAAATGACCATTTCCTTATAAATTTCAGCTCCTTGCCTCTCATTGTAAGGCTTGAGCCAGTATTAGAGAACACAAGAAGAAGAGGAATAAATTTGAGCTCATTCTGTAAAGTCCATTTGCCATTATGCTCTTGTTAATTCTGAGAGTAATTTTGAATTGATTAACTGATGGCCAATTGTTCCCTAAGATATGACATGATTGGCATCCTAGGTTTAAAGGAGAGAACATTGACAGAAACATGATTAGCATCCTATGTTTATAGGAGAGAGCATTAACAAAAACATGATTGGCATCCTAGGCTTACAAGAGAGAATATTGACAAAAACAAGATCTTATATTCGTGTATGGAAAAGTTAGCCAAAAAGCATGAATGCAATGCTGCAAAACTTACACTTGTTTGGATTCTTCATCAAGAAGATAATGTAGCACCAATTCCTGGTGAGTTATTACCTTTCTTTGCTTATATATATATATAATTTGGACTCTTTGACTACTAGTATAGATTGGATGAGGGACACGAGTAGCATAATTTACTGAATGGATAGAAGAAGTAGGAATATCCGAAGTAGAAAACCTAGGTTGATCCTTAGAGATATTTATCTCTGTTGGGATCTTGAAAAATTGTTTTTCAAAGGAATGCATGCTAGAACAAGAATCTTTGTCAGAGAATCTAGAAGAATTAGATCTCTTAAAAGATAGTTTGACTCTACCATCAGAATACTGAGTCACATTTTGTAACTCTGTATTTGGCTCAAGATTTATTGGAATCACTGGTTCAGTGCTCCATCTAAAATCCATTCATCTGGAAGGTGAATATCTTTCCATTGGATAGGTTTTGGGACAACCATGTTGGCTTTAGACAAGTCAGTCTGTAAGAGAAGAGTTTCATCTCTTTTTGACTGGAATTTATGTTGCGTATTAAACGCGGAGTTCATTGCTTTGTAAGAAATTTTATAAATCAATGCAACTGGAATTGAACCCTCAATCATATGATAATTATGGGTTTTGATTTATAAAATCATGCTTTTGAGAATATTTTTGTCTTTAAGGGAAACTGTTATGTTTGGGTAACAGTTGAAGTGGATTGGTCCTTTGCAAAGGCTAGATTCTATACTACTGAGTAAAGAATCATCAAAGGATGTGAACCTGCCATCACGGAGGACAGCAAGGATGGAAGTATCTATATATATATAAAAAGAGAGAGAGAGAGATGGCAATGGGAATTGCCCACTTTGGGTTTCCCATACTAAAACTGCACCTGTACAAAATTTAAATTATCAAACTCACCAATAAGTCGTTGCGGGTTTTAATTTTATAAGATAATCTGCCCGTTGCAAGCTTTGACAAATACCAAACCCGCGACCCTGTGATTCCCACATTTAAAATCATAAATTTTAGAAAATACTTTTAACAAAACTTAAAATTTTAAATTATATAACTCAATATATAAATTTATAACAATAACCTAAAATTTTATATAAAATAATTAATTCTAAATTTAATTAATATAAATAAAAAATTAAAATTTCAATATCAGTCCCAAAAAAAAAACACAAGTCTAATAACAATTCTCAAATTTAAGAATGAAATACACAAGTTCATCAAATTACAAAAGTGCTTTCAATTAAAAAGAAAAAAAAAACTAATACCTAAAAGTAGCAGTACAATTATGCAAAAGTACCATCACTGTACTAGCAACAATTATCATCTTATATTCTCATTCAATATAAGTTTGAAGAGTTAAAGATCTTTGATTCATTCATTACCATTAGTAAATATCCAACATAATTCCTACAATAATTATTTAATATTAATATGTTCTAATAGTAATACTTTCTAAATACTAATCTAAAGAACAAAATTATAATAATCATATAATAGTCCAAATTATATAATATTTATAAAAAGTATATCAAAATCCATAAATATAGTTTATATTTTAATAAGTATATAATAATCCATAAATATGTAATAATCCATGATTATATAATGAAACTAATTTGTATATAATAATTATAATAAATATCAAAATTGTTAAACTTCAAAAAAAAAATTGAAAAAAATTGGGGGTGCATGAGTATCCGTCAGATATTTAGGATATACCAAATCTATCTGCTACCCAATACAGGTCTCAATGTGTGATACCAAACCCGTAGTCTGTAAAATTATCCACAGCAGATTTTAGTTGCAAAAAGATTTACTAAAATCATGATAAACATGCAAAAAGATTTTAGTTCTGAATTTTCTTATTTATATGAGTTGAAAATAATATTGAAGCAAAGTTTTTTTTTTAATCTTTTGTTTTTTTTTTTTAACAGGGACAACTAAAATTAAAAATTTTGACAACAATATTGGTTCATTAATAGTGAAACTCACAAATGAAGATTTAGAAGACTTTTTCTATGATTCCCAGCAATGAGCTAGAAGGGGACAGAATAATGAAAAGATATTTTTTTTTATCCTTCCAATTTATGTAAGAGCTAATTAATTAGCTTAAGCAACACTAAGTGATGTATTAAATGTGTCAAAAATTTTGCAAAACTGCAAGCACAAAAAAGAAGAAAACACCGACGTCTTTTTTTTTGTGACAAAAGCAAATTAAAGAATGAGAGATCGTGTCGCGCTATGGGAAACTTACTACAGTTTGTTTCAATAAATAATGGGGGGAATGCATGCAGGGTAGCTTTATGTATTTGATTTCAGCTTGTTTTGTTGCTACAGAGATATTATGAATTAATAAATCAAATGTATCAAACTCAAGGCTGTTTCCAACAAGTGATCTACCAAATGAGCCCAACTAAAGATGGATTTGTACCGATTTGCCTCCTTTTGGTACTAATTTGACGTCAGTGCACTAACAATTTAAATACTGTTCGGAAAATTTTAAAGCCTTGATTTTATTTGTTATGTATCATGATCAGGCAATACGGCAACAGAAAATTGAATACGAAACAAGCTGTAACTTAAATCAACCACAGAATGCAAGTCACTTTGTTAAAACATAAGATATTCAAACTCAGTTCAACTATTGTGTATAGGGGTATCGTGGTTCGGATTGCTCTACTGTGAATTTAGTATAATTTCACAATCAAAGAAGATGCAAAGATACAGCAATTTCATCTTTCGCAGGCGTAAGAGTAACATCATGAGGCTAAATTCACCCACAAATGTGACAAGTACGTAATTTCGCTTATAGAGAACGTTTTCGGTGGGATTGATGTAATGCGTTATCATACGCACTTCTGAAAAAAAGTTTAACACAAATTTATTGTAAAATTGATCAGTAAGAGAAAATAAAAACTAGAAGTGTCATGTCACATAATTTTATTAGGGGTTAACGCCTGAAATTTTGCAATGTACAAGCGATATTTCGTCAAATCATAAAATAGTTTGCACTTGTTTCAAATTACACTAAATTAAGTAATCATGATTTATGATGGTAAAATGAAGGGAAAAAAAAAAAAGAATTGTTTGCACAGAACACTACAGCAGTTCCAGCTTAGCGTACACCTGTCTTCACATCCTTCACATCCTTGCCACATTCCTTTTTGTTTCATTCAGCTCAAGCTCAAGTCACTTAACTACTTACTGAAAGAATACTAAAACAAAGAAACTGAAACTCTGGCTGCAAGTATGGCAGAAGATAAGAAACTCCAAGTTCCAAGAGTGAAACTTGGAACCCAAGGCCTTGAGGTAACTACCCATTTTTAATTTTCTTTTCCCTTTTTTCTTTAATCCTGATCGTTTGATTTCTTTGATTGCGTCTTTTGCTTTTACAGGTATCAAAGCTTGGGTTTGGATGCATGAGCCTGAGTGGCGGCTATAATTCTCCACTCTCTGAAGAGGATGGCATCTCAATAATAAAGCATGCTTTCAGTAAAGGAATCACTTTCTTTGACACTGCTGATAAATATGGGCCATGTACTAATGAAATTCTTCTTGGAAAGGTTAGGGTCTTGACTCTTGACTCGTGTTAGAATTCTCTTAATTAAGCTCTTGTTATATTTGATCAATTTAATTACAATTCACATCTACATCAAGCGGTAACCTAAAGAGTATGATAGCTGCTATGCTTCAATTAATTTTACTGGTAACTAAGGAATCACACTCCTAATGAAATATTTTTGTTTAAGGAATTGGTGAATAGTTAGTTTTTGACATTATTGAGGATACCTTAGGATGGAAATCATTGTTGAAATTTTCTGAATTTATTGGAAAAGAAACTCTCTCCTTTCAGGCCTTGAAGGAGTTACCTAGAGAAAACATACAAGTGGCCACAAAGTTTGGGTTTGTAGAATTGGGATTTACTTCTGTTATCGTGAAGGGTACCCCTGAGTATGTGCGCTCGTGTTGTGAAGCTAGTTTGAGGTGCCTTGATGTGGAATATATTGATCTGTACTATCAACATAGAGTGGACACATCAGTTCCCATTGAGGAAACCGTGAGTGATTCTTTCTTTTTCAAGCTAACTTTCTGAATTGAGAAGTTTGGACCCCACTTATGATAGTTAGGTTCTGCTTGTATCAGTAGTAGTGGGATCCATGTTGATTGAATGTGTTCAAAACCATATTTGTCAATTCCTTGTCACATTATAGATTGGCGAAATGAAAAGGCTGGTGGAAGAGGGTAAAATCAAGTACATAGGATTATCTGAGGCTAGCCCAGATACAATTAGGAGAGCACATGCTGTTCATCCCATCACAGCTGTACAACTGGAATGGTCCCTTTGGGTTCGTGACATTGAGAATGAGATAGTACCGCTTTGCAGGTTTGTTCGACTTGCGGTGAAGAGTGTTTAAGGACCTATTGTTCCTATCTAAAATTTTAATTTTTATATCTAGTGTCTGACGATATAGCATTTCATAAATTAATTACTTGAATAGGATAGATTACATTTTCGGAGGAAGTATATTCTATTATGTATGACCATATCTGCCATCCTGATATATTGAAGTGTGCAGGGAGCTTGGCATTGGAATAGTTCCATACTGCCCTCTTGGTCGTGGATTTTTCGGTGGTAAAGCTGTTGTGGAAAGTGTACCTTTAGATAGCTTTTTGGTATGTTTTTCAACAATATCTGTGTCATTTTGTTTCATAACACAGTAGAATATAGATGTTCTTAAGAAACTACATGAAATTTCCGTTTTCATTTAACACTAATGTTCTACACGTGGTAAAGCTTATTAAAGTTATGCATGTATCTGTTTTATAAGAAATTTTTTCCTCGGTTCAACGGAGAGAACCTGGACAGAAACAAGAGTATTTATTTTCGCATAGAGAACCTTGCCAAAAAGTACAAATGCACTTCTGCTCAATTAGCACTGGCATGGGTTCTCGCACAGGGGGATGATGTCGTACCTATTCCCGGTAAGATTCTATCCTTTGAGTTCATGATTCATGTGTTGACTTGAAGAAATATATAGAGTTAAAACTGAGCTGATCAAGATAATATTACCTGTATTGATGTTTACTGTTAATTTGCTTCGAGCATCAGGGACAACTAAGATTAAGAACCTGGACGACAATATTGGCTCCTTGACAGTAAAACTTACAAAAGAGGATCTGAAAGAAATTTCTGATGCCGTACCCGCAGAAGAGGTTGCAGGAGACAGATACCCAGATGCTCTTGACAAAACATCGTGGAACTTTGCAACCACACCTCCAAGAGACTGTTGAGGTTTGTACTTAAAATATTTGCTGGATGCTGCCCATATCATCACTCGGGGTTGGGAACTGGGGATGTCATATTTTACGCAAATAAAGGCAGATAAATGTCAAAATATGTTTACAAGCTATTGCTACATGATTTCATGCTGAACAATTTCATGAGTAAAACTTTGATCATTATGGTGTACTCTATATATGTAAATGTAGTGTGCCCGATTTGTGAAATGAAAATATGTGTGAGCTTTGTTAAGGTACAACTTGATAAATTTTTGCCGACACTCTCTTTCTTTGAAATTGAAGATTGCAAACATCCAAATTTTCGATGGAAACAATTGGCTTGCAGTTGCTTCATCCTAGCACAGACACAGGTTGATTCGCAGGCAAATTATGGTGTTTGTAGATGAAACACTTGATCAGTACTGAAGCAAAATTATATTCAAGTTACAATGCGAATGGAATTGGGAAAATAACTGCATTTTTTTTTCCTTTTCCAGTAAGGAGTTTTGAATCCATTTTTGAATGTTTTCAGACTTTTGAGTCCCATGAATGTGATATAAAAAAATGCAATATTTGAAACTAGTTTTATCCCAAGTAGTTTCTCTCCTAGAAATTGTAAAATTCATTAGAATTTGAAAGAATCACCAAATTAACGTCATTTTATTGGAAACGTGGTGGTTAAAAGATAAAAAGGGGATTTTCCAAATCGGAGTTTAATAATACTCTTATCATTCAAGAGGATAAAGAAAAACTATCATTTAAGTTTGGCTGATATTATTATTAGAAATTATAAAATATATCAAATATACTACGTTAATCATACAATAAGAAATGGATACTATAACTTATATCCATTCATTTTGAAAATTTACTATGCAAGTGGGGTTTATGATTATATTAAATTCAATTACATATGTTATGCATATATTAATTAGTTGCATTACTTCAAATGTATTTTATAATTTCTCTACTATTACGTCCCTTGAAATACGTCCCTTGAAAGTCACGAAACCCATTTTCAGTTGAAATTACATAACTAGTTAACGACAAAATTTAATTGATTATATTTTAAATGGAAATTCAATTTGAAACTTATTTATTATTTTAACAAAATTTTTGGGCTCGCACAATCTCATATTCTTTACTTATCTTTTATTTTTTAGTTGAAAATATATAATTTTATATTTAAAACTATAAATTCGTTTAAGATTTTCTTTTCTTACCGAAAGTTAGTTTAAGATATATCATTTTTTTTCTGAATTTTATTTTAATAATTTTTTATTACTATGTATATGGTTAGTGGAGTTCTTAAAATAAAAAATTTTATTCAAAAGGAAAGAAAATGGATTGGAGTTTTTTTCATAAGACAAAAATGAATTAACTCTCTGTAGATCCCCGTGCGGCGCCGGGCCGGCGGGTGTATTTAGATACACTCAGGGTTTCGTAAGATTTGAGCTCCCGCTGTATAATAACTTCAAGCGTTTTTCAGTAAGGGCCTCAAAATTATCTGCTAGACTTCAGCTGGGCTTGCATTCTTAAACACGTCCCAGTTCATCGGATTTTAGAAAATGCAGAAGCCCAAAACCCACCTTTTATTTTTTATTTTTTCCTTTTTACCCTTATACATTTATCACCTCACATTCTCTTATTAACCTCACTTTTAATTAAACCCTTTTATTTTTAAAATTATCTTTATTAAAAAATTAAAAATAGTTAAATTAAAAAATTTTTATTATTATTTTCTCTCTCATATGCTTTTTCTGTCGAGCATCATCTTCACTCAATACCTAACTTCATCACTACCATGTCCATCATTACCACCACACATCTTCATCACCATCAATCTGCAACCACCTGCAACACATTACAATTTGTTATTGAATCTTGTTAAATTTTGTAGATAATTGGTGGTTTCTAACGATGTTGATCATATGTATTTATTTATTACTTTTTTTATTTGGTGATAATCCAACATTTTGACAATTGCAATGTGGAATTTGTTTGGGGACTAACATTTGATGGAAATTGTAAATCAATTCAAGAAAGTGTGAGAGATATGAAAGAGGAAAAGTCGCGAGCTTAAGAAAGTAAAAATAAATAAATAAATAAATAACTAGAGTTGATCAAGAAATACAAATTGGTGAGATAAAGTGAAATAATCAACTATCAATGTTCACTTTTAAAATTTTAATTACCTTTTACTTTTTTAGTGTTTTAGAACTCGTTAAATTTTTGAATTCTATACAAATGAAAATTAGCCAATAGAAATGTATGCTGCTAAGTTGCTTGTTAATCTTACTGGGAGTTGAGCTTTAGTACAATTAGATGACATTGTTTGTTAGCATTGACATTATGAAATTCAATGGGCTGGCTAGGTAGAAAGATGACATAGGATAAGTTTATAATCGTTGAGTTTCCACATAATTTTAAATGTATAGTTTTTAAAGGTTTTAGTAAATATTTACTATTTAAATAAATAATATTCACCGAACACTTACTCATTTATATTTAATAATAAATAATTTTTTTCTACAAATACTTTGGAAAAATAATATCTATCTGAAATAATTATCAATTTTCAAGAAGAATTAAAAACAAAAGTACCTGCTTACATGATGAACACTGTTAAGTAGATGTGTGCTCACATCCTTGCTTACATGATGAATGTAGTTTACCGAAAGGGTGCTTACATATTTGCTTACCTGAATAATGTAGTATATGATTCTTTATGGATTTGACTTACAATTTTTGTCACTTATTTATATGTTTGATTTGATCCGAACTTGAAAGTGACAAATTTTATGATTTAGAAGTTAAATTAATTTTATTTTTATACTTGTATAAACAAGACCTAAACTTCCAGCTCTCGTTTTTTTTTTTTAATTGAATAATGTATATGGTTCAGCTTTAGAGTTTAAGACATTTTTAAGACGTTTATTTTTCACCTTAACACTTAAAAATTGGTGATTATGTTTGAATTTATTTATTTTTATTTTGGCCATGGTTGCTGTGTGTGTGTATGTATACAAATACATCACGACTTGCTCCCCGCACAGATCACGCTTTAGATTTTTAATTATAAATTTTTATTATATGCTAAGTTATTTTGTCCAATACTCCACGGCAACAAATTAAAAGCTTTATCAATTTCCTAATGATTTAAATTTTCATAATTACAAGAACAAATCGTTTCAATCGTATTGGTATTAAAACTTCAATTTGATATCATACATCACTACAGATCACACTTGCCCGTTTGATAGTGTAAATCAAAAAACAACAATAGCGAAAATTTTATTTTGATAAAAAAATTAAGTTATAAAATTTTGATAAAAAGTATAAAAACATCATAATATCTTGACCCAAAAAAAAAAAACTGATTGATAACTACCCTGATATTTTTATCAAAATTTATAACTCAATTTTTTTGTCAATGCAGCATTATTTGATAAACGGACTCGATTGACCGTTATGTTTGTTTTTCCTTTAATTCTTTTGAGCTTTTTTTTTTAATTCTAAAAATAAATAATTATAAGACGCGAGGGCTAAGGCCACCTTCATTTTGGTTCCTTATAAATGTCATGAGTCCCACTCCCATGCCTCCATACCTCTGCATCTTAAGAGGCCGAGACAAGTCTTAAGCCAGTACCAAGAAGAAGAAGGAGAAGAAGAAGTTTGAAGAAAATGGCTGAAGAGCAAAGAATCGAGATTCCAAGGGTGCAACTTGGTGGGCAAGGATTTGAGGTAAAGTTCATTTGGTAACTCTTTTCTTTTACAGCATTAGGAAAAATATAAACAATCACAGAGAGATATTACTGTTTCTCATATAATATTTTTTGATGGCTTATATGTGTCTTACAGGTGTCAAAGTTGGGATTTGGTTGCATGGGCCTCACTGGAATTTACAATGATCCTGTCCCTGTTGAAGTTGGCATATCAATAATCAAGCACGCATTTGATCAAGGAATCGCATTCTTTGACACAGCAGACGTCTATGGACCCAATAATGAACTTCTTCTTGGAAAGGTAAATGACTAATTGATAAAACTGATAGATGAAAACTCTTGACATGCAAGATTACTTCGTTTGAGTAATTAATTGATGAATCTTTTCAGGCTCTGAAGCAGCTTCCAAGAGAGAAAGTGCAGCTAGCCACAAAATTTGGTATTGTCAAATTCGACATGAGTGATGTTGTGATAAAGGGTAACCCTGAGCTGAGTATGTCCGCGCCTGCTGTGAGGCTAGCCTGACGCGTCTTGATGTTGAATACATTGATCTTTATTATCAGCATCGCGTTGACACAACAGTACCTATAAAGGATACTGTAAGTAATCTGCCGCCTTCATTTCTGTTTTCCTTGTCAGTAGTCACCAGTTGCCGCATCAATAGTTATAGTGGTACATTTTGCTTCTTATCAGATGGGAGAACTTAAGAAGTTGGTGGAAGAAGGGAAAATAAGGTATATCGGGTCATCTGAAGCAAGCTCTGATACTATAAGAAGGGCACATGCCGTTCATCCTGTTACTGCCTTACAAATGGAATGGTCTCTCTGGACTCGCGAAATTGAGGATGAAATAGTCCCACTGTGCAGGTTCTTTTCAATGGAACTGAAATTGATATGTTACATTCTCATTTTTATCTATTCAACCATGGTAGATTTTCTTTGGTAAATGACTCTCATGTTACCTCTTTAGCTAACATAATCCTGCAAGTTTGATTTCTGTAAATAAGAGGCAACTGTCATTTTTTAATAATATGTTACAGGGAACTTGGAATTGGGATAGTTCCATGTAGTCCACTAGACAGTGAATTTTTTGGTGGCAAGGCTAGTGTTGAAAGTGCGAACAGTCTTCTGGTATGTTTTAGTCTACAATTTTTCATTTGCCATTCTGATCTTGTTACTTTTGAGAGTAATTTTGAAATGATTAACTGATGGCCAATTTTTTCCTTAAGTCATAGCATCCTAGGTTCTCAGGGGAGAACATTGACAAAAACAAGATCTTATATTTGCGTCTGCAAAAGTTTTGCCGAAAAGCATGAATGCAACCCCGCACAACTTGCACTTGCTTGGATTCTTCATCAAGCAGATGATGTAGCACCAATTACTGGTGAGTTTATCTCTTTCTTTTCTTATCAGCCGGTGCAATCATGATAGACATCTCTCCTTTATGAGTTGATAAACCTTGTGTGTGCTTTTTTTTTTTCTTTTTACAGTTACAACAAAGATTAAAAATCTTGACGACAATATTGGTTCTTTGAGAGTGAAACTTACAAATGAAGATTTAGGTGAGATTTCTTCTGTGATTCCCATCAATGAGGTAGCAGGAGATGGAGTGACTGGCAGTCTCCTCCGTTGCTCCTGGAAGTTCGCGAACACACCAGCAAAAGATAGTCCTCCTCCTCCAGCAATGAGGTAGCAGGGGACACAATAACGGATAAGTTTCCTTCGCTGCTCTTGGAAGTTCGTGAACATGCCACTGCAGGATAGTCCCTCCAGCTCCAATAAGCATCTCAAACTTGAAGATTTTCCTTTGAAGAGATTTTTTTATTTTTTTTGGTCAATTTATGTAAGGGCTAATTAATTAGCTTAAGATACACTAAGTGATGTCTTAAATAACGGCAAACATTTGCAAAACAGCAACCAGCTAAAACAAGAAAACACCAGGGTCTTTTCTTGGGACAAAAACAAATTAAAGAACGAGAGATTGTGTCACTATGGGAAAAATTACTATAGTTTGTTTCAATAAATGATGGGGGGAATGCAGGGTAGCTTTTATGTATTTGATTTCAGCTTGCTTTGCTGCTAAAGAAATACTATGTATTAATGCATGATATGTATCAAACTCAAGGCTATTTCCAGCAAGCAATCTCCCAAAGGAACCCAACAATAGATGGATTTGTACCTACTTGCCTCCTTTTGGTAGTAATTTGACATTAGTGCAATGACAATTCAAATATTGCTCGGAAAATTTTAAACCCTTGACTTATTCATTATGTATCATGATGAGGCAATACAACAACTGAAGGATGCTGTAACTTATCAGAATATTATTCAGTTTTTTAAAACATAAGATATTTAAACTCAAGTTCAACTATTTTTTATAGAGGTATGGTGGTTCGGATTGCTCTATTGTGAATATAGTATAATCTCGCGATTAAAGAAGATAGAAAGACAGGGCATTTCATCTTTTACAGGCTCAAGAGTAACATCAGGAGGCTAAATTCACCCGCAAATGTGATAAATATGTCATCTCATTAATAGAGAACATTTTAGGCGGGATTTTTCATATGCACTCCTGAAAAATTTTAACACAGATTTATTTGAATTGATCAAACATGATAGAAAGAGAGAATAAAAACTAAAATGTGTCATGTGACATAATTTTAATTAGGGGGTCGGCTATGCGATCATATAAATCTGATCTGACGGTCACGATTACATGGACTCAAAATACAAGATATGCACATGATTATGGGGTCTTCTACTCCTTCGCTCTTCATCGGTTGTTTGACCAAATACAATAAACGGATCAAAGAAAGCAGGACATGCAATGAACACTATGTGCAAAAGGGGAGTGGGGGTCTGAAGGCATCTTGAATTGAATCGGCCAAGTGTTGCTTGCATGCGCTCTACAAACTGCTTTGGTGTCATCTGAAGCTGCAAGAATTATCCCTAGCTCCGTCGGGTTTTTCTGCAACACTACGACAATCCCTGCCTTCACTCATCTTAATTCATCCCCCGGTTTTGTTCCTCCTTTTTTAATCAATAATTAATTCCTGCCCCCTGTTTCCCCTCTCTCTGTAGACTCTACCCACCAAAACCATTTGCTATCTTTCCAATTTTCTTCTGTATATATACACACATTCATAGAACATTTTATATTACAACACTACGTATATTACTGAGTTACTTTCAATAGTACTTTCAATAGAAAGATAAAAAAGTGGTATACATGCATACGATGGAGACGGTGCAAGGACTGTTGGGGAAGCTGGGGCGGCAGTGCTATGCTGTATTTTGCTTGGGTGTGATTCTTGTTGTGTCGGTGACAATCGCTCATTATGTTAAACCAAAGGATAATTCTACATCAGCTACTGGTGAAAGCAGAGCCAGGGCCACCTGTCGTCGTCTTCGACCTTTACACGGTCCTCCTCTTCCAGTTTCTCCAAAATTCTACTGATCATCACTACCCACCAGCCAAGCAGCTGCTCTATGCTACCTTCTAGAATTCTAGAGACTTTAATTAACTAATTGACTTCTAGACTTGTTTGTGGGCTTAATCAATTTGCTCCCCTCAGTTTTTATGTAAAAATTTTGCTTAATTTAATTAATTGTGTTGACGCGAGATTCGGTGTCTGCTCGTTCACGACTAGAACCTCTTCTCAATGCTCAAGTTTGCAGTTGACTATAGGTAATTTCACGTTGCCCCTTTCTAAATGAGTAGAACTAGGATGCTTACTACTTTTCTCCGACAGACTTCTACGCACACAAAAATTGGTCAAAGCACGACAAGGGTTTTTCCGACTTAAACCCGTCGACGCTCAACTTAAAAATCTGAGCTTACTTTTGAAAAAACTTTGCCAATAATTTCTTGGCTTTGTAGTGATTTTTAAAGCAATGACATCCCTATGAATTTTTCTGAGGTTCTCACTAGAATGCCTCCTGGAATTTCTTTTTGTCTCTTTTTTAGTGTTTTTTGTCCAACCTTTTTACCTTCTTTGATTGCCCTTTTTATAGCCTCCTTGAAAAGTCAGCCCTCTTTGACTCACGTTCACCTCTTTGCCAGAATCCTCGGAAGTGGATGCTTGAAAGTGGTGGTGATAGCTGAGTGGGCTTCGTGCCTGGATTCTCGAATAATAGCGCATGTCTTGTTTAGCTGCCATAGATTGAGTCTGCTGACTTAACTCCCAGCTGGATATGTTCCCAATGCCTAGCAAGGAACCTATTCGTATTATGGTCTCAGTAGATGGTCTCCTTATAGACGAGGAGAATACTCTTGCTCTCGGACGTCACAATGCTCCTCGCTTATGGGAAGGTCAATTCCTCGCTTGTGTATGGCAGATTACGCGATAATATCCCCCCAAACACCGGTCCCTCAGTTTCTAGTATTGGTAATGCAATGGATCAATACTAGAAACTTAATAATCCTGGTTTGGTCACAATATATTTCAACCTCTTGATGTTGGGAGGAGGATCTGCTCACTTTATACATGCACTCCCTTTTTTAGCTCCTAATCGTCATTTCCCTAAAGAATTGCGTCGTAATTGAATGCCGTTAAATGCCAATAAACCAAGGATTTCTGCGTTACTTGGGAACCCTAACTCTGAAAGGAAAATTTTCTCTTTTAGTCTTCTTTTCACCCTCAGGTGGCCAAGCGATCTTTCTCCCCCGAAGTTGAAGTCAGCTTTCTTACCTCTGTCCTGGCGTGCCACTATTCCAGGTATTATTTTCTCTTTTTCAGTCTTGGATAATTGTTATTTTTCTCGGGTTGAGTGGCGTTTAGTTGTGTTGTTTTGGGTATAGTTTAGCAAATGCCAAAAGGCAAGAAAAAGGTAATCGAGATTGATGATAATGAACTAGATTTCTTGTCTGGTCTACTTGCAGAGCCCACTTTCTACTCTAGGATCCCTTTAAAGCCGGTGGCACCCTCTAGTGTTAGGAATAGTGCCAGGAGGATGTCTCCTGAAATAATCACCTCGGCTAGCAGCAGTGATAAGGAGGGATCTTTTGGCTCAAAGGAAACCATAAGTGGGCACCCAAGTGAAGAATCTGGTGAAGCATCGTCGCCAGAACTAGCTCGACTAAAGAAAAGGAGGAAGTTAAGTGGTAGAACTCTGGCCGAACATTACCCCGTTGACCTTATGACCTGTATAACTAGAATAGACGACCTTGAAGAGCTTGGAACCATTTACAAGATTCCTGGTGGCATGGAGCTTAGAATTCCCGAGAAAAATAATACTGTCAGTCGACCTCCCAAAGGGTTCGTTACTTTGTTATTAGAAAACTTTAAATTATGAATGAAGCTTCCCTTGCAGCCTTATTTCATCAAAATGCTTCGTGGATTACATTTAGCTCTTGGTCAACTTAATCTTAACGGATGAAGGGTTCTCTCTGGTCTGCTCATTTTGTGGGACAGATGTGGTCAGAGTGAGCCTACGGTTGACGAGGTCAAACACTTGTATCAACTAAAGAGCAGCCCTAAAGATGCCGAGGGGTATTATTTCATGTCGAGTGCCAATATCAGGAAACATATATAACTGATCTCCCAACAGGTGGTGATGGGAACTTGAAGAATAAATTCTTTTTTGCTGGGGGGTCATTAGGGTCAAGTGGCACAGACTAATGGAGAGAACGTTTACATCCATCCTGTTTCACAGTTCCAGCTTGCATGCTCGCCTTAGATGTATTACACCCTTGGTTGTCCTAGTGACGGAATTGTTTCTAACATGGTCTCTGCTCGTGCTGCAGGTTCTTAGGGTGTACATTACGGCTTTAAGCTTGAATTACGCAAGTGGGTCGAGATTGCATTGGTGAATTCTTGCCCCTATAGAGACTGGTTGTCTACTCACAGCCTAGTTGAATCTTGTCTAGTATCCTACGCTTACGCTATGGAGAACGTTGTGATATGGGCTTTGAACAGAAAACGCTCCCGCCCTAATGTTGCTAGGAGAGGTGGCAACAAAGAGGCTTCCCATAGAAAGCGGGTCAATACAACAGAGAAAACTTCCTATTTTTGAAGATATTGCCACCTTCTCCTTTAATGGCTAGTGAAGCCAGTAGTGTTACGAGCAGTGCTAGTGTTGCTACTCTCCCTTCACCAGCATGACCAAAATATTAATTGCCAGAAGACCGATCAGAGTACCTGGCTCCTTACCTTAACGAGTTTGCTACGCTCATGAGCAAAAACAATTTGGAGGACTTTGACGGCAGTACCCTTGGCGAGCTGGTTGGGGCTATGCAATTCAGCGCTTCCCATCTAAGTTGTATGACTACCTAGTATAAGGCAAAGGTCGGCCGTTATGAGCGCAAGATGAAGGAGAACATTTAATCAATTAAAAGCAAAGTTGACACTGCTGAGAAGAAAGCTGGAGATCTCAATCTCGAGAACTTAAAATTAATAAAGCAGGCCTCCTTTGCGCAGGCGAAAACTATTACTCTTGAAGAAGAGTTAGGCGAGTGTTGGTTGATTTATATAATCAATTATTATCACTGTCAATGTGCAAGTATACACAATAAGTAATAAAGTGATGAGTGTTCAAGATCGTCTTCACAGGGATTGATGTTACTCAAAATGTTAAAGCAATCACAATAATGCACGTCAACTAAAGACTGAAACAAACAATTGCCAGATAATTCTATCATAAATAATAATTGTGAGAGATGGGAATTAAAGCAATATCGAAATAAAATAAACTTAATTAAAAGTGTCCAAGGTTCAATTGAGAATATAGTAGTTGAATGATCAAACTCTCTTAATTGGGTGACTGTTGATTACTAAATTAATACTGGTTGTTATGATACGTGTTGCAGCACTAGGTAGAACAAATATGCATCTGCAGCTATCGCATGTTGGAAATCTCATACCTTTAAATCTACTAACAATGACCAGTTGCTCTTAAATTTAATGTATGACTTTATGATCTTTAGTCTCTCTACCCTACAAAGTGAACACCTATGTCTAAGATATCACAAATCTTAATTTCAAGCATTGCCCTTATGGGATTTAAGATAACCTAATCCAGGAAACTCAATTTGAGAATAAGTAATACTTTAATAATGTCCGCTAAGACATGCTCTTTTACTGCTCTATCTTAACTAAAACTATTAACTGGGCGGTCAACCGAAATAACAATTATATCATAAAAACTATTAGAGTATAATGCTACAGCATTATCATAACATCATATAAGAACAGTCAATAACCCATTGGATTATTTGCCACTCAACTACAAGTAAATTTAGTTCATATTTTGAATGAAAAAAATAAACAGAAATATAATGATCGCAGAATACATCCAATCAATCAAAGGAAAGAAGATAATATGAGTTTAGCACGACGAAAGTCTAAGGATCCTCTTTTGTGCTTTAATGATGCCGAATAACTGTCCTTAATCTTGATCTTCTTCTTGCCTTTTTAATTGGTTTTGAATGTTAATTCCGCCACCCTTCTATGTGGTGCATGCCTCCTTTATACATTTGCAAATTAGGTTTTCCAAACTAATGCCCATGCGCGTGCCTGTGTCTTAATTAGAAAACATGCAGATTGTAATTTAATTACTGACCCGCGCCTATATTTTCTCCCGCATTTCTCCCAGATTGCTACAGCATTAGTTGCTCTAACATCTGCAATAGCACTTGTGTCATTTTCCGATTGTACTTTCCTTCTTTTGTGATCATCTTTTTTCCTCATCTTTCTCATCTAATGTTTCCGCATCCTTTTATGAATTTAAAACCTACAAATTAAAACCTGTTTTTTAGCAATTACTATGATTCAAGTAAAACTTGTTAAGACTCAACTAAAATGAATGTTTATGCAATAGTTCACCAAAATGTAATCAAAATACATTATTTGCTTTCTAAATGGCCTTTATTTAAGTTTAGAATAGATGTAATAACTCTCATTTCCTAGAGTTATCAGCAAGGTTAAGGAAGATTTAGAGGCACAAAGGGTTTTCTATGAGACTCAATTGGAGTCACATCGTGCCTCTCACTAGACTCAGATTGAGAACTTGAAGAAGGACGTCGATAATCAGTACAACAAGGGACTCAGGCATTTTATCGATGCATCATGGTCATTCTGGTTTGAAGATAGATGAGCTTGCTGTTGGCGTAACTGAATACATGAACGAAGAGGCGGCTAAAGAAGGTAGGGAAAAGCCAAAAGCAAACAAATCGAAGGAGGAAA
Organism: Citrus glauca; assembly: GCA_029633175.1. NCBI lineage: Eukaryota > Viridiplantae > Streptophyta > Magnoliopsida > Sapindales > Rutaceae > Citrus > Citrus glauca. The sequence goes on from JAQOOD010000005.1 coordinate 25,603,842, forward strand.
CCACCCCTTCTCGTCTTACTCCTACTGATATTGCCGAGGCCAGCACACCCCCAGTGCAACTGGCAAGACTCCCCCCGCTCCCAAACTGACCACCCAACAGATGCTCTGCTTACTGACCTTCCATCCTTTTGAATGTATCACAAGTTTCTATTATGGACGTTGTATGCCCAGTTTGTTGACTGTTTACTATTACTGCATAATTATTAATGACATTCCTCAGTTTATTTGCTCTTTCTCTTTTTTCCATTTTTTTATTACTATTAGAGGATTGCAACATGATATCCTACATCGAGTAGGATTAGCAATTTCACCAAAAGAATGCTCATTTAACTTTGAAATCTTCTTTTGAACATTCGATTATCTGTTCGCAATTACTTGGTCGAGAAGCTTTGCCTTAGGAAACTTTCGGAACAATTGAACATTTGTTCATTGTTCTTTGGTCGAGCAGAATCACGCAAAGTTTCACTTTTTGTCTCTCTACTAAATTGGCTCGAGACTTCAAAGTCTTTACTTTGTTTTGGATGCTTTTTCGGACATTAAACTATCTGGTGGCTAGTATGTGGTTAAGCGGATTTGGTGAGCTTGGCTTTGGGTCTCACTTATGATTAGGCTTTAAGACCTTGAAGCTTTTACTTACCTTAGGAATTTTATTAAATTTATGATTGTCTGCTCCTTCATATGGTCGAGCAAATTCTGGCAAGCTTGGCTTCTTGTCTCGCCATTAAGCAGGCTTTGAGACTTTGAAACCTTTGTATACCTTAGAAACTTTATTGAATTTATGATTATATGCTCACCTTCTCATGGTCGAGCAGATTCTAGCAAGCTTGGCTTCTTGTCTCACCATCGAGTAGGCTTTGAGACTTTAAAGCCTTTGCATGCCTTAGAAATTTTATTGAATTTATGACTGTCTGCTCGCCTTCACATGATCGAGCATATTCTGGCAAGCTTGGCTTCTTGTCTCCCCCATCGAGCAGGCTTTGAGAATTTAAAGCCTTTTCATATTTTACAAACGTTTTTGGGATTTTGGTTGTCTGCTCGCCTTCGTGTGGTCAAGCAGATTCTAGCAAACTTTGGCTTCTTGTCTCACCATCGAGCATGCTTTAAGACTTTAAAGCCTTTACATGTCTTAGAAATTTTTCTTATTTTATTTTTATTTTTTTACATCGGTGCAAGTTGAATGAAATTCCTCCAAATGATCACTGAACTCATTTTACATGAAATTGACTTAACATAAAAAATAAATAGCAGTAGAAATAAACAGAAATAACTCTAAGTACTGTTAAGTCTTATTGGAAATATTTTTTGAGATGTGCTGCATTCCACAGTCGCTTCACCTTATGTCCATTCGCGTGAATGAGCTTGTAGGCTCCAGGTCTGACCACCTGCTTGACTCTATATGGCCTTTTCTAGTTAGGACCAAGTACACTTTGTGTCGACTCTTTAGTGTTCTGATTTACCTTTCTAAGCACCCAATCGCCCACTCTGAACTGTCGTACATACACCTTTTAGTTGTAGTAGTGAGCTACCCTCTACTGGTAGACAACTGACCTCTTTGATGCTAGGTCCCTCTTCTCAGTCAGTAGGTCCAGATTTAAATATATCTGGTCGTTGTTCTCACGTTCATCGAAGTGCTCAGTTCGGTGCGTATTTACCCTTATCTCCGCGGGCACGACTGCTCATGTCCAAAGGCCAAAGCAAACAGGGTTTCTTCAGTAGCTGTTTTATGAGACGTATTGTATGCTCATAACACTCCTGGTAGCTCATCAACTCATGCCCTCTTCCTCTCTCCCAGTCTAGTCTTCAAAAGCTTTTTTATAACCTTTTTGGCTGCATCTACTTGTCTATTAGACTAAAGATGAACAGGAGAACGTAATTTCAACTCTATTCCGAGGTTCTGGAAAAACTCCCTGAACTTATGATTGTCAAATTGTCTATTATTGTATGTTATCAAGGCATATGGGATCCATATCAGTAAATTTGGTTCCTCCACACGAAGTCAGTCATCTTCTTCTCTGTCATCCTGTTAAGAGCTTCTACCTCAACCCATTTAATGAAATAATCAGCTACTACCACCGCATATGTAGTTGTTCCGCGTCCTTTTGGCAAAGGCCCGATAAGATCGATTCTTGATTGAGCAAACGGCCACAGCGAGGTCATATAAGTGAGTTTTTTTAGTTGCTAGGTGGGTGGGGAAATTGGCAAAGCTTTGACAACTTTTAAAACTCTTAGTTTTTTCCTGGGTGTCCTGGTGCATCGTTGTTGGTTATTTTTATAACCAAATATTGTTGGTGTCCATGTGTAAGTGTATACAACAAGTAAAAAAGTGATGAGTATTCAAGATCGTCTCACAGGAATTGATGTTACTTGAAATGTTGTAGTAATCACAATAGTGCAAACTAATTTAAATCCGAAGTTAACAAAAGTAAAATATGTTATATCCTAATTAATAATTATGAGAGGATAAAGTAAAACAATATTGTAATGAAATAAACTAAATTAAATGTGTCTAAGATTCAATTGAGACTATGTTAGTTGAATGATTAAACTCTCCTTATAGGCTGACTGTTTTCCATCAAGTTGACTCCAATTGTTATGGCAAGTGTTGCAGTACTAGGCAGAATTAATCTGCATCCTCAGCTATCGCATATTGGAACTCTTATACCCTTAAATACACTAACAATGACCAATTGCTAGTGTGTCACAAATCTTAACTTCAAGTATTTCCCTTATAGAATTCAAGTTAACTTTAATCCAGGAAACTTAACTTAAGATCAAGTAATACTCTAATAATATCTGCTAAGACATGCCCTTTTGCTGCTTTATCTTAACTGGAACTATTAAATGGGTGGTCAACTAAAATAACAGTTATAACAATAATAGTTATTAGAGTAAAATGATACAGCAAGGACATAACAACACATAAGAACAGTCAAGAATCCATTAGATTGTTTGTCAATCAGCTACAAGAAAATCTAGTTTATATTCTGAATAAGAAAAACAAACATAAATATGTTGTTCAAGGGATGCACTACAACAATCAAATAAAGAAGATAAATATATGTTGGGCCCGGAAAAAAACAAATCCAAATAATTCTGCAAGATTTCTCAATGTTGCCAAAACAGCACACTTCAATTCTGATCTACTTCTCATTTCCTCTCTAATGATTTTAATGATAATTCACTTGCCACCTTTTTATGTGATGCACGCCTCCCTTTTATACTTAAAAACTAGGGTAAAGCACAAGTCCCTAAGCGTGCATGAGTTAAATTAGGAAACATGCAACTCGCGATTCTACAGCTGGCCCGTGCCTAAATTTTCTCCCGCATTGTTCTCAGATTGCTACAGCACTAGTTGCTCTAACATCCGCTACAACACTGCACTATTCCCGATTGTTTTTTACTTCTTTTGCGCCCATCTTCTTTCCTCCTCTTGCTCATCCACTGTCTCACCGTCCCCTCATGAATTAAGACTTTTTGAAAACTTACAATTAAGCTCATGTTTTAATCACAGATTACTTTAATTCAAACAAAACCTATTAAAACTCAACTAACATAAATATTTATGCAAAATATAACCAAAATGTAATAAAAACACCTTATTTGCTCTCTAAGTAATCGCGATTTAAGTCTAGAATTGATGTAATAACTCTCATTTCCTAGAGTTATCAATCGTCGACCAGAAATACTCTTGCCTAAAAGCCTTATAGGTAAGAGATCTCGTACAGAATAGTTTCCACAAACCCCTTCACGTACTTCTCTTAGCACGTAATCTGCATCGTCTTTGTCCAAACATCAAAGGAACGACAAAGTGTACCCTCGCTGATACAACACCCCATCAATTATCGTGTACCTCGACACCTGGCATCTGATCCTCCATACTTGTAACTTATCTTCTTTTAACATTCATCCTGTATGTACGAGATTATTGGGTCCATCCATCAGCTTTTATGCTCTATTCGCATTATCTCCAGATTTTGCTCGATGTTAGGGAGGGACTTCATCTTAAAGGGACAAATTTGGCTTTTTTATGTTGGTGTGCTCTATCCTCAAATATGTTATTCCTATTTCCTTTAAAGTTAACTTGAACAGGACATTGACCGAGATTTCAGTTTCTATCAGGATTCAGTCAAACTTCTTGCTGGCGACAATGGCTTCAATTACAAGGGCATCATCGTATGAGTATAGCACTCTTCTTCGTCCTCATATGTCCATATGATCAACACCCACCTAGTCCTCGTTCGTTTTTCCACCAGAGTGTTAAAGAATACTTCTTTGCTAGTCATGGCATACCTAGCATAGTTCTTTTTGGATTTGTTGGAATCCCCAACCAACGTTGGGCCCCCAAGGATAACTCTGACAATGGGCTGCTTGCGGCCCGCATTTCTAATGCCTTGCTTTACTCCACATGATGAGCCTGCAATCGGGATAACTCATCTATGAACTCGTCTAGGTAACGATTCCTCACTAAATCTTCCACCTGATTTTTGAGATCACTGCATTGGATTGTGGTATGACCATAGGTGCCATGAAATTCGCAAAATCGACCCTTTATCTCGCATGTTGGGTGGTTTTGTTATTGGAGTGGGAGGATACAACAGACCACAGTCTTTATTGCATTGTACACCTCGTCCAGAGGTGTTTTCAATAAAGTGTATTGTGTTAACATATATGTTTCTATAATATTGATTTTGATGATAACAAACAAGATTAAGAATGATTAATCTTTTAAAGCTCAAATTATGTTTTATACATTTTAAATAAATCATTATTTTCATATTATAAAGGTTTTATATTTAATGGAAAATAATTGTATGAAATTGGTTATTTTTCAAGTTATGATTTAATTGAAAGAATTTTGAAAACTTTGAAATCAACAAGTATTGTTTGAAATCTTGGAGAAGGACTTATTTGAAAAGTGTCATAGCATTTTGGGCTATATCATAATTTCAGAAAGTTTTGAGTTTAACAAAGTATTATTTGAAATTTCTGAAATTGGACCTATTTGTAAACTTTCATAACGTTTTAAGCCATAATATAGTTTTATAACGTTTTGGGGTCAAACTGTAAATTTAGAAACTAATTTCACTGTAGCAATCACTGTAGAATTGTAGCTTTCATTGTAGCAGTCACTGTAGTAACCGGCTAACCGTTTATTTTAAAACGGCTAACCGATAATGTCCAGAAAGCATGTTTTATCCAGTTTTGTTAAAATGATGATTCTAGAAAAAACTGGTGAACCATTTATTGAAAATGGTTAACGGTTTACTGAAAACGGTTAACTATTTATTTTAACCTTGAACCGTTTAATGAGAAAGGTTAAGCGAAATTTGTTTTGCAGGTTACTGGAAACTAACGGTGAACCGTTTACTGAAAACGGTTAACCGTTTATTTGAAATTTGGCCCAACGGTAACTTTTGACCAACAAAACGGTTAACCGTTTACAGTTAACCTTTAACCGTTTTCGGGCTGACAAGTGTATAACGGCTAGTTTTTGAGCTCAAACTATATAAACTCAAAGCCAATTCATTTTTGGTCATCCAAGCAAGCATAAACAAGAGCACACAACATATATTAAGCTTCATTTTCATAAATCATATTTTATTGAATCATCATTGATCTTCAATTTGTATATCCACTCTTAAAGAGAGGTTGAGTGTTGTATTTTTCATTTCTCAAATTGTAAGATTACAAGTGTGGGAAACACTTAGGGTAAAGAGATTGATGATATAATCTCTTGTTGTAAAGGTTCATTGACACCTTGAAGTCAATTGTAAAAGCTTGAAGCCTTGGAAAGGCTTGGATAGTGAAATCCTCAAGCGGGTGAGCTTGGAGGCGTGGACGTAGGCGGGGATAGCCGAACCACGTAAAAATCATTGTGTTCGTCTTTCTTTTCCCTTACTCTTTTAATTATTGTGCTTTTATTGAACTTATTATTTTCAATTTTATTAAGACATTAGATTGCTTGTTGTGTGGATTTGCTAGAATAAGTTTTAAAATTCCAATTCACCCCCCCTCTTGGGTTGCACACTTGTATTTCATACTGTCCATAGCTCTTACTCTGATCGATCACGTGCATTTCCTTTTCCCTGCAGGCGTTGTTTTGAGTGAGAGGGGGTATTGGTGCATCTGGTCTGCTAGCTTTCATACTCTGTGGATAGTGGGTCACTGTAGTATGATGATGAGGGTAATTGTACATCTAGTCAAGCCTGCTATGTTGATATTGGAGTGGCCTTTGGTGAGGTTGGTAAGAGGCGACCCAGCTTCCTGCACTGCCCCTCGAGGTATGGTGGTCCTTCCGCTTAATTAGCCCACTTTATGTTGGAACTTTCTTTTTCTTTCTCATCAACCCCTCCAACTGGTCCGTCTTAATCCTCGCCTTTTTTTCTCCTCAATTTTTATGTCCCTTTTGGCATGCTCATAGGCCGCAGAATATGACTGAACTGCTGGACTCTTTAAATTGTACTATAAATGCCTTATCCTTACTTCTTCTTTTAGTCCTCTCAAGGCTTGAGGATGGTTAAAGGCTCCAAGATCGAGGATATGATGATATTTTTTTATAAACTCCCGAAGAGTCTCATTTTCTCCTTGCTGCATACTTGTCAGCTCCATTATATCATCTTCTGGTGCCATTGCCCCCTGAAACTGCTCTGCAAATTCCTAGCACATCTACTCAAATGTTCTAATGTTTTCTCGAGGAAGCCTTCAATACCACTCACGTGCCCGTCCCTCTAAAGTCAGCGGAAACACCCTACATCTCTGGGCTTGGGATAATCCTTGCACTCCGGTTATGTCATTGAAACACTCTATGTGCACCAATGGGTCAGGTTGACCAGGATCACTTGCTGCTACCTAGTCTCGCTCTTTCTCGACATCATGCGGGTGTTGTCGAAGTTCCCTCTCCTCAACGTTCCCAGCCCTGTCATTATTGCCCGTGTTCTGCCTACTTGGGGATTAATTCCTTCCTTCATGACTTCCTCCCTATAGGGATTGGTCACCACGTCCACCACTAGGGCCTCCTGGTAGATCGACCTCTCATCAGGTTGGTCCCTTCACCATTGTTCTTTCTTCTAACGTGCCCCGGTGTAACTCCATCTCTTCTCATCATTTCTCCATGAGTTCTTCTTTGTTCATTTCTCAGCTCGTGCAAGAAGGTTGTTAGAGTTTCCATATTTTTTTCCATTCAATCCATCCGCCCATGTATTGCTCTTTCTCGCGCCTCGTTAGCTATCTTTCTCAATGTTACGGATTCGTTAATCCCCAGATCCCCTCCTTGGATACTACTCCCACCTACATCCATGGTCACCCCGCTTTTTTCCCTTCTTTCTCTCTATTAATGGAAGCTTTTTGTTTAGCTCCCAACAGACAACGCCAAAATATTGATGCAAGATTCGGTGTATGCTCATTCACGACCATAATCTCTCCTTAATGCTCAAGTTTGCAGTTGATTATAGGTAACTTCATGCCGCCCCTTTCTAGACGAGTAGAATTATGAGGCTTACTGCTTCTCTCTTGAAGACTCTTGCGTACACAAAAACTAGTCAAATCACGCCGGGTGTTTTCCCGGCATAACCCTCCGATGCTCAAGCCAGAAATCTAGGCTTATTCTTGGAAAAACCCTGCCAATAATTTCTTGGCTTTGTAATGATTCCTAAAGTAATGAAATCCCTATGAATTTCCTAAGGTTCTTATTAGAATGCCCCTTGGAATTTCTTTATCTTTTTTTTAGTGCTTTTTGTCCAACTCTTTTACCTTCTTTGATTGCCCTTTTTATAACCTCCCTAAGAAGTCAACCCTCCTTAACTCACGTTCGCCACTTTGCCAAAATCCTCGGAAGTGGATGCTTGAACTTGATGGTCGTAACTGAGTGGGCTTCGTGCCTGGATTGATTCTAAGATAGTAGCACACGTCCTGTTAACTGTTGTGGACTGGGTCTGCTGATTTAGCCCCCAACGGGAAATGTTCTCGACACCTAACAAGGACCCTGCTCGTATTCTGGGCCCAGCAGATGGTCTCCTCATAGACAAGGAGAAGACTTATGCTCTCGGACGTCACATTGCTTCTCGATTACGCGAAGGTCAACTCCTCACTTGGGTATGGCAAATCACGCTATAATATCCCCCCCAAACAAATTGTTAATTAACAAATCAACAGTTTGCGAGATAGCTTCGACTACAGTAGGTGCCGGCGTCGATCATTAGCATGGCGGTGCACGGCAGAATTAGGCAAGGAGAGATGGATAGATATAATCAACGGTTGCTGATCAAATTTGAAACTTTCCAGCGAACCGACGGTGATGATGAAATTGATTCCGATTATAACGAAGAAACCAACGAAGAGCAAAGGAGAAGAAGAACCCATAATTTTATGCATATCTTGTATTTTGAGCCCATATAATCGTGACCGTCAGATCAAATTTATATGATCGTATGGCTGGTGTTAGTTGGCGCTATGTTAGAGCTGATCCAACTTAGCTAAACACTTTTATTAGACGATTACATCATGAGTTGTGACTATAAATTTCTCCCACACTTGACATTTTGCAAAATACAGGGATTATTTTGTCAAATCCTAAAATTGTTTGCACTTGTTTTGAATTACACTAAATTGACCAATCATGTAGTAGAGAAAAAAAATGAAAATTCGTTTGCACACAACAACACAACAGAACCAGTTTCAGTAAAAAAAAAAAAAAAAACTTGTCTTCACATCCTTGGAGCCACACCAGATTCCTTTCCCTTTTGTCTCATCCAGCTCAAGCTCAACTCAACCAACTAATTATTGAAAGAATACCAAGACAAAGCAAAACCAAAGCATCAAATATGGCAGAAGAGATGAAACTCCAAGTTCCGAGAGTGAAACTCGGAACCCAAGGCCTTGAGGTAACCACCCATTTGTAATTTTTTTTTTTGTTCTTTTAATCCTGATCGTTTGATTTCTCTGATTGTGTTTTTTTGCTTTTACAGGTATCAAAGCTGGGGTTTGGATGCATGAGCCTGAGTGGAGGTTACAATTCTCCAGTCTCTGAAGAGGATGGCATCTCTATAATAAAGCATGCTTTCAATAAAGGAATCACTTTCTTTGATACTGCTGATAAATATGGACCATATACGAATGAAATTCTTCTTGGAAAGGTTAGGATCTTGACTCTTGACACTTGTGTAAGAATTCTCTTAACTAAACACTTGTTATGTTTGATTAATTTAGTTACAATTCACATCTAGATCAAGCGGTTACCTAAAGAGTATGATAGCTGCTATGCTTCAAGAAATTTAACTGATAACTATGGAATCACACTCCTAATGTAATATGTTTGTTCAAGGAATTGGTGAATATTTATTTTTGCACATTATTGAGGATTTAGAAATCATTGTTAAAATTTTCCGAATTTATTGGAAAAAAATTCATTCCTTTCAGGCCTTGAAGATGTTGCCCAGAGAAAACATACAAGTAGCCACAAAGTTTGGGTTTGCAGAATTGGGACTTGATGCTGTGATTGTGAAGGGTAACCCTGAGTATGTGCGCTCATGTTGTGAAGCTAGCTTGAAGCGCCTTGATGTGGAATACATTGATCTGTATTATCAACATAGAGTGGACACATCAGTCCCCATAGAGGAAACTGTGAGTGATTCTCTCTTCCTCAGGCTAACAATCTGAATTGAAGAGTTTTGACCCCAATTATGATTTTTAGATTCTGATTGTATCAGTAGTATTGGGATCCATATTGATTGAATGTGTTCAAAACTATATTTGTCATTTCCTTGTCACACTATAGATTGGCGAAATGAAAAAGCTGGTGGAAGAGGGCAAAATCAAGTACATAGGATTATCTGAGGCTAGCCCAGGTACAATTAGGAGAGCACATGTTGTTCATCCTATCACAGCTGTACAACTGGAATGGTCTCTTTGGACTCGTGACATTGAGAAAGAGATAGTACCACTTTGCAGGTTCGTTCAACTTGCGATGAAGAGTGTTTAAGGACCTATTTAATTGTTCCTATCTAAAACTTTAATTTTTGTATCTAGTGTCTGAGGGTATAGCATTTCATAAAATTTGTAACTTGAATAGGATAGATTAGATTTTCAAAGGAAGTATATTTTATTTATTTGTTCCAATCTACTATTTTGTACCTAATGTCTGTAGATATAGAATTTTGTAAAATTCAATACTTGCATAGAATAGATTAGATTCTAAGTGGAAGTACATGCTTGCATGTACAAGACTGCCCTTCTGATAGATTGAAGTGTGCAGGGAGCTTGGCATTGGAATAGTTCCATACAGTCCTCTTGGTCGTGGATTTTTCGGTGGCAAAGCTGTTGTGGAAAGTGTGCCTCCAGATAGCTTTTTGGTATGTTTTTCATCAATGTTTGTCCGCATCAATTTGTTTCATAACACAGTATAACATAGATGTTTTTAAGAAACAACATGAGCTTTCCAGTTTCATTTGAGACTAATGTTCCATATGTGGTGAAGCTTATTAAAATTGTGCATGTATCTGTTTTATAAGAATTTTCTTCCTCGGTTCACCGGAGAGAACCTGGACAGAAACAGGAGCATTTATTTTCGCATAGAGAACCTTGCCAAAAAGTACAAATGCACTTCTGCGCAATTAGCACTGGCATGGGTTCTCGAACAGGGGGATGATGTCGTACCTATTCCTGGTAAGTTTCTATCCTTGAGTTCATGATTCATGTGTTGACTTGACGAAATATATAGAGTTCAAATTCGAGCTGATCAAAATAATGTTGCCTAATGTTTATTGGTAATTTGCTTCGAGCATCAGGGACAACTAAGATTAAGAACCTAGAAGACAATATTGGCTCCTTGACAGTAAAACTTACAAACGAGGATCTGAAAGAAATTTCTGATGCCGTACCCACAGAAGAGGTTGCAGGAGGAAGATATCCAGATTCCTTTGACAAAACATCGTGGAATTTTGCAAACACACCTCCAAAAGACTCTTAAGGTTTGAACTTTGAGCTTAAAATATTTTCTGGATGCTGCCTATATCATCACTTGGGGTTGGGAGCTTGGGATGTCTTATTTTATGCAAATAAACTCAGATAAATGTCAGAACATGTTTACAAGCTACCGGTACATTACTTTGTGCTAAACAATTTCATGAGTAAAACTTTGATCATTATGATGTACTATATTTGTAAACATGGTGTGCCGGATTTGTGAAATGAGAATATGTGTGAGGCTTTTTAAGGTACAACCTGAAATCAAGTTGCTAAAATATTTTTGCCGACTATCTCTTTCTTTGAAAATGAAGATTACAAATATCCAAATTTTGGATGGAAACAATTTGACTGCATTTGCTTCATAATAGCACAGACACAGGTCGCTTCGCAGGCAAATTATGGTGTTTGTAGATGAAATACTTATTGAAGGAAAATTATATTCAAGTTACAGTGAGAATGGAGATAGGAAAATAACTGCTGTTTGTTTAAGAATACTCTCTTATCATTCAGGAGGATAAAGATTACCTACCATTTAAGTCTGACTGGTTTGGTGGTGCTATTACCACCCCTTTAAGGTCCTTATGAAACCATTTTTAATTAAAATTACATAAATAGCCAAAGACAAATTTAATTGATTATATTTTGAATGGAAATTCAAATACACTTATTTATTTTTTAACAAAATTTTTACGTCACACAACCTAATATTCTATATTTATCTTTTAATTTATATTTGAAAATATAATTTTTTATACTAAAAATATATTTTTTAAAGAATTTTTTTTACTGGAAATTAGTTTAGGATTAATCAGTTGGTTTCTTGAAATTTTATTTTAATAATTTCTTTTTATTACCATGTATGTGGTTACCGGAGTTCCTATATAATGAGAAAAAGCTTATTAGAAAGGAAAGAAAATGGATTGGAGCTTTTTATTAGATAAAAATAATTTAAGTCGGGTATTCTGAAAAAAAAAAAGATTTTAGAAGGGTTTCAAAAGACTTAAGCTGGGCTTCCATTCTTTAACAGGGCCGAGTACACAAGAGTTTAAAAAATGTAGATGCCCAGAACCCACTTTTACCTTTTTCCCCCGTATGCATTTGACCGCCTCACCGTATCCCATATGTTCGACTTTCTAATTAAACCCATTTATTTTTAAATTATACCTATTTATTTTTAAAATTATCTTCATCAAAAAATTAAAAATAATTATGTTAAATATTTTTTCATTCTCTCTCTCATATGCTCTCTCTTAAACATCATCACCCAGTACCTATCTTCATCACTACCATGTCCATCATTACTATCACACGTCTTCATCACCATCAATCTACCACCAGCTCAGATACATTATAATTTATTATTGAATTTTGTTAATTTTTTTTGGAAAATTAGTGGTTTTTAATGTTGTTGATGATATAGGTTTTTTTTTGTGTTAATCCAACATTTTGACAATTGCAATTTGGAATTTGTTAAAGGACTAACATTTTACGTAAATTGTAAATCAATTCAAGAAAGTTAAGAAAGATATGAAAGAGGAGAAGTTCATGAGCTATGGATAAATCTAAAAATACATAGAGATAATCAAAAGATAAAAACCGATGAGATAAATTAAGTTGATCAAATATCATTTTTCTCTTTTAAAATTTTAATTGCCCTTTTCTCTTTTAGTGTTTTAGAGCTTGTTAAAATTTTGAATTCTATACAAGTGCACATAGAAATGTATGCTGCTAAGTTGCTTGTCAATCTTGCTGGGAGTTGAGCATTAGTACAATACTACAATTAGATGATATTCGTTGTTAGCATAATTCAATTGGCTTGCTAGCCAAAAAGTAAAAAGATGGCATAGAGTAGGTTTATAATCGTTGAGTTTCTACTTAATTCTAAAAGTATAGTTGTTAAAGATTTTAGTGAACATTTACTACTTAAGTAAATAATATTCACCGAGCACTCGCTTATCCATTTATATTTAACTGCTAGTAATTTTGTTCCACAAATACTCTGAAGACGCGAGGTCTATTTTTATTGGTATATGTGTATTTAAGAATTTAACCATTTTGGGTCCTAAAATAATTATCAATTTTGAAGAAGAATAAAAGCAAAAGAATGTTTACGTACTTGCTTACGTGATTAATATTGTTAAGCAAACGTGTGCTTACATACTTGCTTACATGATGAATGTAGTTTAGCAAAAGGGTGCTTACGTACTTGCTTACCTGATTATTGTAGAATACGATTCTTCACAGCTTGAGATTACAATTTTTGTCACGTATTCATATGTTTGATTTGATGTTCAAACTTGGAAGTGACAAAATTCAATTGCGCAGTCAGCAGTCATCAAAGACTACTCAAGGCAGCTACAGCGCATTACCGTTGTGATTTAGAAGTTAAATTAGTTTTATTTTATATTTATATAATAAAAAATTTATAATATACTATATGATGAATACCAAGCAGGGCCTCAGACAGTAGGTTTGTTTTAAATTTTTTTTTATGAAGATATTTTTTTTAAAATTGAATAGTGTATGAGGTTCAATTTCAGTGCTTAGACATTTTAAAGATTTTTATTTTTCAACTTAACACTGAAAAATTGTTGTTTATGCTTGAATTTAAATTTTTTTATTTTGGTCATAGTTGTTGTGTGTGTGTATACAATCCTTCTTTAGTACTCACGTTCTCTTTTTTTTTTTTTCGCTGACACACTTTGAAGCCGTAGGATTCAATGGAGTCAGATTTTTAATGCCATTAAAGTGCATGACTTTACCTTTCAAAAAACAAAGTGCACGACTTTAAGTGGTGACGTTTAATAGAGAGAGATTTTAATGCTATTAATCTAATTTAGTACCCTCTCATTTTTTTTACCTAACACACTTTTAAGTTGTGGGATTTAATAAAGTCAGATTTTAATATTATTAAACTACGCAACTTTACAGTGCATTCAAAAATTAACTTTATTAAATCATACAATTTAACAGTGCATCTGCATTTAAAAAAATGAGGGGGTCTACATCTGAGAATGATTACACACATTAGAAGTGTGGGGGCCTTCATTTTTTAAAATGCAGACACACTATTAAAATGTATGATTTAATAAAATCAGTTTTTGAATGCACTATAAAATTATGTGGTCTAATAACATTTAAATCTGACTCTATTAAATCCCACGACAAAAAAGAATGTTCGAATAAAAAAAATTAAGGGCCCCAGCACTACTCTATGGCAATAAATTAAAATCTTTATGAATTTCCTAATGATTTGAATTTTCATAATTACAAGAACAAATCATTTCAATCGTATTGGTACGAAAATTTCAATTTGATATCATACATCAGTACAGATCATACATGCCCGTTTTATTGTGTAAATTAAAAATATCAATAACAAAAATATTATTTTGATAAAAAATTAGGTTATAAAATTTTGATAAAAAGCATAAGAAGATTAAAATGTCTTGACAAAAAATAAGTTGATTGATAGCTACTTGCCCTAAGATTTCAATCAAAAATTTACCCTATCATTTATTTAGCATTGTTCGATAAATAAAAACAATTGTTTAATAAACAAAAACAGTAAAACAGACTCGATTGACCGTTATGTTGATTTTTTTTTTTAATTCTAGAAATAAATAATTATAAGACACGAGGATTACGCCTTAGGGCTAAGCCCACCTTCCTTTTGGTTCCTTATAAATGTCATCAGTCCCATGCCTCCATATCTATGCATATTAAGAGTCTGAGACAAGTCTTAAGCCAGTATCAAGAAAAGAAGAAGAAGAATACGTTTGAAGAAAATGGCTGAAGAACAAAGAATCAAGATTCCAAGAGTGAAACTTGGTGGGCAAGGATTTGAGGTAAAGTTCATTTGGTAACTCTTTTCTTTTACAGCATCATGAAAAATATAAACAATCACAAAGAGACATTATTGTTTCTCATACAATATTTTTTGATGAATTTTATATGTCTTAAAGGTGTCAAAGTTGGGATTTGGTTGCATGGGCCTCACTGGAATGTACAATGATCCTGTCCCTGATGAAGTTGGCATATCAATAATCAAGCACGCATTTGATCAAGGAATCACATTCTTTGACACATCAGACGTCTATGGAGCCAATAATGCTAATGAACTTCTTGTTGGAAAGGTTAATGACTAATTCACTAAGCCGATACATGAAAACTCTTTTCATGTAAGTAATTAATTGACGAATCTTTTCAGGCTCTGAAGCAGTTTCCAAGAGAGAAAGTGCAACTGGCCACAAAATTTGGTATTGTCAAATTTGACGTTAGTGGCCTTGTAATAAACGGTACCCCTGAGTATGTTAGAGCCTGCTGTGAGGCTAGCCTGAAGCGTCTTGACGTTGAATACATTGATCTCTATTATCAGCATCGTGTTGACACAACAGTACCTATTGAGGATACTGTACGTAATCTGCTGCCTTCATTTCTGATTTCCTTGTCAATAGTCATTAGTTGCTGCATCAATAGTTATGGTGGTGCATTTTGCTTCTTATCAGATGGGAGAACTTAAGAAGTTGGTGGATGAAGGGAAAATAAAGTATATCGGTTTATCTGAAGCTAGCCCTGATACTATAAGAAGGGCACATGCCGTTCATCCTGTTACTGCCTTACAAATGGAGTGGTCGCTCTGGACTCGCGCAATTGAGGATGAAATAGTCCCACTTTGCAGGTTTTTTATACTGGAATTGCAATTGAAATGTTACCATTTTCATTTTTATCTACTCAACTTGACCAGATTTTCTTTGGTAAATGATTCTCAAGTTACCTCTTAGTTAACATATCCGTATATTCCTGTAAGGGTGATTTCTGTTAATGAGAGGCAATTGCCATGTTGGAATATTATGTAATAGGGAACTTGGAATTGGGATAGTTCCATATAGTCCACTTGGCAGAGGATTTTTTGGTGGCAAGGCTAGTGTTGAAAGTTTGCCTGCAAGTAGTATTCTGGTATGTTTTAGTCTACAATGTTTCATTGGTTCATTTGCCATTCTGATGTTGTTACTTTTGAGAGTAATTTTGAATTGATTAACTGATGGCTAATCTTTACTCAAGACATGGCATCCTAGGTTCTCAGGAGAGAACATTGACAAAAACAAGGTCTTATATTTGCGTCTGCAAAAGTTAGCCGAAAAGCATGAATGCAACCCTGCACAACTTGCACTTGCTTGGATTCTTCATCAAGGAGATGATGTAGCACCAATTCCTGGTGAGTTAGTCTTTCTTTTCTTGTCGGCCGGTGCAATCATGATACACATCTCTCCTATATGAGTTGATAAGCCTTGTATGTGCTCTATTTTTTTGGCAGGTACAACAAAGATTAAAAATCTTGATGACAATATAGGTTCTTTGAGAGTGAAACTTACAAATGAAGATTTAGATGAGATTTCTTCTGTGATTCCTATCAATGAGGTAGCAGGGGATGGGGTAATTGGCGGTCTCCTTCGCTACTCCTGGAAGTTCGGGAACACACCAGCAAAAGATGGTCCACCTCCTCCAGCTACTAAAAGCATTTGAAATTTGTAAAAATTGTACCGATGAGCAACTTATTTAGCTTAAGTTATAAGAAATGATGTCTTGAATAATTGCAGAATCTAGCAAACCAGCATTGAAGTGGATCAACAAGATAAGCAAAACCCAAACTGTTTTTCTTGCGACAAAAGCAAAGAAAGGATTTGAGATTCTGTCACAATGTTGAGAATTACTACTGTTTGTTTTAATAAATGATAATGAAAATGCAGGGTAGCTTTTATGTATTTGATTTGAGCCTGCTATGTTGTTGCTAAATGAATATTATGTACTGAAGGAAATGTGCAATCAATATCGACTCAAGGGTGTTTCCAGCAAGTAATCTCTAAAATTAAAAGATGAACTTGTTCCAATTTTCCACCTTTTGAGTACTAATGCAACAAGTTTTCAAGTATTGTTCTGAAAATTTTAAATCCTTGGTATTCAAAACTCAAGCTATTATAAATAGTTTATGGTCGTTGCATTTCTTGTACTATGAGTTCGGTATGAGCCTTCAATCAAAAAAAAAAAAAAAAACACAGGTTGCACAATATACGATTCAAATTGGATTGCACTCAAAACTTGTTCAATCGGAAAGACACAAGGATATAGTACATATGTATCTCGTTACTAGAAAATACTCTTAAGTGGAATTGACATACCACATGATCGTACACTTATCCAATAAAATTTTAGTATATATATCCATTTTAAAATTGGTCAATCATGAAAATAAGAGCAAAGAAAATTAGATCGTTTAGCATCATTTTATTACATGGTCTCGATATTTGATGGTCACATTAAGAGCGTAAGTATCTCTCCTACTGGACATTTTGCAAAGTCTAGGCTTTATTTGTCAACTTTTAAACTATTTTATGCTTGTTTCCAATTACACTGAACTTCAGAATTTTGTTTAAACTTAATAACTATAATATTACATGAATGCTTATGATAAAAATAGAGACTTGTCAAGACACAGCCTCGGAGTTGAAGCCGAACCGCATTCCCCTTTGTCCTCATTCTGCTCATTGCCCAAGTTAAGGTCAACGAACTCTACTTACTGAAAGACACTGAAACAAAGAAACCAAAACAACATCCTCAAATATGGCAGATGAGAAACTCCAAGTTCCAAGAGTGAAACTGGGTACCCAAGGCCTTGAGGTAAACTGTCGATTTGTAATTTTTACCTTTTTTTCACAAAAAGGTCCTGAAAATTGTTTTCTATAATTGTTTGTTTTGCATGCTTTTATAGGTTTCAAAATTGGGTTTTGGATGCATGAACCTGAGCGGAGGTTATAGCTCTCCAGTCTCAGAAGAGGACGGCATAACAATGATAAAGCATGCTTTCAGTAAAGGAATCACTTTCTTTGATACTGCTGATGTTTACGGACAAAATGCTAATGAAGTTCTTCTTGGAAAGGTCATGGTCTTCTGTTGCAGTTTTCTAAACAATATTTCTGTTTCATTAATTTAATTATATACAATTCACAGATAGATCAAGTGGTAACTTAAGGAGTATGATAGTTGCAAAGATTCAAGTAATTTTTCTTATAACTTGTTGGTAATACAAAGATCATAATACTAATAATGAAATATTTCTGTTTAAGGAATTGGTGGATAGCTACTTTTGGGGATTGTTGTGGATATCATAGGATGGAAATCATTATCAGAATATTGCGAATTTATTGGAAAAAAAAATTCATTCCTTTCGATTTCAGGCCTTGAAGCAGTTGCCTAGAGAAAAGATACTAGTAGCGACGAAGTTTGGGATTGCAGGAATAGGAGATACTGACATCATCGTGAAGGGTGCCCCTGATTATGTGCGCTCGTGTTGTGAAGCTAGCTTGAAGCGTCTTGAAGTGGATTACATTGATCTATATTATCAACATAGAGTGGACAAATCAGTTGCTATAGAGGAAACGGTGACTTATTATTATGATTATTTTTTTCTCTCCAGGCTAACTATGTGAATTGTAAAAATTTGTCCCAAATTACAATATGAAAGAATATGTTAGAAACGATTTCCCTTGTCGTGTTATAGATTGGTGAAATGAAGAAGCTAGTGGAAGAGGGTAAAATCAAGTACATTGGATTATCTGAGGCTAGTCCAGACACAATTAGGAGAGCACATGCTGTTCATCCCATTGCAGCTGTACAAATGGAATGGTCCCTCTGGACTCGTGATATTGAGGAAGAGATAATACCACTTTGCAGGTCTGATCTGCTTTCAATGAATGCTATCCCCATTATTCTTTTCTTCTATAGGCCTTTGAAGAGTGTCCAAGGACCTATTTATTTGTGCCAATCTAGTATTCTGTACCTAATGTCCATAGATACAGAATTTTGTTTATTCATTAATTGCGTAGTGTAGATTAGATTTTCTGTGGAAGTATATGCTAATATGTACTAGGCTGCCCTTCTGATACATTAAAGTGTACAGGGAACTTGGCATTGGAATAGTTCCATTCAGTCCTCTTGGTCGTGGATTTTTTGGTGGCAAAGCTGTAGTGGAAAGTGTACCTGCAGATAGCTTGTTGGTATGTTTTTCAGCTATTTTTATCCACATCATTTTGTTTCCTACGTCAGTACTATATCACTGTCTTAAACACTAGTTTTCCAGTTTCATTTAATGTTTTATATATCGTAATACATATTAAGACAATGCATTCGTTTCTTTTATAAGCATCTTTTCCCTCGGTTCAATGGAGAGAACCTGGACAGAAACAGGAGTATTTATGTTCGCATAGAGAACCTTGCCGAAAAGAACAAATGCAGTTCTGCTCAACTAGCACTGGCATGGGTTCTTGGACAGGGGGATGATGTTGTACCAATTCCTGGTAAATTTCTTTTGTATTTGTGATTCATGTAGTGCCTTGAAGAAGTGTATAGAGTTTAGAAAAACCCAGCCTATCAAGATAAGATTACCTGCATTAATGGATACTGTTATTTTGCTTCGAGTTTCAGGGACAACTAAGATCAAGAACCTGGATGAAAATATTGGCTCCTTGATGGTAAAACTTTCAAAAGAGGATCTGAAAGAAATTTCTGATGCTGTACCGATAGAAGAAGTAGCTGGAGGCAGATTCCCAGATATCTTTGACAAATCATCGTGGAGGTTTGCAAACACCCCTCCAAAAAGGCAATGAGGTTTGAAATATTCTGGACGCTGGAATGCTGCCTATCTCACTCTTGGGGTTGGGGTGCAGTACTTTATTCAAATAAATACCTAATTAGCTATAAACTTCGGATGATCACTATGATCTGCTATATGTTTGTTAATTTAGTGTGGCCATTTGTGAACTGAGAATATCTTTTATTGTAAACCTGAAGTCACATCCTGAATTCAAGTTGCTGTAAAAGCTTGCCAACTCTTTTTTCGAAAACAAGGTTGCAAATTCCAATAGCTAAATTTGAGTTCTACCTTGTGGGCTTAACAACATTTCAAATTGTAAATGGTACTTAAGCTTTCTTTTTCATTTTTTTTTTCTTTCCCTTGTGTGTTTCTTAGGATTATGTTCCTGATTTTGTTGCATTTACAGAACTGAATCACTAATAGAAGCAAAAGCCAAAATATTTTCTTGCAACAAAAGCAAAAGAAAGGATACAAATTTCTATCACGATGGAGAGAATTCGTTCTCCTTGCTTCAGTAAATGATAAGGAAAATGCAAGGTTGCTTTTATGTATTTGATTATAGCCTGCTATGTTGTTGCTACATGAATATTATGTACTGAAAGATATGCACACTCTCTATGACTCAAGGCTGTTTCCAGCAGGCAATCACCCAAATTAAAAGATGAACTTGTTCCTATTTTCCTCCTTGAGCGTACTAATGCAAAAGCCATTCAAGTATTGCTCTGAAAATTTAAAATCCTTGATGTTCAAAACTCAAGCTATTATAAATAGTTTATGGTCGTTGCATTGCTAGTATTATGAGCTTGGCATTGGCCTTCCATCAAAGAAAATACAAAGCCATGGCATATTCAATTATTCATTCAAGGCTAACATCAGGAGGATAAATTCAGCCACGGGAGCCAAAAGAAACGACAGGATGCACAATATTGCATTCAAATTGGATTGCACTCAAAACATATTCAATTGAAACAACACAATAGTGCGGCACATATGTAATCTTGATGTTAGAAAAAATTTCAAGCATACTGACATCCACGTCATCACACGCCTATCTAATAAAATTTTAGTATATATATCCATTTTAAAGTTGGTCAAAATTAGATCATTTAATATAATTTTATTAGAGGGTCTCGTTATTTGACAGTCACACCGAGAACATAAATATCTCCCCTACCAGAAATTTTGCAAAGTCTAGGGCTTATTTGAACTTGCTTCCAATTACATTGAACTTCAGGATTTTGTCCAAACTTTATAATTGTAATATTACATTATTCGCCATGATAAAGGTACAGAGAACATATTCCAGCTTAGCCCTTGTCAAGACACAACCTTGGAGTTGGAGCCGAGCCACAATCCTCTTTGTCTCATTCTGCTCATTGCTCAAGTTGAAGTCAACCATATCTCCTCATTGAAAGACATTGAAACAAATAAGCCAAACTACAGCCTCAAAAATGGCAGAAGAGAAACACCAAGTTCCAAGAGTGAAATTGGGTACCCAAGGCCTTGAGGTAAACAACCCATTTGTAATTTTCATTTTTTCAAAAAAGGTCCTGAAAATTTGTTTTCTATGATTGTGTGCTTTGCATGCTTTTACAGGTTTCAAAATTGGGTTATGGATGCATGAACCTGAGTGGAGGTTATAGCTCTCCAGTCTCAGAAGAGGATGGCATATCGATGATAAAGCATGCTTTCAGTAAAGGAATCACTTTCTTTGATACTGCTGATGTGTACGGAGAAAATGCTAATGAAGTTCTTCTTGGAAAGGTTATGGTTTTCTGTTGCAATTTTCTTAACAACGTTTCTGTATGATAAATTTAATTATATACAATTCGTACATAGATCAAGTGGTAACTTAAGGGGTATGATGGTTACTAAGATTCGAGTAATTTTTCTTATAACTCGTTGACAATATAAGGATCACAATACTAATAATAAAATATTTTATGCTAATAATGAAATATTTTTGTTAAGGGAATTGGTAAATAGCTACTTTTGGGTATTATTGTGGATATCATAGGATGGAAATCATTATCAGAATAGTGTGAATTATTGGAAAAATAATTTACTCCTTTTCATTTCAGGCCTTGAAGCAGTTGCCTAGAGAAAAGATACAAGTAGCAACAAAGTTTGGGATTGCAGGAATAGGAGTTGCTGGTGTGATCGTGAAGGGTGCCCCTGATTATGTGCGCTTGTGTTGTGAAGCTAGCTTGAAGCGCCTTGATGTGGATTACATTGATCTATATTATCAACATAGAGTGGACACATCAGTCCCCATAGAGGAAACCGTGAGCGAATTTTTTTTTTTTTGGGGTTATCTGAATTGTAAAGTTCTGTCCCAAATTGCAAAATTTGAAAATTTATTTTAGAAACTCTATTACTTGTCATGTTATAGATTGGCGAAATGAAGAAGCTGGTGGAAGAGGGTAAAATCAAGTACATTGGATTATCTGAGGCCAGCCCAGGCACAATTAGGAGAGCACATGCTGTTCATCCCATCACAGCTGTACAAATGGAATGGTCCCTCTGGACTCGTGATATTGAGGAAGAGATAATACCCCTCTGCAGGTTTGTTCTTCTTTCAGTGAACACTATCCGCATTAGTCTTTTCTTCTACAGGCCTTTGAAGAGTGTCTAAGTGCCTATTTATTTGTTCCAATCTAGTATTTTGTACCTAATGTTTGTATAATTTTTTAAATTTAGTTGCGTGCATAGAATAGATTAGGTTTTCTGTGCAAGTGTATGCTAATAAATACAAGGCTGTCCTGATACATTGAGGTGGGCAGGGAACTCGGCATTGGAATAGTTCCATACAGTCCTCTTGGTCGTGGATTTTTCGGTGGCAAAGCTGTTTTGGAGAATGTACCTGCAGATAGCTTTTTGGTACTTTTTTCGGTCAATGTTTATCCGCATCATTTTGTTTCCTCAGTCAGTACTATATAAATGTTTTAAACTAACAAAAGTAGTTTTACAGTTTCTTTTGATGCTAATGTTTTATATATCGTAGTATATATGAAAATGATACGTGTGTTTGTTTTATAAGCATTTTCTTCCTAGGTTCAAAGGAGAGAACCTGGACAGGAACAAGAGTATTTATTTTCGCATAGAGAACCTTGCCAGAAAGTACAATTGCACTTCTGCTCAACTAGCCCTAGCATGGGTTCTCGGACAGGGGGATGATGTCGTACCTATTCCCGGTAACTTCTTTCTTTCGAGTTTTTGATTCATGTATTGCCTTGAAGAAGTATATAGAGTTTAAAAAACCCAGGGGATAAAATGATATTACCAGCAATATTACTTACTGTTAAGCTGCTTCAATTTTCAGGGACAACTAAGATGAAAAACCTTGATGACAATATTGACTCCTTGAGGATTAAACTTACAAAAGAGGATCTGAAAGAGATTTCTGACGCTGTGCCCATAGAAGAGGTAGCAGGAAACAGATACCTGGAAGGCTTTGATAAAGCATCGTGGAAGTTTGCAAACACACCTCCAAAAGACTGCTAGGTTTGAACTTAAAATAGTTCTGGCTACCTATCTTAGTTGGGGCTGGGATGCAATACTTTATTCAAATAATGGCAGAAAAATGCCAAATTATCTGTACAGTCTACTACTTGGCTATCTGCCTATTTGATGTTAAACTTTGATTATTACGATCTACTATATGTTTGGAAATTTAGCATGGCCAATTTGTGAAAGGAAAATACGCATGTTTGAACTTTTCTAAGTTAAAGCTGAATTCCAAATTACTATAAAATCTTGCCAACTCGCTTTCCTTGAAAATAAAGATTGGAAATATCCAAATTTTGGATTGTAATGATTTTCCTGGATTTTCTTCATCATAGTGTAGATATATGTTGAAATATTTTCAGCCCTTTTGAGTTCCACGAATGTGACATGAACGAAATCTATGAACCATATTTTAGCTCAAGCTGTTTCTCAACATGACCTGGAGGACACTGTATTGAAAATATAGTTTCTCAACATACTACATTGTCCCTGCAACTTGAGTGGTTAAATGATAAAAGGTGAGTATGTGTTGTTCAGAAATAAGAATAATTGCATAAATTGTGAAGTTCACAATGCCATTCAGGAGGCTAAATTGACACATTGAAAAGCTTTCAAATTCCTTCACCAACAAGGTACCAGTGGTCTTGTGGTAGAATAATACCCTGCCACGTAACAGACCCAGGTATAGTAATTAGCCCCACCTTCGAACAATTTTTATTGTTGCCTTCTTTTGATTAGTTCCAAATCCTGCTTTATTTTGTTAGTCCATGGTACAAAGTACAAAACAGCAACACCATTAACTCTCTTACGCCCTCCTTTAATAAGAGTTAAGCTAAGCTACAAAGAGAGGAAATAGATACCCCTGAGTATGTACTCTGTTTCGTCGTGAAGCAAGCTTGAAGCACCTTGATTTGACTATTAATTGGTTTGACTTTCCTCTAATCTTTAGGGTAATTTCTATATATGCTTTCACTAAAAACAAATAAATTTGCAAAGAATACCAACATAGATAACTTTCTTTCAAAATTAAAATGAAAAGCAAATGACGAAGAGAAATTATGAATATGATGATTCTTTAAAAAAAAATTATTAATTAGTTTGACTTCCCTCTAATATTTTGGGTAATTTCTATATAAGCTTTCACTAAAAACAAATAAATTTGCAAAGAATACATACATAGATAACTTTCTTTCAAAATTAAAATAAAAAATGACAGGGAGAAATTATGAATATGATGATTCTTTAAATAAAAAATTTTAATGATTTTCTAACAGCACAAAATGCTTGAGAGGAAGAGATTCTCATAAATCAAATGTGAAAGGATTATGTTACCATAATATAAATATGAAAATGATTTTTTCATTTCTACTTAGAGCCTTGGGCCCAAACAATTTTTTTTTCAAGTATAATACTTGAATAGTTCCAACAAATGATCGGACTAATCACATATCAATACTTTAATTTTCAATATAGATTTATATTGATGCAACAAAATTGATTCTCGTCTTCATAGGCTAAGAAATACAAATCCATTACTCTAACTAAAATTATGGGGCGGAAGTTTTCGTTTTTGTTAAGGTTAAAACATGAGCATAAAAGTATACATTTAACTAATAATATAATTAGAAAATTGATAGAATTATTAATTGTTTTTAGAAAATTGATTGAACTAGTCTGTAACATTAAGTTTCAACATATCGTCCAAGGACAGCCTAGCCAAGTTGGTAGCAAGAGATTAAATGTTCCAATTTAAGGGGATATTCATAGATATAATCTGAAACAAAAATGAAATAAAAGTAAAAATAAGCAAATAATGAAGTAAAATCAGAATCGAATAAGAATGCTAAGTTTTTAAAGAGGAGAGAAATTACAAGTTAAGATAAGTTCTTATTTCTTTGCAAACACACCCCTAAAAGATTGCTAGGTTTGAACTAAAAATATTTCTTGATGCTGCCTTAGTAGCTATCTCACGCTCGGGGTCGGGATGCAATACTTTATTCAAATAAATGCTAAATTATCAATAAATTCTACTACATGACGCTCGGGGTCGGGATGGTAATTTGTAAATTTAATTCTGCCGATTTTGTGAACTAAAATTATCTTGCGTTGTTAACCAGAAGTTATAGCCTCAAGTTGTAATAAAATTTTGGTAAATAGAGATTGCAAAATCTACCAGGAAAATGTAAGGTAGTTTTTATGTATTTTAATTCAGATTGCTATGTTTTTGCTACATAACTATCATGTACCGAATCAAATGTAAACGCTTAAGGTTATTTTTAGTAAATAATCTCTTAAATTAAAAGATGAATTTGTTCTTACATCCTTTTAGAGTTTTGGGTTCTTATACAGTGACTATTCAAATATTGTTCTAAAAATTTTAGATACTTGACATTCAAACTATTATGAATAGTTAATGGTCTTTACATTGCTTGTATTATGAGGTCGGCATTTGCATTCAAGGGTAACATCAGGAGCCTAAAATCAGCCACAAGAACTAATAGAAACTACGGAATGTACACTATTGTGTTCAAAATTCGTTCAATTAAAATAACGTTGTGGCACGTATATAATTTATGTTATTAGAAAAAGTTTTTGATGAGACTAACATACCATGTTATCATACGTTTATCCAATAGGATTGTAACATATATCCATTTTGAAGTTGACCAACCATGAAAGTGAGAGGAAACAAAATTAAAACTTGGTGACACAAAATATATTATATGGTCAAATCGAGACCGTAAATTTCTCTCCTAAGTTCTACCTGACATTTTGCAAAGTCTAGGGGATATTTCTTAACTTTTAAAATATTTTGAACTTGTTTCCAATTACACTGAACTTTGGGAGACTTGTCAAAACTTTATAAGTTCATGATTAATCATGATAAAGATAAAGAGCACGTGTCCCAGCTTAACACTTTTAGTCATACGGAGCCTTCGATTTGGAGCCAAACCAGAATCCTCTGTCTCATTCCGCTCATTGTTGACGTAAGAGTCGACTGTCCCTCTACTTATTGAAACTTGAAAGACACCCAAAACAAAGAAACCAAAACTACAGCTTCAAAAATGGCAGAAGAGAAACTCCAGGTTCCAAGGGTGAAACTTGGTACCCAAGGTCTCGAGGTAAACTACCCATATGTAATTTTTTTTTTAAATCAAATCCTGGAAATTTGTTTTCTACAATTGTGTGTTTTTCACGCTCTTACAGGTTTCAAAGTTGGGGCTTGGATGCATGAACCTGAGTGGAGGTTATAGCTCTCCTGTCTCAGAAGAGGATGGCATCTCACTGATAAAACATGCTTTCAGTAGAGGAATCACTTTCTTTGATACTGCTGATGTGTACGGACAGAATGCTAATGAAACTCTTCTGGGAAAGGTTATGGTCGTTTCTTTGAATTCTCTTACCTCTTCTGTAATTCAGACATAGGTCAAGTGGTAACTTAAGATCACAGTCCTGATGAAATATGTTTGTTTAGGAATTGGTGAATAATTACTTTTGTATCATAGAAGGAAAACCTTGTCAGATTTTTTTGAATCTTATTCCTTCGATTTCAGGCCTTCAAGATGTTGCCCAGAGAAAAGGTACAAATAGCCACAAAGTTTGGGGTTGTAGGACCATGAGATAATGGCGTGATCGTGAAGGGCACCCCTGATTACATGCGCTCGTGTTGTGAAGCTAGCTTGAAGCGACTTGATGTGGATTACATTGATCTATATTATCAACATAGAGTGGACACATCAGTCCCCATAGAGGAAACTGTGAGGGGTTTGTTTTTTATTTTTATTTTTATTTTTGGGCTATCTGAATTGTAGAGTTCTGTCCCAAATTGCAAAATTTAAAGAATTATTTTAGAAACTCTATTACTTGTCATGCTATAGATTGGCGAAATGAAGAAGCTGATGGAAGAGGGTAAAATCAAGTACATTGGATTATCTGAGGCCAGCCCAGACACAATTAGGAGGAGCACATGCGGTTCATCCCATCACAGCTCTACAAATGGAATGGTCCCTCTGGACTCGTGATATTGAGGAAGAGATAATACCCCTCTGCAGGTTTGTTCTTCTTTCAGTGAACACTATCCGCATTAGTCTTTTCTTCTACAGGCCTTTGAAGAGTGTCTAAGTGCCTATTTATTTGTTCCAATCTAGTATTTTGTACCTAATGTTTGTAGAATTTTTTAAATTTAATTGCGTGCATAGAATAGAATAGATTTTCCGTGCAAGTGTATGCTAATAAATACAAGGCTGCCCCTCTGATACATTGAGGTGGGCAGGGAACTCGGCATTGGAATAGTTCCATACTGTCCTCTTGGTCATGGATTTTTTGGTGGCAAAGCTGTTGTGGAGAGTGTGCCTGCAGATAGCTTTTTGGTACTTTTTCCAATCAATGTTTATCCGCATCATTTTGTTTCCTAAGTCAGTACTATATAAAATGTTTTAAACTAGCAAAAGTAGTTTTACAGTTTCTTTAACTGTTTTATATATCATCGTACATATGAAAATGACACGTGTGTTTGTTTTATAAGCATTTTCTTCCTAGGTTCAAAGGAGAGAACCTGGACAGGAACAAGAGTATTTATTTTCGCATAGAGAACCTTGCCAAAAAGTACAATTGCACTTCTGCTCAACTAGCCCTAGCATGGGTTCTTGGACAGGGTGATGATGTCGTACCTATTCCCGGTAACTTCTTTCTTTCGAGTTTTTGATTCATGTATTGCCTTGAAGAAGTATATAGAGTTTAAAAAACCCAGCGGATAAAATGATATTATCAGCAATATTACTTACTGTTAAGTTGCTTCAATTTTCAGGGACAACTAAGATTAAAAACCTTGATGACAATATTGACTCCTTGAGGATGAAACTTACAAAAGAGGATCTGAAAGAAATTTCTGACGCTGTGCCCATAGAAGAGGTAGCAGGAGACAGAGACCCGGAAGGCTTTGATAAAGCATCGTGGAAGTTTGCAAACACACCTCCAAAAGACTGCAAGGTTTAACTTAAAATAGTTCTTGATGCTGCCTATCTTACTTGGAGCTGGGATGCGATAGTTT
Organism: Citrus glauca; assembly: GCA_029633175.1. NCBI lineage: Eukaryota > Viridiplantae > Streptophyta > Magnoliopsida > Sapindales > Rutaceae > Citrus > Citrus glauca. The sequence goes on from JAQOOD010000005.1 coordinate 25,632,011, forward strand.
ATTCAAATAATGGCAGATAAATGCCAAATTATCTGTACAATCTACTACTTGGCTATCTGCCTTTTTGATGTTAAACTTTGATTATTACGATCTACTATATGTTTCGAAATTTAGCATGGCCAATTTGTGAAATGAAAATACGCATGTTTGAACTTTTCCAAGTTAAAGCTGAATTCCAAGTTACTATAAAAGCTGGCGACTCTCATTCCTTGAAAATAAAGATTGGAAATATCCAAATTTTGGATTGTAACAAGTTGCCTGGATTTTACTTCATCATAGTAAATTTTCAGCCTTTTTGAGTTCCATGAATGTGACATGAATGAAATCTATGAACCATATTTTAGCTTAAGCAGTTTCTCAACAAGACCTGGAGGATACTTTATTGAAAATATAGTTTCTCAACATAATACATTGTCACTGCAACTTGAGTGGTTAAATGATAAAAGGTGAATATGTGTTGTTCAGAAATAAGAATAATTGCATAACATGTGAAGTTAACAATGCTATTTAGGAGGCTAAATTGACACATAGATAAACTTTCAAATTCCTTTACCAACAAGGCACCAGTGGTCCAGCGGTAGAAACCCACCCCACACACCCCCACCCCCCCCCACCCCCCCCAAGACACACACACACACACAAAACAACCGCCGCGGGTATAGTAATCAGCCCCAACTTCGAACAATGTTTATTGTTGCCTTCTTTTGATTAGTGGTACAAAGTACAAAACAGCAACACCAGTAACTCTCTTACGCCCTCCTTTAATAAGGGTTAAGCTAAGCTACAAAGTGAGGAAAAGCTAACAGCTTTTCCAAAGATGACAGAAAAGAACAAAATCCAAATTCTAACAGTGAAATTTGGATTTCCGATTTGCAGTTTTAATTTTTTTTCTTTTTGTTTTTTTTCCTTTAATGCTGATAATTCGTTTGCTCTAATGATGCCAATGGGCCGTGCCGGCACCAAACACCGGCTCACACAGGATCGTGGACCGGCACGGCCTACTAATTTAATGGGCTGTGCTCACTTTTTTTAATAAAAGCCTGGCACGGCCCATTAACTATTTTTTTGTCTACGTGTTTAATGTGCCTAAAAAAACTTACGTGTCTGATATGTTTTATTTAAAACCACGTGCCTGACATGTTTTTTTAAGTTCACCAGCCTAATAATAACAACAATAATAATAATAATAATAATTTCATAGATCATAGTACTACTTAATGAAAAATAAAATTACAATTTTAGAATAACAATTACATCTAATTTTATTTGAACCACTAATATTATAATTGCCCATAAACTCCATTAAATGAAAAGGTAATTTTTAATTTATCGTAAAAATATTTTGTTCATAATTTTATTTTTCTTGTGTATTAATATGAACAATATTTTATTCACAAATGAAACATATCTCCATTAATTATTAACTAAGTTACGATTTCATAAATAAAATATTAATGTCGTAAAAATTTTTATTTATCATTTATAAAATCATGATATTTATTTGTCCATTTAATAAATTATAAAACATAAAAAAAATTAGAATATTTATTTAAACTAGGAGTTAAATTAAATTTAAAAAGCCTATGCTAAAAAATATATTAAAAATGTAATTTCAAGATATTTATAAAATCATGATATTTTATATTTATTTTTCATTAAAAATTTTTATTTTGATATACTTTGACCCACATACTATTGGTGGCCCACAGGCCACGTGCTTAGCCCACTAATGTAGCTTGCAATTACGTGTCTTTTCGCGTATTGTACTTTGACCCATATTTAATCGTACTGTGCTTTTAAAACCCGCGTGCTTAAAGTTCTAAGCTCAACACAGTCCACATGCGTGTTACGCTATGCCTCGTGCCCAACCAAAATGTGCTTGTGTTGTGTCGTACCTTGTGCCACCCAGCCTATTGGCTATCTCTAGTTTTCTCTGACTGTGTTTTTTTGCTTTCACAGGTTTCAAAGCTGGGGTTCGGATGCATGAGCCAAAGTGGAGGTTATAGGATGGCATCTCAATAATAAAGCATGCTTTCAACAAAGGAATCACTCTTTTTTTTTAATTGATTAAACATCAGGTTACTATTTTATATAGACATTTACAATTGCTATGACAGCAGATCATTACACTGATATTTACAATCAAATATATAATTGGGACTTACATTATTATATTATTAATTTTATGAAATATATGTCAGACAAATAATCTTCACGGAAGAATGATGTCTTTACTCCACTCGCATTTCAGAAAGGAGAAATACTTCACAAATAATTTTCACAAAATTATATTTAATTGAGAGAGGTTGAGTTTATGATGACTCGAATCATTACTCTTATAGTCATGCTTAACTTTAAGGTCAATGGTTCACCTAAAGCCCAAGTGGCAAGAACCACTTTCTTTGATACTGCTTAGTGCTGATAGATATGGACCTTACACTAACGAAATTCTTCTTAAAAAGTTAAAAATTATGAAAATGGCATAAAATGAAATTATCTTATCATGGAATAACATTTTAAAAGAAAATCCAAAATACAAATAGCTTATATTTATGTTAAAATTCTAAATTAAAAAATCATAAATTAGTAACTAAATTAACTTAATAAGAATAACATTGTCGTATTACACACACAAAAATTTCATTTTGATGAATATTTAACGTTTGCAAAATAAATTAAATTGATTAGGACAATATGGACTTTTTATTATAAAATAACCCAAATTGTTAGGGAAATAATTAACTGTAGCATTGTTAAATTTAAAGGGCTAAGTAGTATTTCTAACTTATTTCCATAATAATAACCTAAATATGTTTGTTTAAGGTATTGGCAAATAGCTACTCTTAGACATTACTAAGAATATCAGAAGATGAAAATCAAATCATTGTGAAAATTACCCCTGCGAAGCCACGAAGTTTGGGACTACAGAAATAGATACCCCTGAGTATGTGCTCTGTTTTGTTGTGAAGCAAGCTTGAAGGACCTTGATTTGGTTATTAATTGGTTTGACTTCCCTCTAATTTTGGATAATTTCTTTATATGCTTTTCACTAAAGACAAATAAATTTACAGAGAATACATGGATAGATAACTTTCTTTCAAATTTAAAATGAAAAATAAATTGCGGAAAGAAATTGTGAATCTGATGATTCTTTTCATAAAAAAATTTACTGATTATGTGGTCAAATCGAGACTGTAAATTTCTCTCCTAAGTTCTACCTGACATTTTGCAAAGTTTAGGGGATATTTCTTAACTTTTTAAATATTTTGAACTTGTTTTCAATTATACTGAACTTTAGGACACTTGTCAAAACTTATAAGTTCATGATTAATCATGATAAAGATAAAGAGCACATGTCCCAGCTTAACACTTTTAGTCATACGGAGCCTTCGAGTTGGAGCCAAACCAGAATCCTCGTGTCATTCTGCTCATTGCTGAAGTTGGAGTCTACTGTCTCCCCACTTATTGAAACTTGAAAGACACCCAAAAGAAAGAAACCAAAACTACAGCTTCAAAAATGGCAGAAGAGAAACTCCAAGTTCCAAGAGTGAAACTTGGTACCCAAGGCCTCGAGGTAATCTACCCATATGTAATTTTTTTTTATCAAATCCTGGAAATTTGTTTTCTACAATTGTGTGTTTTTCATGGTCTTACAGGTTTCAAAGTTGGGGCTTGGATGCATGAACCTGAGTTCTGGTTATAGCTCTCCAGTCTCAGAAGAGGATGGCATCTCCATGATAAAACATGCTTTCAGTAAAGGAATCACTTTCTTTGATACTGCTGATGTGTACGGACAAAATGCTAATGAAACTCTTCTGGGAAAGGTTATGGTCATTTCTTTGAATTCTCTTACCTCTTATAGAATTCAGACATAGGTCAAGTGGTAACTTAGGAACCACGGTCCTGATGAAATATGTTTGTTTAGGAATTGGTGAATAATTACTTTTGTATCATAGAAGAGAAACCTTGTCAGAATTTTTTGAATTTTATTGAATTAAAAAAAAAAAGAGTATTCCTTCGATTTCAGGCCTTCAAGGTGTTGCCCAGAGAAAAGGTACAAATAGCCACAAAGTTTGGGGTTGTAGGACTAAGAGATAATGGCGTGATCGTGAAGGGCACCCCTGATTACGTGCGCTCGTGTTGTGAAGCTAGCTTGAAGCGACTTGATGTGGATTACATTGATTTGTATTATCAACATAGAGTGGACACATCAGTCCCTATCGAAGAAACCGTGAGTGATATTTTTTCTCCCGGGCTAACTATCTGAATCGTAAAGTTCTGTCTTAAATTACAATATTTAAAGAGTTTTTTAGAAACTATATTCCTTGTCATGTTATAGATTGGCGAAATGAAGAAGCTGGTGGAGGAGGGTAAAATCAAGTACATTGGTTTGTCTGAGGCTAGCCCAGACACAATTAGGAGAGCACATGCTGTTCATCCCATCACAGCTGTACAAATGGAATGGTCCCTCTGGACTCGTGATATCGAGGAAGAGATAATACCCCTCTGCAGGTTTGTTCTTTCAGTGAACACTATCCACATTAGTCTTCTCTTTTACAGTCCTTTGAAGAGTGTCTAAGGACCTATTTACCTTTTCCAATCTAGTATTTTGTGTCTAATGTCTGTAGAATTTTTTAAAAAATAATTGCTTGCTTAGAATAGATTAGATTTTCTGGGCAAGTATATGCAAATATATACAAGGCTGCCTTTCTTATACATTGAAGTGGGCAGGGAACTTGGTGTTGGAATTGTTCCATACAGCCCTCTTGGTCGTGGGTTTTTCGGTGGCAAAGCTGTTGTGGAAAGTGTACCCGCAGATAGCGTTTTGGTACTTTTTCCATAAATGTTTATCCAAATCAATTTGTTTCCTATGTAGTGTATAAATGTTTAAAAATAGCAACAGTAGCTTCCAGTTTCCTTTAATGCTAATGTTTTATTTATCATAATACATATTAAAATGATGCATACGTTTGTTTTATAAGCATTTTTTTCCTCGGTACAAAGGAGAGAACCTGGACAGGAACAAGAATATTTATTTTCGCATAGAGAATCTTGCCAAAAAGTACAAATGCACTTCTGCTCAACTAGCCCTAGCATGGGTTCTTGGACAGGGGGATGATGTCGTACCTATTCCTGGTAACTTACTTTCTTTTGAGTTTGTGATTCATGTAGTGCCTTGAAGAAGTATATAGAGTTTAAAAAACCCAGCTGATAAAATTGATATCACCAGCAATGTTACTTACTGTTAATTTGCTTCAATTTTCAGGGACAACTAAGATTAAAAACCTTGATGACAATATTGACTCCTTGAGGATTAAACTTACAAAAGAGGATCTGAAAGAAATTTCTGACGCTGTGCCCATAGAAGAGGTAGCAGGAGACAGAGACCCGGAAGGCTTTGATAAAGCATCGTGGAAGTTTGCAAACACACCTCCAAAAGACTGCAAGGTTTGAACTTGAAATAGTTCTGGATGCTGCCTATCTTACTTGGGGCTGGGATGCAATACTTTATTCAAATAATGGCAGATAAATGCCAAATTATCTGTACAATCTACTACATGGCTTTCTGCCTATTTGATGTTAAACTTTAGTCATTATGATATACCGTATGTTCGGAAATTTAGCATGGCCAATTTGTGAAATGAGAATTTCAAGTTTCAATTTTGTTAATTTACGACCTGAATTCAAAGTTGCTATAAAATTTTCCCAACTCTGTTTCTTGGAAGATAAAGATTGTAAGTATCAAAATTTGGATTTGATTTACAATTTGCTTTGATTTTTCTTGTGGTTATTTTTCAGCCTTTTTGAGTTCCACGAATGCGACATTAATGAAATCTTTGAACCAAGTTTTACCTCAAGTAGTTTCTCACCTAGTGGACAACTGTATTGCAAAATAAGGGCAATGTGAAAGAATAATACAAGCTACATTGTCACTACAACTTGCAACTTGAGTTGAACAAAGATCAAATAATTTACCAAGAGGTTAAATGATGAAGCTTGTTGTTCAGAAATTGGAGATACTGTTATATCATTACGAGAATAAGGATATAATCATAAACTGTCTAATTCCTTCACCAAGAGAGCACCAGTGGTCTAGTGGTAGAATAGTACCCTGCCACGGTACAGACCCGGGTTCGATTCCCGGCTGGTGCATGTATTAATTTTTTATCAGTAGTAACTGGCCCCACTGCGAACAATTTTTATTGTTGCCTTCTTTTGATTAGTTCTAAATCCTCCTTTACTATATTAGTGCATGATACACAGTATAAAACAACAACACCATTAACTTTCCCAGACCCTCCTTTAATAAGAGATTAAATTGAGAAGAAAAGCCAACACTTGTTCTAAGATGGCAGAAGAGAAACAAATCCAAATTCCAAGAGTGAAACTTGGCTCTCAAGGACTTGAGGTAAACAAAATAAAATACCCTTTCAACAATTATCTCTTTTTTGGGGAAATATTTTGATTCCTTGTTGAGAATTTTCGAACTGATCGTTGATGATGCCACTGCAACTAGAAAATTCTTAAGTTCATGTGTCACTTGTTAATATTGATTTATTATTATTTTTGTAACAGTTGAACCCGTTTGCACTTTCTATTCATTGATACTTGTAAAGGTGATAAAAACTTAATAGCTGAAATGGCATCATCATTATGTGATAGAATTTAAGGTGCTATATATGTCAGGGTTGTAAAATGGTAATTGAAGGGTTTTCAAATTTCCTGATGGTGAATGTTGTTCCTGATTTTGTTGCATTTTTAAAGGTCTCGAAGTTGGGGTTAGGATGTATGGGCCTGAATGGAACTCACAATTCTCCACTCCCAGAAGAAGATGGCATCGCGGTAATAAAGCATGCTTTCGATAAAGGAGTCACTTTCTTTGATACCGCTGATGTGTATGGTGGACCGCATACTAATGAAATCTTGGTCGGAAAGGTACATATTTTCTCTCTTTTGCTCCTCGTAGAGGATGCCATAGGATAGGACCTCATTGTTAGAATTGTTTTTTTTGGAAGTTAACCTGGAAAAAGTTGAAACCTTTCAGGCCTTAAAGCAGTTGCCGAGAGAAAAAATACAACTGGCTACAAAGTTTGGCATTGCTGGATTGGGAGATGATGGTTGTATGCTCGTGAAGGGTACCCCTGATTATGTGCGATCATGTTGTGAGGGTAGCTTGAAACGCCTTGATGTGGACTACATTGATCTCTATTTTCAGCATAGAGTAGACACATCTGTTCCCATAGAAGACACAGTGAGTGATATTCTTCCTATTTCACCAATTACAAAATTGAAATTGTCTGCGAACTTGTTGCCCTATTTTGATTAATATGTTAGATACTAAATTTATTGTTACTTGAACTTTAGGTTGGTGAACTTAAGAAGCTGGTTGAGGAGGACAAAATCAAGTACATTGGATTATCAGAGGCCAGTCCTGACACAATTAGGAGAGCACATGCAGTTCATCCCATCACAGCTGTACAAATGGAATGGTCCCTCTGGACTCGTGACATTGAGGAAGAGATAGTGCCGCTCTGCAGGTTTGTTCAAATCAAAAGTAAAATAATTCTTTTTAGTCTCTTCATCCTTAAACCTCTGAAGAGAGTAGTATCAAATATTTCCATTTCTGTCTAGATCCTAAAATCTTTTATCAATATGTTGTCTATCAGTGTAGAAACTTGTAAATTCTTTACTAGAGTAGGTTCTCTGTATAAGTATATATTAATTTGGCTTAGATAATCAAGTTTGGTGGTTGATCTGTCCTTACTCTTTTGAGTACTCCTAAATACTAGATGTTTGCAATATGTTCTTTGGAAATATGAGACTGCCATCTTGATGCCTTTAAGTATGCAGGGAGCTTGGCATTGGAATTGTTCCTTACAGTCCTATTGGTCGTGGATTTTTTGCTGGCAAAGCTGTCGTGGAAAGTTTGCCTGCTGATAGCTTTGTGGTATGTTTTTCATCAACATTTATTTCAATCCTTTGGTTTCATAACATAAGTATGCATGAAGATTTTTTGGAAGGCTTCTTTTCCAATTACTTTTAATATTAGCATTCTATTTATCTTATAAGTTAGTAGAATCTTAAGTGTAATCTGTTTCGTAAGGCTTCACATCCTCGGTTCAAGGAAGAGAACCTGGAGAAGAATAAGAACATCTATATCCGCATAGATAACCTTGCCAAAAAGCACAAATGCACTCCTGCACAATTAGCACTGGCATGGATTCTGCAACAAGAAGATGATGTCGTACATATCCCTGGTGTGTAACTTTCTTTCCACACCCTATCAATATGAATTAGCGTATATGTTTTCTACTTTTCTTTGTACGAAGAATGTTGAAATTGTTTTTGTGGATATTTGGTAGAACCATTGATGTAAGAATCTTATCCCCGATGGGCAAGTTTGTGATTATTTCTATGAAGAAATATACAGATTTGTTCCATAACATTACAGGCAATAGTATTTATTGTTAATTTGCTTCGAGTTTCAGGAACAAGTAAGATTAAGAACCTGGATGATAACATAGGGTCCTTGGCACTGAAACTTACAAAAGAGGATTTGAAAGAAATTTCTGATGCTGTACCCATACAAGAGGTTGCTGGCAACAGAACCTACGAGAGTATGAAGAAAGTATCATGGAAGCTCGCAAACACACCTCAGAAAGACACCAAGGCCTGAGCTCATATGTTGTGTATACTAGGCGATTAACAATTGCCATAATATATGTACAAGCTACAATGTCTGCTAATCTATTTGACGAATAAATGTGAACTTCGATCACTATGAGTCTATGATATCAATCTACCATTTAAATGTAAATCTGGTGAAGCCAGATTGTTCAGTAGGGGAGCATGGTTGAAATTTGATATGTTACTTCTAGTATTCAAGAAAATTTGCTATGAATATGTAGTATCTACTCTTCTTTTTGATAATTAGTCAGAAAATTATTCAGATGGTTATTGATGATGTTGATGCCGAAATCCGAACCAGTTGATTAGTGACTCAATATCAGATCCCTGCATCAGCATTAAATTTATTTAGTGAAAGCTACTGGTTGATCTCCAAGAATATTCTCTGACTATGAGCAGAACATTCATGAGCATATAATCTTCAAACTGACGATCAATAAGTACCTGAAATTACAGAGAATGATAAGAGGTGCCAGAAGTTTTTCCGGCGTAAATCCTTCGACGCTCAAATCAGTTATGGGGTTTACTAAAAAAAACCAAATATGTCATTTCTCATATAGCTTAATAAACATTACCTTAAAACCAAAAGCCTTTTAAATAATTTGCAGAAAAGTAAAGTAGAGTATCCAGAAAGAATTTCTCAGTGAGATCAAGAGAAAAAGGGCCCCCCTTTAGCATGGTTTTCAAGGGGTTTTTATAAACACTCCACACCCACAATCTTAGATCGTGACAATAACCATTAATTGATCAAATTCGTGCACTGATTTTTTGAAGGAGCTTTGTGATAGTTTATTTTAACTGAGTCTTGATTCCTGGTCATCACCTGGTCGAGGTGATCTGCTCAAGCTCATAGCACTTGGTCGAGATGATCTGCTCAAACTCATAACACATGATTGAGGTGGTCTGCTCAAGCTCATAGCGTCTAGTCGGGGTAATCTGTTCAAACTCATACCATATGGTCATCAGCTCAAGCTTATACCACCTGGTCAAGGTAATCTGCTCAACCTCGTAGTATCTGATGGAGATGGTATGTTCAACCATTTGCTCACTTTCACTTGGAGGAGATCATAATTGCTCTATTTAATTCCTCAAACAAATTATCCCACTGAAACTTGAAAATCTAAAGCATATGTAGAGTAAAGTTGCTATTTTTTTTGGGATCCTTACGTAATGGGTTAAGCTATCTATCAAGTGCTCCTTTTTTTGTTTCCCTCTTTTTTTTTCTGACAGCAAGGAGAAAGTCTTATGTGAGACCTCTATACGGACCATTCAATAAAATAATGGCATATCTTTGAATTTTTTTGGCCGTGGCCTAACCATAGTTGTTATAATTGGTTGAGTTTAAAGTAAAAGTGTACATGATTACAATTATCAGATTGTCTTTTTATGGAACCACGGTGGAGACGACCTATCATAAGAATACGAACTGGGCCCACTATCAAGTTTCAACTTTGTTTGTTATCCTCTGTTTTTTCTTTTTTTTTAACACTTACTTGAGCTGAACTTAACTACTTGCTAAGTCTGAGAGACACTGAACTGAAAATCTTGGAAAGTAAAAAACTGAAACAAAGAAAAGAAAGCTGCAGCAAAAAGCATGGCAGACGACAAGAAAATCCAAGCTCTTAGAGTGAAACTGGGCACCCAAGGACTTGAGGTCATTACCCATTTCTTTAAATAACTTTTGGAACCAACTTTTTGATAAATTTTTGGTTTATTAATTAATTAATTAAAATTTGCGGGTTTTCAGGTTTCAAAGTTGGGGTTTGGATGTATGGGCCTGACTGGAATGTATAATTCTCCAGTCTCCGAAGAGGATGGTATCTCAATTATAAAGCATGCTTTCAATAAAGGAATTACCTTCTTTGATACTGCTGATGTATATGGAGCACATGCTAATGAAGTTCTTGTTGGAAAGGTGCATATCTGTCTCTTTTGTGGATGTATGAAATTGGTAGTAATTCTAGCACAATCTCGGAGAAATCAGAAATGTTTGTAATAGTCCTTTGTTTTTTGCCTTTTTTAAGGAACTGGTATATAGTTACTCCAGCACATTGTTAAGGATACTGTTAGGAGTTGTTAGAATTTTGTGTGGTTAACTGGAAAAGGTTCACTCCTGTTCAGGCCTTGAAGCAGTTGCCGAGGAAAAAAATACAACTAGCCTCGAAGTTTGGTGTTGTATCAATGGCACCTACTAGTGTGATTGTGAAGGGTACCCCTGAGTATGTGCGCTCGTGCTGTGAAGCTAGCTTGAAGCGCCTTGGTGTGGATTACATTGATTTGTATTATCAGCATAGAGTAGATCCGTCAGTACCTATAGAAGACACGGTGTGTGATTCTCTTCCAACCTCATTAAATGTAAACTTTCATAATCGATTACGATATTGGGACTGTCAGCAAACTCGTTCCTCTTCATTTCAATTATGGCAGGATCTAGCTTACAGAACATATTAAGAATTTCTTTTTCTTTGTATTGTAGATTGGTGAACTTAAGATGCTGGTGGTCGAGGGAAAAGTCAAATACATTGGATTATTTGAGGCCAGCCCAGATACAATTAGGAGGGCACATGCATTGCATCCCATCACAGCTTTACAAATGGAATGGTCCCTCTTGACACGTGACATCGAGGAAGAGATAGTCCCACTTTGCAGGTTTATTCAAATTGTAGTAAAATCAATTCTTAGTAGTCTCTTCGTACATATAACTCTGAAAGAGTACGATACATAATTATCTGTTTTTATCTAGAGACTTAATTCTTTTATCAAATGTTCTATGGATATTATTTTTAAAAAATTCTTGCTTGAATAGATTTTGTGTGGATTTATACATACTCTATATCAATTTACCCTTGATAATAAGGTTTCATTGTTGATGAATCCTTGCTCTACAATGTGATAATTTTCTAACTAATATGTTATTCTCAAATATGGGGCTGCCATCTTGATCATTTGAGTATGCAGAGAGCTTGGCATTGGAATAGTACCATACAGCCCTCTTGGTCGAGGGCTTTTGGGTGGCAAAGCTGTTGTGGAAAGTTTGCCTGCTAACAGCTTTTTGGTATGTTTTCATCAAAATATCATTCCACATTTTGTTTTGTACTATAGCAATTGCATCCAAAATTTTACGTGTAATCTGTTTTATAAGATCTCCCATCCTCGGTTCATGGGAGAGAACTTGGGAAAGAACAAGAAGATTTATACTCGAGTAGAGAACCTTGCTAAAAGGCACAAATGCACTCCTGCGCAGCTATCACTGGCATGGCTGCTCGGACAAGGGGATGATATTGTACCAATTCCTGGTGCGTAAGTTTATTCCCTGTCTTCATCAATATGAACTAGTGTGTGTTTGCTACTTTCAGTTTGAAAACAATGATGAATCTCTTATGAAGGCATTTGAGAGAAGTGACAATATAAGAAAGTCATCTACACTAGATAACCTTTGAGTAGTAATAAGGGATTGGCCTGCTTGAAGAAATTTATAGATCTGTATAAAGCTCAGTTGATCGAGATGATATCAGCAATGGCAATATTATTTACAGTCATTTACTCGGAATTTCAGGGACGACTAAGATTAAGAACTTGGATGAAAATATTGGTTCCTTAATGATGAAACTTACAAAGGAGGATATGAAAGAAATTTTGAATTTTGTACCCATAGAAGAGGTAGCTGGAGACAGAACCTATGGTGGCATGCTGAAAGTGACCTGGAAGTTCACAAACACACCTCCTAAAGACTGCAATGCCTGAACTTAAAATAGTTGGAATACAGGCAATCTTACATTCTCACTTTGTGTTTGGATGCAATATTTTATGCCTACAAGTTAATTATTGCCGAAATTTATGAGCTATCAACTATATGCTTTTGTGATAGACACTTTTTTTAATGAAAAACTGTAAACTTCGAAGAAAGAGTAGGAATGATCTTCTTGGTATGTTACAACCAGAATTCAAGAAAGTTTCAGTAACTGTTTATCAAAAAAAAAAAAAGGATTCCACTCTTGAAAAAAAAAAAAAGGGATTCCAAAATGGTAAAATACGAATTCTGGTTAAAACAATTTTCCTGGCTTTGCTTCATCAACAAGTGCAGGTTGAGAGTCACAAGAGTTATTAATCATAACCACTTGACCTATCATATATCTTGCAGAAAGCACTTATCTAATTAAAGCAGATCCTAAATTTGATTAACCATAACCACTTTGACCTATCATATACTACAAAGGAGCATTGTTGGCTTTAGGCACAAGATAGATTGATCCTCGCACAGCTTTGCAGTCTCCTCCTCCGGCAAAGTCACCATCACAGTTCTTGCAAGTCCCGCTTCTGCTGAAGGCATCACAAGAATCAACCCTTCACCTTCAGCATTCCCTACATGGCATGAGACGTGGACAGGCTTTGCACTGTCAAAATTCATTGAGTACATCACAGGTTGGTCGCCAATAATCATGTGCTCCATGCTAACACAGGTGAATTCAGGTCCATACATTGCAAAAGGTGGTGCATACTTCCCTCCCTCTTCCTTGTGCAAATCAAGCCAATGTAAAGTTGCCCAAAACTCCTCTTCCTTGAGACCTGACACATGGCAATGAACCAACTCCGCCACACGTCCTAACAGGCTGCAATCCATCTCTTCTTCGTTTAGCGATAGAAGTGAAAAATTCAAAGCATTGCCAAAGTAGCCATAAGGTAGGGGTTCTTGCAGCAGCCTCCTAAAGTCTACACAAAGTGAGAGGGAATGTGTATGATCATCATGTTTGGGGCCCTTTAAGTGCACAACCCGAATCCAAAACAATGCAGCCAGCAAATCAAATGGGGAGGCATCAGGGCACTTGTCGTGGATTTCAGATAAACATTGCTTGACCACAGAATCAGAAAACTTGAAAGTGGCCGTGGACATTTTTACTGATGGGGTCTGTTTCTGTAACTTGGCCTCCAAGTAACTAGTAGATTTAGAATTATTGACTGAAAACTTCCTGTCAGGAGGTGCTGGTGGCTTGAAGAAGGGCGGAAAGGTGATGGCTTGGCCGTGGTGAGCTTCAGAAAATGCCTTGAAGAGTAAGATTAGACTGGTTAGGTCTCCATGCATGTGGGTGCAGCTAAGTCCGATGGCTACACCTCCACCTTCAAAGTCGTTTAACTGTAAAGCCATATATATCTGTTAATAGTGCATGGAAAGTGCCTTCTGAATAATCAGAAACAAATTTTTGAAAGTGGTGTCTAGAGAAGTCAAGTATGAAATATGAAGATTTACACAAAAAGCGACTTTACTTTAAAGCACTTTTTACGAAATTATTTGAAAAGCATTCCGAACCCGGCACAGGGAAAATCATTTTTATTAAATTTCAACATGCTCTTGTTAAATAATTGAATTTAATTATATTGTAATTTATTTTTTTTTAAATATTATATGATTGTATTTACAAGACGCAATAAGCCTATTTAAATGTTTTATGTTCATATATAATATAAAAGTATTCAATGTCTCAATGGTGCTCGCAACATAATGCACACCACTTATAATTTATAAATGAGATTTTGTTGATGTTACCTAGTTGATGAAAAAAATTGTGTTAGATGGTAGAATAGTGAATCACGCTGTAGGATTATGGAGGGTCTCACGTTAGGATTCATCAAAATTCATATCATAAAATAATGAATCTCAAAATTTTGACATTTGAGAAAGTATTAATGGCCGGCCTTTCTCTTTCCTAAATATTTCTCCGACATTGGGGGCTCAATTTCCAAGTGCTTGGAACATTTATACATATTGTTGTTGCATTAAATGAAAATCACTGTCCCCATAAAAAATTAAATTAAATTAAGGATAAAAGTCTATTTGATTTTTATATTTTTAATATCAGTGTCCATTTAATTTTTATATTTTTTAAAATATCTCAAAATATTCATGTCGTTAAAGTATTGATATCTCTACCGTTATTTTTTATTTCTTTTAACTTTTTACAATATCACTTTTTTATAATAATTTTTTTTGCTTACAATTAATAAAAAAATTAAATTTCTAATTTAACTTTAAAAAATAAAAAATTATATTAATTTTTTTATAAGTACCATTTGCACATTTGGTAGTTTGCATGTAATTTTTTATAATTAAAAATTAAAATATTTTTTTTATATTTTTTGAGTTAAATTAATAATTTAATGATATTTTATTAACATTCAAATAAAAAAATTATTATAAAAGGACAATATTGTGGAAGAAAACTAAAAGAAATAAAAAGTAACAGTACGAGTATTAATATTTTAACGACAGAGATATTTCGAGATATTTTTAAAAATATAAAGACTAAATAAATGTTAATTTTAAAATATAGAAACTAAATAAATTTTTATCCTTAAGAGCCATGACCCATAAGATGTTTGACACCACGCCTAAGAACTTTATTAATGTGGGGTGATATTGTGTATAACCAAACTTAGGCATGGTGGGTTCGAAAGTCCTTTGCAAAATTAATTCCAACAAAAGTGTTTTTTTTTAATATAAGTATCTATCATGGAATGACTATATTTGAAACAATCCTAATTTGAACAAGGTTAATGCTAAGTTACATGTATGTAACTTACGACTCTCTCACATGAATAGTAAATAAACCCACACTATTTACTATTCATACGAGAGGATTGTAAATTACATACATGTAACTTGGGGGATCTTTTGAACAAAACTTAGGTACTAAAAGCCATCTCCAATCACAAAGTTTTGTACATAATTATTTGCATTAAACAAAAGCAAACCCGACCCAACAAGAAATTGAGTACCTGAATCCGGAAAGGAGACCAGGTATTAGGAACCTCAGGCATATCTTCCCAGACCGTTAGATCTCTCTCCTCATTCCCATCAGCAGATCTCAGCCATTCATCAAGCGTAATTCCAACTCTAGCCCTCAAAACCCGGACTCCAGCGTCATTACACTTGACCGCCCAATTACCCGCATCATCTCGGGTCAACCGGCCCGTAACAGGCCGGTACGAAGACAAAACTTCGGACAGCGTTACCCTTATTGGGTCCATATCAAACGACCCAAATGGGCTTTTCTCGTAGTAAAAAATAACATGGATTGTGTGATGACCCATGGCGTGGTCCAAACGGGTTAACGGGTAAGTCTCGACCGACGCTGATGGCCTGCTGGATACTTGCGTTAGAACTGAATGTACATTGACCCGACTCTTTTGATCACCCATTTATGAGAGAAATGAGAATGTGAACTGTGAAAAGAGAATTTTGTGTGCAAGAAATTTTATCCGCATTGGTGATTTATATAGAGGAGAAGGTACTTGATTGGGTCCATTAAAGGGGAAATGGGTGTTTGTTGAATTTCATTAATGGTGTGGCGGCAATACGTAAACAAATTTAGGTGGGTGGCTGTGATGTGCATTAATGGTAAGATAAAGTAAAACTATCCCAATTATTCAATGAATTATTTTATATTTATAACACGGACCTCCTTATCACCCATAACATGTAACAGCATTAAAAGAATTGACAAAGGAATCAATAGCATCGTGCCACGTGCAGCTGTTATAAGGCCCTATCAGCCTTGGATGCAAAAAAATCAGAAGTTTATGAGATGCCTTTTAATTTTTTTTCTGAATTAAGTAAATACTAGAACATAACTTATGGATTTTATGCATTATGCTGCCTCTCCATTAACCAACTCAGAAACACAATCCCTTGTTTAATGTGGACTAATGGGGGAGCGGAGCAAGAAATAAGGTGCTTTTCAAAAAATAGGATGAAGATATAAAAAGGGTTTTTGCTAAAGTTGAAGCTGCTTCACTGCTTGTGCATCATAAGCCGTCAACAAGGCATCAATTTTTAACTCCCCGCTGATGCAAGCTTTAAGCACATTTCATGGTCATCTCCCCCCTGAAAATTGGTATAAATTAAATGATGAAACTGTAGCGTTTAATCAGAAACGAAGGGTAGGAGTTGGGTGATGTTAAAATTCTAGAGGTGAACTTATGGCTGCTGCTCTGAAAACCATGAGCTTCAATGGCGCTGTTGAGGTGACATAATGTTTGTTACATAATTATGTGACTTAATCCCAGCCTCATAACACTCATTTAATAATTAGTTGATTAACCATATGTTTTCAACCATTTCTCTCGCTAGGATCCATTTTGAATCAATTGAGTGGTGCTCATTGAATCTAACTCAAATCTGATTCAAACAAATAAATTTATATTTAAGGAGGGGTTGTGGTCAGTTTGTGTTTAGGTGTCTTTTAAAAGAACTCTAATACAACACCATCACAATCTCAAACAAAACATAGCATAAAAATAAATCCAACTTAACTAAATCGGCAAATTTACTTCACAATTGACCCAATCGAACTAAATCCAACTTAACTTCCATATCACTAACTACAGCATCCAATAAACCTTAGAAACAAAAAGCAAAGAAATTTCTAATAAAAAAAGCATAGCTTTTTCATACAGTTTGATACCTGCACAATGACAGTCAGACTTATTATTTCACAATTGACACAAGATAACCTAAAATTAGACTTGCATTTCATAAATATATATACACAAAAAACATCTTGATCTCAAACAAAACATACCATTCATATCTAACTCAACCTCCACATCATCAACTACAACATTCAAAGAAAACAGTAGAATCACAAACACACCTTTCCATAAACTCGAGCAAATCCAGAGGCATCATTTTTCTCCAATTGCTCCAAGCCTTTGACTCGTCCAATTTCACAATCTTCACTCATCTCCATCTCACTCCTCTTCTCATTTCTACTCAATCCCAAATCAGTCCAAAACACAATCCAACAAAGAACAAATAAAACCCAACAAACCCGACAGCTTGCCAAACAAAAATCTCCCCACTCAAGTACAGATAAAACAACAACAAAGCAGCCACCAAGTAAATAGAGGGCGAAATGCCGCCAAAAGATTATAATCCAAGCTTTTGCAAAAAAGAATTAAGTTTTTAAAATCTGAGCAACATTCATGTTCTCAATTTATAGAACAAGAAAATTTTTCTATTTCTAGTTTCTAGTTCAGCTGACAGTCACCAGTCCCTTAAAGAAAGCTAAAGTTACAGGAAAGACATACACTCAACAGATTCACTATCTGTAATCCTCAGGCAAGCGATATCCAGACATGACTATTTTGTCGGCAAACATCTTGCCGGTCTTGGGCATGACGTGCCAGTGCAATGTCAAGTTGAATTCTTTACCTCGAAGATTGTGTCCCTGGATAGGAAAATAAAGGAAGCTGAACATTCAATTTTCCATACAAAAAGGAAATTGCTTAAGTTGGTTGATGAATGTTTGTACAGAATAAGAAATATTAATCGAAGAGGATGTCGTACCTGATCAATGAAACGATATTTGTTCGAGGTATGAATGGAAAACTTTGCAAACTCTTTTGCAGGTATTATAGCATCCCAAAGAGACACCTGCAACACAATATGCAAAATCAATCAAGCGATGGGCATAATTTTGAGCATACATAACCTGAGATATGAAAAATACTTCAGAAATTAGCATGCCAGATGATATTGGCAAAAGGTGGATGTTCATGAATAGGAAACACAAAAAGGCTGCTCATTCTAGCAACCATTAATTAACTCAAGAGTTCATAATCTAGATCGAATTTTACAATATTAAAGCACAAAAACTAAAACAATGATACTTCAGAAAACACATGCACTCAGATGCCTGGAGCTTACTTGGTTTAAGGCATTCTTTGGGGTTTCATACTCAGCTGCCACAAAAATGAAAAGCTACAAAAGTGGTAAGGAGATGAATCAATGTCAAAAATCAGCTTTAAGATCACTCAAAAACACCATAAAATTAACAACTTCCAAAATCATATAAATCAATAACGATATCGTGAATAGTAAACCTGTTTTGTGTTCCATGTAAACAGTGATTGCAAGTCAGCAGTTATATTCAATGTCAGGCTGACCTACATACAATGAAAAGCACTCCCTGAGAATGATGTCAAGAATATCATAGAATCCAGCAAACTTATGCCACAAAAACAAGCATAGAGGAAGAAATCATGAATATATTGGGATAATATTATATAGATCAACAAAAACTAATATTCATAAATCATCGATATGTTTACTCATTAATTTTTGCTTCTTCATATGAAAAAGCAATAAACTCAAAGCTACCACAGCATGCTACCAAAATAAAATCGAAGCTTCTATTCCACCACTAATCAACTGGAATGTGAGCCCCTAATGCAGATGAAAAGACAGACAGTTAGCTTTCAGTCAGTAGGTCGTTTTTCCTAATAATTTTCAATCTTTAAGAAGTATCAGGCAAAAGAAATAACAACAGAAGGAAGGTTTATTAAAAATTTTCATTTGCTTTCACAAGTAAGAGGAATTGAAAACGGTTCTTTCAACAATCTTATTCCTGAGAATTATCAACAATTACACTAATTACTCACACAATCAACCCAAAAAAAAAAAAAACAATTTTTTCAAAACAATTTCGCAACTGTAATCAATAATGCACAATAATCAACTTAAAGCAAACAGATTTCCCATAAAATTGAAAATATCAGATGGCCCCTGATTAATTTCTTAAACTAAGCAATAAAAAAAATCCAATTACCTCGTCGTTTCCATGTGGCTGCTTCTGAAACCAATTGATATTCAATATCTACAATCACCAAAAACAAAAACCCAGATGCCAAATCAATCAAAAACGCAAAAATTCAGAACCTTTAACAGATCTAACACAAAATGCAACAGCGATCATGAAAAAGTCAAAGGAAAGTTGACCTCAATTTGAGCGGAGGGAGAGGGAGTGTTAAGGTTATCAGAAAGAGAAGCGATGGCGCACATTAGCGCCAGAATCGTCACGGCGAACGTCAGCAGAGCGTTGGCTCTGTACCCAAACGAATGCATTTTTTCTTTTTTCCTGTTTTTTGTTCCCTGCCGCTGTTGCAGCTGCTGTCGTTTGATTTTTGGTCTGAGAGAGAAGTTAAAATCAACGGAAATAAAAATAAAAGAGTTCTGCCAGATGCCACTATCACGCGCCATTATAGACCCCCCCCCCCCCCCAAAAAAAAGCAATTACAAATTTAATAAAAAAATAATAGAGAAATGCTAAAGAAATCGGAAACTCTATCCGCCTATCCACTCTCACCCACTCCCCTCCTTCTTCGTCGTTTTCTACTTGTGCCAATTGACATCACTGACCAAATGAATATGCTAACTGAGGCTTTCTTCCAATACAAAATCATAGCAGAGGAATATCATCACAAAGATTAAGTACACCGTAAAAGTAAGAATTTTTATTCATAAAAAGCTTCAGCCTTTTTCCGTTTAATGTATATAATAAAAACAGAGGTACTCTGTTCTCAAATCATCGAATCAATCAAAAGCTAACGACTCCCCCACCCCCTCCCCGGTGAACCAGTTGCTTATCTCCTCCAATAAAATTTTTTTCCTTCATTCGGAAGAGCAGACAAGCAAGGTCGTAAAAGGAACAAGAAACCCACAAAAACAGAAATTTTGCATGCATTATCACAGAACAATGACAAATCTACCAAGAATAATAAGGAGAGTGTAAACAGAGGAAGAAGAAATGCAGGGAATTACCCTGAAGAGGCGGAGATTTGGATAACCGGGAGTCAAGAAGCTCAGAAGAAAAAGGGTAGCTTTTCGTTTCTATGTAAATTGTGAAGTGGCGACGATTTGGCAGCCACAGATACTATTATTCGCGGGGCAGCAAAAACGACGAAAGGAAACTGTCGTACGGGTCAAAAGCACCGTGACCGTCAAACAGTTATTTTCCCAGCTCCCAGCCAAAAAATACAATTCAGAAACAAACAAAAGCGAGATTCCACGTGGCCAATGGTCATTGGCAAGAGCAACAGCTTGGCGAAGCTGATTGGCCAGCATGTACAAGAAACACGTTAAAGTTAGTCACTAGTCAAGTCGTCGTTGCCTAGCCTCCAGTTTCGTGCTTGACTCCTCGCCCAGTTTCAGGGGTATTAATTAATGTGTAATTTTGTACATTTACGTTGTTATTTTGAGAAAAATGACGTCGTTTAGTAGACTCGATCATTTTGCTTTCTATATGTTGAAATGATGATGCAGGAAGAACTATTATGAAGTATTGTAGGTGCCGAGGGAAGCATCGGATGAGCAGATCAAAATAGCGTATAGAAAGCTGGCATTGAAGTATCATCCTGATAAAAACCAGGGGGAATGAAGAAGCTAATAAGCGAAATTATATATGTACCTTACGGAATATTTTGCCTGCATGGCTCTGGTTGAAACAGGGTGTGGATTTTTTTTTTGGTAAATATCATAAGTGTGTCTTAACTGTTTAAAAGTATATAGCATTATGTTTAAATCAGCTGTTGTCTTAAGCCATTATCTGTTCCAGCTTTTGGTCTGTTATTTTGACAAAATATGAGTCTCTATTTTACAAGCCAATGCTACAAAACCATCAAATTCAATTTTTTTTTTCTTAATGGTGCTAGATAACTATGCTGTGCATCATTGTGCACCATCTATATAGGAGTCATCCATTAGCATTTAGCATTGTGGATTTATTGGCATGAAGAATACTGACCATTGATTTTGTGCTGTCTTTTACTTGAAAATAAAATAGTCATCTTAAAGTGGCAATAACATTATTCATGTATATGTTGCCAAATATTGAATCAACAATCTGCCATTGCTGACCAGGTGTTGGTTTTTGACAGTTTCTTTGGTGGAGGTCCAACAGAAGAGGATGAGAGAATTGCGAAGGGTGATGATGTTATTGTTGAACTGGATGCAACATTGGAAGATTTATACATGGGAGGTTAGCTAAGGGTAAGGCTCTTGTATATGCATTGAAATTGTCAGCTTGTGACCAAAATCATCATAATCTTGTACTACAAAATGACTGTCTTATATAATGGAATTTTGTATGACTACTCAGGATCAAGATTTAATGGTTATTGGAAAACATTTGTTTCACAGGGCTAGAAGATAGATAAATTACGTTGTTCATTTATTTATCTTGTCTTGTATGAAGCAGAGATTTTGGAAAATTAACTGTTAATTAGGCTACACTACTCGTCCTTCTTTTGGGATCCGCAGGTATGGAGAGAGAAAAATGTGATAAAGCCAGCTTCTGGCAAAAGATGCTGTAACTGCAGAAATGAGGTATATCACAAACAAATTGTTCCTCCAAACAAACAAATTGGTCCTGGGATGTTCCAACAGATGACTGAGCAGGTATGTGTTATAAGTTTGAAATTTCCTCTTCAACTTTTTTTTTTTTTTGATGGTTCCACTGGCTGTTGATTGATCTATTAGTGCCCTAGACTGTGAATTCTGATGTTCTTTTTCAGCTTTACAACATTCTTCATTTCGTTTTCTTTCAGGACTGCGAGCAATGCCAAAATGCCAAATATGAGAGAGAGGGATATTTTCTAACAGTTGATATTGAAAAAGGGAAGCAAGATAGACAAGTAAGTTTCATAAAATTAAAATGTGAGAGGCAAATTATTTCTTGATGGAAGTTTATACTTTGGGAATATTCAATTTTTTATCCCCTTTTCTTTATCTTTTTTGTCTACCCTTTTAATTCCAAAATCAGCTCCTATGAGTATTAGCCTTATAATCTCTAATTCATTTAATGTTTTTGTGAATTGTGTTGCTTCTCATACACAATCAGAACCATAAGTCCCCTGTGTGGAAAGTTGGAACCCCGAGTTGTCGCTTCGAATTGAAAAGACCATTATCACCTTCCTAACAGGAAAACTCAAAAGAATTTGCTGTCCGGTTAACTTGCATACAACAAATGTTTTGAGTTGGAAAATTTTTTTCCCTTCTGTTTTATCTACAATAGGAACTTATTCTATTTTTCTGTCATCTCTAGTTGGAAGCTACAGGTTTTCCTCACGTTTCTTGCATTTGTTTCTTTTCCACACCTACTGGATTTTTACAATCTAGCCTTGGTTTTTCTATGGAATTTCTACTGTTCTCTCTCTCACTCTCTTTATTTTTATAGACTAGTTTTTTTAATGGCACATAAGTTTCTCAGAAGGTAGTTTTCTGTGAAGATGGCAAGCTCATAATTGATTGAGAACCTGGAGATTTGAATGTTAGTTTTGGACTCTTGTTATGTTTTGCATATTTCCTCTGCAGCAGATAATAACTCTCTCATTATTTGTAGTTCCATATTCACATAGCGCCCCATGATTGCTTAAGAAGGGAAGGAAACGACTTGCACGCAACTGTCACTATCACACTGGTAAAGTTCAGTTGTGGCCTGTGGGATGTTAGTTT
The DNA here is from genome assembly GCA_029633175.1 of Citrus glauca. Classification (NCBI taxonomy): domain Eukaryota; kingdom Viridiplantae; phylum Streptophyta; class Magnoliopsida; order Sapindales; family Rutaceae; genus Citrus; species Citrus glauca. The sequence goes on from JAQOOD010000005.1 coordinate 25,654,986, forward strand.
TTTGTTATTTTATTTGTTGATCAGTGTGTGATTGATTTTGTTGGAACTTTTCCTAAATGGTTTCCTCTTTTCGATTCAAGCTGTTGTTGGTTTTGAGAAGACCATTAAGCACCCTGATGGACATTTGGTTGACATCAGCACAAAGGTAAGCATGAACATGTGCTTCGAACTTCATTTGCCATGGCCAAGTTCAGTGACGAAATGAGTCAGAAAAGAGTTGAAATGCTTAACTTAGGTAACACATGCTTCTACTCCTTGCTCAGGGAATCACTAAGCCCGAGGAAGTGAGGAAGTTCAGAGGGGAAGGAATGCCATTGCATTTTAGCAACAAGAAAGGAGACCTTTATATTACATTTGAGGTACCATTCCCAACCACTCTAACAGAGGATCGGAAGACAAGGATCAAGGAAGTTCTCGGCAATGATACATTAAGTAAATGTTTTTTCTTGGGTAAATGTTTTTATTTGGGTTCTTATGCGTTCCCATTGTAACATGATGAGGTTACATTGCAAATTCAGGAACTTTATGGGGTCTCTCATTAACAAGTAGTGCAGAGTCTAAAGATGCCCTTGCTGTAATACTCAGTTGTTTTGCATTCAGTAGGGCCTGGCGGCAATTTTGCCTTTTTCTTTTAGCCAATATGAGATCTATAATATCTCATATTTCTCTGTGTCGTACTTCAGTTTTGGCAGCAATGGCTTTATGTTCACAGTATCATTCTATTGGCCAGCAGGTATCTTTCCCATTGATTTCTGCAGGCTCTTTCATTGAACGGGGTGTTTGGTTGTAATATCATATACAACTGCATTGCCATACTGCTTATCGTCATATTAAGCTCATCTAAGGTAAAACATGTCTTTCTGCATGTCTCTAGGAATGACCGGAGAGACCCTATGCACACAATCCTCTTTGCAGCACGACCGTGGCACTGCTTTAAAATATTTGTTAAATCTCAGCATACCATGCGAGCATCAAATCGACAAATAGTGCATTTACAAACTTTTACGAGTTCAACTCCACCGTTAAAACATAAACCACCTTAAAATGAAAATAACCTGGGTTGCACCACTAATGCTAGCTTAAAAACATTTGTTCAGACGTTTAGATCCTGGTAATCACTCTATAGACGCCAGCTTCTCTTCGTCTACCTCAAAAGCTTTTCTTGCTTGCTTCAGCTCCTCTTGCATGGACAATAATTCTGTACAGCGGTTGAGTTTTGGTGGGTCCTGCAGGTTTAACATGTAAAAATTTAGCCAATAACTCAAAAATGTAAAAATAAATCAGAGCAAGTAGAAATAATGCATATATGCTACATATTCACCAAGAAGAAGAAGAAGAAAAATTAAAATGACAAACTACTATTGCATGCATGTCCCTTCCTGCATCCAACATAAGCTAGTAAACAACTTGAGACAATCTCTTACAGATAACACTTAATCATTAAGCCACAGAACTTCTCTTGAGGTTATAAGACTGACACAAGTGGTATTAGTAGTTGTATAAGCCAGCCAGTCGTCAAGCAATATCAACTTGATTTAAGGTTATTTATGCATTGAATAAATGTATTGTGTTCAAGACAAGCAGAACATGAAATGGAATGCAAGTGAACTGAATAAAGCTTCCAACTAAAGGTACCTTTCGAATTAGATAAAGAAAATCTTCAACAGATAACTTTCCTCTCTTTGAACCAATATCTTGCGCTTTGTGTGCCTACAGAAAAGTGTGTATATATTGACATCATATCTACCAAATCCTACGCAAGGAAAGAAACCAATACAACAAATGCTTACCAAATCTGAGACATACTCCACAACTATGTCCTCCACAAGCGCTACAGTTTCTGGAAGTGGCTAATAATGCCACCCAAGAAATTCATGAATACATATGTTTAGAAAAAACAACTTTAAAATGGTAAAAAAATTTAAAAACATAAACATAAAGTTCCACTCCAACCATGTATAAACTTAACAATTGAAACTTTTTCTGTTACTGCAGCAAGCAAGTACTATATAACGACAATAAAGTAAAGACCTGCAGTAAAAGATATTCTAAATGCAATGCTATAATCTCTCTGTCAAGTCATTTAAAAGTGCTCTGAATTTTAAAAGAAATGTAACCAGTCCACCAAAGAAGTGCATATGCATGCATGCACCAGTTTGAGCAGTGGAGAACGTATACCGTACAGGCCGCATCGAAGAGGGGAGTAAACGTCGTTAAACATCCTTACACTCTTATGGTTCCAAAAGTATAAACATAATTCTAAACAATTGACTCTGAAATATCTCAAATCATAAATACATAATACTTCTTCCCGAATTCAAGCCAACTTCAATTAATGGAGAAAGAGTATACATATATCAAAAGCAACTCGGAAAAGATTTAATAAATAATGGATAAAAGAATAGAGATCTCAAAGAGTTCATGACTGTAATAAAATCATCAAATACCAAAGAAACAAATTAAGTTATCACATTGGAAAGAGTGAGCATAAAACAACCAAATTGTCATAGTAAATACTTTCAATCGATGACAGAACAAGATAAAGTTGGCAAATGTCTTTGTTACTTACATTAGGATCATCGCCAAAACCATACATCATGTGCTGAACTGCAGGACAAAACAAAAATGATATAAAATAAGTAAGACCATATGAAATTATTAAAAATAGAAGAAAAAGAAAAGGAAAACCAAAACACGGAAGCAATTACTGACGATCTTTTTGAAAGACTCCTCGCTTGCGCTTAAATGAAGTTGTTTCACAGGGCTGCGAGGATCCCGCTTTTGATTTTGAGGATTGTCCCGCAGAAGGGTTGCTCATCTTATATGTACTAAGTTTCTTCCTTTGAAACCTATCCGAAAATCAACTTCGATTCAGCAATCAAATTCAAATAGAATATAACTCACTACACAGATAACTAAATTATGCCAATTTTATAACAGCAATAATTTCTTAAAAAAGAATGCTACGGAAAACTCAAAACCCTAACTTTAATCCGAAACATTGAATTTTGATGGCGGAGCACAAGCATAACATGGAAATTAAAAAGAAGAAAAACCTAACCTTTTCTCCTAACTCTATCACGCCCCCATTACACAACGATTCCTAGTATAAACAAAAACCTAACCTTCTCTTTTATTTTGTTAATCTTAGAAGCTTTTATTTTCTCCTAGCTTTTATTGATTAATTAACCTTTTATTTCGTTAATCCTGAATTTGAATTCAAGCCAACTTCAATTTATTTTCTCCTAACCTAATCAATCTCTTCTCTTTTATTCTTCTTCCCCTTTGAAAACAAGATTTATGCCAATTTTTCAGTTGTTTCTCACGGCATCTTAAATCAATTTATGCACACACATGCTTAATGAATCAAACCACGAGCTGAAAATAAAATAAAATAAAGCTGATTCAAACCAAACATAAGGCAGTTCACCAAATACATACCCAAGATGTTATTACAGTTGGAGGTTGAAGCTAACTTGAACAGGTCTCTGTTTGATTAATTTACAAATTTACCATCCAGGATTTTGTTTACCGCCACAGCCAATTAGTCAACAGCAAATCCAGAAGAATTTTCCTCACGAATTTGACCTTCCGGAAGATAAAACGTGCCAATGGCGACTCCCTGGATAAGAGAAGAACAGAGGCTGCCAGCTACTTTCGTTTGATTTTCGGCCTGAGAGAGAAGTTAAAATTAATAGACATAAAAATAAAAATAGATAATAAAACGATAATTTTTTTTTATATATATATGGATAATAAAACGAGAATTTTCGATTTTGGATTTAGGGGACTTTAATGCTTGCAAGCTGTGAAATTTTTACGAAGCGTTCTGTTTTGTGATTGGACAACACACGTAGTTTCTTGGAAATTTGTGGGCCCCCGGGTTGACGTAGATTGTTAGTTTATTGGATAATTTACAAGAAACCCTTTACTTTTGTTCTATTATCAAAATTTTCCCTAAGTTTTAAGAATAGACAATATTTTTTTCCCCCTGCGTTCTAAGAAAACTTCGGAAGAATCCCTTGTTTCATCTTATATAGTTTTTATGACTATATGTTTTCGATTTTTTCATTAGACATAATCGCACGTAAAATCTATAATTATATAGTAATCACAATAACCTTTTTTTTTTTTTAACTCTTCATGGAGAAGTCAATCTCTTATTACCACCATATGATTTTTCTTTAATTGTGTTTTTCGTTTTTCAAATATTGCATATGCAAATGTTAGTTGGTTTAATTATAAAAAATTTTAAGCAATAACATGTAATCATCTAATTTTCATTCATCTAAAACTTATATTAAAAAGTGTGTTTCTATATATATATATAGTCTATTTTTAGTGTAGGCGTTCTCATTTTTTTTCTGTATGAATATGTTAACTTTTAAGTCATAAGGCTTAATAAAATCAAATTTTAATACTATTAAATCATGCGACTTAATAATGTGTCTGCATTTAAAAAAATGAAAGCACTGCACTTGAGAATGATAATATATATATATATAATTGAAATACAGAGTATTGTTCAAATAGGAAACTCAAAACGACGTGAACATGACAGAAGATACTAATAGATGAGTACGATAAAAGTACATATTAATGAAAAAATTATAAAAACTACTACTTAACATCACAATCAATAGTAACTGTCACACTAATTTTTATAGCATATATATTATTGATATTTCACATGAATGATAACATTCAGTTCCGAAAGGAACTAAAACCAAAGAGTATAGTTTTTATTCCATTATTCACACATTACATAAACATAAACAAAGCACTCGTCAACTTTACGTACTCGTTGATCATGGAGTCGCAGTAAAATTGAAGTTGCTACAACTTGTCCTGCGAAACAGCAACGTAGAGCTAAAACCAAGCCTTGAACCAGCAAGATCAAACTGCACAAGATTATCCTGCAATTGATGCGACCCAATGATGATCGAAGCTTTAGGCCTTACCCCTCCATCAACAAACGCTGAACAAGTAACCCCACTTCGTGCCTGCACCATTGAATTTGCCCCAGTAATTGTCCTCTTAACGTTCTGATTCTACAGTAAAAAATCTCTATTTGGAACTCTAGGGCCGGCTCTTGTGCTTTTCAGCTTTCTTGAATCATGACATAATGAAAATGGTGCCACAGGTTTCGCTAATTTTGGGATTCCAAGGATCTGGCTGGTGAAGAACATGGTGAAAGATTGGTCTATTGGGTGTTCGAGGACTATGTATGGTTTTATTGTGATGATTTTTGTGCCTCCTGTGCCTGCATTGATGTTGACTTTTAACGAGGATACGTTGGTGGGGACTTGCTTCTTGTTGATTCTGATCGATGGTAGGGTTACGTAGTGGTGTCCTTCTGGGCTAATTGTTAAGGGTGTGAAGCATAATTGGCTTGACATGTCAATGCCTGGAAGCATCAAGTAAGGGCCATCGCCGAAGAAAATGGCACCATTTCAAATTTCCCCTCGAATTACACTATCTAATATTTTTACATTCTCATATGCCTATTGTATTGTTTAATTATATTTAAATCAAAATTCTTTGGAGTTTAAGTGCATAAATATTGCGTATAATTCATAAAATACATCAAAATCGTATTAAACAAGTGAAAGTTTGGGAAATGAAAAATTAAATATTTGTTTCCAAGTCCTAAGGGAATAAGAATAATAATAAATAAATAAATAAATAAAACTTTAGACAGTAACAGGAGATCAAAGATACATGGGTTGCACTTTGCACACGATAAATCTTGATGATGGTGACTGTTAGTTGAGATGTTAGTAGGAAGCTGCGGACGGCAATAGTAGTTAGGTTTAAATGGGGTGGGACCCACAAATTATGCTTATTTTAATGGATTAAAAATTTAGAGATGGTAATTGTACCCGCTAACCCGCCCAAACCCATCTGCTAAAACTCGCTCACTGCGGGTAATTTTATTCATTGCGGGTATATTTAATATTATAAATTAAAACTCACACATGGATGCGGGTGGGTTTGGTAGTGACCTTAAATCCGATGGATACCCGCATGAATATCCGTCAAACTTACAAAAAAAATTTTCTAAATATTTTTAATTTAAAACATGTAGAAAGAAAATTATGCAATTATTCAAAATGTATTTTAACTTCAATACAGTATAATATCTATTATACATTACAATATATAAATTTATAATCATCTATATTTTGTTTCTTGATATACTTGTTACTTGTAAATACAGATTTTTCTAATAAATTAGAAAATAGCGAATTCTCCAAATATGAAGATATTGTTGATGAGGTAAAGAATTAAGTTTTTTTAACTTAATTCATGGATTGTTATATACCTATTATAATTTTGTATGTATTATTTTTTCTTTAACTTAATACATGGATTATTTCATTAATATAATTTTTTTCTCCGAATTAGTATTTGAAAATAATAATATTAATTATTATTGTAAGCATCGTATTGGATGGGTGCTTGTTGCGGTGAATGAAATGAAGTATCTACTCTTAGAGTTTGTTTTAAATGATGATATTAAATGTAATTGTTATTTTTAGATACTAATTTGTATTTTTTAAATGAATTTGTATAACTTATACTTAAATTTGAGAACATATTGGATTGATATTGAAATTTTAATTTTTCATTTGCATTAGTTAAATGTAAAATTGACTATGTTATGTAAAAATTGAGGTTATTATTATAAATTTATAGATTAAATATTGGTGATTTTAAATATAAAAACCGACAAAAAATCTGCTGGGTACCATTGCAGGTTTGGTAATTGTCAAAACTCGCTGCAGGTGGGTTTTCTTAAAAAAATTAAAACCCGCTGCGAGTTGCGGGTGGGTTTGGTAATTTAAATTTTGTGCGGGTTTGGATTTAGTAATGGTAAACCCGCTGCGAGCGGTGCCCATTGCTATCCCTAATTAAAATGCTCTCCTGATATGAGTACTCCTGATTTTTTACAGATCTTATGTCATATGTCTTTTAGTGTTAATATATGATTAGAATTTAACTATTTTTTCTTTTTAATTTATTAACCACCAATCACATTAATAGAAATTGCTCAGAGCAAGATTAGATCAAGAAATGATCCTGATCATATTTTTATATGTGATATTAATCACTAGATTATACGCCATCCAATTACAGACTATCGGTATGCTAAAATTTGAACTAGAGTCTCAACAAAATCTTATTTGAATTCTTGTATCATACCTATTTTAGAATTACATGTGTCAAAACCATGACGCGCCAATCAAACTGAATTTACCCCTATCTTTTTTTTTAATTTAAAACAAAATGTTGGGTCAATAAATTACATCCTGAAGTCACTCGTAATCTCTCAAATGTTTTATTTACTATCATAATCTTGTATTAATTACCTAAAATGTTTGAGTTTAACTAATTCATAATATAAATAGAAAAACAAATGCATTAGTAAGGTTAATATTGGCTATAAACTAATAACAATAATGATTGAGATCCTAATAATTAAGTCTAATAAATTTTATAACTAATAGAATTAATATTCTACCATTTAGATAAATGTCATATCAATTCAAAATTAAGTTGAAACTCAATTGTTGTAATCTTTAGGATTACTCAATTAATGAACTTGCTAAGGGTTATAGTTGCAGAGTTGTACTGTAAATTAGTGATAGGTGTGGATAGGATCATAAACATGTAAACTTGTAGTTATTTGTACATCTAGTTATTAAGATATGGATTTTAGAGAAATTATCAATTATCCACTTCAAAAAGATTATATTTCAAATACTAGATAGGCAACTCAAAAGAGAGGATGAGTTGAGTTTTCAAAAATTTATTAAATAACAACACCACGGTTCAATACCAAAAACTACCACAACCAATAATAATAATAATAATTTTAACAAGAAGTAAATTAAAGAGGTAAGGATAGAGAAAAGGAACATGACATTTTAATGTAGTTCAACAAAACATGTTTACGCTCACGTCTCTATGCTCACCACGCATGAGGATTCTACTATCCAAGCCTTTCAATCAAAGGTTTCAAGATGCTTACAATTGACTTACAATATGTCAACGAGCCTTTGTATTCAAAGGTTATCCCAAACCTCTAAACCAAGTGTTTCTCACACTTACAATCACTCAATTTTGATATTAAAATAAAGTTACACATATTTTTCACTTACACAATGTATGTGTTTATAAATGAATGCCCAAAGTGTGTTTCAATGAAAGAATAAACAAATTTAAGCTCAAGATAATTTGAATACGTAAGAGTGAGCTCAATGCCAATTGTTGAATCCCTTACATTTGAATATGATTGATCCTTTGTATAGTTGGAGCTGAAAATTAGTCGTTACTTACTTTGTGGTCATGATCGGTTTACTGTTTATCCTAATCAACTTGTCGCTTAATTTTACTGTTGTGGCCGCAATTTGAATTTTTGAATAACTAGTTTGCCGTTATTGGTAACTAGTATACCGTTTGGTTCCAGAGAGCTCGTTTGATGTAACCAGTTTGTCAGTTGCTAAAGTGATTAACTATTTTCTAAAATTATATTTTTACCTCAAAACTTTCTATAACTATATTATAGCCTAAAACTTCATAAAACTTTATAAATGGTCCATCTTCAGAATTTTGAAAAAATACTTTTGATCCCAAAACTTTATAAAACTACGGCCCAAAACTTTATAAAATATTTTAAATAGTTTCATTTCTAAAATTTCAAAACAATACTTGTTGATTTTAAAGTTCTAAAAAAAATTTTCATTTAGACCATAAACTTAAAAACAACTAATTTCATAAAATCATTTTCCTTTTATATATAAAACTTTTATATTATCAAAATAATAATTTATTTAAAAATGTATAAAAATAGTTTGAGTTTTTAAATACTTAATCATGCACACATTTAATCATACTAGCTTTACAAGAAATGTAACAAGAGAAATCATCTAAACTAGTACCTTTAATGTTTGGTCTTGACTTGATGAGCTTTGTGCCTTTGTCCATTCAAGTGCTTTGAACTTGATCTCCCATGAATGATTTTTGTCCTTCAAGAGCTAGTGAGATTAGAAATACATATATACCATTTTACCCTTAACACATTGTTTGTTATCATCAAAATCAAAGTTTGTACAACCGTTTAGCCCAACAATAATGTTGTAAAACATATAATAAAAAATTAAATTTATTTGATTTTACACTTACTATTTACAATATGTGTAAATCATCTATTAAAAATAGAGTTATCATATAATGCCGCAATTAAACATTAATTATGTAAATGAAACATAAAACTTAAAATTTTAATATAAATATTGTAAACCAATATCAACTATAAAATAAAACATGATTTTTAGAAATTAAAGATAAGACTTTTGAATAGAAGGTAAAACTAGCAAAATGATGTATTATTAGTAAAATAAAACAAAAACTTACAATTATAACATAAAATTCATAATTCAACATTCAGTGCAAAATAAAACATAAATTTTAGAAATTAAATATAAGACTTGCAAATAAAAAATAAAATAAAATAAATTAATTAATATAAAACTGATAAATTGATGTATTAGTTATAAATAAAAAAATTGCAAATATAACTTAAAGCTAGTAAATTAACATTAACTATAAAATAAAACATAAATTTTGAAAATGAAACAAAAGACTTGTAAATGAAAAATAAAACAACCAAATTACTATAAATTTTATAAATTGATGTATTTTTGGTAAATAAAAGAAAAACTTACAGATATATCATAAAACTAGTAAATCAACATTAAGTGCAAAATAAAACACGAATTTAGAAATTGAACACAAGACTTGTAAATAGAAGTTAAAACAAGTAAATTAATATAAAACAAGTAAATTTAAAGTAATATAAAACTACTAAATTTATCTATTATAGGTAAACAAAACAAAAACTTACAAATATAACATAAAACTAGTAAATCAACACTAACTGTAAAATAAAACATAAATTTTGAAAGTGAAATATAAAACTTGTAAAAAGAAGATAAAATAAGTAAATTACTATAAAACTGATAAATTAATATATTACTGGTATATAAGACGAAGGCTTACAAATATAACATAAAATTAGTAAACAATATTAAGTGCAAAATAAAACATAAATTTTGTAGATTATGACTAAAACTTATGAATAAAAGTAAAATAAGTAAATTAATATAAGAGTTGCTGAAAAAAATTACAATTGTAAAATAAAACTCATTATAATATTTATTACCTCATAAATTTGTTATTTTTAATTTAAATGGGATAATGCTAGTTTTGCATTGATGTAATATGTGTGCTGTTTTATTAAGGATGAAATTTATTCTAAAATTTCAATTTTTTTAAAAATATTATTTTAATATCTTTAAAGTTTGTTGCAAGATGAGGTTATTTTACATTTTTCTACACTTCCTCAACAATAGCATTGAATGATCTCGAAGTATAGGTAAGGGGCTTAAAACTATATGAAGTATGCATAAGATTCAAAATTAAATCTAACTTTAATGATATATCATATATGTGTCTAGTAATATAAGTTTTTTTTTTATTTTTGGGTTTTGGTTTGATTCACATCAAGATAAATAACTGTGCTTAATTAACTTGCGTAATAAATAATTATTATTATAGAAAATGCGAAAGAAAGTATATAAATGTTCTAAAATAAATATAGAATTTACGGTTAAACTTATTCAATAAAATTTATTCCACTTTTTTTCAAAATAAATTCTTGGTTTAATTAATGAGTAATTTTTGTTTTTGATTAAAAAATATTTTTATAAATGAATAAAATATTCTTTTATTAAAATTCGGTAGAAACCATGTTAAGTTTTGAAATAATTAATAATCTTTATGAACTTACTAGTTTTTTTTGTTAGTTTTATATATAATTTATAATATTTATATTTATCATAATATTGATGTTATTTATTATGATATTATAGAATTTTTCTCAAAAATAATGCGGGCACATAAAATAAACACGAACTATGTTGTGCCTTTCCAAACCCTTGAGCAAAGAATAAAAATATTTACAAACTTCCACGCAAAGCAAAGTACGTAACTAAAAAGAACCAATACTTTTTCAGTTTTTCCAAGCTTCCTAATTAAATTTACACCCTCTGTTTTTTATTTAAAGCAAGACGTTGGGTCGGATAAGTTACATCATCAAATCACTTATGATTTCCCAAGTGTTTTACTTGCTATCTTATTCTTGCATAACTACTTTTAATTTGTTTTTAAGTTGCATATTTTGTAACTTAACTACTTAAAAATATTTAACAACTTATGATGTAAAAATAAAAAATGGATTTGGCTATGTCAGAACCGCTCTACAGTTGAGCATTGATTCATCGTCACACTATTAAAGTTATAACATATTTTTTATTATTTGTCAATTTTGTGTGTGTGACTATAATTCCTCCTCTACCTTAAAGAAACTCCAAGGTAACCATGGCCTAAAAAATTAATACACAAAGTAATATCAATGTGATTGTAAATTAATGTAAAATAATTATTAGAATCGTAAAGTTGAGTCTTAACTATTACTTATCATTTATATATTTTATAGTATGTAATTAATAAATTAATATTCTACCATTCACTAAAGGAATGAAACATCGGTTAGAATTTAGGTTGAGACTCAACTGAGATAATCCTCCATGTTACTCAATTAATAAACTTGTAACCCATAAACTTATAGTAATTTGCTGGCGTGGTTATTAAGAGATAAATTTTAGAATCATTTGTCCACTTAAATATTACACTGTTGTAAAATATATAGTATAAAGTTAAATTTTTTAAATTTTAGGTATAAAATTATTTGGTAACAAAATACAATTACCCTTGCAAAAAAAGCGGGACAAAACAAAAAATAAACATGAATAATATTGTATTGTGCCTTTCCAAACCTTGAGTTAAGAATAATAATTTTTACAAACTCCCAACCGAAGGCAAGTACAAAACTGAATAGAATCAATCTTTCGAGGCTACTTAAAACTTAGGGTGCATTTGATGACGTATTTTGTTGGGGTGTTTTTATTTTTCAAAAATAAAAAACACAAAAACATATCCAGTAAGGCCATTCTCTAACCATCACTAAAAAAAATTGAAAGACCAAAATATTTTGATTCTTTCACTTTTGTTAACAAAAGTTAAGAACGTCAAATTGACATTTTCTTAAAAAAAACATAATAAATAAATAAAAAGAAGTTATGGAAAAAGGTGCTGCCAGGCCCACCACTTTTATTTATTTAATTATTATTTTATTTCATTAATAATTCTTTTTCTTGTAACCATTACTTCTACGGCTCTACCTTATCTCTTCAATTATAACTATTATTTCTTTTTTTTTCTTCAACTGTAAAAATTCTAAGCCTTTTGTCTCTGCAACTGTTGCTAAGATCTAGGTACTTTTCTTTTTTAATTTTATAATTTTGTTTATTGTTCATTAAAATTCTGTGTGATTTTCTATTATATCAATTTTTATTTATTATATATTTGAGTTTATCATCTCAATATAATTATCAAATATTATATAGGCCCAATTATTTATATAATAATATAAAGGATAAAGGGGTGACCCCAAGAAAAGTAGTCTTGTGACTAGGAACGTCAAAACGATGCTTGAACTTGAAGCCTTGAAGTAAGTCGAGCTTACTTTCGTGGCGGACAAATCGGAGGATAACAAATAGGCCGGGTAAAAAAAACTTATGGTTTTGTTTATTGTTCATTAAAATTCTGTAGGGATCTTCTATTATATCAATTTTTATTTGTTATATTATTTGAGTTTATAATCTCAATAGAATTATCAAATATCACCTATAAAAAAATATATATATAGGTGATAGTCATCGTCCTAAAAGAGAAAGATGTAGATATTTGGGCATGTTCTATCTATATAATTTTGAAATTTTTTATTTTTTATTTATTAGGTTGTAAAATATAATTAGCACATATAAACAACTTAAATGTCTTCTAATAAATATAACTATAGTACAAATTATTATTTTATTATATGCTAATTAATTTAATATTTACTTTTTATTTTATTTTAATTTTTAAACTTAATCAATTTTTTTTATATTTTTAAACAAACAATCAAATATTTTTATTATTTTTTATATTTTTAAACAAACAACTACTGTTTAAAGAAATGCTTGCTTGTGAGTTTGTTTGCACTTTGTGCTTAGCTTTCTTCTACTTCTCACTCAAAAGTCAGTCGTGGGAATAAATTAATCGCTTGAAATAAATCTGATTCGGATGATGGTGAAAAGAGATCTAATGGCAATCAGGGTGAGACCAAGAGAAAACATTGATGGTCGGGAGAGGAGAAGGAAGATCAAAATGGAAACAATGAGGTGGAGAAAAGCTCTGATGATAACCGACTCCAACAGTTGACAGTCTACGCCTCAATTATCTATTATGTAATTTCAACCGTTAGATTCAATAGTTTTACATCCAATGGCATTTTACAATAAAAACAAAAAGAGTGGTATTATATCATGGACTCATTGTTGTAACAATAACATAGGTGGATCCTTTATTTTTATATATTATTTTAAAAATGGTTAATTTTGTGTTGCCCCTAAATGTTTTAATATATTCTACTGCACAATTAAATGTTTCATTCATACTTAAATCCGTTAATTTAATCATTTATTCTAATGGTCAAAGTAAATTTAAAAGTTTATGTCTTAAATATTATTTGATAATGATAAATTAAATTTATTTAATAAATTAATTGATGCAATTATTATTAATTATTTTTAATTAAAATTTTTTAATATAAATATTAATTATTAAATTAATATTTATCTCATTTAATTTTTTTAAATATTTTATTAACTTTCAAATAGTTCTATTAAAATTAATAGTTAAATTAATAAAATTGAGTGTACATGAAAAATATCGAAAAACTTAGGTGGCCAGTAAAAAATATTGAAAGATTTGGAATTTAGGTGGACATAACCCTTTTAAAAATAAACTTTCATTTTAAAAAATATGCATCGAAAACATCATTTTCGAAGGTCGAAACCCACCCTCAGGTTGTCGGTTCGAGCTTCACTAGCGCAATAAAAAAATAAATAAATACATGAAAAGAATCGGCAAAACAGAAATGTGTTATGCGTATTACAGATTTGTTTTCTCAATACTAAAACGCTGGCAAAAGACGTCGAACAGAGAGAACAAAATGGCAGCTCGGAAATTCTCAGTCCGCCACCGCGACTCCACCTTCGACGTCGACTACGACACCACCGACGGCCTCGAGGTCTCTCCACCTATCCCTCCCTCTCTCTCTCTCTCTAAATTCTCTCATTTTTTTCTCTAAGGCTTCTCATTTCTCGTTCCAGGTTTTTAGATTCCAGCTCTTCTCTCTCACTTCGATTCCTCCTGAAGAACAAAAGGTGTTAATTTGCTCTCTCTAAGTCGCTCTCTCTTTAATTGTTCGTGAATTTAAGCGTATGTTTTGATTATTGGTTGGTGTGACTTTGATCAGATCATCGGTGATGATGATGATCAACGGCTCGTATCGGACGATTCTGATCTCGTTACGATATCTGATAAGCTCAAAATAGTTTCAATTAACGAGGAAATTTCTAGTGACAGTGGTAAAGAGAAGGAAGAATTGCTGAAATCCGATGAGGAATTGGCGCGAATGTTTCAGGTTTCGTGCTTTTTAAAAGTTCAAAAAAAAAGGAAAAAATGCTTCATTTTTTTGTCTGTTTGAAAAATCTTATGGTGAAAATGCTTACTTGTTTAGTAAAGTACATTTGAATTTCTTTTCTGGAGAAGTATCTGAAAGAGCTTTGAGATGTTTCCTACAGAAGCATTCTCTGAAACAGCCTAATTTGATAGGTTTCGAGTTGTTTGGTTCAATTTTTTTTTTTTTTTTTGGGTAGGCAGAGGAGGAAGCGCTTTTGTTTCAACAGCATGCTGTGGGTGAAAATAGCGGGCGGTTTGAGGAGACTGTGCGCCCGTACATTAGTAAAGTTCTCATGGTAATTTTTATTTATTTATTTATTTTGCTCTCTTTGATTTAGAGTATGTGGTGGTTTCTTTCTAAACTTTCCTTCTATTCTTTAATTGCTGCTGACATGTTCAATGAGAAACACATATCAAATTTGAAATTTTGAAACTTTCTCTACTTGACAGCATCAGTGAAATTTGAAGAATATCATTTGAATTGCTGCCAATTTTCTTTTCCTTAACATTAATTTTCAACTTAAATAAATAAATAAAAATAACCGTTTGAATTGTTTAGAGGAAAATGAATTTGCTTTATTCTTCATTTAATTTCATAAATCTCTTTCCCCCATTGGTCATACAAAATAACTATTATGCTTATAGAAAGCAATTTGTTCTATTGATAATTGATGGATTTTTTGTAGTATGAGGACCCAATACGCCAAGAGGCTGCCAAGAAGACTGTTCCAGTAGAAAGACTTGAGGAGAAATCTTTGGTTTCTTTGGCCAGGGTAGAACCTTTCAGTTTCCTGCATACAACAACCTTCCTTATAAATTCAAGATTAGTTCTGAAGCATGATGTCAATTTATGGGTGTGGCTATGCTATTTCTTAATGCAGTGCTTAATATCTTTACATACTCAGAGCACATTTGTTTGCTCTATTTTATATACACTTAATGAGCAGGAATCATTTAGCTGAAGGAAATGAACATATCACGTTGGCTCGTTTTAGTTAAATTTATGTTCTGAGTTTTGAAGCTTAGAAGTTCTATTTAGTAAATGGTGGAATTGGTTCAGCAAGATTACTGTGTTGCTATTGTGGATTTAAAATTTTGATTCGTGCATGCTTATTGACATACGTACCTAAGCCGAATTATTTCCATCATACTCTTATACAAGGAATCATAGATGCATCTTTGGCTGTTATTTTGATGAGTTAATTTCAATCCTGATGATTATTAACCCACAGAAGGGCTTCCTGTAGTTTTTTTTATTTCTGAGGATAGTATAGAAGGTAATTGTTTCATCAGCAAGCTGATTTAGGCAGAGAAATTGTCTTATACCAAGGTTGTTTTATTTCTGACTATCTTTTGGGAGGTTGATTTAAATTTTTTTTGACTTCTTTGTGATTGTTATAACTATCTGGCAAGGCTGATATATATTCCTACACTTCATTGCAAGGTTACCATTCAACTGGAATTTCTTATGTACTTACTACTTGAAAATGTGTTCAGTCTTTCAATTTTTGAAAATGAGTTCCCTGACTACTTTATTGAGGATAATAAAAGTACTTATCGTGAAGCGTGAACTAATTGCGGATATGGATCATTTTATCTTTAGGATAAAATATCAGTGTCTAATAATTTTCACATATATTGTGATTTAGGAGGGGAACTTTAAGCCATCAAAACCTGAACAAGATCATGCTTTCCTGCTACAGCTGCTTTTCTGGTTCAAACAAACGTTCAGGTGCTTTTAATCACTGGAATATTCTTGTTGTCAGACTTCCTTGTATAACTAAGTGGAAAAATGTTGATTTTAACAGCTTTTAGAGCTTCCTACATCTACAATACTTTTTTCTTGGTTGCTTAGTTTCATGATTTTTTACAATGCTTCTTAACAGTTTTCTGTTTCCACCTCAAAGTTTAGTAATTGAAACTAGTCCTAAGTTGTAATTTTAGGGTTTTGTATGGCCCTGTTGGCATGGTCTGCGCAGCTGGCATTTAAGCTGTTGTTTATGTGAGTTTTTTTTTTCCTTGTTCCTATTCAGGAGTGGCAGAGTCTGTATTGTAAATCCTCAGTGTAGCAGAACTCTTTTCTTTTGTCATATTGCTGACAGGATGAATCTTATTTGTGTATTATTCATACTCCAATATTGTAGGTGGGTCAATGCACCTCCTTGTGATGGTTGCAGCAACGAAACTGTAGGTCAAGGTATTGGTACCCCCCGCTTCCTTCAGAGATCCAATATGGAGCAACTCAAGTCGAGCTTTTTCGGTCAGTCAAAAGAATGCCTTTTCTCCTAATTTATTGTCTTTTTCTATCTGTTTGTACCTATAGGAATTCATATTATATAATATTCCGTAAGTGTCCAATATCTAGCTGAAATTATGACTTATGTTGGGGGAAGATTTTGTGTTACAATTCCCTTCGGTAGGCAATCTCACCATTTCAGATAGCAACATCCCTTTCCATATTCTAATTTCCTTTAATCTGTTCAAAAATCCCAATAGGCTAAGTAGTTTTTAATCATCACATAAGGTTCTTTTGAAATGCATCTAGATACAGATTGTGAAAAGTGTAAATATGTTAAGTAGTTTTTCAGTTTCTTTCTTTAATTTTCTCTTATTTGTACAACATTTTGCTTTCGTAGTCTGCCCGAACCAAAGTTTGTCACCAATCCTCACTTTTAGCTTTTATGTTTTATTCATGGCGGCCCGACATGTTTGTTTTCACATTATTTATACTTCACCCCTGTTTTATCTCCAGCTGCAAGGTTTGCTCAAAAATCACTCGTTTTCCACGCTATAATGATCCTTTAAAGGTACTCCAATTTTCTTGATCTGATTGGAAAGTCTGTGTTTCATATGGTACATAACCTTCTTATGTTGTTTTATGTATGTAGCTTGTAGAAACAAAAAGCGGGCGTTGTGGAGAGTGGGCTAATTGTTTTACGCTTTATTGCCGAGCATTTGGCTATGAATCTCGCCTGGTTAGTCAATTTTTGGTTGATTATACAATTCAGAATAAACGTTTTTCAACTTTGGTGCTCTGCAATTCAAGCTCTCTTCAGGAGAAACAATGGTCATAGTGTTAGCAGACAACTAGGTTTTTGGAACATCTGAAAATATTCTAATAATAGTTCAGCCTTCTCAATGTTGCTTTGAATTAAAAATCAGAGATTGCAGAGACCAAGTAGTTAGTACCTGCTTCATGGATGCTTGACACATAAAATATGTTAATGGTTTTGTACGTGATGCCCCTGATGAACCCACTTTTGGTTATTTGAAATACAACTTGAATATTTTCGGTCCACTTATGCCACATTATTATATTGAGAAAAATATAGAGCATATAAAGACTTAACCATGCCCTCTATCTCTTAGGAGAAAAAATAAACAGTGTCATGGTTCGACTATGGTCCTCTGTCCTCAGACATAGACATTAGATGAAATTTGCTCTCTTACAATTCACAGCACCTTACATGCAGATAGCACAGGGTTTCCACGAGAAAAGCTATGGTCTAATATGTAATCTTCTCTGTTTGAGGAATTTTGAATTCAATTAAGAAGTTCTAGCTCTTAAATGTAAGCATATTGCTGTGTCTGCACGTCTTTGGCATTATGTTAATAATTGTATGAGGCATTTCATTCTCTCACTACACTGAACAGCCCGAGGGTTGAGAGAAGATTATGTCACTAATGACTGATTCGTGTTTCATTTTCAGATCCTGGATTTTACAGATCATATGTGGACAGAGTGCTTCTCACAATCTTTGGGAAGGTACGGTTCATTTGCAAAGTTGCTGTTTTCGATTTCCTTGAGGAGCATTCAACAGTCATCTGGATTAGCTGAATGATGAGTTAAATGTTTTGTGACATCTATTATTTACAGATGGATGCACCTTGATCCTTGTGAGGGAATATATGACAGACCATTGTTATATGAGAAGGGGTATTTTGAATGTCATGGTTTAGTTATTTTTTATAAGTAAACTCTTTTATCCTGCATTTTTCCTTGAACATCCTGGTATATATCCTGACTTTTAAAACTTCATACTCCCTTTGTAGGTGGAATAAGAAGTTGAATTATGTAATTGCTATATCGAAAGAAGGAGTTTTTGATGTCACAAAACGTTACACTAGGAAGTGGCATGAGGTACATATAGAGGCAGTTATGGTATTTGCTTGTCTACATATTTTCAGTAGCATCTCTTTCTTCGTCACTTTACAAAAATATTTTATGCATTGAGGGAAATGATTTTTTTTTCTTTTTTTTGTAATTATTAACTCTATTTTTTTCAAAGTAGGTTCTGTCTCGACGAATTATTGCCACAGAACAAACAGTATCTGCTGTTCTTGCTGAGATGACAAGAGAATGTCGTAGAAGCTTTGCATCTGAGACACTTTCTACACTTGAAGACCGTGATAAATGTGAAAGGGAAGCGATGGAAAGAGATTTATATTCTACAGATGATGCTCCAGTCTCTTTACCTGGAAGACAAAGTGGAGACAAGGAATGGCGTATTTCAAGATCAGAAATCGGTTCTGATGACAATTATTCTTTGAGTTGCTCTTCTTGCCCGGTTCGTGTTTGCATAGATGAGCATGTGACAACAATCTACAATGCATTTTCTTCTGTCCTTTCTCATTTTGTTGAGAATAATGTTCCTAAATCTGGAGCTATTGAACTACTCAAGATATTGAAAGGAATTCTGGGTGATTTAAAGAAGTCACCCTACAAAACAAGAAGAGTTTCCTTAAATTCAGTTCCAAATAATGGGCAAAAGATTGTGCATCAGTTGCTGCCGTCCATCGGGCATTTACTTCGTGTCCTTTCTCTGAAGAGTGAGTTGAATACTGATGGACGAGTTGACATAGTTTTGGCTGGTGATCCTGTTAAAACCTCTTTATCACTGCCTGTTGTGTTTAAGGCCTTGGATGATATGATCCATGATCTTAACAATTGTGACAACTTTGGTAAAGGTTCTTTTTTCCTGCCACTTCTGAAGTTAAACCGAATACATTCTGGTTCAGTTCTAGCCAGTGGTGAGGAGTTTCCTTTTGGAATAGTAAGTATGACTTGTTTATATATTATCGGTTGCAATTTTGAGTGATTTTGAGTTATGTGCGTTGTAAGTTCTCTTTCATAAATCTGCTCTCAACTAAATTTTCAGGTCACATCTGCATTTGACGGAACTCGCCCTTCTAAATGGGAAGAGCCTAATGGTGCGAGAGGTACAGTTAATCAAATAAGCATTATTCCCTTTGTTCTGTTATAGTGTATGCCATATCAAGCCGAATGCAGTGAAATGGCGCAAGCAGCAGCTGAAGCTTTTTGTTTGACCTTCTAAGTTTTGGATTTTGCTTTAAAGAAAGAAACATTCAAAACTATTGTTTTTACTACAAAACTATTGGATAATTTTCTGCTTGCCGTTTCCAAGATAACACTCTGAAAATTACTAGTAAAAGAACCTGAAAAGTGTAATATAATCCCCATTATTACATGAAGGTTGGGAACTCAAGAATATTGCTATTGGATTTGCAAAGGCACATGTTATGCTTTTTAAATCTTTTTTTTTTCTTTTTTGGCTTTTGGTAAGATTTCTCCTTTGCTCCTTGTAGTAAAATGAAATTTTATAGCCTATGTGAATGAACCCCACAGAGACGGCTATTTAGTCCATTATTCTAGATGAGAGGACTTCTATCTTTAATAATTTAGCATATTATTCTTGTCGTCTTTTTCTAACTTGGCACTCCCACCTCCTATCTCGTTTTTCTTTTAGTGTGAAAAGAAATATGGAAAATAATAACATTTTAGTGACTTGCAGACACACAAGCACCTAAATAAACCATGTTACCTAAAATTTTCTTTGTTGGTTGCTTAATCTTTTGAGCCAGATTGTGATCAAGTCTTATTAAATCTTTTCATATGACTTAAAACCGTTTTAGGTTGTTGGATAATTTATAAAGTAGCAGACAATGAGATGCATGAGCTTGTGGCATATGAGCTGATGTCAGCCAATGATGCTCCAGAGCGGGATCCGATGGATTGGTATGATTTAAGAGTGTGTGGCCATTGATTTATTTAACTTCCATATTATGACCATGCTTTCTTTTTTTTTCTTTTCTTTTGTGGTCTTTCATTGTTAAGTAACATGGTTAAACAACTGGTCTACTTCTTGTTATAATGGCCTCCAATTTTTGCCCTTGCTCAAATACTGAATGATATTGAGTTTAGGATTTTGGATTTGGGGGACTTTGAGGGCTGACGTAGATATAGATTGTTGGTTTATTGGATAATTTACAAGAAGCCCTTTATTTTGTTCTATTATCACAACTCTCCCTACGTTTTAAGAATAGTCAATATTTTTTTCCCCCTGCGTTCTAAGAAAACTTCGGAAGAATCCCTTGTTTCATCTTACATAGTTTATATGACTATATGTTTTCGATTTTTTCATTAGACATAATCGCACGTAAAATTTATAATTATATAGTAATCGCAATAACCTTTTTTTTTTTTTAAACTCTTCATGGAGAAGTCAAACTCTTATTACCACCATATGATTTTTCTTTAATTGTGTTTTTCATTTTTCAAATATTGCATATGTAAATGTTAGTTGGTTTAATTATAAAAAATTTTAAGCAATAACATGTAATCATCTAATTTTCATTCGTCTAAAACTTATATTAAAACTTATATTAAAAAGTGTGTGTTTCTATATATATATAGTTTACCTTTAGTGCGGGTGTTTTCATTTTTTTTTCTGTACGAATATGTTAGCTTTTAAGTCATAGGGCTTAATAAAATCAAATTTTAATACTATTAAACCGCGTGGCTTAAAAGCGTGTTTATATTTAAAAAAATAAAAGCACTGCACTTGAGAATGGTAATATATATATAATTGAAATAAAGAGTATTGTTCAAATAGGCAAACTCAAAACGACGTGAACATGACAGAAGATACTAATAGATGAGTACTATAAAAGTACATATTAATGAAAAAATTATAAAAACTACTACTTAAGATCACAATCAATAGTAACTGTCACACTAATTTTTATAGCATATATATTATTGATATTTCACATGAATGATAACATTCAGTTCTGAAAGGAACTAAAACCAAAGAGTATAGTTTTTATTCCATTATTCACACATTACATAAACATAAACAAAGCACTCGTCAACTTTACGTACTCGTTGTTCATGGAGTCGCAGTAAAATTGAAGTTGCTACAACTTGTCCTGCGAAGCAGCAACGTAGAGCTAAAACCAAGCCTTGAACCAGCAAGATCAAACTGCCCAAGATTATCCTGCAATTGATGCGACCCAATGATGATCGAAGCTTTAGGCCTTACCCCTCCATCAACAAACGCTGAACAAGTAACCCCACTTCGTGCCTGCACCATTTAATTTGCCCCAGTAATGGTCCTCTTAACGTTCTGATTCTAAAGTACAAAATCTCTATTTGGAACTCTAGGGCCGGCTCTTGTGCTTCTCAGCTTTCTTGAATCATGACATAATGAAAATGGTGCCACAGGTTTCGCTAATTTTGGGATTCCAAGGAGCTGGCTGGTGAAGAACTTGGTGAAAGATTGGTATATTGGGTGTTCGAGGACTATGTATGGTTTTATTGTGATGATTTTTGTGCCTCCTGTGCCTGCATTGATGTTGAATTTTAACGAGAATGCGTTGGTGGGGACTTGCTTCTTGTTGATTCTGATCGATGGTAGGGTTATGTAGTAGCGTCCTTCTGGGCTAATTGTTAAGGGTGTGAAGCATAATTGGCTTGAAATGTCAATGCCTGGAAGCATCAAGTAAGGGCCATCGCCGAAGGAAATGGCACCATTTCAAATTTCCCCTCGAATTACACTATCTAATATTTTTACATTCTCATAAGCCTATTGTATTGTTTAATTATATTTAAATCAAAATTCTTTGGAGTTTGAGTGCATAAATATTGCATATAATTCATAAAATACATCAAAATCGTATTAAACAAGTGAAAGTTTGGGAAATGAAATATTAAATATTTGTTTCCAAGTCCTAAGAGAATAATAATAATAATAAATAAATAAATAAATAAATAAATAAAACTTTAGACAGTAACAGGAGATCAAAGATACATGGGTTGCACTTTGCACACGATAAATCTTGAAGATGGTGACTGTTAGTTGAGATGTTAGTAGGAAGCTGCGGACGGCAATAGTAGTTAGGTTTCAATGGGGTGGGACCCACAAATTATGCTTATTTTAATGGATTAAAATCCTATCATGATATTTTACAGATTTTGTGTCATCTGTCTTTTACTATTAATATATAATTAGAATTTAACTAATTTTTCTTTTTAATTTATTAATTACCAATCACATTAATAAAAATTACTCAGACCAATATCAGATCCTGATCATATTTTTATACGTGATATTAATCGCTAGATTATACGCCATCCAATTACAGACTATCGGTATGCTAAAATTTGAACTAGAGTCTCAACAAAATCTTATTTGAATTCTTGTATAATACCTATTTTAGTATTACATGTGTCAAAACCATAACGCGCCAATCAAATTGAATTTACACCCTATCTTTTTTTTTTAATTTAAAACAAAATGTTGGGTCAATAAGTTACATCCTGAAGCCACTCATAATCTCTCAAATGTTTTATTTACTATCATAATCTTGCATTAATTACCTAAAATGTTTGGGTTTAACTAACTTATAATATAAATAGAAAAACAAATGCATAAGCAAGGTTAATATTAGCTATAAACTAATAACAATAATGATTGAGATCCTAATAATTAAGTGTAACATATGCACTTTAACTTTCTTCATTAAGTGTATGATTTAATTTTTCATCCTCGAATCGAGATATATTGAGCGCGATTAAGAGTTCGAGTGGTCGGATTTTAGTTTCGTTACGGATCTGGTATAAGCTTAATTTGTATTAAACTTAAAAAAAAAGAGAAGACTAGGTTCTATAATTTTGAATGGGGGGAACCATTTTCATTTTTTGGATTTTTGTAAGAGAGAGAGTTGACCCAGCTGACCCGAAAACTCGACCCGGACCTGTGGCTTTGACCCGACAGGATCTCGAGATTCCGGCCACCTCACCGGCCATGCTTTGTACCGATCTGAAGCTTAGAAGCCGGCCGTCGTATCCCTACCGTCCTCGTCGCCGGAAAATGCCTGGAATGCCACCGGTTGAAGCTCGAAACCCGCGGCCAAGACTCGTTTCCGTCGCCGTTGATTTCGCCGGATTTTTGGCACGCCACCACTTGGATCTTGTTCCTCAGCTCACCAGCATCATTTTCCGACCGACCCCGTCACCTGAATCGGCCGGATTGCCACTGATTAGCTCTTGGAAAGTCACGATTTTGGGGAGCTCGTCCGCCGTCGTCGTTGCGCGTGGGTGGTCACCGCCGCCACCATTGGATTCATGACGATCAGAACTATCAGACCTAAGCTCCCCGTCATCGTTGACTGAAGTCCGGTCATCGTTGACCGACAGGGGCAATCCGGTAATTTAATAAAACTTTAGGGCAATTTGGTAATTTGTGAAATCAGTGGATAATTTGGTAATTTGAGGTTAAGGCAGTAAGGTAATTTGAGATTTCGAGGATAATTCGGTAATTTAAGTTGTTAAAGATGTTAACATAAATATGTTAATAATATTGATTTTGATAATAACAAACTTTAAATGATTTTTGATAAATTTATTGGAGTTATTTTCTAACAAATGAAATTCATAAAAACTATCCCTTTCATGCTTATAAGAGATGGATCTTAATTTGGAAAAAGATTCTTTGCAAAAACTATTTTAAAATATGTTTCTGGCAGAAAACGGTGAACCGTTTATTTATAAACGGTTAACTGATTACGACCAGAGAGCAAATGTTTGGCTAGGCTCTAACCGATTAATGAAAAACGGAAATGAAGAGCTCACTGGAAACTAACGGTGAACCGTTTATTTATAAACGATTAACCGATAACGTCCAGAGAGTAATGTCACCCAAAGCCTTAGCCGTTTATTTAAACAGCTAACCGTTAATCTTTTTGCAGGTTACTGGACACTAACGGTGAACCGTTTATTTACAAACGGTTAACCGATAATGTCCAGAGAGTCATCTCACGCAAAACCTTAGCCGATTACTTGAAACGGATAACCGGTATTCATTCTCAGGTCATTGGACGTTAACGGCGAAAGGGTAACCTAAAAACGGCAAACCGTTTATTTGAAATCTGGCTTAACGGTAACTTTGAGCAGCACAAACGGTTAACCGATAACTACAAACGGTGAACCATTTTCGGGCAGACAGTAAATAACGGCTAGTTTTTTAACTCTACTTATAAATAAGCTCATTCAAATTCAAAGTGGACTGATCACAACACAACTATTGAGTATATACTCGAGTTTGCAATCTTCACAAGAGCTAGAAACAAAGTTTCACTTCATCTATTCACACTTTGAGCATCAACTTGTAATCTTTGATTTAGTGTGAGAGAAAAACAAATTGTAATCTTTCATTTTGAGGGATTGTAAGTGTTGGGATACACTTGGGTTAAGAGATTGGGGATAATCTCTAGTTGTAAAGGTTATTGACACCTTGGAAGTCAAGTGTAAGCTATTGAAGCCTTGGAGGCTTGCTTAGTGGAAACCTCAAGCCCGGAAAGCTTGGAGGCGTGGACGTAGGCTAGGTTGGCCGAACCACGTAAACATCGTTGTGTTTGATTCTCTCTTTCCCTATCTTTTAATTTGTGATCAATTCATTTATTACTGTTTTTAATTTCGTTTTAGATTTTCTTGATAATTTATTTTTTAGTGTGTTTACTTTTAAAAACCCAATTCACCCCCCTCTTGGGTTGCCTTATTAGTATTTCAAAAGACATTTCGGTAATTTTACGCTCTGAGGGTAATTTCGTAATTTCTAGCATTGTGATTATTCCCGTGATCCGAATTGAGAACAATTTGGTAATTGAAGATTCTACGGATATGTTGGTAAAATAATGATGTTGGGGGCATTTTGGTAATTTTGGCATGTAGGGGTATTTTGGTAATTTTGTACATGCGGGAATAATTATTATTGATATATATTCGTTTCGAGAAGTATTATGTGAGATTAGTTGTATTTCAAAATTTACGGAGAATGATTATGTCGTTTCTTTGATTAGGAGGATCCGCGAATGAGAATCAACCCGCGAACGCTGTTGATACATTGTTGATTATGTCGTTTCTTTGATTAGGAGGATCCGCGAACGAGAATCAACCCGCGGACGTTGTTGATACAGGGTCTGGACATCGTCACTGTGAGTGGAATACACAAAACATATTTTAATAAGTATATGCCGATTTTATGATACAATACAATATGTTTGAAAAATAAGTATTTGATGTTTTAATTTAATGATTTTCTAGAAATTTGAGATTTGTCTATGTGTTGAGATTTATTGTTATGAAAATGAGTTTGAATAATGATTTTATTGTCGCATTTAAGTAAAAGCATGATATTAGAATTAAGTAGATTTGAGATATGTTGAAGAAAAAGGAAATGAGATTTCAGATGAGATTATATGTTTATGTTCATGTGTATTAAATGTTATTTGAGAAATCATTAAACAGTACCCTACCCTCCAGACACAGAGAAACAGATAATATGATATGAATACAGAGATACAGATGAGATGAGATAGAGGTCTTTGGAGCCTGTCTGAACACACAGAGACTTTGGGCTGTGTATTTGGGCGCTTTTACATTTTGAGGGCTTATGCGTGCAGTATGATAATTACAGAGATACAGATAATGAGATATATGAGTATGAGATGAGATTTTCCTTGTCTATCCGTGTAGCTCCGGGGCGTGGCGATACCCAGATAGTACGTCATTGCCTGTCAGTTGAGGTCCGAATATGATGAGATCATTCCCCTGGGTACTGGTTTGATGATAACTTTTGATTTGCAATATTTGATATGACAAGTATTATGATTTTATACAGATTTTTGTAATGTGGTATTTCAGTGACTGATTTGAATTAAATATGTTTATTTAAATTCTTATGATAGTTTGATGAATTCGTTTTGAGAATGAGTAAATCATTTTGAATAAATTTATTTTTCGGAAACTAGTATCCACTCACTGAGTTTTATACTCACTACGTTTTTATCATATTATTTCCTCCTCACAGGAGATTTGCAGGTACATCAGTCGACCTAGTATCGATAGTTAGATTTGAAATTATGGCCGCGTGATGGTGTTAGGAGTCGTAGATTTAATATATTGATATTTGAGATTTGCGAATTGTATTTATTTGTTATATTTCGTCATTAAGGAGAACAATTGTATTTTTTTTATTAGAATAATTTGGGTGATATTGAGGTGTTGATTTGAGAAGTCGGTTTTGAAGGTTTGATGATTATTGAGATATTATTGGGAGTGTTGTTTTGTAAATTGTAGGTTCGGAAATATTGTATTTATAGGGGAGATTTTGCTGAATTTTCAGCAGAACCCTTAGATATTATTATTTTATTGATTCGATTTTACGAGTTTAGAAAGACTCGTCCTGGGGGTGCGGGGCGAGTCGTTTCATTAAGTCTAGTAAATTTTATAACTAGTAGAATTAATATTCTATCATTCAGTAGATAAATGTCATATCAATTCAAAATTAAGTTGAAACTCAATTGTTGTAATCTTTAGTATTACTCAATTAATAAATTTGCTAAGGGTTATAGTTGCAGAGTTGTACTATAAATTAGTGATAGGTGTGGATAAGATCATAAACATGTAAACTTGTAGTTATTTGTACATGCAGTTATTAAGATATAGATTTTAGAGAAATTATCAATTATCCACTTCAAAAAGATTATATTTGAAATATTAGATAGGTAACTCAAAAGGGAGGGTGAATTGAGTTTTCAAAAATTTCTCAAATAACAACACCACAGTTCAATACCAAAAACTACCACAACTAATAATAATAATAATAATAATTTTAATAAGAAGTAAATTAAAGAGGCAAGAATAGAGAAAAGGAACACGAGATTTTAATGTAGTTCAGCAAAACATGTTTATGCTCATGTCTCTATGCTCACCACGCATGAGAATTCCACTATCCAAGCCTTTCAACCCAAGGTTTTAAGATACTTACAATTGACTTATAATATGTCAACGAGCCTTTGTATACAAAGGTTATCCCAAACTTCTAAACCAAGTATTTCTCACACTTACAATCACTCAATTTTAATATTAAAATGAAGTTACACATATTTTTCACTTACACAATGTATGTGTTTATAAATGAAAGCCCAAAGTGTGTTTCAATGAAAGAATAAACAAATTTAAGCTCAAGACAATTTGAATATGTAAGAGTGAGCTTAATGCCAATTGTTGAATCTCTTACATTTGAACATGATTGATCCTTTTTTATAGTTGGACCTGAAAACTAGCCGTTACTTATTTTTTAGTCATGATCAGCTTATTGTTTATCCTAACCAACTTGTCGCTTAATTTTACCATTGTGGCCGCAATTTGAATTTTTGAATAACTAGTTTGCCGTTATTGGTAACCAGTATATCGTTTGGTTCCAGAGAGCTCATTTGATGTAACCGGTTTGTCAGTTGCTAAAGTAAGTAACTATTTTCTAAAATTATATTTTTACCTCAAAATTTTCTATAACTATATTATAGCTTAAAACTTCATAAAACTTTACAAAATAGTCCATCTTCAGAATTTTGAAATAATACTTTTGATTCCCAAAACTTTATAAAACTATGGCCCAAAACTTTATAAAATATTTTAAATAGTTTCATTTCTAAAATTTCAAAACAATACTTGTTGATTTTAACGTCCTCAAAAAAAATTTCATTTAGACCATAAACTTGAAAACAACTAATTTCATAAAATCATTTTCGTTTTATATATTAAACTTCTATATTATCAAAATAATAATTTATTTAAAAATGTATGAAAAATAGTTTGAGTTTTTAAATGCTTAATCATGTACATATTTAATAATACTAGCTTTACAAGAAATGTAACAAGAGAAATCATCTAAGCTAGTTGTCACGGGACGAGAGGTTACGAACCCGTGCGGCACTTCCGCATCCCATACTACGAGAGTAAGCCTAATGGAAGTGGCACAATATCGACTGGTTTCGCCCTGCCTTGAGCTCATCAGGAGAATGGCTCCAGTTCCCAACCAGTGTGTGTAGGGCTTCGCCTAGACCCATCTTCAAGGTTAAGTCCTCGACTAGCGACAAACTCCCCGAACTCAACCGGGTCGATCTGCCTGAACTCCAAAGAGTCTAGGGTCATTGTATTCCCCACATGCACACCCCTGAAGCACGTCTCCAACAATCAGCACAACCAACATCGATACTAGCGTACAAGCGCATATCTTGGGCGTCACGATTGCGGTCCGTGACATTCTCCCACCGTCATGACCATGCACGTCCTCGTGCATGAAGAGTACGCCTCGCAAATGTGCACTTCCGCGCGAAAACGTGAAGATCGGCTTGCCAATCTCACCTATGAACTCCCTGCCTACTCGTCCTCAATCCGAGGAGAGGACCCGCTTGCAAACACTGTCCAGCTTAGTGCGAACGCTTGGGGGTGTGAGAACCCGCCTGTTCGTCCCGCTTGTCGACCCTTGGGCACAGGAGGGTGGGGACCTGCGTGGTGTGGCATTGGAGCGCTTGGCGAGCTCGCAATGAGGGCTTCGAGAGATGACAAGCGCGGCTCTGATACCACCTGTCACGGGACGAGAGGTTACGAACCCGTGCGGCACTCCCGCATCCCATACTACGAGAGTAAGCCTAATGGAAGTGGCACAATATCGACTGGTTTCGCTCTGCCTTGGGCTCATCAGGAGAACGGCTCTAGTTCCCAACCAGTGTGTGTAGGACTTCGCCTAGACCCTTCTTCAAGGTTAAGTCCTCAACTAGCGACAAACTTCCCGAACTCAACCGGGTTGATTTGCCTGAACTCCAAAGAGTTTAGGGCCATTGTATTCCCCACACGCACACCCCTGAAGCACGTCTCCAACAATCAACACAACCAACATCGATACTAGCGTACAAGCGCATATCTTGGGCGTCACGATTGCGGTTCGTGACGTAGTACCTTTAATGTTTGGTCTTGACTTGATGAGCTTTGTGCCTTTGTCCATTTAAGTGCTTTGAACTTGATCTCACATGAATGATATTTGTCCTTCAAGAGCTAGTGAGATTAGAAATGCATATATACCATTTTACCCTTAATATATTGTTTGTTATCATCAAAATCAAAGTTTGTACAACCATTTAGCCCAACAGTAATGTTGTAAAAAATATAATAAAAAATTAAATTTATTTAATTTTACACTTACTATTTACAATATGTGTAAATCATCTATTAAAAATAGAAATGCATATATAATGCCGCGATTAAACATTAATTATGTAAATGAAACATAAAACTTAAAAATTTAATATAAATCTTGTAAACTAATATCAACTGTAAAATAAAACATAATTTTTAGAAATTAAAGATAAGACTTTTGAATAGAAGGTAAAACTAGCAAAATGATGTATTATTAGTAAAATAAAACAAAATTTACAATTATAACATAAAATTCATAATTCAACAGTGCAAAATAAAACATAAATTTTAGAAATTAAACATAAGACTTGCAAATAAAAAATAAAATAAAATAATTAATATAAAACTAATAAATTGATTTATTAGTTATATATAAATAAAAAAAATTTCAAATATAACTTGAAACTAGTAAATTAAAATTAAATGTAAAATAAAATATAAATTTTGAAAATGAAACAAAAGACTTGTAAATGAAAAATAAAACAAGTAAATTACTATAAATTTGATAAATTGATGTATTTTTGGTAAATAAAAGAAAAACTTAAAAATATATCATAAAACTAGTAAATCAACATTAAGTGCAAAATAAAACATAAATTTTAAAAATGGAAAGTAAAACAAGTAAGTTAATATAAAACTAATAAATTGATGAATTACTAGTAAACAAAACAAAAAATTTGCAAATATAACATAAAATTAGTAAATCAACATTAAGTGCAAAATAAAACACGAATTAAGAAATTGAATATAAAACTTGTAAAAAGAAGGTAAAACAGGTAAATTAATATAAAACTAGTAAATTTAAAGAAAAATAAAACTAGTAAATTTATCTATTACTGGTAAACAAAACAAAAATTTACAAATATAATATAAAACTAGTAAATCAACACTAACTGTAAAATAAAACATAAATTTTGAAAGTGAAATATAAAACTTGTAAAAAGAAGATAAAATAAGTAAATTACTATAAGACTAGCAAATTAATGTATTACTGGTATATAAGATGAAGGCTTACAATTATAACATAAAATTAGTAAACAATATTAAGTACAAAATAAACATAAATTTTGTAGATTATGACTGAAACTTATGAATAAAAAGTAAAATAAGTAAATTAATACAAGAGTTACTGCAAAAAAAATTACAATTGTAAAATAAAACTCATTATAATATTTATTACCTTATAAATATGTTATTTTTAATTTAAATGGGATGATGCTAGTTTTGCATTGATGTAATATATGTGATGTGTTATTAAGAATGAAATTTATTCTAAAATTTCAATTTTTTTAAAAAATATTATTTTAATATCTTTAAAGTGTTAACATGAATATGTTAATAATATTGATTTTGATAATAACAAACTTTAAATGATTTTTGATAAATTTATTGGAGTTATCTCTTAATAAATAAAAGTCATAAAAACCATTTCATTCATACTTATAAAAGATGGATTTTAATTTGGAAAAAGTTTCTTTGCAAAAACTGGTTTAAAATGTGTTTTTGGCAGAAAACGGTGAACCGATTATTCATAAACGGTTAACCAATTACGACCAGAGAGTAAAGGTTTGCCTAGGCTCTAACCGATTAGTGAAAAACAGAACTGGAGAGCTTACTGGAAACTAACGGTGAACCGTTTATTTACTAACGGTTAACCGATAACGTCCAGAGAGTCATTTTCACACAAGGCCTTAGCCGTTTATTTAAACGGATAACTGTTGTTCTTTTTGTAGGTTACTGGACACTAACAGTGAACCATTTATTTACTAACGATTAACTGATAACGTCCAGAGAGTCATTTTCACACAAGGCCTTAGCTGTTTACTTAAACGGATAACCATTGTTCTTTTTGCAAGTTACCGGACACTAACGGTGAACCGTTTATTTAAAAAACGGTTAACCGATAACATCCAGAGAGTCACTTCATGTAAACCCTTAGCCATTTACTTGAAATGGATAACGGTTATTCATTTGCAGGTCTCTGGACGTTAAGGGTAACCACAAACGGCAAATTGTTTATTTGAAATCTGGCCCAACGGTTACTTTGACTAGCACAAACGGTTAACCGTTAACGGCTAACGGCGAATCGTTTTCGGGCAGACAGCGAATAACAACTAGTTTTTTAGCTCTACTTATAAATAAGCTCATTCAAATTCAAAGAAGACTGATCACAACACAACCATTGAGCTTATATACGAATTTGCAATCCTCAAAGAGCTTTAAACACATTCTTACTCCATCTATTCACACTTTGAGTAATTGATTTGTAATCTTATACATAGTGTGAGAGAAAAACAATTTGTATTCTTTCTTTTTGAGTGATTGTAAGTATTGGGATACACTTGGGTTAAGAGATTGGGGATAATCTCATGTTGTAAAGGTTATTGACACCTTGGAAGTCAAGTGTAAGAAATTGGAGCCTTGGTGGCTTGCATAGTGAAATCCTCAAGCCCGGAAAGCTTGGAGGCTTGGACGTAGGTAAGGTTGGCCGAACCACGTAAACATCATTGTGTTTGATTCTCTCTTCTTTTATCTTTTTAATTTGTGATCAATTTATTTATAATTGTTTTAATTTCGTTTTAGATTTGCATAATAATTTGTTTTTAGTGTAATTTTTTATAAAATCTCAATTCACCCCCCCTCTTGGGTTGTCTAGATAGTATTTCATAAAGTTGTTTTAAGACGAGGTTATTTTACATTTTTCTACACTTCCTCAACAATAGCATCGAATGAAGGATGCATAAGATTCAAAATTAAATCTAACTTTAATGATATATCATATATGTGTCTAATAATATAATTTTTTTTTCTTTTTGGGTTTTGGTTTGATTCACATCAAGATAAATAATTGCACTTAATTAACTTGTGTAATAAATAAATATTATTATAGAAAATGCGAAAGAAAGTATATAAATGTCCTAGAATAAATATAGAGTTTACAATTAAACTAATTCAATAAAATTTATTCCACTTTTTTTCAAAATAAATTATTGGTTTAATTAATGATTAATTTTTATGTTTAATTAAAAATACTTTTATAAATGAATAAAATATTCTTTTATTAAAATTCGGTAGAAACCACGTTAAGTTTTGAAATAATTAATAATCTTTATAAACTTACTAGTTTTTTTGGTTAGTTTTATATATAATTTATAATATTTATATTTATCACAATATTGATGTTATTTATTATGACATTATAGAATTTTTCTCAAAAATAATGCGGGCACACAAAATAAACACGAACTATATTGTGCCTTTCAAACCCTTGAGCAAAGAATAAAAATATTTACAAACTTCCAAGCAAAGCAAAGTACGTAGCTAAAAAGATCCATTACTTTTTCAGTTTTTCCAAGCTTCCTAACTAAATTTACACCCTCTGTTTTTTATTTAAAGCAAGACGTTGGGTCGGATAAGACAGATAAGTTACATCATCAAATCACTTATGATTTCCCAAGTGTTTTACTTGCTATCTTATTCTTGCATAACTACTTTTAATTTGTTTTTAAGTTGCATATTTTGTAACTTGACTATTTAAAAATATTTAACAACTTATAATGTAAAAATAAAAAAATAGATTCGGCTATGTCGGAACCGCTCTACAGTAGAGCACTGAATTATCGCCACACAATTGAAGTTATAACATATTTTTTATTATTTATCAATTTTGTGTGTGTGACTATAATTCCTCCTCTACCTTAAAGAAACTCCAAGATAAACCATGGCTTAAAAAATTAGTACACAAAGTAAGATCAATGTACGTGTAAATTAATGTAAAATAATTATTGGAATTGTAAAGGTAAATCTCAACTATTACGTGTCATTTATATATGTTATAATATAATTAATAAAATTAATATTCTACCATTCACTAAAGGAATGAAACATCGGTTAGAATTTAGGTTGAGACTCAACTGATATAATCCTCCATATTACTCAATTAATAAACTTGTAACCCATAAATTTATAATTATTTGTAGGCGTGGGTATTAAGAGATAAATTTTAGAATCAGTTGTCCACTTAAATATTACACTGTTATAAAATATATAGTATAAAGTTAAATTTTTTAAATTTTAGGTAAAAAATTGTTTGGTAAAAAAACAATTACCCTTGCAAAAAAAGCGGGACAAAACAAAAAATGAACATGAATAATATTGTATTGTGCCTTTCCAAACCTTGAGTAAAGAATAATAATTTTTGCAAACTCCCAACCGAAGGCAAGTACAAAACTGAATAGAATCAATAATCTTTCGAGGCTACTTAAAACTTA
Organism: Citrus glauca; assembly: GCA_029633175.1. NCBI lineage: Eukaryota > Viridiplantae > Streptophyta > Magnoliopsida > Sapindales > Rutaceae > Citrus > Citrus glauca. The sequence goes on from JAQOOD010000005.1 coordinate 25,689,294, forward strand.
GGTGCATTTGATGACGTGTTTTGTTGGGTGGTTTTATTTTTCAAAAATAAAAAACACAAAAACATATCCAGTACGGCCATTCTCTAACCATCACTAAAAAAAATTGAAACCACAAAATATTTTTATTCTTTCACTTTTGTTAACAAAAGTTAAGAACTTCAAATTGACATTTTATTTAAAAAAAAAATTCTGCCACACTACGTTGAGTATAACGTATATTCACACATAACAATAACTTTTATGACAGGACCTATTATTATTATTATTATTGTGTGTGGCGTAAAACTATCTTAAAAAATTAATAAACTAATAAACAAATAAAACGAAGTTATGGAAAAAGGTGGTGCCAGGCCCACCACTTTTATTTATTTAATTATTATTTAATTTCATTAATAATTCTTTTTCTTCTAACCATTACTTCTACCTTATCTCTTCAATTATAACTATTATTTCTAATTTTTTTCTTCAACTGTAAAAATTCTAAGCCTTTTATCTCTGCAACTATTGCTAAGATCTAGGTACTTTTTTTTAATTTTTTAATTTTATTTATTTTTCATTAAAATTCTGTATGATTTTCTATTATATCAATTTTTATTTATTGTATATTTGAGTTTATGATCTCAATATAATTATCAAATATCATATAGGCCCAATTGTTTATATAATAATATAAAGGATAAGAGGGTGACGCCAAGAAAAGTAGTCTTGTGACTCGGAACGTGAAAACGATGCTCGAAGTAAGAGGACAAATAGGAGGATAACAAATAGACAGGGTGAAAAAAGCTTATGGTTTTGTTTATTGTTCATTAAAATTCTGTATGATCTTCTATTATATCAATTTTTATTTGTTATATATTTGAGTTTATAATCTCAATAGAATTATCAAATATCATATATACATATTTTTTTAATAGGTGATAGTCATCGTGCTGAAAGGGATAGATGTAGATATTTGGGCATGTTCTAAATGTATATATTTTGTAATCTTCTGTTCTTTATCTATTGGGTTGTAAAATATAATTAGCACACATGA